>JABFTP020000185.1:27411580-28642242 GCA_013387265.2 Cryptolaemus montrouzieri | reverse complement strand
TCAATATTGAAATTTACAAGAGCAACACAAGTTTCATCAATATGTAGTTGTTCTTGCCCTTTGTCTGGCCAAATTTTCATGGATGACTTGAGAAAATTATTCATGATTTTCCATTGCCAACACACTCTCATTTTTGTTTTTGACAATATGGATAACATCATTAGTTATTTTATGGATACAAGTACATACACACCGCGCTAAGAAATTAACACACAAATCGAAAAGTCAAATTCATTCAGAAGAAGTTTAGATAATTAATATAATCGAAATAAAACTAATAATAAAAAATATAAAACTATTGGAAAAAGTCAAATTCCTCAGAAACCTGCTAATACTGGATTTCTAAACCCCTGGTGAGAATAACTGCACGACATTCCTGATTCATACTCAAAATCAATGAGTTTATAGCATTCTAATCCATAGCAGCTTGCAGGTTTTGCTGACTCCTCAGTCTACTATTGAGAATATTCCAGATATGTTCGATGGGATGGATGTCTGGAGTGGAAGAAAGCCACTTCATTGAAGGAGATGTTGAAGGTAGTTCCCAACAAGATGGTGAGATTCGGCCTTATCATGCATAGACAAAACTTTTACTCATGTTTGCCGCAAATAGTACAATATGTTCCTCAAATATGTCTGTAACGTACATCTGAGCATTTTGGGCTCCATTGAACAGTGCGGCGCTCAAAGAGACTCGTTTCCATACCATTATTGAATGTCCGCCAAAACCGTATGCACGTAAAAGGTTGCCTTATTTCGACGTCTGTACACTAGAGAATATCGATCGCAATGAGAAAAACAAAATCTCCACTCATCTGTGAACGAAAATCTCTCCGACTTAACTTCTAACTTATTGACATGATCCTTGGCAAAATTCAATAGGACTCTTCCATGTGTTGCGGTAGGAGCTTGGTCTCGAGTTACAAATCGTTAGCTCAAAATAAATTCTCTGAAAAGTTTCAGTAAAAACTTACACTCGGCTAATCTTTTGCAACTACATTCGGAGATGCCTAGCTGTTTAAATGAAAAAATTTTTAAATAACGGTCATGGATCGCCTTTGATGCTTAAATTAATGCTTGCCAGGTTTCATCTCATGACTACCAGTTTCCTAGTACCTGAAGATAACTCAGAAAAGATTTGAAAGGGACACCCTAATCCTTCGATTTATTTTCGTAAGGTTTCAAATTGAGATCTAACACAATTGTTTCAACACATTCTGCAGGGATTGACTTTCGTGATTTGCGTTGCATTCTCACCGAAAATTGAAATTTTATAGAAAAAAAACGTTATCCTCAAGAATTGAACAACAACTGCTGTTATCAATATGTGTTTCTTTTACGGAATCTAAATTTATTTCTTTGATTTTATCTCTGAAAAGAACATGTTCACCAAGAATAACCTTCAAAATTTTTTTGATATTTAGAAATTATGCGTGAATTTTTTGCGCAGCCTACGTTTTTAACTATTTTGATCAATTTATTAAATTTTTTAACCTTATATTGAGATTACTCTGGAAATAGAAACTGAGAATTCTGTTGAATCTTCAGACTTAAATATTTGTTCCTCCTTGGATTCACCTGTTACTCTCAAACGCATACTATACTGGATGCTTTTATACGACAAATGAACACTGGAGCCATGAGCCACCGAAGACGAAAATCAGCAGATAGTTACAAACCACAAAAATTCAGTTGATAATGAAACAAATACATTATTTTCAACGATTATTAAATATTCATATGCAAGAAGGTTGATATTGATCGCTCCCCATATATTTCTTCCTTCACTTGATCTGCATTAAACTATCGGATAGTTGTCACCTGTTTCTCAGCAAGCATATTTGAAACTCAGAGGATTTTCAAGGAACTTACAGAACACGCCGATGCCTTTACTTTGAGTGAGAACTAGATGAATTTCTTCTTCTTACGGTGCCTTATCCTAAGGACGTTGGCGATTACATTTGCCCATCTTATTTTAGTTGTTGCAGCTCTGAACAATTCTATAGAGCTCATATTAGTCCATTGACGTAAGTTCTTAAGCCAGAAGTTGCGTCTTCTTCCCGGTCCTCTTTTGCCATTGATTTTTCCTTCGATGATAAGTTGAAGCAGTTCGTACTTTTGGTTTCTCATAATGTGACCGAAATATTGCGTCTTTCTTTCTTTTATTATCTGCACAAGTTCTCGATCCTTTCTCATCCTCTGCATAACTTCTACGTTTGTCGTATGACTCATATAAGATATTCTGAGCATTCTACGGTAGCACCAAAGTTCGAACGATTCTATTCTTTTTGTGTTGTTTCCGTCATTGTCCATGCTTCAACGCCATATAGCACGGTGGAGAAAACGTAACATTTCAGTATTCGAACTCTTAATGAGATAATTAGTTCGCAGTTGCATAGTATTTTTGCATTTTATAAAATATAGCTCGTGCTTTTTCCATGCGTGTTTTTATCTCTAGTGAGTGATCCCAAGTTTCATCAAGGCTACTTTCTAGGTATGTTATTTTGTTACTTGTTCTAATTCTGTTCCGTTGACCCTAATTCCGACCTTTCTGTTTTGGTGTTTGCTGATAGCCATCGTTTTTGTTTTCTCTGTATTTAGTTTCATTCCAAATTTTTTACATGTTATTATCACTCGGTTCATTAGGCGTTGTAGTACTTCAGCGCTATCTGCTAGAATAACCGTGTCATTTGCGTATCGCAAGTTGTTAATGCATTGTCCATTTATTATTATGCCATCCGAGGTATCCTGTAGTGCCTTCCTAAATAACTCTTCCGAAAAACGTTAAACAACAACGGGGAAAGAACACATCCTTGCCTTCCTCCTTTCTCGATGTTAATGTCTTCAGATGTCTCTCCATTGATTCTAATTTTAGCCTTTTGGTCTTGGTAAAGGTTTGATATGATTCTCAAGTCTTTGTCGTCTATGTTACAAGATCTGAAAATTTCTATTAGTTTATCGTGTTTCACCAGGTCGAAAGCCTTTTGAAAGTCATCAGAGTCTACATCCCCACATCTTTCAACAAGCACACGTATTGAAAAAAGTGCCATTCTTGTTCCAAAGCCATTCTTGAAGCCAATTTGTGTTCGTCCTGTGTGTTCGTCCAATTTGTTATAAATTCTATTGTGTATTATTCGGAGGAACAATTTCAGTATATGATTCATTAGAGTAATGATCCTATATTCTTCACATTTCCTGGAGTTCTTCTTCTTTGGTAGTGGTATAAACACCGATGTCAGCCAGTTTTGGTATTATTCCAGTTTCGTATGTTTTATTAAATAAGTTTTCCATAACATCGATGTGTTCGTCTGAAATTATGCTTATAATTTCAATTGGGATATTATCTTCTCCAACAGCTTTTTGTTTTTAGTTGTTTTGTTGCTTTAATAATTTCCTCCTTTGTGATGTAGGGTCCAGACGCTTCTTTCTGTACATCTATGCTTTGTCTCTCCTGGTCTTGAAACATGTCTTCTATGTATTCTTTCCACCTGTTTATTTGATCTTTTATATTCAGTAGGGGTTTCCCATGTTTATCTTCGACAAAAGATGAAGAGGATTGCTTCCACATTCCAGCTCCTTCTTTTATTTTCTTGTGTAAGTTGAAAGTATCATGTTTTTGTTCTAGTTTCTCAATTTCTTCACATCTCTCGTTTAGCCAGGTAACCTTAGCTTCTTTGATTTTTATTTTGATATTTTTATGTATTTATATCTTGTTTCGTTTTATTTCTGAATCTTCTCCTCTCTTCCATCATGTCCAAGATCTCTTCCGTCATCCAAGATTGATTCTTTTTCCTGGTCTCCTGCTTAAGGTGCTTCTCTGTAACATTTTTAATGTTGTTTTAATCTTTTGCCAGTCTTCTTCAGAGTTTGCATCGGCTTTAATGGTTTTTCGTTTATATATCTATGTATTCCTTCCTCTATTTTATTGTACGTAGATTCCTCTTGCAATTTATCGGTGTTAATAATAGTTGCTTTCTTATTTTCTTTGGTTCTTTTGAATTCTACCTTTATCCTTGCTAGAAGAAGATTGTGATCGGGAAATGTCAGCTCCGGGGTATGTCTTGCATGATTTTACTGCATTTTCGTACCTTCTGTTAACAATTATGTAATCAATTTGGTTTCTTGTGATGCGTCCGTCTACTCCATCTGCTGGTGACTTCCATGTATATAGTCTTCGTGGTGGTAACTTGAAAAAACTGTTCATTATACTATATTGGTTTTCTTTACAAAATTGTATTAATCTGTCTCCCCTGTCATTTCTTATACTGAGGCCAAACTCACCCATCGTGTCATCTTCTCTTCCCTTTCCAATCTTGGCGTTGAAGTCTCCGAGAATTATGTTGGTTTCATGTTTCTTTGTTTGGAGTAGAGTTTTACTTAAGTCTTCGTAGAATTGTTCTACTTCCTCCTCTGTACTTTGACTTGTTGGGGCATATATCTGTATAATATTCATATTGACTGGTCTGCTGTCTATCTTTATTAGCATTATTCTATCTGACACTGGAAGAAACCCAGTAACTGACTTCGCAGTTTCATTGGATGTAAGTATAGCAACACCATTCTTGTTCTGTGTCGTTTCATCTCCGGGGTACTACAGTGTATAGTTACCTATCGTATAAGATAGATGAATTTAATGAAAGAATATTTTGAAATGAAGCTGTAAGGCAACGAAATATCTTCACCAATAGGGTCTGGAATTCTTGTTGAATCTTTAAATATCTAAACGATACCTCTAACAATCCCTAGCAATCTAGATATTCTAGATAACTTTGAAACTTTGAGCAGTTGTGAACACCAACAATATTTGTTTGAAAGAATTTTATCGAAGTTCATTTTAACAAAACGTTGATAGTTGGTTCTATCATGGCTCTTTCCTCGCTGGATTTTTGCTCCAGTGCCTCTCCACAAGATTGGAGCCTATGCCTACTTCCCGACCGAGGATGGTGTGAAAAGTTTCCAACCTCTACGTAAATATGGCAGCTTTCCAAAATGAAAGCTAATGAATTTTTACTGCTTACCTGTTGATAGTTTCTCATCCAAGTCTTAGTCATATTGAAAGCGCAGTTATCATGAAACAGTCGTTTGAGTGAGTTGATAGAATTGAGCTGTCATTAAATAATTGTTTTTGAAAAGCAATTCGCTTATTGAAATTGAGGATGGGTGGGATTTCATGTATTGAGATGCTTCATTTTTTACGGCAGTAAAACTTTGGGTAGCTGAATTCAAACGTAGCCGTAAGAGCTTGGGAGACGATAAACCAAAGGATGATAGCCGAATTAAAGTGTGGGAGATAACAAGGATTATGTACATTTCAAAAGAACGTGTTTGTCACATATTGAATCCATATTTACATATAGAAAAGCTGTCCTCGCGTTGGAAGCCGCGTTTGCTCACGTCAGACTAAAAACGTGTTCGATTGAACATTTCCCACTCTCTGTTGGTGCAGTTTCGGCGCAATAAATTCGAGTTTTGGCGCCGATTAGTTGATTTAAATAAAACTTGAATTCATCACTAAACGCCAAGAACAAAATCACACCCCAAACAAAGGGCGGCAAAGGGAAATCCGGTTCCAAAAAAAACAAAACCTACTTTTTAACTGAGAAGTAATGAAAATTTTTGGATAGTCATGGAGTTATTTCAACCGATTACTTTCATAACAGAAAACATCACAGAAACATACAAATCATTATTACCTGATAAGCTGAAAGCAAAGCTTGCAGAAAAACAGCACATTTACAGAAAAAATCCTGTTTCCTCATGACGAATATTCACGAACTATGGTTTGAACTGCTTGACTATCCGCCCTACTGACCAGATCTAGCCCCAAGCGAATTCTTTTCGTTCCTTATTTAAAAATTGCGTTCGAAGGACTTAGATTCTCGTCAGTTAAAAGGCTATCACCTTCGTGAATCACTATTTTGCAGAAAAAAGACAAAATACTAATTAGAGGGGTTACAGAGATTTGTGGGAAGAGTCTGTGAAGTTACGAAGAGACTATGTTGAAAAATGAGAATGAAATATTCAGAAAAAATGTCTTGTATATTTGTTAGGTCTGAAACTTTTCAGACCATCGTCGTATTTCGTGCTGTATATAACCAAAATTTACCACGAACACGATTTATCCATCTCCCATCAACAAATCATACAGTTATCACCTTCTATGATTCATCACCATCAACCTAAAATACCTGCTTATAACAGAATGATACATAGAGTCACCACTCTACCAATGTAATGAGATAATTTCTTGAGAAGGCTCAATTTGATAAAACAAATGGTGGTGAAGGATGGTTATACTTCGTATATGATTGGCAGCATATTTTTGTCGTAAACAGTTTCCACGTGCAATTCATGAGATTTTTCTAATATTGAAGAAACCAATCGAAAATTATATATTTATCTTATAATGCTAAACCCAATCGAATCTGAATTTTGAGTCTTTCCTCTCCTTTCGCAGTTCGGATATTGCTATCAGAACGGATAACTCTCTAAGCAGATAATTTATAAAATCTACAAATCCATTTATAAAGGAAACAGGTTTTCCAAAAGCTCTTCTGCTGTGGTAAAATTTATATGAAAAGAACTTTTAGAAATTCGAATATGAGGTTATCACAGCGCAAACGAAGTGTTGACAAACTCAATTCTAATTCCTGCTATGCAAATCATCTTCCAGAATAAAACAATACTTTCCTTAAATAAGCAATCCTCCTTGAATTTCTTTCATATTGCTATTAGTTGTTGAAAATAATTAGGTTATGCATTTGAAATGTACAGACTGAACAAATTAAGACGTTTTAGTACTGCAGTTATGTGAAATATTGAGAATAGGGAAAATGAATTCCGCCTCCTCATATCTTCATGTTCGTTTTGCGTGAGGAATTCATTGAAGCAAACATTCAGATTTTCTGTTTTCGAGGTATTTGAAAATTTCGAGAATTTCTGGCATCAAAATCTCGGTTATTTTTGGAGTTATGTAAAAATTGTATATTGTCCGCAATATTTTACATAGCTGCAGTAAAAAGACGTCGAAATATGTCCAACCTGTATATAGTCCTTATAATAATATACCCAAATAATTGTTTACTTTCATGTAGAAGAAACTGCTTCGATAAAAAGCAATATATCTTCTTCACCTTTAGATTCGTACAATTGAAGAAACTTAAGTCAAATATCGAACGATGGGAAGTGCACTCATGGGAAGTGCACTCAACTCTCTGTTAGCAGAAAGTTTCATTAATAACTTAGAGACTACAATACACATCAAACCTTTAGCTGAACATTTTTGTGATTGGTTTGGGTATGAGGATTGTATAATTTTATGTTTTACTGGTTTATAAATTCAATTCATCCAATAGTGAATAAAATTCTCTACCATAATTAAACAAAATGATACAATCATCTTCTTAGTCTGAACTAAACTATTACTAAATCGAATAATAAACCTAACTTCTGCATCTCCATAAACAGAGATTTACGGACAGCCTAAATCATAGTACATCATTTCATCCTGTTCAATATAAAATTGCAGCTTCAATAAGTATATGATCCACAGACTATTGAATATTCTGTTGCCTTTAGACAATTTCGATAAAGGATGAATTATTCAACAAATAGTTCTTAAAATCGATTGCAATCTCATTATTGTGTCTGAATTACTTTACCTAAAACGAAAGAAGGCTAAGAATTGTGTATTCGAAAGTAGCCTCACATACGTTGATAAAGTTAGCCATAATTCAAAACATATACTGGAAAAGTTCTAAGTACACATAATAATAATAGTTTATTACAATTGATTTCATACATACAGAGTAATAAACAATGAAAAAGCAGAGGCTTAATCATTCTGAAGAATGTCTCGCTTGTTCACCTTTGAGATAGGTATATTTTGTTAAATTTAAATTTATAATAACTTCGTTTTGCGTGGAATTTTTTTTCTATTTGAAAGTAAAGTTAGTTTCACAGCGCGTAATTACGAAACAAAAATTTACTATGTTTCTTGAATTGCTCGTCTCGATAGGTTTATTTTTTTTCACAATCAGGCGTTAGTCAAATACGGTATTTTAGTCACAATTTAGGTATTCAAGTCACAATTTAGGTTCTTCTCCTCACATTTTAGATATTTTTTCTTCTCTTTCTTTTTAAGTCACTCCGCGAAATTTCTGAACTCAGTATTTAAACTAGGCACTTTCGTTTATCCGCTGATTAATTAAGTTGTCTATTTCTGTTCTTCCGGCACAAAGAATCCAAAGTTCCACTTTCTTTTCGAAACAATTGTAGTTTTTCATGATTCGCAAGTCTACTGGTATACGCGAATATACTCGTGGTGCCAGATATTTGCTGGATCTTTGTCCTATTCTTTTATTAGAGCGTAGTGTTTTGTTGTCTGAGTCTTTTCCCCTTGTATCATATATATGATCAATCTCCGAACTAATCATAATCTATCCAAATACATTCAAAATAATAAATGTAAATTAGCTCAAGGAAAATATGTGTTCATTTTAAAATCTTACATTCATGTAATAGAAAACTCGATTTTATCATTTGGGAATGAAATCAATAGATAAAAAATTTTCAAACTTATTATTGATTGAACAGGTAGATTTTGATAATGATTCCTTTTAACAAATTTATTTCCGATTGAATGATTTGAATATTAGTTCTGTGATTTTGATTAAGGCAGGTTTTCTCATATGTATAAAGGAAAGACTTTTGCCAGCATTCCACGTTTATTTCTTACAACACGACCAGTTTCGTCGTGCCGAATACTATGTAAGATGCAAATATGATTAGAAGATATATTTCTTTCTTAAATATTAAGTAAGGTTAGGTTAGAATTATTGATTTTAAGGTTGTATAATGTGAGGTTTTATGCGTTTATTAATTTCCAAACCTTCCAACAGATTCATTCTACTTCCTTTAATGCATTTGTGGTGGACTTTGGGATAGTTTCAAACTATTGTGAGGTCTATTGATTAAATGTGCTCAAATATTGGGGATTCCTTGTCTGAAAATATATGTTCCTTGAACCTGCATTCCAAATGTTCACATGTTTGACGAACATAAGCTGAATTGCTATCGCTACATTCGATTTTGTAAATACCAGATCCTTTGAGTTTATCCATTTTCTGTTTTGCATTGAAAAGTATTTGCTAAGATAAAGACCGCTTGAGAAAGAGGTGATTACCTTGCATTTGGGAAAATTATGTTTTATTCTATGAAGAAGTGAGACGACATAATTGGAACTAGCATATCTTCATTCCGGTTTTCGTGAATGCAATATAATTATTATGATGTTCGATTTAGTTCTCTGCGTCTGATCATTTTATTTACAAAAGATTAGGTATACTGTTATAATATTAGAGTTAGAATTTATTTCTTAAATTTTGGTCGAAACATGTTTTCAATATGTTATAAAATTCGAAAGAGATACGTGGTTTTGATGAAAATATCTAAAACTGAGGTAGACATTCATTTGTTGAAAAATTTGGGTACATGTTTTCTATATCAAAGGAAACAAGATTAAAGTTATAACTGATTTTTGGTCAAAGGTGGTTTTTGTTTAAGGTGGGGAATTCAAAATGACCGTAAGTTCATGAGGTCTATAAATTCATGGATTAAAAGTTACCCAAAGTACTGTTATTGTAAGATACTACAAGCCTTCCAGATGTTTCTTCCTTATATTGTTTAATCAGTCCTTACAGTTGAGTGATTGAGGATTCATCGGTAAGAGTCTTCGTTTTTACTATACTGTGAGCACTAGAGGTCTGCACGTTCCATTGTTTCTTTGACATCTTCATTGAATGATTTCGTTGGGTCAGTTGTTTATTCCCTGATCTTCAATGTTTTCAATATATCTTCCATTTTAGTATTGTAATGGTCTACAGTGGGGACTACTATGTTGTTACCTTTGTATGTTTTAGTCATTAAGAGGTGTACTTCTTGCGTCATACTGTCTATAGAACGGACAGTTCTCAAATGCTTCTTTCGTTAGGTTTTTATTATTTCAGTGATTTTATGCTTATTGAGAATACAATTTCAAATGACATTTTGTGCATTTGGATATTCAGTTCTGCTTGTATGCCCATCAGTTCTTTGTTCTCTTGAATACTGTTATGGTGTGAGGTGAATTTAGGACCTTTGTTCAGGAGATTGGACTATTCGTCATTGAATTACAGGTTCACAAATTTCAAATAGAAAAATATGGCATGTGTTTCTGAATTAATAGATGAATTGAGTAGTTGTTGAAAATATATATATTTATTATATATTTATCTTCTGACATTTGGCTACTTTGCTTTTGGATTTTGAACTCTAGGCAATCCATTTAAATGTTAAAATGTTATGTAGTATGTGTGCAAATTCATCTCCTATAGATTTAATGTACATTTTCAAATCATCTCGTACCTTATTCCTTCTTTCGATCTCTTCAATTAAATACATAATTTCAATCTTCTGGGCTGACTCTTACATAATCAGAATTCAAAATGAAAACTACCTTATCCTAGAGCAGTTCTAATCTTCACATTTCAAATGTAAAACAGAAAACAGATGAACTGAAAGAATCTGGTGTTTACAAAATCGAATGGCATTCAGTTTATGTACGTCAAACAAGTAGAAATTTTCAATGCAGATTCAAAGAACATATATCTTCAGACGAGAAATTCCCTTTATTGAACACACTCAACAAACCACCTAAAAGTTTCAGACATTCTCAAAATCTTCCACAATTGCAATAAAGGAAGTAGAATGAATCTGAATTTGGAAATTAATCGACTCAGGAAAACTCCACATTGTATTGCTTTGAACAGCCATTTTGGATTCAATAGTTCCTCCTACTTAAAATTTAAAGAAAATATATCTTTGTACCTCAGTTAGTATTCAGCACTCGAAGCCATTCTTGTATTAACAAAATGATGTTTTTCTCATTCGTATTTCAAAACGGATTTCCACATAAATATATGTCATCAATATAATTAATTAGTTTTACTCACTCATAATACGATTGTGAAGATACTAAAATATTATAACATACTTCAGTTTTAATTTTGAATGTGTACCGTGAAAGCGCATATTCTTGAAAACGCCTCACAAATATAGTAAATAGACAGTTCAAGTTGACGACCATAAATTATATTACTTAATTATCGATGATTGTCTAATTGAAAAAACTAGTTTCAATTAAAAGGCCAACAGTTTCGATTTATATTTTATATCTTCTTCAGGGCTATAATATTTCAGTTTTTCGTGTCACTATTACAAATAAATATTTGAACGAACGAACTATATATTTCACTGCTACAGGACTGGACAAGTTCATGATATCAACTGAGTTGTCGTTCAAATATTTATTTGTAATGGTGACACGAAAAACTAAACGATTAGAGCCCTGAAGAAGATTTAAAATATGAATCGAAACTAGTTTTTTCAATTGGACCTTCAAACCATTAATAATTAAATAATAGTAAATAGTGTGAATCAAAATATCTTTCATTCATCAATTAAATATAAAAAGATCCTATTCGTCCCTTCGAAGATTATCTGAAATCCAACTCTTCTTCAATAGCAATTCAAGTGAAGTAAAATACTGGAATCTCACTCTGAAAATAAGCTTTCAGGAGTTTTAAAAGCGTAAGCTGAAGAACTTCCAAGTTTCCTAGTTATGTAATTTTTGAGACCATAACTGAATAACATGCTTAATAGAGAAGAGTTGTTGAAAGCTCTGTTGTAAAGTACGCCACGGTTTCATGAGGATTGTTATGAATTCTCCTCGAGCGACACTGAAAGTAATAACTACTCGAACAAGAAATTGAATTATAGTCCTTGTCGAAATTGCTTTTCTGATCCGCTACGAATACATTCGTTTGATTGGATCGATACGAGAATTGTAGTTTTATGAGTTTCCGAATCAAGAAATTAGAATAATGTATTGAAGTTGGCAATAATGGAACCACTATTCACTTATTTGATCAAGTTAACTTTGTTCGAGATTTTCCTTATCGAGATCTTGGCATAGTTGAATATTTCATACTATATCGAGTAAAATCGATTACGAGAAAATGTTTTCCTTTATTCTCAACTCTTGGGAGGAGACGATACTTGTCATGCCACAGCATTGATTGCTCACTATGACTCATGAGTGTATGTATTTTATGAGCTCATCGTTTATCACTGTTTTCAAGAATTGCGACATTCTGGGTAATAATGCGATTTGACGGTTACTTTGGGTCTCTTTGGAATCGGTTGTATTCTCGCAACTTTCCAAAACTCTTAAGATTTCTTGCTCTCTAATAAAATCTGAGACTGACCATTAAAACATGTGCTTAAACTTTAGTACATTCGTTCAAAACAGTTTGTGGTATTTCACGAAGACCCACTGCGTTCTCACAGTTGATGAAGTCTTACCGTATGCACTCTAATATTTACTTCAGATGTATTCCATTGATCATATGGGATGCTTGGTAACACTGCATATGTTGTATCGAAAACAGCATTTTGCGAAAACGTTTTTGTAATGAGATACGCCTTTGCTCTAGGAGATGATTCGATAGAACCGTCATCTCTTATCAATGATGGAAAGGATGACTTGCAAGAGTTGTTGCTGACTGCCTTCGTGATAGACCGGAAGTCATGAGTACCACTAGTCTGGTCATTTGAGTAGATTTTACTTCATCAATTGTTGAGTTACGAATAGTCCTGACACGCACTTAACCATGAACTTTAGTTTCATTCGTAGGATTCTTCTTCCAGTTCTCATGAGCTCTGCGCTCAAAAGTGGCAGCTGTTTGGCAGTTTTTAGAGAACCAATGTTTTTAAAAGGGACGTTTTCCTCGTGGAGTGTGGAATGTTCATGTTCATGCCTGCAAGAATCACTTCAGCGACGGACCCAGTGCAGACATTAATGATCTGAAAAACACATATCAGTTAAAGGAGAAAACAAGAGGAACTCATGCAGCTCCTCCAAGCTGGCTCGGTTGTAATGCCATATCGTCCTGGAGGGCGTTGAATATTTATTGCATGGCTATACGATGTTACCAATGGCAAAAACAAAATTGTGACCGGAGTTGCCTAAAAGTGCTTAGTCATGAAAATTTTGGAATTAAGATATTCTCTCATGTCTGAAGCGTTCAGGTCAGGATATTGGACAGGCAGATTTATAAAACCTCTTCCAATACTTCAACATGGATATTGTATATTGCGGTATTGGCAAATTGCTTCGGTATAGTGAGAGGGAGTTCTTTCTACTTGAAAAAGCAATTGTTGTTCAGCAGTAGAGGATTGTTTTCTTGTTTTCTGTAATAAATAGATGAACTGCATTTGATATGAATTTTATCGTTGAAATCACCAGCATTAAAAATAGTTGGCTCCCAAATTCCCTACCTAAACATTAAGCTAGATATGAAGTTGTAATTCTCAAAGTACATGAGGATTTGTTTCGCTTCAAAATCGCCAGGTATGCCGGTTGTCCCTCTATGAAGTAAAAATGCATTTGTTAGGAAAGCCATGGTAGTACAAAAATTGGAGGTGGTTGTTGATACTCTCGGCCATGATTTCGACTTCTTGCCTTCGATCCAAATTATTTTCGTTTAATTGACGAATCAATTAAATATTGTACAGATCGCTTTTGTATTTATGTAGAATTCCAGAAATCTTGAATTGGCTCACACAAGAAAGTGCCAATCTTCATCGAATGGATTGAGTGTTTGCCTGAAGTGAACATGTTCCATACCGCCACCTGTGTAGCTTTATCATTCATAATTTCAATGAGCGCCCTCCTTGTTCAATGGATTTTGATATGAAATAAATTCACGTACTTATAGTGAACGTTACGGTTTTATTAGATATCACTGAAGTCACTCAAGCACAAATTTGATTTTGGAAATAAAGGCTTACCAGATCAGCACCTTCTTACAATGTGTACACCATAATTTTTCTATCAAATTTTGACCACATCAGAAAATTAACCGAATGATTGATTCACAATGGATTGAATAATCGAACAAACGTATTTTCAGACAAGCATCCAGATTCTAAGAGTATAGAAATAAGTAAACACAATGTTTTTTCGCGCGCTTTCCAGGGAAGAATTGAGGTATGTGTTTACTCGCTTCTTGAACAGGGCCAAATCGTAGGATGTTGGGAAGAGTTCGAGGGGTCGTTAAATGTACCGTCATATGATGAGAACTCCTTGCCAGCCTAGTGTTGTGGCAAAACATCAGTTTTTCCGGAACAAAGTCTTTCAGCTCCTTGGAGAATTTCTCGTGAAAATATCTGTAAAACAGAGAAAGGTCAGCAACTTGTCGTCAGAGAGATAGCGGTTGCATATCGCAGGTGATCTCCAGGTGGTCAATGAGGCGCACAGCCCATTTTTGCACCTTATCCAACATCCGCTACGAATGTTACATACATGGGATTAATATTCCAGAGCAGGTCATATCTGCGCCTTATATAGAAGCAACAGCTGAGATGACGTGAAGTATCGCTTGGCTCTAGGAAACTGAGTTTAGTTGATGCCAGTTTAGCTATTGCTGATAAATGTTCATGCTAGCAAAACTCGCAGTTGTTTAGCGGTAGCACAATGGTTCCAGTAGCAGATATAAAGTAGTCGTCTGAAATGTTTAGTGGTGCTGAGACATCCACTCCAAAATCATCTGGATCAGAAATCAGAAAGAGATTCAAGGTGTTCGGGAAGTCGGTTGGGTGATAAGGTATTCTTGTCGGTTCCTCGACTAGTTGCGTTAGATAATGGCTGATTGTGGAAGTTTCAGCCTGTCTTTCCGCTTCATCTGTTCTATTGGAATTACGGAGCCAATTGGAGTTGTGAGCGTTGAAGTCATCCAGTACAATGACCTCAGCTGCCGGATGATGTGTCTGAATCCAATCCACCATATCACCTAGATACTGAAACAGTCTAGGGAATAAAAATATCATTTGGCGAACGATATAGATAGCATAAGAACATTGTTTCATCCTGCAAACAGATTTTAAACCACGCAAGGTCGAAAGCATCGTCCTCCATCGTGTTATCCCTCAACATCTGATCTGGCGAAAACACAGAGGCTCCTTTAGACCTAAATCTCGTACGTAACTTATACCCATTAAAACGTAAATATCTTGTGTCGGTTGTTTGACTTATTTGGGTTTCGGTTATGGCCAGCACATGGGGTTGTGCGTGTTGTAGATCCTGATGGACTGCATCGACATTCACGTTGTTTCCATGTATTTTGTTTTCATTATTGAAATGAAAAAATTGCAATTCAAATAAAAGAATGAAATCTTTCAAGATTGAATTGAAGTTTTTAAAAAGCTTTCAAAAGACTTTTATCAAAACCTAGTTTTCTAATCGACTAAAATTTAATGGTGAGTGAATTAACAGGCACTAAATATTCGCAAAGGTTTTCTCTGTCGCAAATATTGATTTGTCCTCCTTCTTTGTCAGTTATCTGGAAGATAGCCATAATTCTCGAGGCGACTCCATTGAAATAAGAAATGATTTTTTGAAGAATCGATTAGCTACTTTTCAAACAAGCTGTTGTCGACAGGCTCGAAGATCTTTTGGTGTCGCTCGACACCTTCACCTTATTCTGTTTTATTCTGTTATCAAGAGCCTCCTCATAGAGGGTTACTCGTTGAAAGTCTTAAAATCACAATAGGATGAGAAATGAA
The DNA here is from genome assembly GCA_013387265.2 of Cryptolaemus montrouzieri. Taxonomy (NCBI): domain Eukaryota; kingdom Metazoa; phylum Arthropoda; class Insecta; order Coleoptera; family Coccinellidae; genus Cryptolaemus; species Cryptolaemus montrouzieri. The sequence continues at coordinate 28,626,579 of JABFTP020000185.1, read as the reverse complement.
CAGGTTGACCTTTTTGAGATAGAAAACCGTCAGCAGTCAAACATACAAATGTGAAGATTCAATATGAAATTTGTCGCAGATGTAGGATTAAAGGATGTATACTTCAGTCTGCTGGAGATTATGGAAAATTACTAATTTTTATATATATCGTAAATTTTATATGTGAGATTGTTTATTGTATCGTACCTAAGTAATACATGTTTAGAAGTCCCTTCTTGGTAAGCATTGGTGTTACTTTTGAAGAATTCAAACTAATCCATAATTTACGATTGTCGATTTTTTCGGATGAGGACGTTAGATTAGGTGATGAAAGGTCTTTCGAATGATTCTCCTAAGGTATTATTACAAGGGAGGTCAATTGAGCATTTCGATTGTTATAAGACACCTTGGTGGAAACATAGACTTTCACAGAGGTGGGACGGTAATGTTGTATGCTGACATATGACTTAAGAGAAAGAAATATGAACGGATAGGTCAACATGTTAAACGTTAGTCATCCTTATTTAATTCTAAGATTAATGAAATCGGAAAGAACTTAAGATTTTATACAATAATGCTCCCAGAACCAATAAAACAGCATATATTACTCTATCTTATCTGTATCATTTAGCCCCGAACCCGACCCCAGCGAACACGCCATATATATATATATATATATATATATATATATATATATATATATATATATATATATATATATATATATATATATATATATATATATATATGCAAGTAGTACTAGGGAAAACAGTTCCAGTAGGACTTACTCTGAACCTATTGTCAGATACTGGTAAGAGAAAGTTATCACACAATGTGGCAAATAATTTTGTTCTGAGAAAGCTAAGAAGAATTGAAGCTGTTATGGTATCGCAAAATACCCTCTTCGTTATGTCTAGCTGTTTGTATTTTTGTTCATTTGTCTGTATGTTATATCTATGTTATGAATAAAAATTGATTTCATAAATTCAAATCGACAACATCCGAAATTCCTGAAAAATCAAGTTTCTAAGTGAATTAATCACCATTCCTGTTGACATAAAATCAATAAATTCTGCAATACGGAGTAATAACTTGAAGTTAAGGGAGAAATCTGAAGAAAATGTTAATTTGTAGTTACATTAAGAATGAAAATTTGTATGAAAATGAAAAGAAATAGGAATTCATTCAATTAAATAATATTAAAATTAATCGAATTAATAAATATTTTTCAAATATTGAGAAGTTATCTAACAGTTATAGAAAGGTGTCTAACTCAATAAAATGAAATAATTTTCAGAGGGCTTAGTTCTCAGATATGAAACTATTATTTGAATTAAACTATTCAGTTCGATCTCAGTAGTGTTCCTCAGTTTTTTAGACTGTTATTCATTTTCTAGTTGACTAGATGTTCATAATTCTACAACCGACAAGTAGATCAAGTGCTTTGTATAACAGTATTCTGCATTACTATTGATGCATTTTGATAGATTTTCAACAACAATTCGAGACAGGAACAAATCGATTATTCAACACAGAATATAACAAGTTGTCTACTAATGGCGACAAATACACGTTCAGTATTCCTACATAGATGTAGTGAAAATTCCAGACTCCTTTTTGGAAAGAGAAGAAAACAAGCCGAGAGATGAAAGATGAAAGGTCTTTCGAAAGATTCTCCTGAGGTATTATTAGAAAGGGAGGTCAATTGGGCATTTCGTTTGCTATAAGATGGCATTCGTCAGGTGGTCGAAGCTAAGCGTTTTGTAATATTACAGTGTCACCTGTAGGCTCTCAAGAAGGTTCACAGAAAGTAGATCCGTATGAAAAAGACCAAGTATTAGAAGATATATAAAAAGCAGTCAGGATCTTTGTATCCAACGGAGCACATCAATAAGTACACTTTTGTTCACAGACAGTGTGAGACTTTCACTGTGAACAGTAAGGAATTTATTATATTTAATGAAATTAGTAAATCAGAAATTAATGCGTGGTTATCCTTTGATAGGTACAAAATATACACAAGTTTCAGAGACAAGACAGTATCCAAATTGACAAGAAGGATGAAGTACCTTTCATCTCTACTGACGAGTCTAGGTTCAGCTTGTAGTGGTGTTGAGGCGATAGACATATCTCAAGACACCTTAGTGGAAACATAGACTTTCACAGAGGTGGGACGGTAATGTTGTATGCTGACATATGACTTAAGAGAAAGAAATATGACCCCAGCGAGCACGCCATAGATATATGCAAGGAGTACTTGGGAAAACAGTTCCAGTTGAACTTACTCTGAACCAATTGTCAGATACTGGTTAGAGAAAGTTATCACACAATGCGGCTAATGATTTTGTTCTGAGAAAGCTTAAAAGAATTGAAGCAGTTATTGTATCGCATAATACCCACTTGATTATCTGTCTATGAATGAATAATTGTATGAAAATAAAAAGAAATAAGAATTCATTTAATTAAATAATATTAAAATTAATCGAATGAATGAATGTTTTTCAAATATTGAGATGTAATCTAACAGTAATAGAAAGGTGTCTGACGCAATAAAATGAAATGGTTTTTCAGAGGACTTGATTTGCACATTTGAAACTATTATTTAAACCTAACTATTTAGTTCGATGTCTGTAGTGTTCCTCAGTTTTTCAGACCGTTATTTGTTTTCTAGTTGATTAGATGTTTATATTTATACAACCGACAAGTAGATCAAGTGCTTTGTATAACATCGTTGTGTATTACTACTGATGCATTTTGATAGATTTTTGACAACAATTCGAGAAAGGAACAAATCGAATATTCAACACAGAGTATAACAAGTTGTCTACTAGTGGCGACAAAATACACGTGCAGTATTCCTACATAGATGTAGTGAAAATTTCAGATTCCTTTTGAAAAGAGAAGAAATAAAGCCGAGAGGTTGAAAATTACAAGGTACTGAATAGTGAAAAGAATAGAAGTAGACGAAAAGACTTGAGAGATCTTAATACTGAGCTAGTTATAAACACTATTGATCGCAACAAAATGTGGTTCTCAAATCGAAGTTATGAAAGACCTAGATTGACGAAAATTAAGAACTCGGATGGTATCTTGGTCAGTAGGAGAGAAAAAACGTTTGCTGCTGTAGGAATATTCTATGAGGAAATTTATTGCTAGGGTAATCGAGGTCAGCAATATATTGAAAGAACTAGTCCAAACAGCTGATATGGGGATATTACTGAAATTGACACAAATGAACTCAAAATAGGACTCGACCAGATGGAAAATGAAAAATTCCTGGAGAAGATAGGAATATAGAGGAATGGCTGTTGGTAAGTATACGGATCCTGTTCAACAAATAGTCCAGTTAAGGTAGGATACCGAAAGTATGAAATAATTCCTTAATGATTCTGATATACAAGTAGGGACAGAAGCAAAATCTCTGAAAATAACTACTGGCGAGATTATTGCAATGTAAAGACACATTAAAGAATTTTTATTCAGGAACAATATTCAACCTTCCGTAGAATGTTAAATATCGTTGGAGCGCTAGTAAACATGTTAATATTACTGCTCCCTCCAACGAACCGAGAAAGAAGTCACTTCACTATTGCCTAACTTAATATACCTAATATACTATCTATCTTACCTAAAAACCTAATCATGTTGTACAACTAGGCGCAACCCATCCTCTTCTGCTTTGTAAATTTGTCAATATATTAGTTTTGTGAAACAAAATCAAAATTTACTGAGAAAATTAGATATAATTGATACGGGAAGGTATCCGTGGCGATATCAAAAACGTTATTAAACTGTTTGTGAGTTCATTTCATGATTATATTTTAGAAATAATCAACTGCATCTTAATGAAACGTCAACCGGCAACCATTTTCTCAACTTCTTGTTACAAACTAACTACTACCAACTACTAACTTGAACATCACTTACTTACATGAAAATATTTAGAATGAATTTGTCATAAAATACATAGATGTCGCTAGTAATCTCTAACAGCCCCCTCAATAGTAAATTTCTCATTCTAATTCAAACTTGGAACATTTTAAATTGTCCTGTAACAAATACCTTCTTTCATTTTTTCTTAAACTTAATTTCACAACTCAAACTTAACCGCACTTATTACTGAAATTGCTGAACAGTCAACGAAAGAGGTTTAGTGAAAAGTCTGCTAACTGCAAATTTGTTGGGATATATTTTAGAACAACTACTCTATCTTTGACTTCGTGACGTATGAAGTGGTAGCAAATGTCGACATGCTTTCGTCTCTCATGAAGCTTTGGATTTTCATAAACCTTTATGGCGGACTGATTGTCCTCATATATCACTTAACAGCATTCATTCAGTATCTTGAAATCAATAATTAAACAACGAAGCCAACATGCTTCACTTATGGCTACATATTCAGCCTCGGTGGAGGACAGAGCCATAGTCGATTGTTTTTGAACACCAGCTGAACGTACAGCCAAGAACTTTAAAAACATCCTGACGTTTATTTTCTATCTACAATATCTCCGGCCCAGTCTGATTCTGCATAGCCTTCTATTATGTTTTTGAAATTTGTTTTGTGAAAATTAAACCCAAGTTAATTGTTTTCTGAACATATCTCAAAATTATCTGAACTGCTTTCCAGGCTTGCTGATGTCTGATACATCATACTCAAAATGCTGATAGATATGCATAAATCTGGTCCTGAACATAGCATTGCATACATCAAGGAGCCTATTGCTTTACGGCAGTTATTTTCAATTTCTTTACTCTCTAACTTATCAACTTTCAATTCATCATGTTCAAAATTAAGTTCCATTGGAATATTGGCTGATTTGCATTTTGTAGATCGAAACGTTCCAAAACATTTTCAAATATGTACTTTGATTGATTGTAATTTTATTTTCAATTGAATTTTAAGTTATAAGCATGCCCAAAAAATGTTTAGCACAATGCAAATCTCTCATTTTGCAATTTTCATTCAAAATTATTTTAGAAATTTCAGCTTTATCAGAATCAGCTAATGAAAGATCGTCAACATAAATAACTATGATAATCTTTGAAGCTTGAGTAACTTTGACATATATACAATATTCATTTTCAGATTCGAAACCTAAAGATAACATCAAATCATTAAATTTCTTATGCCAATTTTTAAGAGAAGATTTCAGGCCACATAAGAATCTTTTCAACTTTGCAATTTTACCTTCATCATAAACAAAACCATTTGGAAAACTACATACACTTCATCATTCATGTCGCCATTTAAAATGCACTGCAAACATCCAACTGGTATATTTTGAAGTTAAGATTATTACATAAAGCTAAAAAATTCTGACTGAGGGTAATTTTTCCGCAGGGCTGTAAACATGATTATTATATATACTAGCTTCATATTTTTGTACATTACCCACTTCGTCTTTTTTTCTTTTGTACAACCACTTACACTCAATTACAGGCCCTTTAAATTTTAGAACATTGCCACTCACTATAGGCCATGAATCCTTTCGTTTAGTGCACTAATTTTTTTTTCTATAGCTTTTGTACAGTTTTCACTTTCACTACTAGTCATTGCATCGTCATAACTTTCAGGTTCATCTTCATTGTCTACAGACACTAACCCTCTATCGATATTCATCTCAAAGTCATCATATCTTGTGTTAGGTCTTCTTTTCTTCTCAAATCATATCTTTTGTTCACTATTTCTTCATTGACTGTAGAGTCACCACTTCCAGCGTCCTCATACTCATTATCACTTGCTTCTTCCTTACAATTTGAGTCACTATTTTCAGTCAAACTGTCATTATTTTCACCTTCTTGTCTTTGTTCTGTTTCACTTTCAACAATAGCTCATTTTTGGCACTAGAATAACTTCTTCCACTTCTTGTGTAATATTTTTCTTTTTGGTGAAAATATATCATCACAATGTATCTCTACCTTTTCCTTCCAGGAATGAACACCCTGTATCCTTTTGTATCCTCTCCATAACCTATGAAAATACCTAGCTTATTTTTCACATCCTTCCTTCACTCTTTCTTTTCAAAAATTCTTTAATGTACTTAAAATTTTGATGTGCCAGTGTTTATTGCCACTTTACAACAGTTTTAACAGTATTCACCTTCATGCATAGAGGATTATTTTCTGATGAGCAATTGTTCTTATCTTGAGTATTTCCTTGAGAAAATCAGGTGGATAGATTATACTCCTCATTAACTGAAGAGAAATGCATTTTATATAGCTTGTCGACTCTTGATGCTTGTGCTCGTACTTTACCATTTTTATCAACAAACGTACTCTTTTCGTGGTGGTCAAACATTATATAATATCCTTTATCCAGAGCACATCCAGCTGAGAACAGATTAAATTTTAACTCAGGTACATATTATACGTCTGAGAGTGTTGTTTCTATCAAATTCTCATCATTGTAGGCCCATAAGATCATTTTAACTATGCCTTCAACCAGTTTCTGGTCATTTCCAACTTGCACATACCTCTCTGTTCTCATGCTATTTATGCTTTCAAAATATTCTATATTCCAGGACATGTATTGGCTTGCTCTTGTGTCTAGGCATCAATAATGTGACCTAAATTCTCCTGAAAATACCATGAATGCATTCGTCTCTTTTTCTATTGGTTTTGTGCTGCTTTTTTTTCCTTTCTTCAACCAACAGGTCTCTACTGTGTGATTTTTCTTCTTGCAAAATGTACGAATTTTTCTCACGTAAGTTTCAAGGTTTTCTCCATTTGGCTCAGGCCTTTTATTTTATTTCTGAAAAACCAATTCCTTGCTAGGTGCCCTGATTTTGGACACATAGCAATTTGGTAACTTTACTTGCCATCTACTAGTTGGTTTCTAGTTAAAGCCGTTGAAGGTTATTGATATTTGTACCTTTCTTTCCTCTAATAACGGCAGGTAATTTATTCCAGTGTCTGTTTATCTGACGGTACTGGTTCCATGCCGACCGAAAGTGTTTATTCTTTTCAGGAAGGGACATCAAAATTTTTGTTATGATCATTTTTCCTGAGAGTGTTTCACCTGCAGTTCTCAAATTAGTTTTTAATTCTTCAATATGGGCAATAAATTCAGAAAGAGAATGTCTGAACTCTAGCATGAAAAACTTCTGTTGAAATATATGAATACTAACTGTTGATTATTTGTCGTACACAGTTTTCAACTTGTTCTACATATCCTTTGCTGAATCACAAGATAAAATGAGGTTCAGTGGACCTCCACTGCCTCCATCCTAGTAACGAGCAGCTCTTAAGCTTCAACCACTTCGTTAGTTCATCCCCTGCAGAAGTTGGTTTTCCTTTAGAACTATCAATTATTTCAAAGTAGACCCAGACTTTCAGAATAATTACTATTTAAAACTTCCAAACAGCCCAATTATAACTGGTTAATTTTAATGGATAACTAAATTCACCCATTTTCGGTTTTATGCTTTTTAAGCTACACTTTACATCTTTTTTTTACACTACACGAAAATTGGCGCTAGAACTCCGATGGCATTTCATTCCAACTCCAACGCAAACAGTGTCTTTTACACCTCTTTTAACACTTTCCCGAGAACTGGGCCCATAACCTGATACGGAAAGTTATCCGTGGATGTTTAAGAGATATCAAAAATGTTATTAAACGTCAACTGGCAACCATTTTCTTAAATTCTAGTTATAAACTAACTACTACCAACTACTAACTTGAACATCACTAACTAACATCACCCTGTTCATACCAACATGAAAATATTTAGAATATATTTGCTATTGAATACACAGATGTCACTAGTAATCTCTAACAATAATAATTTTTCCAATTCAATATTCCACTAAGAATTCTTTGAAATCTTGAATAATTATTAAAATCTTGCAATTGCGCAACTCTGTGACTCTGATCTACGTATCGATTAGTACCGAAGATCACAGTTCTATGTACTATGAAATTTTAAAGATCGCTGTCACTTCATATACATAATTTCAGGAATGGAAAAATGAACGTATTAATATTACGTTGTGAATGGCAAAAATAATTTTTCGGTAATAGTTTAATTAATATATCATTAGAAATTAAATCTTTTGAAGAATTGCTTCAAACAACCGTGAGAATACCATTTTTAAATGTAGATGAATGCGTGCCAAAAGTAACTTTATTCGAAATTGATTTCTCGTTTCTTCAAAACGGTACATTTCCCGAAAAAACGAATATTATTTTCGTGTTCAGGATGTTCGTCCATACATATTTAGTTATAACTTGTTCACTTTCTCATTCTGCCATCTACGGAACTCTACCCCACGAAACTAATTTTTAACACTCAATTTTTCGTGCTAAATTTGTTGTTTTGTGGTCTTTGAAATTCGCAATGATGCCTCAATCTTTCGTTTTGTTTTCGTTGATTATTCTGTATAATCTCAAGCAGATCATCCACATTTTCTTGAGTAACCTACTTGGCCTACTTCCTTAGATCGCCGCTAAGCTCTATATAAGTTTAAATTCTCCATACCAATGGAAAACTATTGACTGGTGTGATACTTTAATGCCGAAAAAAGAAACCAACTCGCTGGAACATTGTCTTTGCAAATACAAAGCATGGTCTTTGCAAATTGTAGAAAATTATTGCGCAAAAATGCTGACTGATTTCATTTTTCCACTCACATGTCAAATTTGACAGTTTGTTGTCACTAAAATATAGCACGTATAAAACTGATATTTTTAATTAATATTAATAAATCATAGGGACTCATTTTCAGTACTGACATTAGAATAAAGGTGTCCTCAATGTCTCAACATAAATTTAAAAGACATCTCTCGTATTCAATATCGGAGATCTCCTATTATTGTCCATCGGTGTCTTTGTTACACTCTATTTAACCTATTTTCGGTTCTATGTGAACTCTTGCGAGATTGACGGTCCACTTCAACTGGGTTTTACTCAAGATAATTATTCAAATTTTCCTCTTTCTTCAACGTTTTATCTCAATTACGTTCACCTTAAACTTTCAATATATTTGCTCTGTACCCTCATTTTCCCCCAGAAATATTCAAATTGATCCCACGACCTTAATTGGAAATTCAAAATTGTTCCAACTGAATGGAAGTGCAGCCAATGAAAATTTATTTTATCGAGAGAGTTCCGCTAACTTCACCGTAATCGTTAAGTGGAAAGTGCCTAATCCCGGAAACTGCAAAGTAACTGATAGGTTCAATTTCCGTATTATTAGATCTTCCTGGCTTCATTATGACGAAAAGGCGAGGGACGATAGGAAAATAATAAAAGTGGCATGCACTTCGCGTTTAGAGCTGAAACTATAAAATGCCCTGCCGGGCCTAAGCTGGGTTACACAAAGACCAAGCCTCTGCTATAAACAGAATATTATAGCTCTAACGGAGGGGCAGTTCCTTCCTTGTGGATCATGAATTTCGAGAATGGATAAATTTGCATTTTGAATAAAGTGAATTGGGGATGCCCTTTATGGCAATCATAAAGATTTTTTATGAGAGTATATGTTTTTTGTGTTCTTTTGTTACGGATTCCACTTAATAGAGGAACCCGTTTTCTTGTTTCAATTCAAAATTTTAGACCCCACATAAACCCTTCAAGATATTGTTTTTGATATAATAAGAGAAAAGTATAATTATTAGTTACTAACCTCATGAGATTATCAAATTATGATTTATTGAGATAGTTATAGAATTTATTCATATAATTGAGTAATAGGCAATTGAACTGAAATTGTAACCAATGAATTGAGACTTCGTTTTCAGTAATATTAACGCGTATTTCATTAAGTCGTGTATATAGTGCTCAGAGAATATGAAATACATTCTATCAAATAAGTACCCAAAATTGTTCAATGAAACACAAAATATTTAATTTCAATCCAAATTTATTGAAACGCCTTCAAACTAAACCCTTCCGAAATAATACATTTAGTATTTCGAAATTAATACAATGAACTATTTCAAGATTTGAGAGGAAAAAATATCAGTTAACTCCGAAAGCACTAAAAATATAAAAGTTATCTCTTTTTCACTAATAATCCATTTCATCTTCTCCTGATAATGTATCCCTAATGTCGTGTTCAGTTAGTATTTTTCTGAAAATTCATGAAAAATTTCATCGACCTAAGGCAGAAGCTCAATCAGATTATTTTTCTTCTCCACTGATATGGGGTTTGGATATTTGCACTTCGGTAGATATTCCGGAGGGCGAGAAATACCTCATCGAATAAAAGAAATAGTTTTGAAGGGTTCGCTTTTATCATGACTATTTCATATTGAAATTCTCCAAACTGCTTTTCTTAGCGAATCCATTTCACGTTTTGCCAAATGAAACGATAACCTTCATTATCCTGTTCTCTAGTTTGAAAACAAGTTTTGAGACGGCATGAAAAATGGATGAAATGTTCTGTTTTCATTTCAATCACCTCAAACGGGTTCTTTTAACGCATAATATCACCCACTATTACCAGTCCCTGAGATGTTCTATGGGTGTTCGTATTTTCTCTTTGTTTTCTCAATTACTGAATGGATTGCATCGCATTTCATTCTTGTGTAACCAGCTATTAAGAATTTGTGATCCATAACACAAAGGTGGGAGTTCTGCATCAATAGCATGAACATCACTTCCAAATAGAACTATTAGCTCCTCATACAAACAAGAGGAAACTTGGTTTGCTCCTCTTCCAGAAATCGATTTACCTTTTGCACACTCATGTAATGTAAGGTTATGTTCCTCCACAACTGCCTGTTGTTAAATGCCACGGATGTGGTCAGATAAGGGGTTGGCAGGTATTGCTGAAAATCGAAAGTGTACACAGCTTTGAAGTTTTCAGCTCAAGCATCCTCTTTATGTTTTCTCTTCTTAGCATAGGCTCTTTCTGCCTCAGTGCCTCCTCATGGTGTTTCTACAAGTCTAACTTCAAATTTTCTTTCACCCGTTCACCGGTCTCATTATTTATCATACTGATCAATCTGTCACATGTTTGACTTGTATCCTTGCTATATTTTTTATTGAAATATTTATTGTATGAAAAACTCGGTCATATATTTGTGTACTCACTGGTTTCTCTGGAGATATCCAAACCCACGATACACTTAACCCGTAATGCCGACGACTTCGTGATTATTACGTCGGTTCAAAAAATACCTACCCGACTATGTTCGATTCAGTGCTGACTCTGTTCGATTTAGTGATTGCCTCTAGAAATTCTATGATAAGTAGAATTTGATTCTGTGGAGAGATATTTCAGTAAATGTTACGCTCAGTGATCTCAGCTTTGCTGTGATTTCGGCAGATCTTAGTCGAGCAATTATTGATACTTTAAAATTTTACACTGTTCAGTATATGAATATTTGTATAAAGGAATGGCTTATTATGTGTGAATACAATACTCACCTATACCAACGCTATAACTAACCATTTTTCAAATTTATTTGATCCTCCCGACAACAAGAAATTTCCCAAAGATTTGAATATTTAATATCCTTCGGAAATTTGAAATATCTTATGCTCCATCATTTCGTGCGAAGATTGTGCTTTCTGCAATCCTTCATAGTACAAACCGGCATATAGAACTCGATAATATAAAACTGAATAATTGGAACCGGCCTTTAAAATCTAATAATTACAGATCAAAATTCGAAGTTGAATGAAATAACGTCAAATTTGAATCTTTCATTGAGATTTGTCATAAGGTTATCTGACATTCGGGGTGGCGATACAATTGAAGATTTCGAAATGACGTCTTGCGCCACTCGAGCGTAGCATACCGGGTTAGTGTATCGTGTCCAAACCTTGTATTCATCATACATTCTTGTCAGAGTATAATGTGCAGGCAAAAATCGCCGGTCTCCAGTTTTTCGCGACAATAGTGACTTTCGTAAGTCGGTATCAATAAAAATAAAATATGCTTTTGACCAAGTCTAGCCTCTCAGAGCTGATTTTATTAGCCGGAATATGGCACAGTATAATAATGGCAACCATGGTAGAAACAACTGACATTAGTGCTGAATTATCCAGGTTAAGACATTTAGTCGAAATAATGAATAAAAGTGCATCCCGAGTAATATTTCGGTCCGTGATGAACTGAGAAAGTTTCTGGAAGGCGATGTTACGGAAAATAGTGGCGATTTTATGATTCCACTGATAATAACCTCCAAAGAGTTAATGAAATGAATCGATTGAAATGTGACTTAAAAGTACTGCAAAATGAAGTGGATTGTTCAAAAAGATAATAAAACTTTAGAAGAAACAATATGTGACAAAGAATTGATAATTCACCTGCTCAAAAGTGGAAACTCGGCGGTTAGCCAAATGAATGGAAGCAACGTTGCCGGTTCAAGTACAAACCCGGAAAACCCCAAGTACTTTACCGAGACGCATGAAATAATACTAAAACGGACTTTATAGCAAAAACGAATGCTAAAACTGATAACAAAGAGAATTTCAAAGGGTATGAAATAAAAGAGGCGAAACGAAACATAACAATAGGATCGATAAAATTCCGAGAATGTTTGTTTTATTTAAAAGTGCGCCAAAATAAGTTTCAATTCTCTTGGGTAAAGTGTCACTAAATACATGACAAGAAGCAGTATATGAACGTTTGTGTAAAACATTTTCGAGAAAAGACTTCGACGTTGAGCCTTGTCCAATGCGAGATGACGCCAAAATTATGCCATTCGAAATAGCTGGGGACATCTCATTACTAGATGACATATATAAGAAGGAAAACTGGCCAGCAGGGGGCAGTGTTGCTAGATATAAGCTTTTTCGAGTTAAAGAAAAGAGATAATTTGATAAACAGTGAATCGAAAGAACAAATAAAAACAACAAACGTTTTGAACTTGAATGTGAGAATTATGACAAATAAACTTGATATAGTGAACTATACTGTAGATTATTTAAACTGTAATATATTCTGTGTGACTGAAAATTGGCTAATGAACGAAATAAAGAATAACATGCTTGTCCCGGATTTTAAAACTATCAGCTGTTTTGCGCGAAAACAAAAGTGAGGCGGAGGTAGTCTTATAATGGTAAGAAACGTAATGGAGGCAGATGAAATAGACTTCATTAGGGAGCTTTCTATTGGAGACAGGTAGAAATGTCGTCTGTAAATGTACGAGATCATAACTTAGTTATAATTTGCATTTATCGCCCTCCGAAGGGAAATTTCGATTGTTTTGTCACTCAGGTAGATGCTGCTTTAAACAGAATATCAACACATTCTGGTAGCTGGAGACATCAATGCAGATTTCCTGAAAGATTCCAAAGAAAAAGTGAAAATATAAAATCTTATGGAGAGTTATGGTCTCCACACTGTATTTCACGAACCTTCCAGAGTTAGGAAGACATCCAGCATAATCCAGGATAATATTTTCAATAATTTGATACCAGAATCGTACCAGGCATGCACTATAAATTCTCATATAGCAGATTACAGGGCACAGTTCATGAAAATTGGGAAAGTAATTAAACCTACGGATAATATAACTTATAAATATGTAAGAATGATCCTAATACTCACCTTTTTAAGGAAAAACTCCGGATGACAGACTGGCTACAGATAACTCAGTATGAGGATGCTGAGCAATGCTATGATGAATTCCATGAAATTCTTCATTTTCATTTTGAAAGATGTTTCCTGTGAAAAAAATTAAAATGAAACGAAGGCCTATCTGGAATAACTCAGAGATAAAGAATATAAAACATAAACTTGAAGCAGCAGAAATAATCATGAGGATCAAAAAAAACGTAAAATCGACTGAACTTTACAAGCATTTAAAAAACGCCTTCAAAGAATCTATTGAGTCTTCGGTAAGAGAACAAGATGCGAAATACTTTAAGAAAGCTACAAATAGAAGCATAGCACTTTGGGAAGTTATCATTCGAAAATCAAACACAATTGCACAAAAGACGAAAACAAGATCATATTATCACCTGAGGACTTGAATGAGTTTTTCTTAAATATTGGAAAAAAATTTCACAGCAGGTAAATTCCACTTCTAAAACTCAATCTTCGAAATATTTGAGAGGGCCAGGAACAGTCTGGATACAATGCTTTGCTCAATGTTAGCCCAATGGAAGTCAAAAAGAAATTAATAAATTGAAATCTAAAAACCAAAGATATATACGGTATGTCAGTAAGTCTCCTGAAACAAATTGCGGATGAAATATCTAACCCGCTTTGCCAGGTTATTAATAGGTGCTTCAACCAAGGAGTTTCTCCATCCAAACTAAAAATTGCCAAAGTGGTGTCGATTCATAAAAAGACCACGTGCATGAATGTTCGAATTACAGGCCAATATCAATTCTGCCAGTAATCTCTAAAATCTTCGAGTCAAATCGAGAATCACAGGTTTCATCGAATCAAAGAATAAACTGAATAACGCTCAACATGGATTCAGAACAAAAAAATTACCAATAACAGCAATGACAGAGATAGTTGAGGGCATAGTCAAAGCTTTTGATGAAGGTGAAATAGCGCAGCTTTCCTGCTTGGACTTGAGCAAGGATTTTGATCGTGTTGTAAGAGAAATACTCTTAGAAAAATTCAATTTTATCATATCAGAGGACCAACTTTAAGTATACTCAAATCATACCTACAGAATAGATATCAATTAGTATTTTGGAACGGAAGGACATCTCACAAAAAGTTGGTAGAGTTGGTCTTTTCTCAGGGCTCAATACTCTCTCAACTCGTATTCATAATACACACAAACGATCTCTTATACACGAACTATGTGAACTGAACGAAGACTCAAGAACAAGTACAGGAGAGAACAAAGACAACAATAGAACTGGCTCACAACTGGTACGAAGCTTAATGACTAACACTTAATATAGAGAAAACGCAAAACCTACTTCTATCCACAAAAACTAAGTGTAACGGACCTAGCCTTAGCATGCTTGGAATTGAGTTAAACAGCTCTCTCAGTTGGTCTCAACATATAGAAAACGTGTCCAGAACATTGAGTAGTGCAATTTATTCGATACCAAGAATAAGGTAAATAGTTGATGAAAACGTAGCAATACTCACCTATCATGCTCATTTCCATAGTTTGGTCTCCTATGGCATCCTTTTGTGGGGAGCAGCGGAAGAGGTATACAAAATATTCCTTAAACAAAAGAAAGCTATCAGAGCTATTGCATGTATCTCAAATACAACCAGCTGCAGAGAATATTTAAAAAAATATGGAATACTGACCGTTCCTGCTCAGTATATTGTCACGAGAAGAAAACAGCAATACTTAAACATTCCAACCATCATTCCATAGAAACAAAGTCTCGGGAAAAGTATGTTTTGCCTCATCATAGGATTAAAAAACACAGAATAGTTTCAATTTCTTAGGAATCAAATTGTAAAATGGGTTTCCAGAGTATCTCAAGCTATTACCTGCAGAGAAATTCCAAAATGAAATCAAAAAATTCTTACCTATAAAGTTTTTTATTCTGTTGAAGAGTTTTTGAATTCAGAATATTCGTGAAATGTACCGTCTGTGAATAAATCGTACGATGTCTTTCTGTCCTGTAGGTAAATAGGTTTTAAATATGTAAAAATTAACTTTTAAAAATTTGTCAATGTGTATATCAATTTTGGATATTTTATATTTATGCACATTCACTTACCTACTTTTATCATGACAATTCCTTCTAATTATTGAAGGATCTTAAGATTTTAATAAATAATTGTTAATCCTCTTGCGTCATCTGCTGTCATTCCCGAAACATTTATTTTCCTAACTACCCTTTCTATATATTTGTAAGATAAGTCGAATGTTTTTTAAACACCTTCTGCAAATTTCCAGCATATTTCCATTCACTTTCAAATGGTACTTGTAACTACAGGTGCCTTTTTTCTTTCGGACTAATGAATTTTTTTTGTTTTTTTTTCGTTCTTAAAATGAGGCTCGAAGTGTACGCAAATAGTTTGTTGAAATCACCCAGTTGCCAATACTCGTCAAATATTCTTTTTTGTGAGTCATCTGTAACGTCTACAATTCTCTAGCTCTTTCCACTTCCGACCTCTTATTTTCCTTCCTTTCAAACTTGTGTACTCTTTTCACAAATTCCTGAAAACTTTTCTCTTACGTCTTTCTTTTCTTGTATCACCTTTTGAAAATTTTCTTCCTCTTTCAGTTTTCAGAATATCGATTTTTCGAGCAATTCGCTAATGATATGTCTTCTGTGTCATCCTACTCAACGGTATCTCTTCAGAATTTGTTGTCTCTCCGTTAGAGGTCACAATGATCACTATCATCAATTTTACTTTCAACAGAAATCTAATCGATCTCCTCTGCCGATATTTGCTTGGCCCCAAAATAAGTTTCATGAATGAGAACTGTAACATGATTAATTGAATTTTTTCAATAGACACGGATATTCTTTCGTCTTACCGTTACTAGGTCCAGTAACATATTCAAAACTTTCGGAATTATATATGACATAATTGTATTTATGCGTACAAATAAATGAACTTGATCAATTCAATTGTCATTTCCATTTACCTCCTTCTCTATATCCATACAAAATATCTATCAAACGAATAAAACTAAAATTTTCATTTTGGAAATGCAACCATTCCGTCAGCATTTTTTTATGAAGTTGTCACGTTCAACTATTGTCAGTGAACCAACATTACAGACAACCGATTCATTTTAAGAAAACGTGCTCGAGAATCCTAGATTTGTTTTGGTATGAAAAATAAAAGCTTATGAAAAAAATATTTTTCTATTCAATCCCATGTATTGACCGTAATTCAGGAACACCAAAATCAGAATAAATACAGAATGTATTATAACTGACTCATGCCTACAGACTGAATAGCGGTGACCCAGAGTTCCACAGGAAAAAGATGATGGCTAATCTCTCTCATCGCCTATGATAATTATTTAATGTTTTTCGGTAGTTTATAAATGTAACAGAAAACGGAAACAATATCACTGTGATTTCGAAAGTTATTGCAAGCATTACGTGAAAAGCGACAATGTTTGAAAATACTAGTGTTCCACCATTGAGTGAAATGCTCAAAGTGGAAACATTCAATTAGTTCATAAGAGTTTGAAATAAACAGAAGATAAGTTAGCATTAGGGGAAAGTATATGGAAGTGCGATAAAGATGAATATCCAGCATTTTTTTGAACACTTGGTGAATCTGGGGGCCGTGTTATAACGGCCCCCAGACAACATAAAAAGAGCTCCTCTGTTAAACGAAAAGTAGAGCAAGATGTGTGTGAGAAACCATCAAATATCATCATTTAAGAAATATGCCTAACTGGAGCTGACATCATAAGCTTAAGAAAGAATGATTTACACTGTTAAAGGAAAAATATTCATTACTAGCAACCCGCCCCGGCTTCGCCCAAACATATACAAGTTATAGTTTTTTACACACACACACTCCTATACATACTTTCTTGTTTCTGCGTGTGGTTATTAAAAAAGAGTAAAATGAAAAAGATTCGAATATGAAATATTATTAATTTATATTTATTTTCTTTGTTCTTTGTTTTTAGTTTTTTCATCTTTAATGTTTGTATAAATGCCTCTACCATATACTTTCCTTCCTCTGCACCTGACAATCAATTTATTGGGTCAGAACTTCTTTTTTTAACGATATTTGATGTTGATTTGTTTTGTGGCAGCCAAATGAATTAATTTTCAGGAGCTCTGACCTGCGATAGACTAAGATACAGGTGACCATGAGCAAAACATTATTTTCGTAAGTCAAACCCTACTAATCCGAAAGTTTGAAAAAACACTTATTGCGAGATGAATATAATAGTTAGACATATCTTGTTGCAATGTTTTTGTAGATAATTATATGTTCTGCAAAGTCGTAGTATATTATTTTGTTCTATAATCAATAGTTTCTGCAGCGCATGCAATGTAAGTAGATTTTTGGTAATTTTTCACACCTTAGGTTATATTATTGGGGTTTCAGTACGGATCCCTAACTTTTTGAAATTTTAATATAGTCTATGTTTACCGGAAATAGTGTAGCTTCCCACCAGTCAAAAGAATTTTTTTGAACGGTCAATAGTTTCGGAGCCTATTCAATGCAAGCAAACAAACAATAAATCAAATATGTCCTCTTTATAATATAAGTATAGATGTACGCTGTAAGCTATTACCAGGTTTACTAAAATATATCCATGAAGTTTTTGAAGCTTTGGGTAAACTCAACTTGAATGTGATTCCAAAATTATTCATACGGACGGCACATACTTATACTTCACCAAGTTTTTCTTGAGTGTTCACTTTTTTATTATGATCATCATTATTTATTTGAAAGTAGATATGAGGCCCAGACCTATAGTCTCACATTACATTACAAAAATGAGTTTAAGTGTAGTAAAATTTGTATGTGATAGCAATAAGCATAGACTGAAGGGCACTGACAAGAGAAAGAACGCAAAAAAAATAAGTCAATCAGTTAATTCAGTCCACCTACGAACACTGCCGACGAGAGTGGTCAAACCTGTTTTTGAACATATTGACCGAGGTCGCGCACACAACATCTTCTGTGGGGGAATTCCATTTTTGAAAGACCCTGTTATTCAAAAAGCACTCTCTCGTTGCAGTTTTGAAGTTTTCGTGTTATGGTTTGGATGGGTGACCACGCAGGTTATTAGTGTTCAACTAAGAAAGGTCGCATCCGAAAACCCGTGCAACGCGCGGTACGTCACTATAAGGTGACCTCGTTCACAGCGATCAACGAACTTCTCCAAACCGAACAGATCTAGTCAATCCTCGTAGGAAGGTCTAACTGAACCGAAAGGAATTCTAGTGAATCGGCGCTGGACGGATTCCAAGAGATGCTGGTCTCCTGCCAGGGTTGGAAACCAAACAGGACCCGCATGCTCGAGAATAAGCCGTACATAAGAGGTGTATAAAAATTTACATGTAGTTATGGAGCATTTAGAGAAAGCTCTCCGTATCATATAAGACGCACTATTAGCACTCGACACAATCCTTCGCACATTAGCCGACCAAGATAGATCATCGGAAATTGTGACGCCAAGATCATTGTGGACCTTCGTGGAATCTAAACTGACATCACCGATACGATAGGTATGTCGCGGGTTATTTTTACCCAGATGTAATACCTTACATTTGTCGATATTTAGTGGAAGAAGCCAAATACGCGTCCAATCCAGGATGCCGTCGAGGTCAGCCTGTCGGAGTAGCGGAGGCGTTCGCGAAGATCTTATCTCACCGAAGGAAGATCCGCCTCATATACCAGGAACAGGATGAGTCCAAACACGGAGCCCTGAGGGACACCGCTCAACACCCTCCCAGAGAAGAAGAGCACTTTCCAACTCTGACCATAAAACGTCGATTACTCAAGAATGCTGCTATCCAACGAATGAGGTCCCCTCTGATAGTTAAATGCTCTAATTTATGGAGCAATTGACGGTGAGGAAATTGGTCGAACACCCGAGCGAAATGAAGGTGAATGATGTCGTGATGTATGTTAGAATCGATGGATCTTGTCCACTTATCGAGGCAACTGAGGAGACAGGTGATGACTGATTCACCAGAGAAGAAACATTGATGTTCATCTTGAATGATTTTATTGGTGTTGAGGAAGTTCAGCATGTGCTGGTAAAAAATTTTTTCTGCAGTCTTTGAGACAATCGATAGAAGACTAATAGGTCGATGATTGGAGGCCGAGAGGCGGTCACCCTTCTTGAATATTGGTGTTATTTTAGCAGATTTCCAATCAGAATGTCTACCAGTACGGAAAGAAAAATACAGTAGAGGTGAACAGCAAGAGATGAACATGTCGTGTCAGCACAGCTACTTTTCATGGATTTTTCAACTGTCATTACATTTCTTTGGTTTTTTGTCTGTTGAAAGACAAATTTACTAACGCATCTGAATTGTGCTTATCAAAAAGATTGACTATTATATTATCTCCAACAGAAGTAGATATTGATTTTGAAATTGCTTTCTCATTCCTCGTTAAAGGATTGACCACATAAAAGATTTATTGGATGATGGCTCCGTCACACAAGCTTAATACCGTCAATTTCAAATATTAAAAAAAAATGCTCAGAAAGAGGCAAATAGCTCCGCTATTGTTTTGGGCTTATATTTTTGAAGGCCGGAGTGGATAAAATTACAAAATGGAAGGCTAGTGCAATTATTGGAATAACTTGTTTGATAATTATTTAACGGATTCTTTTAAATTTCCACCATCAATTTGGGCACTTGCAACTGCTGCTTTGAATAGAACGATAAAAGCATACGAATCATTCCATTCTAATTTTCATAATTCCACGTAACGTACACATTAATCGCTTCATACTTTTTCAACCTTAGTCTCTGCATTCAATCTGAGGTTCATATGAATTTCAAATGTGCTTACATTCTCAAAAATTTGAAACTATCGAAGTTAGTAGAAAAATGCTTTAACAAAAGAAAACATACATGCTTATTAAAATAATGCGTTATCCAGGATAGATTACATTGAAACTGTTTTGAATCATTTCAGTGCTTTGTTGTAATTCTGTATTGAAATCTCTTTTAAAATTTCAAAATTGAATAAAATAATAAATATCAAAACTATTCTCAAAATTCTTTCCTGAACCTACAATACAAAAAATAATACAATCATGAATGAACAAGGGCCAAGATGGACATATTATACACATGAAATTTATTTGGACCGAGATGGCTACTTTCCGAATCGTTGTACTTATGTCTTGGGCCGAGATAGGCGCCACCGAACATACTGCGCTCGTGTTAATCTTAAAATCAAATTGAATATAATATTAAGTAGGAAATAAGACTAATATATAAGGAATAACTCTGTTCATTAGTTTGTATCTTTCTGACGAAGCCACAGTGTGGTGAAACCGGTCATAGTCTTGTTAATATAGTGAAATTCTAAATACTTTAGTTTTATTTCATTAAAAATATGTATATCGATTTTCATTGAGTAACGACCTCCTCAATCAAATTATTGAAAGAAGCTGAGACAGGCTTTTTGGTCATTTGGTATTTCAAGCTAATTCTAAGATGTGCGACCAACACACAGAATATCTGGTTCCTATCCTGTTGTTTGAAGAACGAAGTATTTCCGAAATATATAAAACTGAAGACCCATAATATCAGCCCCGCAGCCCAAAAGGAAGTACTACAAGGCAAAAAGAAATGGTTGAAGTTATACATCAAGTTTCAATAGAGCCTACGAGACAACTACAACATCTTTTTAAAGGTAATCCACTCGGAGTTGCTTCATAGGTTGCATTAAGTAGAATTTGACATTTTAGATTCCGGAACAAGATCCAAAGTTCATTCATTAATTCACAAAAAGTATAAAATTCAGTTGCAAAAATTGAATAAATTATTGCGTAATAGACCTGAAACTTCAGAAATTAAGTCCAAATTTTCCGATCACCAATTTTATGACAGGTTCAGTAATCTTTCAGATGCTAATTTTTCCAAAGATGAAGTTTCACTTCTAGAAAAGGGTTTTAAACACAATTTGAAGTCAAGTAACGCTCGTTTCCATTTCGATCTGCTTGGAATTGAAACCGAAATAGCCCTAAATTATTCACCACAAGCCAAGCACCTAAAACACTCTCAAGCGTTATTACTTCAAAAAGAGTTCAATAGTTTTCAACCTAAGAAATCCGAAAATACATTTTTAAAGTCCATTAAATCTAAGTCCGCATCTGACGATATCATATTCACCAAAGCAGACAAAGGTCATACAGTAATAGCCTTAAATAAAGCATATTATTTATTGAAAACCCAAAATCTCATTAAGTCTGGTTGTTATGAAGAAATTGATAAGGATCCAACTAATAAATTTCAATCCATAGTAGAAAACGCTTTAGAGTTTGCCAAGTCTATAATACCTACCAACCAAAAATATAAACTTTTCATTGACAACCACACCAAAATTTTACTCTCTCGTCAAACTCCATAAAATAGGGTATCCCATTAGACCAGTAAATTCATATTTTCAAACTCCAGCTGCTAAACTTTCACGCTTTCTCATAGACATCATTCGACAGTACGCTAATTTTAAACTTTGAAATTCTCAATAAAAAACTCTTCAGTCCTAATAAATAAAATTCAGCACACGATACTACCACCGAACGCTAAACTTATGTTATGGGATGTAGTAAATCTCTTCCCTAGTGTTCCACCTAGTGATACAGTGAAACTCATCAAGAACGCCTTTCAAATTAATAAAGTCAATCCGATAATTCAATCAGAAATCTTACACCTTTTAGAAATTTGTTTAGAACAGAATTATTTAAACTTCAATGGAGTATTATATAAGAGTAAAAAAGATTTAATCATGGGTAACCCTCTGAGCCCTCTGCTCGCTGAAATTTTCATGGATGATATTGAAAAAACTATCCAAGAACATCCGTTATTCAAACACTTTATTTATTGGTTTAGATATGTCGACGATATCATTTGTTGTTTCACTGGCACAAACAGACAATTAGAGTCATTCAAAACATTCATTAACAAAATTCACGATAATATTAAATTCACTTTAGAGATAGAAACAGAGAACTCCATTAACTTTCTGGATTTAACTATTACTAAAATTAACGGCAAACATGATTTTTCTATTTTTCATAAGCCATCGCATACAGATATTACTATTCATAGCTCATCTGCACATCCTCATCCACATAAACTAGCAGCGTACAATAGTAAGGTACATAGACTCATTAATATCCCAATGTCAAAAAATTATTTCATAAAAGAACTAAATATAATTAAACAAATAGCAGTTAATAACGGTTACAATCTAACTATGATTGAGAACATGATTTCACGAAAAATGTTTCAATTAGCAATCCAGGAAGTATTTCCAAATATAAAAAGTTCAGACACAAAATACAACAGCTTAACTTATATTGGCAATCCTAGTCTAAAATTAAAATCATTCCTCTCACATTATAATTTCAATAAAGCATTCCGAACTGATAATTCTTTAGGCCGACATATCAAAAACTGCATATCTAAAATTGATAAAAGTAATAAATCCGGTGTTTATAAACTGCCTTGCGGGATTGTAATAAAATTTATATTGATAGAACTTTCAGAAATTTCAAAGTTAGATAATCCGAGCACAAACGTAGTTTTAATTATCATAAATCAGATACCCATTATTCTTATCACTTACTCGAAGAAAACCATAACTTTAATGATGGTTTCAAAATTTTGCACAATGAAAATAACAAACAAAAACTCAAACTATTGAAAATTTTAGAGATCAACAAAGAAAAGAATTCAGGTAGGTTACTTAATAGTCAATTAGATCTAAATCCTTCTTCTTTACTCAATCTTTCCAATTCATAAAGTAAGCAACTCCGATGGGTTTTCCGACATACCTCTTGTACCTATTGTGATATTAAGTAGGAAATAAGACTAATATATAAGGAATAACTCTGTTCATTAGTTTGTATCTATCTGATGAAGCCACAGTGTGGTGAAACCGGTCATAGTTTTGTTAATATAGTGAAAATCTCAATACTTTAGTTTTATTTCATTGAAAATAATCTCAAAATCCCCTATTGGCCCCCTTAACACAAATACATACAGGCGAAGCAAATGGAAAAATTTGTTGATGAAATTCGCACGAAATTAAACTGATTATGCGGATTGGTATTATATCAATTTTTTTGTTTGTAGAGAAAAAACGATTTATTTTATTGTGATCGGTTCTTTATCAGTATGCGAAGTTCAAATAAAATATTCTGTCTTAAAGTAAAACTAAACATCGTTAGAAGACTCCGTTTCATAGGTAGATACAGGTGAAGCGTGTTGAAAGTATTTGCAGTGTTGTATATACACTTATATATCTGAAACGAGAAGTCAGTTTCATATTTCAAAAGCAAAAAGTACTTTTCATTTAGAATTTGTAAGAAATACTAGCTATTGTAGCCGTCCTCATGGTAGAATTTCTGGCTGCTACGGGAGCTAGTTTCCTTCACATAAATGTTAATCTGTATTTTGTTATTACCATGAGAGCTATCATACTCAAAAAGAATAGATAACTATAACCTTCTTGTTCACGAATTTACTTTTCCTACAAAACCATCATTTTAAGCTTTCCTTGTATGAAAAAGCACAAAGATATCATCTACGTACTCGTACAACACTCTTGGGAAATATTCAAATTTTCAACACATATGTGCTTAGAATATGAATATGTTTGCGAGGAACGGAAGCAGACAATTGCCTTTAACCTTTCATGCGTTCTGTTTATTTCATAGATTTTCATATTGAACTGTCTCGTACATGGTGGAGCAAATAGTAAATATTCATTAATGACATAAACTACTAGACGTTGACCATCATACTTCTTATTGAATAATTTTGGTTCTTTTTTTGAATTCATACAATTGAGAAAGGTATGTTTTGCATCGACCATTTCACAAGAAGAGGTATTACGGGGGATAGGGTACCTCCAGCACATTCAGGAATTGTGCATAATAGTCATCAAAGCTTCCCGGTTTTGGAGATACAGGGTGATTTGTTGTTCAATCATTTACGACTCGAGAACCCATGTATCAAAATTGATGAAATGTTATACGTTTGGTAGGCTTGTCTAACTGAATCGATTTATGTAGGAAAAAATGGCAGGTCCGTACTCAGCCTAAACTTCAGATTTTGTGAAAGCCGATACTAAAGACTTTTTCACGTCTCAGAAATAAGCTTATTCCAATTCGCAAAATAGTTTATGAGGTGTTCAATGAACTATTGAAATCAGAAACTCTACCTTCTAATTTTGAACATCAACGTCCTAATAGTCACAATAGTCAAAGGAGCAAAATAACATAAACGTAGTACGAGAAAAGTAAGGGGGCTTAAGTTTGAAAAACGCTTAAGGTGGAAAATTTGAAAGCATTTCTTCAGGGGATATTGTTCAGCTTCATTTTCGAGGAACGAAATCTGCAATAGCAGAGCTGAATACATTTAAAGTATAGAAATCTTCATGGGGTCGGATATGAACGATGGCAACAAAGATTTTCTGTTAATATGTGGTGCAGTCTGTATTATGGTTATCTCACTCTCTTGAAGGAGCGTTAACCTTTTCGCTGCTGAATAAGAAGATATCGATCGGGCCGCCAGGGCTGAATTATTTTGTTTCACGCAAATATCACAACATCATTTCCTCAGTACGAAATTTTACATGAGTAGTGCTTTCAAAACAGCATAATCCCGTAAAAAACGTGATAAGCACTCAGCTCAGGACAGAAACGGGAGTCCCTATTTCGTAACTGCAACTGATTGATGATATGAAATTTTTCTTCTTCTTTTTGGTTTTTTTACGTTGAAGAATTTAAATTTCCTATCTTCTCAAGACATTATTTCAAAACGCAAAAATAGGTACATGAGATATTTGAAACCGCAATATCTTTGATGAGTAAGTATAACAACTCAACAACTAAAAATTGTTTTAATGTGAAAATCTTCAAAACACGGTATGACAAAGATCTTCATCACAACTTTCACAATGGTATGTAGTATATAAACAGCTCTAAAGGCCAAATAGGCCCATGGCTTCATTACACGTTCTACTCCATTTTATTTGATTCATAACTGCTTCCTTCCAGTCCTTCACTCCTAGCTCTTCAATATCTTTCTCCGCCATCTTGATCCATTCTGTGCGTGGTCTTCCCCTGCCTCTTCTTCCCGTTATTCCCCTTGTCAAAACTTGTATTGTTGTTATATCGTCTTCCAGTCGTAAAACATGGCCAAGCCATCTCATTCTTTGTGCTCTAGCCACACTTGTTATTAAGGGTTGTCCATACAATTATTGAAGCTCCGCGTTCGTTCTCCTTTCTCAACGATTTTTTATCTTTTTTCCACCATATATTCTTCTGAGTATTCTTCTCTCGAAAACTTCTAATGTATATTTTTCCCACTGATTCAACTTCCACAGTTCGCAACAGTATATTAACACAGGCCGGTTGATCTTCTGATAAATTTTCTTTTCTGCGTTTGTCGACATATTTTTGGACCTGAGCACTCTATATAATCCTCCTAAGCATTTTGTTCCTTTAGCTATCCTCTCCTGTATTTCTACTTTCTCCTCCCCTGTTCTCGCCAATGTTACACCTAAACAGTTGAACTGTTCTACCTTTTCAAAGCAGTATGTCCTATCGTCACTAATTATCTGCAGATTTGAGTGCCTTTCATTTTCTTGTTGTCCTACTATCATATACCTGGTTTCATTTTCATTTATCATTAAACCGTTTCTTCTTGCAGCGGTTTCTAACTTCCTGAATTCATTCACCAAATGCTCTCTTGTTCTGGTCACAATAACTATGTCGTCTGCATACGCTGAAACTTGTGTCTTTTGACTGTATATTGTACCTTTGCTAGCTATACTGCTCTCTTTTATTATTTTATCCATCACGATATTGAAAAGTGTAGTAGCAATGTATGTAGTATATTGTCTTATTTTTCAGTCTTCTTTCAGTTCTCTTGAATTGAAAAGCCTAGCTGTCAAACGTACACGATAATTGCCAGCCGAGATCAATTGAACGAAGAAAAAGTTTTTTGTTTCATTTCATTGAATAAGAATATAATAATATAATATAATATAATATAATTTTTGAATTTGGGAGGCTTTTACTTGGTAAAAGTCCATTATCAATAATAAAAACAAGTACTGTGTTTTAAGGAATTTTACTTAATAATTGCGATTCGTAACGCGTTTCACTACACCGTAGCTTCTTCAGACGAATGAATGTACAGAAAATATAAATATAAATGTTCTTGAGAAATTAAAAGCTTATTGGGTTGCTTCTTTTTAAGTGGCTATTCATGACAGGTATATCCAATATAATTAAGGAATAGATTGCTCCCTGAAGAGATTCATTAGAGGTGAAGGGCTTAAATCGACTTGTTCATTGATGAGTCTACCTGAGTGTTTGTATTTATTGATTTCTAAAGTTTGATCTAAACAAATTTGTAATAAAGAAAGAATACCTGATTTAATTATAGTATTGACATGGTTCTTTTTATAATTCTTCAACTAAGTAATACGTATCTTTCGAAGGAATATTAGCAATGGATTCTTAACGTCCAAAGAAATGAGTTTGGATGTTAAGAATCTATTTCCCAAGATTCCTCCAAAAGATACGTAATATTTAGTTGAAGAATTATCAGAAAAGAATCATGTCAATACTATCATTAAATCAGATATTCTTCATTATTACAAATTTGTTGAGATCAAAATTATTTCCATTTCAATGACAAATATTATACTATTGAAGACGGCATGATTATGGGCAATCCGTTAAGTCCTTTGTTAGCAGAAATATTCATGAATATCTTAGAGAAATTAATTCATAATCATCCACCCAGTAATTATTGTTTATACTGGTATCGCTATGTAGACGATATCATTATTTGCTTCACAGGAACAGATAGACATTTAAAATTTTCGAGAATCATATAAATTCATCACATCCAAAAATTGGATTCACAACCGAAATAGAAAGCAATAATTCGATAAATTTTTAGACGTAACAATTTCGAATGAAAATGGATAATATATTTTCGCAATTCACCATAAGCCGTCACATACCGATATTATAATACATAACTCGTCGTGTCATCCATATAAACATAAAATGTCAGCTTTCAATAGTTTCATTCATAGATTGATTAACATCCCGTTATCACCAGAAAATGTCAACAAAGAATTAAATCTGATTAAACAAATAGCCAAAATAATGGTTACATTCCAAACTAATAAATAATATTTTAAATAAAAACAAAGTAGAATCGCATTGAATGAAGTTTACCCTGTCGATAAATTGAAACAAAAATTCAACACCTTAACCTACGTTGGCATTACAAGTGAGAAACTGAAATCATTCTTGAGTAGCAATAATTTCAACATAGCTTTCAAAACTAAAAATAATTTAGGCAAATATATAAAAAATAATTGAACCCAACCAGGTAAAAACAATAAATCAGGTGATTATAGATTGGATTGCAATAACTGTGATAATTTCTACATTGGTAGAACACATAGAAATTTTAATATTAGAATATCGGAACATAAACGCAGTTTTTCAAATAAAAATCAGATTCAAATTACGCGAATCATCTCTTAGGAAATAATCACTCTTACGACCCACAGTTTGAAATTTCTCATACAGATAATAAATATTGAAAGGTAGATCTTTGGGAAACTTTAGAAATCAATAAATAAAAACAATCAGGTAGACTCATCAATGAACATGTCGATTTAATCCCTTCACCTCTATTGAATATCTTCCTTAATTTTATAGGATATACCTGTCATAAATAACCTCTTAAGAATAATCAACCCAATAAGCTTTTAATTACTCAAGAACATTTATATTTATATTTGCTGTACATTCATTCGTCTGAAGAAGCTACGGTGTAGTGAAAGGCGTTACGAATCGCAATTATTAAGTAAAATTCCTTAAAACACAGTACTTGTTTTGTATTATTGATAATATAATTCTTCATGTCAACCTTATCTATTGAATCCATATTTACGTTGTAATTCATTATAGAGAAAGGTTTTCTTACGCTTTTTTTGTCGCTCGATCTTTTTTCTATTTCCACAAAACAATCATCGTGAAAAGAAGTCAACATTGTGACTATTGGTATGTCCTTCTACCAAACTGCAATCATTTTATATGTAGGAAGACTTTCGGTATCACATCTATTTCAAGGATCTGGAAGTATTGGCATATTTCGACTATTTGTCCTGATTGTGCTGCAACCATTCGTTTTATTCCACAGGCAAAAAATGTGCCAATTCTGGACTACTACAACTATCAATAAAGAAATTGTGTCCTTCCCCAAGATAATCCTCGAGAAGTGGAATAACAACCGATCCTAATATTCCGTGATCTCAGGGAACAAAGCACCTGTATTAACTATCAATTTCAAGATGAAATTGGTATCGATATGACATAGAACATATAATTTAATTCCAAATTTGGGGCGCTTCGATTTCATGAATTATTCGAAACGCAGCCTTCCGTTCCACAAAATCATATACAAATTGATGCATAGGTTTTCGAATAGAGTAAATTTCTTCTTTCCATTGCATGTATGACAATACAAAATCTAATTTGAATACTCTTTCTCCTTCTTGCTGCTCCCTTTTATCGCAAAAGAATAGGGTTATATAATAGAGGATGTTTCGATCAGCAGTCATTCAGTTCAGGTTTCTTGTTTCGAGAAACAAACATTGTTACTCCAAGCAATAGCTACATCTCATCAACATTTAATTCTCGCCATTTGTACAGTATTGAATCCTTTGGGAGATTGTTATATTGACTGATTACAAAATGGTGGTACCGACCGGTTTCCACGGCAAAAATCTCCAAAATATCACGGCCAACACAGCACTCGTAGTACTCTAGTTCTCTTGAATTCTGGAAAATTTTCTAGTGGGTGAGAATCCGTACGGTTAAATTCTTCTGGAACAAAGTGTCTTGTTGACCCCACGAATGTATCGTCCTGTATTTTTTCAGTCACTCTCTTTTTTTCGGTAGTTGAGTAGTCCTCCTGCGTTCTGTAAGATTCAAACTCTATTTGATTTTTATTTTTGCAACTTGAGATAGTAGATCAATCAGTTGAAAGGATCATGATCTGAATTATTATCATCGTCTTGCAAGTCATCAGAAACGTCAAATTTGTCCTCAGATTCTAAAGTCACTTCTTCCTTGGTCAGCCCGACTTACTAACACATTGCGCTTCCTCTTACGATCCGAATGAGAATAACCCATTGATGCTTGTACCCAAAAGAAAAAAAATTGAAATGTTCTATTGAATTGTCTTTATTTCAAAGCTGTTCGAATGTTACCGTAAGCTGAGTTTAATTACGAAACTGGGCACGTTCATATACCGGTGCAGCATGGGATTCCGCGTTTTTGACACGTAGATAGATATGTTCCGCAGTGAAAAGGTTAACAGAAGAACTGTATTAGGATTTTCAACTTAATTTACTACCAAATCTGTTAGAAAACATAAATGGTAGGAAATTTCGGTTTCAGCGTGATAGAGCTACACCTCATTTCTCTAATAATGTGAGAAATTTTCTAAGCCAAAACTATGAAGATGAGTGAATTGTACACAGTAGTCCTGTTGCATGGCCTTCAAGGTCGCCAGATCTCATAACTCTAGAGTTTTTTCCATGGAGTTATTTGAATTATTGATATTTGAAGAAGACATTGTTGGCAGCAGCATCAATGATGTGTTTCTATCCAGGTAAACTTTGGAAATCTCGGCAGTGGCGATTTTGAGAATGGACTTTAATGATTCATTCCGTATTATTCTTTTTTATTTTGCGTTTGTATTGAAAGAAATATATTATGCTTACGTTACATGTTAACAAGAATTCTTCTCTGAAATGAAGTGATAAATCGTATTGAATAGAAAATGAGACAATCAATTTCACCTTAGTTCTGTATTACTTGAAAACTGTCGACCATTTCATTTTTATCGTTGATTTTCTTGATAACAAAATGGTTCTATGTTTTCTCAACACGTATTCATCCACTATGAATCATAGTCCATAGCCAAATAAAAATCAGATTATTTATACAGGATGTCTTTGTTATCTGTTTTCCGAAAATATAAAGTATAGGCGGAGTACGGATCTTCATTTCGTTTCCCTTCATGGGAGGATTGAGTAAGACGAGTTCAGGGAATGTATAAAATTTCATCAAATTTGGTCAACTGATTCTCGAGTTAGGAAACGATGAATTATTTGACTTAAAACAAGTAATCACACTGTATCATGAAAACCCAAAACTTTGGTGACTTTCATATAGATGTTCTGATATTCCTGGAGTTACTCCATCTACCATTACAGTATGACCCTTTCAATTGGGAACCCCTGTGAAATTGTGACGCCATACACTAGTTTTTAATGTGTATTTATCTGATGAAGATGCAGTATCGTCGATTCACGTTACAAATATACACAATCAAATTTATATGGAATCACTCGGTATTTATTATTGATTGTTTTTAATCTTGGATCTTTGACTACTTGTAAAGAATGAAGTTTTTCTTGAAAAAAACGGATAGTATGATAAGAAACGTTGAATTATCACCACATGTTCGGGACATTGTACTCAGTTGTCACTGAGATTTGAAACTGTGAATTTCAAAATTTAAAAAGCTTATAGTTATAATTGAAAATGCCCTACGTTGGATTGTCCGATGTTGAGAGGGTCGAAAAATTGCTTACGTTGAAGAAGGGCGACACAGAGAAATATAGCTGCCACAATGGGGGTATCACAGGGGTGATTTGAAAACCTATGCCCGATACGTGGAGCTACAATCTCTGCAAAATACGCCTAGAAGAAGATCACTGCTGAAGAACAAGACTGCTTTTGTGCCAATTGCATGAAGGGACCCTAGTGCGTTGCACTCCAAAGGCCATTTCTGGAAGCAACAGGCATCAGTGTATCAGTCGAAACGATAAGTCAAAAACTTCGCTCAAGGGGTTTATACAACAGAAGGTCCTAAAGAGTTCCAGAGCTAACCAGATAACAACAAAATTAACAGACTTGTTATTGTTGCATCGATCACCAAATTTGAAATATTGAGAATTGGCGAAATATTGATGAGACCAGCATGGTGTTCGATCAGATGATCGCCGAATTCGAGTTTAAGGTTGTCGGTAGACAAGCTAGACTCGAGAAGCAAGAGAAATTCCGAAATACCAAGGGGCAGTGTGGTGTTTTGGGGTGGCATTATGTTCCGAGGCAAAATAGATTTGATTTCGTTTCCTGCGAGTGTAACGGCTATAAATTACGTGGAACTAGTGCTGGAGCCCAAAGTGAGACTCTAGCGAGGTGCCTACTGTAAGAATTTTACTCTTATGCAAGATAATGCTCCTCCGCATACCAGCAACCACGCACGACATTAACTTGAAACAGAAGGAATCGCTATTTTGGGCTAGCCAGCCTTCTCTCCAGACATAAATCCTATTAAACAATTATTGGATAATCCCAGAAGGAAAATTAGATCGCGCCAGGATAATCCAAGAACCGCACAACAGCTCATCCACGCTGCCACAGAAGAGTGGCAGAATATCACCGTAGAGGAGGTTGAAAACCTAATCCAAATCATGCCTAGATGGATTCAGGCTTGTATCAGGGCAAGAGAAGGTAATACAAGCTACTCAGGTCGAGCAAGAAACAATTACTCTGTGAGAAAACAATTTTCAATCTTTTAGTACATGCGGTCTCTTATTATCTTTTATTTGTTTCTTTCTTAAAATAAACTATTTATTTTTTTTTTCAATTGAAATATCTCTAAAAGGATCAGTTCTAACAATCATTCGGAATTTCGAAAATCCATGAGGTAATATTCAAGATATCAGGTGATTCCATATGAATTTGGTTGTGTGTATGTCAATAGTTTAAAATAAAATTTCCTCCATTTATCATCTGAAATGGTATCAGAATATCTGAATGTTTTCGAACAAAAAACGCGTTTCTATCTTGGAAGTACGATAATCGAGTAAACTGAATTTTTAACTGTTATCAATTAACTGCTCTATGACGATGACAAAAACACACGAGCACAAAGAGATGCACACAATCTGAGTGAATTGGTAGTTGAATGATGTGCAAATTCATGAAAAATCTTGGCTTCAGTCCGTATTGTATCTGGAAATTAAAGGAAATTTCATTATCTCTCACAGTTGGTCAATAGTAAAAGAGTGTGCAAATCCTTTTCCATCCTATAACTCAGTTGGTATTCTAGTTCTCATCCTATCCGCAATATTTTAGAAGATTATCTCTTCAAGAAGAGAGGTTTACAATAAATACTGAAAAATTCGATGAGAACCTTCATTTGAAATCAGATTCGATGTGAACGATTTCGGAGTGAAGCAAAAAATCAGAACAAAGATGCATATTACGTGAAAATACAGGGTGATTCCCGAAGGAACATACCATACGTACCATCTTATGAAAAGTATAAGTTATAAGAGGACATGAAGTGTCATGCTTCAACATCCAAAGCTACTCCTGAGTAAAGTTTAACATCATATGAAACTTTTCTGTTTTGTAACAACCAATAAACTCGCAATTTTGAATAACTGTGAGTTTTTAATTGATATTATAGAGAATAATCTAACTAAACCTAACCTAAGCCTTGACTGAAATAATGTATATTGTGCAGAAAGCTAATATATATATACTACGGTACACCCTACTTAGGTAGGTAGGTAGGGTGTATCGTGTATGTACGACAACCCTGCATCACAGATACTTGCAGCCTCTCAGAGTCGATCGTAAGTAGTCTAAGAATATTAAGGTAGATCGCTAGCACTTCAAGTTTGAGCACCCCTGCACTAAACCCACAAATATAAAGTAAATGAAAGCTTTGTTGAGAATTGTTTGTTATATCAGAAACTTGAGAGGTGCACACTTGAATACAAAGAACTTGTGGGCAACCGATGGTTCAGGATGTGATATCTGCATATCGGCCACGTCGAGATATAGATTCCATTTTTAACTTCGATGTTTACGTTTCGACGATACCTGGATAAGGCAAGCAAAAAAGGAAACTGATAAATTAGCGCCACTTAGCGAGAATTCTTTGAAGACGTTTTATCTTACATTCAAAAATAGTGCAAACCCGGAGAGCAAGTCACTATAGATGAAATGCTATTAACCTTCCGTAGTCAGTGTCCATTCCTACATTATCACACAGCAAACCAGCTAAATATGGACTCAAAATACTGGCAATATGGAATGCAAGGACTAACTATACATTGAATCCAGGAATTAACCCTGGTAAACAACCCGATGGGGCCATATCAATTTAGCAACTCTCCAAGTGATGCAGTAAAAAGACAAGTGGAATTGATAAAAGGATATTATCGAATCGTCGCTATGGATAATTAGTTTCATTAACAACAAAATTAATGAATGACTTTAGCCTGATATGGTTACGAACCCTTAGAAAGAACAAACAAAAATACCAGTATAGTTCACACAAACCAGAGGAAGATAGGCATTCGAAACCTACTTTGGTTCTCAAAATAATGCCACACTGGTATCTTACATGCCCGAACGTGACAAAGCTGTTCTCCTAATATTTACTATGCATCTTGATGCCAAAGTAGATTCAGAAACCGGTGAAAAGATGAACCGAAAATTATACCTGATGATTATAATAACTCGAAATGTGGAGTTGATATAGTTTTTCAAATAAGTGATACTTATTTTGTGTCGAGACGAACTCATAGATGGCCACTATGTATATTTTACGGATTATTGAATATTGGTGGACGTAAATTTACCTTCTGATAACTTCTGACGAAGAGATTTCATCAATTCGTTGGCTATTCATCTGATTCAATCTCACCTTCATGACAGAATGTCTATCACAATCATTCCACACATATCAAAAATCGTATCCGAAATATAATTCCTGAAGTCAAATCAACACAATGGGTAGACGAAAAGTGTGTTGCGGTCTTTGTGACTGAAAAAAAGATCCAAAAACCAAAAATGTTTGCGTAAAATGCAATATAGCCATGCGGAGAACACATGAAACATATTTTTTCAAATTATTATAACTCAATTAGATATATAGAGTGACTGAGTACCCTAGGCTGAAATACGAGTATTACTTTATTCAAAAGAATATTTACTTTTGTTGTTTTTCAAAGTTGATTTCATTTGTCTTCCGGAACTATAGATCTCAAATTGTTAATTAGTCTAAGTAGGTACATTACAGTAGTATAAAAAAACAGAAAGTATTGTTTAAAATAATTTATTACAGAAGTTTTCTAAATTGAACTTTATGTTTTCATAAATCTTTGTGAAAAAATCTTTAATTTTCAAAATAACTTGTTGTTTAAGAAAAACCAATAAATAGTAGTATGAACACCTCAAAAAGTCTAGGAACACTTACCAATATCTTTAAAATATGAATTTGATAATTCGAATTTATAGAAATCTTTCGGTTTTGTTAGGATGTATTGTATATAATGTATTCTCAAGAAAACAAAATAATATTTGACTTCTCCAAACCACCTTTCATAAAAAAAGGTGAAATTTGAAAATGACGAAATTTGGTAAAACATAAAAAAATCCTGAACTAATATTTTCGAAACGATATGGAAGCACTTATATTTTTCAGTACCCAGAAGGTCCAGCTCTGTTATTAATGACACTTTGGCATCGTCGCGGCATGCTCAATATTAAATTGTCTATTACATTTTGGCCTAAGTCATTCCAAGCCCCCTGAACTGCTAATCGAAGCTCCTGTTCATGATGGAAGACGCTTTGACGCAGGAGATTTCTTTTAGGGTATCCCACATGATCGATGATATTCAGATCTGGGAGCAGGATGTCACGGTAGATGATCGATATCATTCTCTTCAAGAACGTTCAACACAACTCTTGCACGATGAGGAGGGGTATTATCTTGTTGGAAGAGTGGATTTTGACCCATTGTTTGGAGATACGGTACCACTACAGGTAAAACTATCTCATTTGCGTAAGAATTTCCCGTGAGGTTGTTGTGTATGAAAACGAGGTCAGTTCTTCCACCAAGGCGTATACCTCCCCAAAACATCACTGATCCGCCTCCCTGTCTATCAACTTCTCGAGCATGCTCTCCATGTTCCCTCCATATTCGAATTCTTCCCGAATCGGGATAATAACTAAATCTAGATTCATCACTGAAGAGAACTGTGGCCCACCTGTCTTGATCCCAGTTTACGTGTTCTTGGCACCAAGCTAAGCGAGCCGCGCGATTTCCATGGGTCAGTTGTGGAAGTCTTAAAGGACGTCTGGAGTGGAGTTGACTTTCGTGCAGTCGATTTCTCACAGTTTGGTCGGAAATTTGTACATTATGAACTCGTAATATCTCTTGAGCTAATTAGATGCTGTGGTAGTACGATCTCTTCTGGCTTGTAAAACCAAAAATCGGTCTTGGGCGAATGTAGTAATCTTGAAGCGACCTGCATGGCGTTCTTCTACGCTACCTGTTTCATTGAAACGCGACCATAAACGGTATATGACACTTGGGCTACTTCCCAGAACCCTATATACTTCCCCAACTTGTGAGTACCAGCTTGGAGCAACATCTCTTCTCTAGTCAAATGTCGTCTTTCCATGGTCGAATCATAGAACTTGAATCTTTTATTTGTGCTTACAACAGAAACGAAGTGCCAACTAACTGATTTCAAACACTGAATACAGCAGCATCGCATCTGCTGCATTTTTAGTTTTTATAAAAAACTGAAATCTGTTGCGGCACTCTACATAATTTGGTGAGAAATTGATGCAGACGTTCATTTCTTAAAAAATCATCCATATTGATCGTTCTGGATACGATATATCGATATTCAGAAGTGTTCCCTAGACTTTTTAGAGGTGTTTATGATTCACTATTAACTTTGTTCATTATCATATTATCCCTATAAGGAAGCCGTTGTTAGTTATTACTATACTGGATCCAGCGCACCCGGTAGCGAGTATGAGTGTTATAAATCAAGGCGCGAGTCCCTTAGTGTTGACTATAATTTGATATTCAATTAAAAACTACACAGTCACTCCATTTGATTGTCGCGAATTGGTTGTGTTTTACAGATCAGTAAATTTCAATTCGAGACTCCATTGATTACCTATGATTCACAGGATAGTTGTTCGATACCACCGGATGTTATAAAAGCAGTTAACCATCTGGCAGTTTGAAGAAAGGTATGTTACCAATATATATATATATATATATATATATATATATATATATATATATATATATATATATATATATATATATATATATATATATATATATATATATATATATATATATATATATATATATATATATATATATATATATATATATATATATATATATATATATATATATATATATATATATATATATATATATATATATATATATATATATATATATATATATATATATATATATATATATATATATATATATATATATATATATGATATATTATATATATATATTATTGTTATATATCATATTTTTTGATTAAGTTCAAGACAGTGGAATTGATTACCAGGTGGTGGATTTATATTTTTCATGAAATCAATTTGATTGCATGAACAGATATATAAGCAACTCATCGGGGTAAAACCCCCTATATATATATATATATATATATATATATATATATATATATATATATATATATATATATATATATATATATATATATATATATATATATATATATATATATATATATATATATATATATATATATATATATATATATATATATATATATATATATATATATATATATATATATATATAGATATATACAAGGAATTTTATTTTTTTGCGATTGAGTTCACAATGAGGAAATGGAAATGCAAGATTCGAGATGTGTGTACCGGAGAATGCTTCGCATCTCATGACGTGACCAACGCCGAAGTTCTACGAAGAGTAAACAGCGACGCTCAACTATTCACCACTGTGAAGACGAGGAAAATTTCGGTCACAATATGAGAAATGAAAAATACAAACTGCTTCATCTCATCGATCAGGGCAAGTTCCAAGGAAGACGAGCGCCCAGCAGAAGAAGAACATCTTGGCTCATGAACCTACGACAGTAGTTCAACAAGAGTACGAAGTCCCTGTTCAGAGCTGCGGCCTTTAGCGTGAAGATTGCCCTGATGATCGCCGATCTTCGTTAAAAGAGGCACCTTAAGAAGAAGATTTCACAAAGAATGAATTCATCATCAGCATCATAGTCATGTCTCTTGGAGTTTTTTTTGGTGGTCAGAACACTGTTAATACAAACGCAATGGTAGTAGGTGCTAAGAAGAGTGACGGAATTCGCATAGCATTGTAAAATTTTCAGTTAGCTCAATCTTAGAGCGATCTTACTCACTAATATCGTGTATAAGGACTCTTGGAAAAGTCACAGGATGTTACTGTGAAGCTTTTAAGATAAAACTTCATTCTTTTAGTCCGGACTTAGAATTAGATTTTGACCTACCATCAGTTCGTTACATTTAATTGTAATTCTCCCTACAAAATTTGAGTAAATCGATTCATACGTTCAAGATTTTTGGTGTTCAGGATATTGGTCTCAAATTCTTAAAACAGTTTGTTTACGGAGAACAGCTAGCCTGACTTTGTTTTCGGAAGAATCACTTTTATATGTATCCACTCATATTTAACACATCTCTTCCACAAATTAATATTTTATTTTTATCATTTATTGTTCCCTGTTCATTAGCGGGATGGTCGATGTATTGAAAATGCTTTTAGTCGAATTGCTAAATGTTTTC
This sequence comes from Cryptolaemus montrouzieri, assembly GCA_013387265.2. NCBI lineage: Eukaryota > Metazoa > Arthropoda > Insecta > Coleoptera > Coccinellidae > Cryptolaemus > Cryptolaemus montrouzieri. The sequence goes on along the minus strand of JABFTP020000185.1, from coordinate 28,588,307 downwards.
ACTGAAAAACTCATTGAAACTCACCAATAAAGTTAGAAATATCCGCTAACAAAATGGGTCAATTTTGACCGCATTTCATGCGGCTTTGTTAGACCCCAACAAATCTATGCCAAAAGCTTTGATCTATCTTGATGAATAGCTAAAATATAACCGTTTATGCATGCAGGTTGTTAGTAACTGTTTACTTTTGTCTAAACTTTATAGAGAACGGAATAAACTTATATCAGGGATAATATGTGAAGAGACAGTACAGATAGGAGTCATCATCCCTCTTCATTGATTTTGAATCTATTGGAAAATTTCCGAGCAATTATGAGTCAAAAAGCCGGTTAAATTTCAGGAAAGCGATTTTGCTATAACAAGTGTCCGAAAGATGACCAAAATCTTTGATTGATGGACGTGGGTGATGGAAATCCGTAAACTAAAAAGAAATGTAACAGAAAAACGAAGCAATTTGGACTTTATACAGAATTCCACTTAAAAGTCACTTTCTGATTAATTTCATTCGTCAGTTCAATTTCTCGTATAATTTTATGCTCAAAATTCAATTTTGAAGATGGCTTCACAGTCGTTTGTGAATCACGACTGCGACTTTAGGGCACACCTAGCCTGTGGCATATGCGCAAATAATATGATTCTGTATATTCGCCAAATTCGTTGTTTCGTTCTCAGTAGACGAACGTGAACGACGAAATAACCGTTTATTCGATTGATTTACTTTTCATTTACAACAAATTTACCTCATATTTCTATATCTCATGCGCAGGCTCGGTGGCTTAGAGGATATGATGGTTGTCTCCTGTGCGAAATTACCTGGGTTGAATCCCCACAAAGTCGGTGCGATTTTTCGGATTCTGGGAATCGCTAGAGTATACATCTTTCGGAGGAGATGTAAAGCCATCGGTTCTGTCTAACAGAGATGTGTTGTTGGACATTGAAGATTCCTTCTCTCTACACGAGAGGGGTTCGGCAAAATTCCATAGTTAGTGAGGTAACAGAATTCCCCGGCGTGTCAATGGCCGAAAGGCGGAAATACAGCACGTTAAAGGAATAATAAGCAAACGAACTTGAATCACAAATGAATGAAGGAATCACTTCATTTCAAATACGTATTAAAATGGGTGATATTGGTTATTATGTCAAAATGAAAATGGTCTACAATTGTAGACCACGCGAGTAATTATGTTCGAAAAGAAGGCGCGAGTAATCGATGGTTAATGGACCTGGCTAAAAAAGCATACTACATTGTCACAGGAAATATCATATCGATATTACTGACATATTTGACGAAACACGAATGATTTTCATCAGCAGAATACTTTTTTCATTCTGCAAATTACACTATTTTCCATTTGATGACCCAATTCATTCTTTTCGAATAAGAATGTGTATTCTACTTCGCATTCTCCTTCCACTTAAAAGAAAAAGCTTCACTATAAGCTTCCTAATGTTGATTTTTTTACAGATTTCCAGATCGAACTCCAGAAAAGTCACATTGAGAGACGTCGAAAGAGAAACAGCAGGAATATTTAAATGTGAGGTTTCAGCTGATGCTCCACTATTTCATACAGATATGCGATCAGCTAGACTTCTTGTAGCAGGTAAGTTTATATAAATGGTCTTCAGACTGATTCTGTCGAGTTGAATTTGGCAGGAGACAATGCATAAAACGAAATTACTTCAGACGGGAGTGAAATCACCCGTTCACAATATATTTTCAAACCTGATTTGATGGCACTGAGATAATCGAAGAAACCATTGCAATAAACTCTATAGGATGTTGCGATAGTTTGAAATTATTTCATCCGTATTGAGTTCATTGAAATTTGTCCTCTCAATTTTTAAATTCATTACAATGGTATAGCGGCTCCGCTCTAGCGGGCCCATTAGAAGTAAGTGGGAGCGGGTTTATCGATCAATTTCTAATTTTGGAGTTGAGGTTATTTGGTATTGATTTACAATTTTCAATACTCTTCATAGCATAACCACTTCTAGTTATACCGGACATCGGCTACATTTTTACTATCCCAAATAATATCGTGCACTAAATATTTTTTTTTATTTATTGTGTAACAAAATTAAATTTTACTGGTTAAGCCCAGAGAAAAATGAGCAATGATAGTCTAATTCAATATTTGACCCTTAAATCTAGGAAGAAAAGACAATGAAGTTCTACCTAGATCTTATATTAATTACATATAATAATTTTGGTACACAATGTCACAAATGCTTCTTTATATATATTCAGTCAATAAGACTTATCTGGTGAAATAGATGAGTTGAGGTCGTCTGTGAAATAATCAACAATCGCTCAGAGAGTTCAAATTCCAACACGTTCTTGTTTTTACTGCTGCATATGGGAAGAACCCCTAGTTCAGCATCGGATTCATATGGATTTCTAGTCTCTAGATAGAAGTTATATCATCTCAACCTCTGAGCTCCACCTACAACATTCCATCTACGACTCTCCACCTACGAGTCTCTACCTAGGACTATCTACCAAGGAATCTCTATCTACGAGTCTCTACCTAGGACTCAATTTGACAAATTAGACATATATCACCAAGATATACTATGCTCTAACGTAACAGCCAGCTACAGCAGGGAATTTGAGTAACAAAATAATGTGAGTCTAACATTATTCGATGATAAAAATTAACAGGAAAAGTAACAGACAGAGATTCTTAAAAGCAAACTTATGCTAGCTGTTCAGGTAGGTCATAGAATTGAAAGATAAGTTACATAAAAAGCGAGGAATCATCTACAAATAACTATTCACGAGAAATTACAGATGTTTGGAAACCATTTTGAAAATTTCATGATTTACATGATAATTTCGAGAAAATTACTTGAAAATGAAGGAAATGATTGAATATTAGAGTTTGAGTTTCTTTTGTCGTTTTCTACTCAAAAAATTATTTTAATTTAGTTTATTAATAAGAAATCTATCAAGATCATTATAAAAAATTGTAGGAACTTCAGCAATACGATAATGAAATCCATCGTGGGAAAAGACAAATTCTGTAGAGCAGAATTTGAATTTTTAATAACTACTATAAGGCATTCAAGCAGTTAATAGAAAAAATCATGTAAGGAAAAATCAAATCTCAGATTTTCAAGGTTAAGTGCGGTATTTTGCTAGATGAACTTTCAGCTCACCTTATATTTTTGATATAGGTCACTATACATTATTCAAGATAAAGATATATTCCTAGTTTTCACTTGAGAATTTTGATATAATATTTCAAATACAATTAAAGAGGATTTTCAAAAACTAATTAGCTGGAAGGTCTGTGGCAGAAAGGAAATCTTGGGAGGATTCAGAAGCCGGTAAGCGTACCATCTGAATGCTTGATTATGCGCATTAGACTGTTAGACAGTGGCGTACAAAGATGGAGAGTTGACTGGAATTAGATGTTTCAATTGAAGGCATACATTTTTCAAGCATATAATATTAGGATTTATCTTATCAAATATAAACTTTTGCTCAAAAAATTACAGTCAAATTTTCTTCATTATAGAAGAATGACAACAGAAGGAGATATAGTTAGATTCATTACCAACAATGAAGGCAATGATGCTACAGTCTTGGGTTACTTCTATTCCAATCTCTATACATCTGTACCTGCTGCTGTTGAAGATGGGGGAATAGCACGTACAGCAGTCGATAAAATTTTGGACTAAACAAATTTTTGCCTCACAAATTTCCATTAACCCACGGTTACTCGCGCCCTATTATCCAACGTTTTTACTCGCGTTGTCTACGAATGTTGACCATTTTCATTCTGAAATAAAATATCAATTTATCCATTTTAATATGTGTTTGAGATGAATTTTTTTTTTGATCATTTGTGTTTGAATTTGATTCAGTTCTGATGAAAAATATTGATTTTTCCTGATGAAATGAAAATAACTAAAAAGTCCCAGAATAAATTCTCTATTTACCATAACCCAATTTTTTTCCATATACACAAAAATACATGAACTTGAAAGAATATGCAGTATAAAACTGAAAAGAACATATGACAAGCTAATGAAAAATTATTAACAAGCTAAAAAACGACTAATTCTTAAACCTTTTATGCCCCCCTGGAAAGAGTCAATTTTGTTCACCTACACAATTCACACATATTTCCTTCATATGAATTTTACAAGCATACTTGTAGATTTCGCACAATATTTTCATGTCGATTTATTGTAACATTAAGGACATATGGAGCAACGTCCAACATGATTTTGTGGCCTTTGAGGAGGAGGGGGTATGACCTCGCTAATGCCTAATAGATATCGAGCGCGGCGCCTCATTTTTGCAAGTATTTGTGTTATCGTTGTCCTAAACTTGATTCGGGTTTTATGAGTTACCCTGCACATTTTCAAGGAAATCAATACGGGATACTGGTTGCACTTGGCGATTAGCTTTAAACACGCATAAAGCGTTTATGCCTGCATTGTTCAGTGAGTCAAAGAACACAACCATAAGCCACCGACGAGTATTTCTAGTAATATTGTAACTATTGCAGAGTTGATCAACTGAATCAACACCAATTTTCAATTTGTTATAGCCTGTAATGATAACTGATTTCTTGTCATCTCCTGTCAGCAAACATCTCATACACCTTTTGGGAATGAAGCCCTACAGGGATGTAGCCCTTGCCTTATCTAAGAACTTAACTAATGCTCCGCTGTTTTTCAACAGGGAACATCTCATATACCATAGGAAAAAAGCCCTAAGGAGATGAAGCCCTATCCTCATCCAAGAACTTAACTAATGCTGCGCTGTTTTTCAACGGGGAACATCTCATACATCATGGGAATAAAGCCCTAAGGGGGTGCATTCCTTGCCTAATCTAAGAACTCAACTATTGCTCTGCTGATTTTCAACAGGGAACATCTCATACACCATTGGAATGAAGCACTAAGTTAATGCAGTTCTTGCCTTATCTAAGAATTTAACTTATGTTCCGCTGTTTTTCAACAGGGAACACCTCATACACCATTTGGGTGTGTAGCCTATAATAACCTCACGATTCAAAACTAATCTCCTGAATAGATAACTAAATAGATAGACTTGAAATTCTCTACCCGTTAATGAAATAATCTCAAACGGAATGAATTTCTTGAAAAACACTCGTTAAATGGTAAATAGGACAATCGAGGACTGAGTGTCTTATTGTTTCTTCAGCTGCGCCACATTCACATTCCGGACTTTCTACAGTATTCCATTTGAACAACATACTATTACTACGACCATGTCCTGACCAGAGACGATTTAATGTACACCAATTTTCCCTACTTATATAGAAACCTGCAACCCTTTTGGAAGGATCCTCTATGAAATTAATTGAGTGGTGTGAAAAGTTTAGGAATTTTAACTGCATTTGTTCCGAGATTCTTGTAAATTCTCCTGATAAATGCACGTGCTTCATGTTGGTACCAACTAGATGTTGCTTCTGTCCATTCCACGCCTCAGGTGGAAAAATTAATCAGCTTGTTCGACGACAGGTAGACAAGAAGATTGAGTCTATGGAAATGGCCCGCTAGATCTCAAGATCATAACGCTTTATATTATTATTATGGGAGTACGTAAACGACAAAGTTTATAGTTTTCCGATAAAGGAGCTGAAAGATCCCGAATTAAACGTAGGTCGTGTTTTTTACAGCATCCATCCCAATCAAGTGCAAAATGCAACTATTGATGAAGTGAATGCGCGAATCGGAAAACGTTTAGAAAGCATTGGTGGACGGTTCAAAAATTTGATGTGGTTTAATTTTCACAACATTGTTCATGCTTACGTTTCTTACATTTCACTCTCCATTATTGTTAGAAACCTTGATTCGCCAAAACGACATCGTATTCATGTGATGAGGTGAGCTGACGCATTCAGAATTTCTGTATTTTACAGAAGACACGATTTGATCGTAATTTTCTTAATTGTTTTCTTCAAATTGGTCGTAAATTCGGATACTTCGTTGAATGATCAGCAAGTTTGACTTATTATCTGTGGATATTCACCATGAATGAAATATAATTCAAAATATCTTCGTTTGAATCTTTATTATTCATTTTATTTAACAAAAACAAGTATACGAAAACAAAGTTGTGATATTGCTATTTTTAAATAATTTTCAACCGTCAAACTGACTACAAAAGGAACATTACATAAAATATTATAAAACATCGAAATTAAATCTACTCTGTCTCCATGTTCCACGGCCTAATGTTTCAATTTTCCGAAGGAACTTCTGTTTATGTTTATTATGTCGGGAATAAAAAAAGACCAGTCATTTTAGGTATACAGAAACCTAATACATATTCACAGTGACTCAGAATACGGTTTTCATAAAGTGAGACTGATAAATACTCGCATTTGAAAAAAACGACAATTCGGTTTAATTGAGTTGACAAGTGAATTTTCAGCACCCTGTATGGAGAATAGCATCGGAATACGTTGGCCCAACAATTAGAACTATTCGCGTTAGCCAAGCATAATCAATTATTTTGAGCAAATAATATGAATCCGAAAATTTTGATGTAAAAAATCATAGCTTAAGGTGCTTAATTTACGATAGGATAAGTCCTAACAAAATATACTTGAAATATAACGCCCTCTAATAAAAAACTTAAGAAGTACACCATGTTATTTGAAATAGCAAAGTTGTAGTCGATGTCCGGTATAAGCGGAAGAAGTACAACTCAGGGAATAATTGCAAATTATTGAGCAGAGTTCATTTACTCGTATCCCAAAATTGGTTTTAAGCGATAATCCTGTACCCCAGATACTTCTTATAAGCCCTTTAGCGAGGACACGCTATAGGCTATAAACAATTTCAAATATAGAATAATAAAGCTTATTATTAGGAAGATATTTATAGTGCTTTGAAATGAACAAGAATATTGGATCAATCTGAAGTGATAGTAAATTCAGCAAGCCGACAGAAAAAGTACCTTCTGCCATAGAAATGATTATTTCTACATCAACTGACTCATTTATCTGGAACTATTAAGTTTCTATTAGTTCAGAAAGCAATGAAAGTTTCATTTTTAGGTTTGGTATATAAAAAATATGTTGCAATCTTCAAAGGAAAGGAATATTTATAATTATACCACAATTTTCAAATGGACCGTAGGCTTAGTCATCTTATTTGATTTTCCTGAATGACGAAATATCATAGAAAGTAAGGTTTGATATGTTTCTAATAAGATTAGGACAATATCCTCTAACGAAGGCAATTTTTCTCAACAATTTCTCAGTAAGACATAGATCATTTGTTCTGTTCTCTCCTCCCGGTCCACCTTTCTTCTGGATACTTCGTATGTTAAAGATTATTTCCCGAAATGCTATCCTCTATTCGTTAGTTGCCTCAGTGATGATGACGGCCCGATTCACAACGATGCTTGTAATATTTGGATTTTTCCCTTTCATCTTTTTCATCCTTTTCCTACCAGTAGTTGACAGATGGGAGAGACTTGCTCAATTTTTTTTTGCTTCTTATCTACGCAGCATCGTCTTCCTAAACTCCTTCTTCCTCGTTACTTTTCGACTTGCCCTTCAGACTGTTCAATATCGACTGTATCGCAAGCATTTTCGCTCTCAATGAAACCTTCATGCTCATCATCTTTTTTATTTAATTAATTCTAAAGTTGCAAAAACCGTTTATGGTTGTTTTTGAAAACACTCTATACACTCAAAATTTACCTACTGGAAAAGTGTAGAAAAGAAGGGAACGTAAACACTCGGGTTGGCTTCGTTGTACTCCAGATGATTGAAATTGATGTGAATCCGTTAACATTACCTTAACAACTTAGTACGCGACACATTGTCTAGAGGAATGTCTTATCAGGAGCTACTCAAAAGCTTGGCTGCATAAATGTCTAAATATAGCAACAGTGACATTTGGCATTAACATGTTTTTCCTGTATGACTTTTCCTTCAATGAGGTCGGTTTTTCGGATCCTTACATCAATTTCAGAACTGAATATATCACTGAAGTGATTCTCGCAGGCATGGATCTTAAACTTCACGAAAAGAACATACTCACAAAGCCTTGGTACACTATAACATCTGTTACAGTTTTTACTCGGCAACACGGTCAACAACAGAGTTTGCTCACATGACAATGTTTCAGCCATTGCCGAATCTTCTTCTGCTAAGCTCAGTTTCCTTTTCAGGGATAAGCAGTGTTTCACAGCTTATGAATTTTTCACAGATTACAGGTGTGAGCTGGTCTGAAATACAATTGATATGTGTGGGACTCGGCACTTAAACATTCATTACATCTATTGGATTGTGTCCCGAAGAGAGTAATGTGCCTTATCGACCAGCCGAAGATCACACGTGATCTCAGGTCTTTCTTTTCTACAAGGACTTCCATGGAAAATGTTCGGAAGAATTGGAAGGCTTGGTTCGAGACGGAATCCATTTTTAAAGTAAAACCATACTCGCGAAAAACTCTCACCGGCGGACGGTCCAACTAACTACTCCACCTACCTCTCTCCATAAATTATTTTGTTTACAGGACCAATATGCTGTCGAACTTGCCTCCATCAAACTTACAATCTGGCCCTGTCCCAGAAACGAGTAAACGCAAACAAAAATTGTCTTGGGCGGCCACATCTATGATATGACAGGCATCGCCTCTGCCGAAGAGTTAAGACTCAAAAATAAAATATATGGACGACAAACGAATGTCTTATGAAGGAGGTTGGCAGTGTAATTCTCTTCATAACAAGTTGAAGTTTTCCTCATACCTCGCCTCTCTACGTCTTCGAACGCCAAAAATAACGTAGCGCAACATCCATTTATAAGGGTCATCGATCATGTAGGCTATTTGACTTGCAAACGATGGTCGCAAGAATACAAATATGATCGGCTTTAGTTTCTCTGAACACAATAGGTGATCATATATAACATTAACAAATTAATTTCAAATTAACAGCTAACAACACTGTAAATTCAATGAATACATTCTTCTTAGAATTCCAAATTCATGAAAGGCTGGATCTAATGAGCATTGAGTGGTAGTCTCATAATTTCGTAGTCTTTTGGCTTATCTTCTGTGAGTTAGTTTTGGAGCATACCCACACAAGTTTTTAAACGGCAGCAACATTCATTTAAGGGATAAAAATTTATGGTAACATACTCGAAAGGTTGTTTGTTGTCTTTTGGCTCATCTCTTGTAAGTGAGTTCAGGTAACCCTACACTAGGACGAAGAGTTTTCTACCATCATTGTTTCATCAGATTAGCTCGGATATCCATTAAAAAATATCCTCATAGATTCGTCCAACATGTTCGTAACTGATAGCTCCAAAACTTGAAGTGATTGTATCCAAGTTGACGGTTCTTTTGTAGAAGTATTATCGCCAAGTAACCATAGCAACCGTTGTTTTTGCTCTCCCAAAAGCCACTAATTACTCATTCAAAGGTAATTTAACCTATCTCATTTTTCTTCAAAGCTTGGTCAGACATACAATTTTTCAATATTTCTGACTACATAAAAACTCTCTAACATTTTCATCACTATATGTAGAGAATTTATCTTTCAAATATCGAAAAGTTATGTCCTCTTGGTTTTTACAATTAACAAAATATTTCATCAAACCAACCTTTCAGTACAATGGTAAAAAAAGATTTTTTTTCAGATTTACGAGAGAATCGGTAACAATTTTTATTCATTTCTTACAGGTCAGTCCTCTTGCACAAGTATTAAGTGTACCTCAGTATCATTTCTAAGATCTAACTTTGATGTTTATATCTTCGCCTAAAAAAAGGGAAGTCGGTTACCATTGTAAGGCAATGCAGCAATCAAACTAGGAATGAAGGAATATCTGAATAGCTAATATTCAGTTGGATCATAGTTCAAATTAGAAAGGACATCAACATTGTTGCATACAACAACAATATTGCTTTTCTTCAGAAAAGGAGGAAACAGATGCTTTTTGTACTGTTGTATTATATTGGAATAGGTTTCATTCTGTAGTCTTGATTCTAGAAGATATGATTTAATCTCTGACAGAAATCAATGTCTTATGGAAAATCTTTCAATTCAGCTTGACTCAGTCTGTATGTTTTGTCATCTGTTGTTTTAAATTCAGAGCCGTGGCATGTGCGTGACCATTCAGATCTTCTTCGTTACTCTATTTTCTACTTCAAGTTCATAGCTGTGGGTAGAAATAGGAACTGGTAAACTACTTGCATGATAAATGGGTCAAACAGTTGCAATATTTGGGTATTGAACTGATCCACATTAATTTTTCACTGATTCACTTGAATTAACGATATTCATTAACCAAAATCACACAATACAATTTTGTGACATTTCGGTTAAATTAATTACACACTTCGAATGAACAAAATCGCGAACCAAGGTAGGAGAAAGTCAGAACAACAATAAGACTTACAACTTCAAATAAGCTGTCGAGCGTTTTCCTTTGTCAATAGATAGGTGAATTTGTTAAATCGAAATATCCCAAGAATGACGATAAAAACTGAAAGAATGACATGGCAATGTATCTCTGAAGCGAGTGCTGATCGGTTATATCTAAGATGATTTCTAAACTCAATTAGTAAAAATATATTGTTGACCAGTGCAATAGATTAGCGTGTTGAGATGAATAAAGTCAAGAGTTTTCTGATTATAATGACCAGAAATATAGATAAGGAAAATCAATTAATATCTCATTAACCTTTTATACGAATATTCGACTGAATAATTGTATTATTACTTACGTATTTCTTTTAATTTTTTAGATATTCCTGACGAGGAACCAGTTCTACGAACAGACGTCCATAAAATAACGCCAGGTGCCAGAATAAGTGCTAACTGTACTACACCTGGATCTTTTCCTTCGATGAACGTAACGTGGTATATTAATGATCAAGAGGTAATATTTCTTTTCATTTCTAGTACTCCTAATTTTCTCAAATTCATAACGATGATCATCCATTTTTAGTGATCTTGAATTCTACACACTCCATGTTAATTCTGAAGCATATCTTAACTTCTCTTGAATAAATTTGAATTTGTGTGTAAATTTTTTCAACGCAGCACAACAGTAGAAATTGCGATTCAATGGAGAATAAGTGAAAAGTGTCATGAATTATTGAGCCAATCAAAGATTTTTTAAATGATAACATGAAACCTCAGTTGTCGATTTGGACAGACAGAACTCCCCCTATTTTTTTAGAATTTCTAGGTGGGCATCCCAAACTCCTTCAATGATTTCGAAGTAATTCTCTCGCAAATATTGAACAATATCAATGGTGTAATTGAAATGTGAAACATAATTTTTATTTCATTTACCTCAAACCAGAGCAAAATTTAAAACTGATTTGTCAGTTACACTGATGAAATAACAAAATGCTGATAATTATACAATTTGAGATCACACTACCATACAAACTTTCAACCCCCGGTCAGTATTTTTGAAGGAAATAGTAGAATATGTCCATCTCTGAAGATTAATGCTTTTCATACCAAATTTAATCAAAAGCAATTATATTTGTATGGATCTATATGCAGTCGAAATTTGCATTCATGTACTAGCTTCTGTAGGCGAAATCGTTTGTTTTACCTATTTAATCAAATTGAAGGATTACGAAGTTTAGTTTATGAGTTTGGCTTCATTGATGAAGACATAAAAATGTGTACGAAATCTTTCGAAAGTTTGTCAAAACAATTCTACAAGCTATGGTTCATTTTATGATTTTCAAGGCAGTGCTAATACCCATATACTATTAGTAAACTTACAGCAAACTACCAAAGTTTGTCAAAGCTTGTCCCGAAGATTTTATGTTCATCAAATATAAAACCTTTATTGAGATTACAGTTCTGATACGAATTTAATGAATGAAGTGTTCACCCTTTCAGGAAATAATAGAGAAATGTTTCATTCACTTGCAGATATTATCAACTGCTCAGAATCGTTAGGGCCGAAGGATATCTTGGCAAACTGCAAAAGGATATATATTATAGTGAATATATTATATTCTGTTGATGATATAATGTTTGAATCTAAATGAGTATTTATCTTTAAAATGTTCAGACTGACCAAATATCAATGACTGAGAACTCGGAAACTGTGGAATCGGAAAAAGAATGAGTTGTATTTTTACAATGAAGATGAGGGAGAAATCTCTTTCCAAGCCAAGCTTCGTTAACCGAGTGATACCCCGAACAAAGATTTTCTCTTATCTGAGGTTTTTTCAATTCATGGATAACTTTCCCATCAAAAATTTAAATACTTCGCTGTAAGGTCAAATTATTAAAATTGATATTTTGGCATACTCAATGTAGTCCTCCAATTTTTTGTTGCGGCGTCGTTTGGAGTTCTGAGAACATTTCTGTGGCGGATCATTAACAATCCGAATTCGCTTCAAAAATTTCTGTGTTTGCGATGAATTTAATTTTTGTGGAACGGCGAGGTGCATTATGATGACAACAGAATCTAAGTGGCACTTATTCTCATTTGAAGAGGAATAATCCTACTAGAATACTTCAGAAGCTCGATGTTTGGGTTGGAATTTTGGGACACCATACTGTTGGACCCATATTCACACAAGAAAACTTGGACGGCGAATCCTATTTAAACATGCTAGGGGATTTGATTGATTATATCATGACAGTTATCATCGAAGAAGTTCTAACTTTATCTGAACAGAGAGTTATGTATCAACATGATGAAGCATCGCCCCATTATGCTGCCGCCATTTTTCCTTTCTTCAATGAGATTTAGGGGCATCTGCGAACAGACACCACAATTGCAGCCATATGGCGGAGGCGCTGTCGACGAATCTAACCTAACCCAACCCGACAATCCCTCAATTTCTCTCATGCCCTGAAATACGGAACTGGATAACATAACCTTTACCTCGTGGTCCTGGCTCTATATGTCTACTGCCTCCTCTTGTTGTTCACGCCTTTCCTCTTCCTCTCTTCTCCTTATCATATTTGGGAGTATTTGGCTTATCCTCTGATATCCCTCTTTTGTTTCAATCATCTTGGATATCACCATTCTGCAGCTATTTATCCGACGTACCTACGTCTCTAAGAGTATCTCTCTTATCTCTGGAACCCCTAAACCATGTGCTCCACGTTGCCCAACAGTTCAACAGGCCATTTTCTTCATCATTATGCATGCTGTCCACTTTTTTGATCCTTACCCTATATACCTCAAAGAAGCCATGTCCAGTCCGCACCTGCCGCAGCCAGTAGTTCATCTCCTTATGATTACAATTAGTCCACTCAACTAAGTTGGGTATCATATACCTGGACGATGACTACTCTTGTGCTTCATCCCACCTCTCTTACCAGAGGCCACATTCTTAAGCGGGCTTCAGACCTGAGTCCTGACTGATAACTCACTCTATGCGCATGTATTCTCATTCTTTCTTCCGCTAGGAGATATAAATATGGTGTTCCAGCACATGTCTGTACTCTTTCCGCCGACAACGTTCTACACCCCGAACATACTCTCAATAAAATCTACCTTTGTGCCTTAATGAGCTTCATCTGGTGTTTCGTCTTTTCCGACAGCGAAAGTATGTAAATTCTCTTAATAGGTGTAACCGCATTGTAGAATACACTACAGCGAAAGTATGATCGACGCAACTTGGAACAGCCTGGACAGCGCCATATCCTTCCTTATTATTTTTTCCAAGGTATTTTCGATGTGTTTTTTGTAGCTTAATCCTTTCTCCAGTACTACACCCTGGTAGTTAATCCTTCTCCCAACAGTAACAGGCTAGTCCCATATCACGACTCGATGTTCAGTCCAACTCCTAGGACCTTTCAGCATGAATATTTCTGGTTTATCTTGCGCTATTTGTAACCTGTTTCTAGTGATAAATTGCTCTACAATGACACCTATGCTGTTCAGCTTCGACTGAAAATCTGCCTTGGTTTGGGACGGCACCAATAGCGCCAGATCATCTACAAAGACCAAGGGAACTGTACTCTCAGTGTATCGCAGGTGTAATACCCCTATTCTGCAAGATAACAACGAAGTACTCCCCTCATTCTTTCCGTAGAACCAGCAGTTTTTCCTTCCATTTTGCTCAATTAAAGGCATTCTTCACATTCACAAACACTACAAATAAAAGAGCTTCGCGCAGTTTCCAGCAGCTTCTCTACTACGATCAAGATGGATTCTCCCAGCCTGAAGATATATTGGCCTTCTGATGACAAACCCAGTTCCTTATCAGTCAGACGTAGAGCTTACCATCCGCGCTGACCAGGTAGATAGGTCTGAGACGCCTGGCCTCGGTGGGATCCTTGCCCGAGTTTGGGAATAAGGACCGCTCTGCTTCTTTGCGATAGTTACAAGAATAGAGACATCCTCCAATGATTTTGTATCATGTTCCTCATAACCTCGGTTTTATTTTCGCAAAGCCACGTCACAACGCCTGGTGGCATTCCGTTCCTCCCGGGGGTCTTTCCCGACTTCATATTGACAGCAGCTTTTCTAATCATCTCGAATTCTATTGGATCACCGTCGTCAGCGGTGTGAACTATTCACTCATTTTTTCACCCTGCTGCGTTTCATCCTATTGGGGCACACTTGAATCAGCTCCTCCAGAATGCTCGTAAGTTTCTCCTTTGGTGGTTTGAAAGGACGGGTCATGCAATTTCTTCGACTATTTATATCTCTGTTCCCAGGAAATTTCTTCCAAACTATCTATTAGCGCCTTCCAGCTGCACTGATTTTTCCTGTAGATTAATTTCTTCAATTCGTTGTTTACTTCCTTGAAATGCATTTTCAATTCCGCTGAAACCTAAGTGTCTCTTTTAATCAGTTGAAGATACCTTCGTCTAGCCGCTATTGTCCTTTTATGGATATCATTTATCTCTTCGTTCCACCTGTAGGTAATATATGATGTTATTCACATGTTCAAGGTCACACGATCAGTGATTTGCATATTTCCTTATGAGATTTTTTAGTGTGCCATTCTTCATTCTTTCCCCATTCTTCTATGAATTTGCTAAGGGAAAATGTCCTAACTTGCCTGGCATACCTTTTGAAAGGCAAATGATACCATGTAAGGTAAGTGGGTTGGACTAATCAATTGTTCATGATCCAGAACCCATTCAATTTCCGACGAGGTGATTGTTAAGTCATTTAAGGACTCCTGAGTTCCCATTTCTAAGACATTAATTGATATGGTCAGCCCTAGTTAGGAGGTCCACTCTAAAATCTTTTCGCCTCTGGTATCTATCCCAGGGAGCCCCTAGTGAAGGCCTTTGCGTTATAATCTCAAAGCACCAGCATGCCCGAAAATAATCTTTCGTGTTCCATTTAGGCGAGAGATATGACATCACTATCCGTATACCTGCCACACGCAACAGACGTAACGGTCACCCTTTCTGATCTCCATCCACTTCTATGCCACTTCTGCAGACGTAGATCCCCACTGACCGACTGTTGGGCCATATACACGAGGATTCCTCCGACGTTCGTTCATTCGGCTCACTTGCCACAGCAATATCTGCCCATTCTTTATCTTGACTGGGATAATTTTAAGGTTCTTTATATTTTGCATTACTTAACTTAGAATGAAGTAAAACCAATAATAGTGTAAATTTAAATATCAAAAATGATTAAATAAATGAGAAGATACATAAATACAAAAAAAAAGGATTTCTGGGTCATTGGATAAGTAGTCGAGGTGCTGTAGAATGGCCTGCTAGATCGCCCGGTCAAATGCCTATCGATTTCTTCTTGTGGGGAATTTCATGTCTGAAATCTATGTAACGCCACTTGTTAGCAGATAAAACCACAGGTGTTGCAAATTATTAGGTGAATTTTTTCTTTATCTACAAACTTGTATAAAATGTTAGGATGAATCTGCAATCTTCCGTTCTGTGACGAGAGGTATTCAGCTTAAATATACCACAACTAACATGGTCTCGTCAGCAGAAATCATAGAATCCTAGAACTAGTTCCTATGTCTTGGGGAAAATTATTCCATAATTTACGAATCACTGCATATTTCAGTTTGATTCATGTTTTCATTTGTAACCTTTATAACAAATGATGTGCGTCTATGGGACCCGTTTGTACCATTCATTAACTGGAAATAGTTCTGTCAAGAAATTCTTCCACCCATCGATTTTCAGGATTTTGGATAGATTTATTTCAGTCGATATTTATAACGCTGCAGAGGCGTAAAACACTGTATCCATTTTCCGTTAGATAGGACTCTCTAATCCCCAGACAATAAGTGACGCCAGAAGAGATAGAGAAAGACAATTTAATACCTCCGACGACATCTGTCAATTGAAGGCGCGAAGTTATTCCTCTTGTGGGTTCTATCGCTCGAAGCCACTTTGGCTGTCTTTCTGCAAGTCATGGAGGATTAATTTGTTAGGGTATAATAATTTAGGCCCCTTTCAGACCATTTCGCGTATTGTTTATCGCACATTGCAGTTGAAAGGGTAAAAATAAGTTTCGGGATATAAATAGACCCTCGTATTTTTCCTGTAACGAACTTTTTGACTGCAAAAGATGTTTTAATCGATAAATATTTGCTGGTACCATGCAACTGTCGAAGTTTTGATATAGCCGCTATGATTTTCAATAAGGGGTAGTCCGGGGACTTGAATGCTTCTAGCTATATAAACATAATTCTTCATTATTATATTCGTACTAATATAAGAATATCAAGAAACTTGAGCAATTTATTATGAAATATAGGTTGAACCTTTTCACCACCTCTTGATCATTTCGATAAAAATATTCAAGATTTCAATTGAATAACTTTATTCTATATTCTTATCAGTATAATATAATCATACATATTATGGACCTCATACAATCAGGTTGAGTTCAAATTTGAGACAAGAGGATCCCATAGACATTATTATAAGATGCCGCCTCCTGTCAAATAACCTTCACATAACTATCTACTTCACATGCGCATTCTAGCGAAACTGGCAATTAGGTAAGTATTCTTCAATAGATCGTCAGTTGAGAGAACAGAAGTTAAGTACTTTAATCTCTTATTCAGCGTTAAAAGTAAATTTCCTCTTACATTGAGGAGAATATATATTCAGATTCATATTTTAACACAGTTATAGGTTAGATTGAGTGCAGTGTTTTCAAAGCGAACCTAAGAAACTGCTTCAGTTCACCTACTTCATGAAATAATACCTAGCTATAATAAGCTTCGAGATTACGAAGCTTGCACTAGCCCAATTGAAAACAAGGAAATTTCTTGTAGAAATGGTGCAAAACATTGTGCAAAAAACTGCACTACCAGAATGCCGTGGCAGAGGATAGTTTTAGAGCCCATAGGACTATTAGTTTGAAATATTGGTGTGAAAACATCTCTGGGACTCTTAGATGGACACCAACATTCCAGAATTTGAGGGGAAAACACAGCGAAAAATGATTGAAAGGAGATAAATTCAACAATTATTCCATCCGTAACTTTTTGAAACATATTTACACTCAAATATCGGCTGGTCATTCTTTTCATCTAGGCTTAGGTCTGGTGCAGAAAGCAAGAGATGAAGGCATTGTTATAATAAAATTACCACCCATGCCAGCCATGTGTTGCAGCCCCTTGATCTATATATATTCAAATACATGAAATGGAAATAAGATGAGTTAATCAAATGACAGCGTGGAAATTATAGCAAAAAATAACCTGAATCTAGTTTGCAACTTTAATTGAACGAAGTTGAAGGAAGCTCAATCCTGAAGTTATCAAAATTGATTGGCAATGGAAGGAATATATCTTCTCTCTAATGAACTAGTTCCGCTAAAACAAATTGAACCAGAAGGTTAAACTTCAAAAATAAAACTCATTGAATAATCTAAGGCAGGACCTTTAACTTCATCTGCCACTTGCTGATGAAGTTAAGGGTTAACCCTTTCTCCTGACCCAATTCCAGGACAGAAACACAATCCCTCTTGAAATTTCAACTTCAGCATGTAAAACCCAAGATCAGGAGTCAACTTTGACCAGAAAAACGTTTAAGGAACTCTTATTGAGAGTTGGGCAAGCTCCAAATGTGAAAAGAAGAAGAACAAATTTTTTCGTGGGCAGAGATCGTAACTTCAGCTGAAGAAATAGCTGAAAGAAGAGAGTTATAGAAAGAAAAAGAGAAAATTTGAAATGTGAAAACACTCAAGTTAACGATAGGAATGATAACAATGAATAACCTCTCCAACTTTACCGACTTAATGAAGAAAGATTTGGAAAATTGAGGTGAATGGGCTATAATCAAACTACTTCAAAGAGAACAATTGAAATGTTTGTGGCTCAGATAACTGAAAAGGACCCTTATTTCTGAACGAAATTTGCTAGAAGAAACAGAAACTCTTCATCTTCCCACTGGCCAATTGACGATGATGTTAGTTCCATAAATCACGAGAAAAAATTGAAAATTCACCTTCGACAGTCGATAATCGCGGGAAGTATTCCATTGAATCTTTGTTTCAATAAATTGTTACTGCATTGTGAGAAATATTATTGATAGTTTACAGTTACTTAAAATTTATTTGTAGTGTTATACTTGCCCCGAGCCTGAGCCATAGTTACCCCTATAAAAGAGCAAGCGTAATCCATGACAAAAAAATAATTTGGGACGTAACGAAAAAATATTAGATGTAAGGAAATGAAACTTTCACAATATTTTTTTTTGGAGTTGACATGTTATGGGCTTTCGAAAACGAACTAATGAATTTTTGGGTACCAATTACTTTGAGTGACCTTATTCATCTATTTATTCGAATGGAAGAGATTTACGAGAAATGTGAAGACTGCATGGATCGTGCTGTAATATCTGACTTTGATTTTAGTGATAACACAATCGGAAAGGAGAATTACATATATTAAATGGCTAAACAGAAAAATTCCAAGACAAAAATTCTGCCTCGCCAGTGGCTGATATATCAGTGACAGCCAGCGATGAGTGCATTGTGAACAAAAAGTGAAAATGGAATTTGTATGTTTCTTCAGCCTCTCTCTACTAGCAATTTGGATTCTCCACAGAGTTCCACTTGAAAAACATTCGATGGCATCGCCCTTATGTCCTTGAACGATTTAAGGTACATCCAAACTTCCTGCTTATAGCAGAAGCAAGAAACTTTTAAAATAACTGCTTTCATCCATTTTCCCAAAGGAATACCTTATCGAAAATAGTGTGCAGAAAACCAAGTTAACAAAGCATTTTCCCAGATTCCAATCCCAAAGCAGATGAACACTGAATTTTGAATGATCGATCTTATTCACAGCAGGTTTCTTACGAATATATGGATGAATTACTGCAGAGAACATGAAGCCAGAGTAATGGAGTTGAGTATTGTACCACCAATGTTCGCAATAAATGATACACTTTGAAAATATAATTTGATAAAGAGCTGCATGAAGTTGACTGATGCTCGAGAATATTTCATTTAATAAATGGCATTTTCAACTCCTTAAAAATATCTGCCCCAGTTGTCCTGCCGTGAATACTATCAATATCAAGCAGTTCTTCATACACGTCATAGCTTTTGTCTATGACACGAATAAAAATCAACACCTGAGTAGTATCTGACACATCCGTTGACTCATCCAAGGCGAGAGAAAACCACTCAAGATGTCCATTTTTGTCAAACTGTTGAGATGATATATTTTCTGCGATGTCTTGCATCCTCCGACTCACGGTGTTTGCCGAGAAACTGACACCTTTCAATAAATTTACCTTTTCGGGGTATATTCCTGCTCCTACTGCAATCAAGCTGTCTTTTATCATTTCTCCATCGGTAAATGGTTTTTGAAATTTCAAGAGCCACACGAAAGCTGGCATGCGTTGCATTTGCTTTGGTAAATAAAGATTGCTGTGATTTCAGTCCACTCTTCAAAGCTTCAAATTTCTCCTACTGTAAACTTCCTGTATAATTAGAGTTATTTTCAAGATGTTTCGATTCATACTGACGTTTAATGTTATATTCTTTGAGAACTGCTGTGGCTTCATTACAAATTAGACATAGCGTCTTACTATTGCACGCAATCACAAAATACTAAAAGTTCTATTTATCTTGGAATGCTCTGAATTTACTCTCTGTTTTTCGAGTCTTTTCCATACTAATAAATCAAACATACAACAAGTCTAATCAAAATACTCTTACTTATGCAAGGGTGTTACTTGTAACTTTATTTCACCATAGGCAGTTTCACTTCCTTCGCCTTTCTCACGCAAACTGACTCGCAATGGCGCCGCTAGCCATTTTCTACCTATGCAATTACTACCATCTAGAAATGATCGAAAAATTTAGTCAAAACTAGAACTTTCTCGAACCAATGAGAATTATCGATTATGTCACCTGTTAGTAGGTAGTGGTAGCCGAAATTGATAGTACCTGTTTCACAGACCAGCATAGTATTACTACTCGACATTAGATGTCCCTACTTGTCAAAATATACTGAATACACAATCAATAGTAATTGAAATGCAAAACTCCCTTGGAACGTACCGAAAAAATATTATGGCCCTAAGGCTTCAAAGTTTGGAGACCCTTGTTCTAGACGATCATAACATGTGTAACAAATTCAAACCGAGAATTGTTTCGAAGTCCGATCTCCGTTTGAGAAAAACAAATGACGAAAATCGATTCTGTTGGATTACCCTACCCCTGTCAACTACCATTCCGAAAGGGGTTGTGTGATGCCTCTCTGACAGGTTTTGAAGCCAGGGTAATGAAATTGAGTATTGGTACCACCAATGTTCACGATATATCATACATTTGGAAAACAATTTGATAAGTAGCTGTACAATGTTGACTGATGTACGAGAATATGTTGTCTGACAGAAGCCTTCGGATTTCAGTTGAAGAAATTGAATTTTTGCATTATTGGTAATATAGTCTTCCATAGTCATCTATTCTTTTAGAATTTTCAATATACAGTGCGTTCCAATGGAAGTGGGCCATTTTGAATAACTAGGCTAGCTGGATTTTGTTGTGAATATTCAGTAACAAATTGTTTCGTAGAATTGTTTTTAAATTTTTATCAATCTGTCCTATCTCAGTTTGAGGAAAACAAGTGACGAAAATCGATTGTGTTGGGTCACCCTGCTCATGTCGACTACCATTCTGCGAGGGGTTGTATGATGCCACTTTGACAGGTTTTGAATTTAGTGCACTTTTTCAAATTCATAGAAGATCGAGCAACCCTTTACATTTCATAAGAACTATCAAGTCAATTCTTTTCTAACCGGAAATAACGGTGATATAGTTGAAAATGATGTACACACTGCAGGAACGCCTTGAAATTGTTAAGTTAACTTTTCAAAAATAATGACTATGCAAGAACAACTCCGCGAATTGTCAACTAAATTGACCTCTTAAATTATTAGAATTTAGTGGAAGCAGAAGGGGTTAAGTTCGCCTTAAGTGCAGCTATCCGCAAATGTATCTAACTCCTACACCTTCAGACGGTTTTCATAATTTGGCCTGTTTCTACCATTAGGAATGCGGGTCACTCGGCGTTGAATACCCTCAAGAAGTTACGCGTCAGCTCTAAGATTTGGGCAACATACTGGTCCTCCAATTTCGACGATGGGACGCAGGTAGGCTGTGGAAACTTTTGCTGCCACAAGTGGATCACAGTGGTTAAATGATGTTGGCATGTGATGAACATTCGTCCCGAAATAACGGTGGCTTTTCGAATGGGTCTGCTCCAACTCAGGTCTTCAAACACAATAGTACCTAGATTTTAGGTATGTCTATTCTGGGTATTCTGGTGCCTATTGATTGTATAATTGGTTGTGGTGGTTTTCCCAACATCGAATACAATACACTTTTGTATATTAAGAGGTAGCAGCTAATCATAACGCGACCTTTTCACAGCATCCAGATCCTCATGCAGTAGAGATCTATTGAAGATTTCCATGTCGTCAGCAAATTTTAAGCAGTAATATTTGTGTTTCATTAGCAAATCGGCGTATATATTGGAAACAACACACGACCGATCCTTGCGGTACGCAAGTATTTGTAACATTTCGATAAGTATATGACTTGTTTGAAATTCTGACACAATACTCCTCACTACCCAAGAAAGCCCCAACCCACAAGTATAAGTTTTCTTGAATCCTGAAGTGTTCAAGTTTTACGAAAAGACGATGATGGGGAACCCTGTCGAAAGCCTTATAGAAGTCAAGTTAAATGATATCGATGGGCTTCCCCACATCCACAGATCTGTTCCAAGATAAAACGCACTCAAGGAGACTCGTTATGGGAATTCCGGGAGTAAAACTATACAGGTTTGAAGGAATCATTTTGTTAACCAGTAAACAATCGAACATGTGTTCAGGGACAATTTTTTAGAGGATTTTGGATGGAACTAAGTTCAACTAGTGGAGTGGAAGTTGTTTTTTTTTTTCGATAGGTGTTTCTCTACAATACCTTTGGTAATGACGATATTGCTCTGATCCAGTTGACAATTGTTAGTGGGAATATTAGGCACTCACTGGTGAAGGAAGCTGAAAAATGATCTGCTGGGACCTTGGAGGTTTTTATTGGAAACTAGTTGTAAGACCCCTTACCACTAGAGCAGTAACTTTGAAATTCAGAAACGAACGCATATATTTATAAAACTTATATTTATAAAACTTTTTCTTTATCCTGAATGCTATCATCTCTGCCTCATTACTCGAGTGAGCTAACATGATGAAGTAGGTTCTGCGATTCTCGTAATTTTCACGTTGCCTACGACAAATGTATTCTTGCCAGATTGAGTTTTTATGCCGAATCATTTTAAAACATTGTCATATTCCATTGCTTCGAAGGGTTATAGTATATATAATATATTATATATATATATATATATATATATATATATATATATATATATATATATATATATATATATATATATATATATATATATATATATATATATATATATATATATATATATATATATATATATATATATATATATATATATATATATATATATATATATATATATATATATATATATATATATATATATATATATATATATATATACTTCAGATATAAAAAGAACCTCCCACGCGCTTGCGTCACGCTAAAATCGTCAGATTGAGGAAACACACACTTTTTGTATTGTAATTAATCTTGTACCGCCGTATAATGAGACCTTCTTGCCAGCCTAGTCTTTCGGCAAAATATCAGTTTTCGGGAACTAGGACTTTCAGCTCCTTGGAGCATCTTTCTTGGCAGTATCTGTAAAACAGAGAAAGGTCAGCATCTTGTCTTCTGAGAGCCAGCGGTTGGAGATTGCGGGTGATCTCCGGGCGGTCGATGAGCCGCACAGCCCGCTTTTGCACGCTATCCAACATCCTCAACGAATATTTGGCCACAGATCCCCATACATGCGAACAATATTCCTAATCAGATCGAATCTGCGCCTTATATAAAAGCAACAGCTGAGATGACGTGAAATATCGCTTGGCTATGAAAAAGAAAACTAAGTTTAGCTGTTGCCGACTTAGCTATTGCTGGTACATGTTCATGCCAGCAACACCCGGAGTTGACTGTTATTGTTGAGAAGGTGCAACGAATCTTTGGATGCAATCTTTTGGCCTTGAATCATTAGAGGGTGTTCTCTAGCGGGGACCTTTCTATAAAACGTAGTTGCTTGCGTCTTGCTCGCGTTGAAGTTCACCAGGTTCAACCGACCACACTCAGATATCCTCTGCTAGTCAGAGTTAGAATTATTTATTCGTGGACATCTCTGACGCTGAGATATCGCAGCAAACTAACCTACTTGAGCTCAATCTGTCATTCTCGAGTATTTCTACCGTTCAAATTTCTTACACTAATCTGACTGGTTATCCTAGATGCACGTTACTGGATGAAGTGCTAATATTTGTTGGAGGTATTTAACATGGTACAATAGCCCCTGCCGCGCCTAAGTGAATCCCGAAAACCCCATTGGGCACTTCTACCATTACGTAGTCGTATAGAGATTATAATCACCTTATCAAGAAAGTATCAAGCAAACCCTTCTTCCTATTGAAAATCTGGAGTGAAAGGTGCCACAGGGATAACTAGCAATGTTCCCTCCAATCAAAAGTGAACCTGTATCAGGAAACTCACAGAGAAATCAAACCAAGCAAGTTATTTGTGGTGGTTAATTTTCATTGAAAGAATAGAACCTCCCACGCGCTTGCGTCACGCTTAAATGGTCAAATTGAGGAAACACACACTTTTTGTATTGTAATTAATCTTGTACCGCCATATAATGAGACCTTCTTGCCAGCCTAGTGTTTCGGCAAAATATTATTTTTCAGGAACTAGGACTCTCAGCTCCTTGGAGCATCTGTCGTGGCAGTATCTGTAAAACAGAGTAAGGTCAGCAACTTGTCTTCTGAGAGCCAGCGGTTGGAGATTGCGGGTGATCTCCGGGCGGTCGATGAGGCGCACAGTCCGCTTTTGCACACTATCCAACATCCTCAACGAATGTTTGGCCGCAGATCCCCATACATGAGAACAATATTCCTAATCTGCGCCTTATATAAAAGCAACAGCTGAGATGACGTGAAATATTGCTTGGCTATGAAAAAGAAAACTAAGTTTAGCTGATGCCGACTTAGCTATTGCTGATACATGTTCATGCCAGCAACACCCGGAGTTGACCGTTATTGTTGAGAAGGTGCATCGAATCTTTGGATGCAATTTTTTGGCCTTGAATCATTAGAGGGAGTTCTCTAGCGGGGACCTTTCTATAAAACGTAGTTGCTTGCGTTTTGCTCACGTTGAAGTTCACCAGGTTCAACCAACCACACTCAAATATCCTCTAAAAGTCAGAGTTAGAGTTATTAATTCGTGGACATCTCTGACGCTGAGAAGTCGCAGCAAACTAACCTACTTGAGCTCAATCTGACATTCTCGAGTATTTCTACCGTTCAAATTTCTTACACTAATCTGATGGGTTATCCTAGATGCACGTTACTGGATGAAGTGCTAATATTTGTTGGAGGTATTTAACATGGTACAATGGCCCCTGATGTTAATCTGCCGCGCCTAAGTGAATCCCGAAAACCCCCATTGGGCACTTCTACCATTATGTAGTCGTATAGAGATTATAATCACCTTATCAAGAAAGTATCAAGCAAACCCTTCTTCCTATTGAAAATCTGGAGTGAAAGGTGCCACAGGGGATAACTAGCAATGTTCCCCTCCAATCAAAAGTGAACCTGTATCAGGAAACTCACGGAGAAATCAAACCAAGCAAGTTATTTGTGGTGGTTAATTTTCATTGAAACGCACTGTATGTTACTTCAGTGTTTGTATAAATCAAGACTCCTGGTTATCACAAACTTCAATTATTTGAATTCAACCTTATTGATCAACATGCTTCCCACAGAAATCTTAAGTAGGGAAGGAAATAATTATTTTAATTGAAATTTCTTTACAGGTTCAATCAGATGCAGATATCCGTGTCCATAATTCCATCGTCTTCTATGATGCCCTGCCCGGACTGGAGACAGTCCGCTCCTCCATTATTATTAATTCTTCACAAGATCTCTTCAAGAATGGCAGAATGAAGCTGAGTTGTCTAGCAACGATGTTCAGTTTGTACAATGAAACGAAAGAATTGGAAATATTAGAAGATACTCCACAACTGGCTCCCATCAGGGAACATAGCACCCACAGCGAAGATGGTAAGAGTTGATTCAGTTCGTGAGATTCAATTTTCACCTGTCGTTTAAATTATCCAGAATTGAATGTTATATATGTTATGAAAGACTGGATTTATTGGAATAACTTCTTGAACAAGACAATAATTGCACATTAACAGAACAGATAAAGGAAACATTAACATGTGAAAGTCGTGATCTGCTTAGTAATCACCATTCCAAACCGAAGTTACATCACAAATTTATCCAGTCCTCTCACCGAAAAGAATTAGTTAAGGCCTTCAGTGTATTTGGGTGGGTCAAAGAAAACTTAAAGTACGCTTGGTACTTTGAAAATAAAGGTTCCTAGATACCTTTAAGGAAGTCTCTCTTAATTATGATGGTAAGTTCCTCCGCCTTACAGTTTTATATTTTTTTTCACATATAAAACTGAAATCTCGCTTCTAACTACTTGAAAAATTAGTAGGAGTTTGAATGCTCTACAAAAAAGCTTCGTACAATATTTTTCTTAAACCTTACCGTTTAAAAGATATTAACGGTTGAAGTTTGATTATTCGAAGGCAATTTTTTCTTTATTTCGAATTTTAAATCCCAATAAGAATATAACATTATGAATCACCTTAGTTTTGTAGGAAATTTACAGCTCTACAAAAATGGTTTAATATAATTTTTCGATCAAGTTAAGCGTTACGAGATATTAATCGTCAAATATCAATGCCTACCAATTTTCCAGTTTTCATCAATAATTCGAAAAATTTTAATCCAATTCATCAGTTTTAAGGAATTTCACACAAATTTTAGTTTCTTTCATGAAAGTAACTCTTATAGAAAGCTTATTTTCAAAACTTTATTCGAATTCTAATAATACTTTTTTCAATTTTATCTAATAATAAAATCTTAGTCGTTTATTATTTATAATTATGACGTTTTTCCAGTGGGAATTTCAAAATTTCTAATAAAATTCAAAAGTCCATTACTTCTACTCTATGTCTTCTGAAGCTAACATCATCTATGTTTTAAATGAGATAAAAACACAGGGTTCAACTTTAATCTACACTTTATTTGAAAAAATTCGACGACGTTTCGCTGACAGCAGCTTTATCAAGAATGAAAAACAGAATGAAGAGTATAGTATTATAAACAGATCGTAGAACAAGTTGGATGAATAACAGGAAAATCCACACCGAGCCATTGTACAGATAGTATGAAAGGTAATAAAAACCAATTAAACAAGTTAAGTAGGGGTGAGTAATTCACATCTACCTGTTCATTCAAAAGCTTGTCCGAATGTTTGTATCTATTTATTTCTAATGCTTCTAGGAGATCTAATTTTGAACTTTTGATTTTATATGTATTATGTTAAAGTTTTTATTGAATGAATGGTTTTCTTTCATTAGGTGGTTTGAATAATTTGAACCAGATTTATTTTTATCGAAGCTACGTTTATGTTCAGATGTTCTTATAAAAACTCCTATATGTCCTACCGATATAAATTTCATCACAAGAACCGCAATTGAATAGATTCCTGATTTACTTGATTTTTCAACACGAGATTTATTATTTTTAATATGTTTACCTAAGTTATTAGAAGTTTTGAAAGTTATATTAAGATATAATACCATACTCTTCATTCTGTTTTTCATTCTTGATAAAGCTGCTGTGTCAGCGAAACGTCGTCGAATTTTTTAAAGTGTAGATTAAAGTTAAACCTTGTGTTTTTTATCTCATTTATATCATGGATCTACATCAAGTAACGGCCTCCACAATTCAAACCATCTATGTTTTCTTACTCACAACTATCTTCAGTATCTAATACTGTATTTTCAGTGATCTTGTTCACTATATTTTTCTGTTTTCAAAAACTGAACTTTGTGTGAATTTCTAAACTAACCTTAACTCATGAATTCAATTAAAATTTTTCGAATTATTGATCAAAAACTGGAAAGATTGATAAGCATTGATGTTTGACGATGACTATCTCTAAACGTTTAACTTAATCGAAAAATTATTAGAGACCATTTTTGTAATGCAGTAAATTTCCTACAAAATTATGTGTTTTATGATTAAAAGTGGTTATTTTCATTGAGTTATAAAATTCATGAAGAAAAATTTTATCTTCAAATAATCAAACTCTAACCACTTCTATCTTTTTAACGATTAGGTTTACGAAAAAATCGTACAATATTCAATTTTCTACAAAATCTATGAAACGATATGTTTTTTCAGGTATATGGAAGCGAGATATCAATATTTCTATGTGCTAAGAAGAAAAGAATAGAAAACTGTGAGGCAGAAGACCTTTCCGATACTTTTAGGGGCTCATACTTGAAGAGACTTTCTAAGAGGTGTCTAGGAATCTACGTTTCAGAGTATCAAGCAAAAAAAAAATTTGTTTCTTTTTGATCCACCCTATTTTGTATTCCTTTCCTTTCTTCCTACCTAATTTTCAAAGACTAAGCAAAGATCAGATCAGATCAAAATTAAAGTTCAGTAACAAATAAAATGTCTAACCTTCTGTCACTAAACAATAAGTGAAACCCTTTGCTGGTCATCTAAATCATTATTTAAAGATATTTCACTTTAAACTCCTTCATCGACGGTCTGTTTCATTTTTTTGAGAGCCCCCAACTTCTTGTTGACACCAGTGAATAAAGAGTGAAAGAGTAAAAGAAATCTCCATTTTAATCAATCCAGTATTAATCTCCTAATCAGAATTTTCGTCATTTTGTTGGAATGACAGAAGTAGGTGCTTTGTAATATAATTTCTCGATAGTGTTTCTTACGATCATCCTGGATGATGCTTATTGGCATTCGCCGACAAGATCAAAACTGGAACTTCGCCTGGCGAAGTAAAGTAACTATGGTGGACCACAATATTCTTTGTGAAGGCATCTTTGATTTGTGAACGGAAACCATATGACCAACAATCAAGATATCCTCCAATTAATTGATATATTTTACTTGAAGCATTTTCACTCGCTAGTTGGCTTCAGGAAATAAGAAGAATTATTCATTTCTGCTGCTTTTTCTTTGTTGTTCTTTCTCTTGATTGACCATTTAATAAAAGGGTATGATAATCTCAACAGTCTCGACAGACAAACTTCAGGATTTGCTAGTAATTATTCCTAGGAAACATTGTTTCTTCAACATCCTGCATTCCAATACGGGCTCGATCCAGAACTCTTATTCAATACATTCAATGAATTTCACTCACGTTAAATAACTTCATTTCTGCTTTTGTTGTCCGAACCGACCTTCCAAAACTCAACTACCTAGATATAGATTGTTTCAACTGAGCCGAAAATTTCAAGGTTTTCCTGGTCGATATCAACTCGGTTTCAATTCCTATGGTAAATTAATTTTCTCTTTAATATAAAAGATTTAACACGAGCAAATCAGATATTTTTATTATAGATATTCTATACGTTTGTCTGAAATTGTGTGGAAGGGATTTAAGAACCATGAAAATTCATGAACAATAGGGTGGAATCAAGATACGTTCTTCATTTTTTTTCTTCCCTTACTTTTTCAATTGTTACGAAGACTGCCTTGTTTCAAAAAGAAGACTGAAAAATTTTGTTGTGCTATATTTCACTGCCCTTGCGGCCCTTATAGACCTAATCCAAAGAGTTAAAAGTATTTTGTCTTATTTGATATAATGAATACGCTTCTGATACGTTTTCAAATTAATAAAAATACTATAACAACTTCATAAAAACCTCAGAAATTTGACCATAATTGTAATTTTATGAAATTTTACCACGCTTTCGGTACCTTGAAACAAGCTTCAATATGTTTAACATTTTTCGATCTTGTATAGAGCAAATGAAAACTTTTTCGCATTATTACAAATTAAAAAATAAAACTAGAATTTTTCGTTCTAACCTCATGAATGAGTAAGCTTTCTAATGTGTAATAAGAGCCATAATGGTGTGATTTGATGAATCAGGTAAAAATGAATGAGGTGGTGATACTTGTACACAAGTTATAATATGATTGGATCATACCTGCCTTAAAAGTGTAAACATGAAAGTTCATACTGATATGTTGATTATTATTGATTTAACCGCCACTCGAAACGAATGAATTGTACGTTCTGTGTTAAAATGCAAAAAAAAATTATACATCGAGTGATAAAACATTACTTTATACGTGAAAAAACTACCACGAAAACAAAAAGACCTCTTGGTGAATACTTTGATTATACTTTTTCATCCCTTAAGATGATTCATAACAGTAATATAAATGAATGAAATACTTTTGTCCAATTTCCACAATGTTTATGATTAATACACTACTGCTTTCGACAGTTATGTCATTTTCGAATGTCTGGAGCTAACTGTTATAAGAAAGTATGTATTAACTAAACCTATTTTATATGTTGAGTAGCAGGGAGTGATTTAATTCTAGTTAATTTTTGAGACTGATGAATTTTGGTTTTTCAGAAAGTTTGTTAATTTCCGAACAGATTCTTTGTCATTTCCTTACTGCATTTGTGCAGAATAGTTGAATTATCTAATGTAATATAATTAATATTATTCATAGATTCAATATATTCAAGGATATGAGGAGAGATCTTCTTCGAATCTTGATCTAAAATTTTAACCTGTTTGTTTCCAGACATTTTGGATTTATTACTGTTTTGTTTGGCATCGAATCAAGTTATTTGCTTATGTTGGTAGGTGAAAAAGGACGTTATCGAATTAAATTTGGTAAGATAATTGCTGATTTCTCGAGAGTAATTGAGCCAATGTAAGTTAGACATGCTTATTCATTTTCTGGTTTTTGAATAATGGAATATGTTAATTGAGAGAAATATTTTTCTGACTTGCTCCGTTTAACAATACTGTCAATGGGTGAGTCTGGAAAATTATAAATTTCTCACTGATTTCCGTATTGAAATCAATTGGGGATAGTGAAATGGAAAATGCTCAATGATATTTATGAATTGAATTAAAGGTGTTGTAATGTGGTTAAAAAATCTATTGAGATTGTTGAGTCTGTAAATGTTTCTTTTCTATGTATATTGTTGGGGAGATTATTATCGAGTTTGGTGAAGGTTCTGTCTTGGAAACTCTTTAATTAATGTGGTCAATTTCAGTGCAGGTTATTTCATTTTGCATTTCATTTAGAGAATATGGTGACCGGTTCTTTTGTCTGTTTGATCCTTGAAGATCGATGAGAATGTCATAAATGTATCTGTTTTTCGAACTGACTTGTTATCCACTATAGGTTTATCTAGATTGTTCGAAGAAATATCTGCTAGTATAGGGCTAAAGAGGGATCTGATGTGGAGCGCTGAGTTTTAGGAAAATTTTGTATCACATTGGAGATAATATTATTATAAACAAATTTCTGAAAGCTTATAAAATGTAGGTAAATGAGGAGTGAGGTATTATATTTTATTGGTTGGAGAATTCTTTTAGTAGAGGAAATTCATTCGTTGGATTGTTTGGGTACATCTTTTTCATACCTAGAAACGCAAAATGAAAGATAAAATTGAAGCGAAAGTCTATCAGATCTATTGAATTTAAAATGGTGTTTTGCGGATTAAAATTAGTGAATTTCAGATGCTTGCTTATGGACCTGCAGGTGTGTTTAAATAGGATACAACTGGCGAGGCAGGAAACGGATTTATCAAACCGTATATTAGTTTTTTCTTGGTTCATTTTCAATATGTTGGATGATTCGATTGTTCCAATTCTTATAGCATTTCGTTTATGGATTATTCTGTGGGTACTCATGAGATTTCTGTCACATTCAAAGTATCGGAATAAACATAGTGGAAATAGGACGTAAGTGTTTTATTTCAATCATATTGAAATGAATTTCCATGAAATAAATCCATAAAAACATGATTGATTTATAAGAGAATTGCTGTGCTTTCTTCGCGGTAAAACAAGCACAGAAGATGCCACCAGCCCTGGATGCCCGCCTAATTAGATAACAACCCTGAGATGATTCCGAAAGTCCGAGATTATGTTCGATTGTCGCCGGGCAATGTTTAAAAGATATAGCAAAGGCTGAAAACATCTCATACGAACGAGTTTCTATCACCTTGCATTTGCACATGAGAAAGCTATCGTCAAGATTATTTGTTTTCATAGACAATTGACCAAAACTATGAAGGAATGAATGCTTTTCAGACTTATTTTCAGCTCTTTGAACTACATTCAGATGAGTTACACTCCTGAGACGATTGAACGATCTAACCAGTGACTCAATAAAGTCAGGGTGGTTCCGTCAGCTGAAAACGGAATGACTACACTTCTGTGATGCACAGGGTATTAACTTTAATGATAATGTTATGAAGGAAAGTCTGCAAAAGGAAAGAACTAGATAACACCGTTAGACCAATTGTATGAGGATATCATAACAAAGCCGATCACAACTTGTCGGGAAAAATTTCTCGATTCACCTCGACAATGACGCGGCGTATTTTGCTGCAACTGCAATAGCGACGCAGGTAGTTACGACGTGCTTCATCCATCAAAGTTTTCTGACCTGGAGGGTGGAAATTGTCAACAGAGGACCTTGAAAACTACTAAAAGAAGAGTATCAAAAACAATGAGCTTCCCCTAAGCAAGCGTCTAACCTTATAAGAAGATTATGTTGAAAAATTAATGATAACCGGACGGCAAAAAGGAGTTCTTGTTTCATTTTTACCTGTTATATCAATTCATCTTTGCAAGTAAAAAAAGCATGGTGGTTATTACATAACTGAAAGTTGAAGCAGAAGCTGTAAGTGCTACTGCTACAGCATATTGGTATTAAAATATAACAGTTCCGTAGACGATATAGAGAACACATTTCACTAACACATTTTGTTCCAGGTTACTCTGGTGGATGTTTCCCGAACAGGAATCATTTCTTTAGACAACTCCTCTTATTCATTTTACTGTGTCATTTATGGTTAAGGAAATAACACTTAGTGTGTGTTCTAATTTCAGATACTCTGAGTGCAAACATGTTGTGCGGGTTTGTGTATAAAAACAGAATGATATTTATCGAAGTGAATTCGGAGAATGTGCCCAATTTATATATATTTTTCATTGAGATAGAGATGGCCAATATATATGTGATTATGTTTCATTATTGGCTAATAATTTCGTGTGTTGAAATGCAGGTGATGAAAGCAATGGCAGCATCATAAGAAAATTTTCTGTATTACCTCATGGTACTATGAAGTCAAAATTATTTTGGCTGCACCTGCTTCTAAAAATAAATTCACTGAAATATCTGTAAAATCGACATGAATGCTATTCAATTTCATTCTAATCTTATTGAAACTAAGTAATGTTCATCTGGGTCGATATAAATAACAGATATAATATAAACTGACACATAAAAGTATAATACATCTATCTTGTCTTCCCATTGTATAAGTCGGGAAAGCGAAGCAACGGACTGTGGAGTAAGAAAAATTTTAATGCGAAATCTCAGGAAAATTTGTGAACCATTCTAATTAATTACTTTTACGAAATTGCATTTCTGCTTAGCACAAATGAACTCAAAACTCGGTACTGTGAGGTTGAAAATGACTATGGAAGCACCTGGTTCCCAATGTGACTGGTATCTGCTCGTCTCTTGGAAATTTGACAATTTTTCTTTTTAAATGATTAAAACTCCTTAACTCGAGAGTGATCGAGTTCACGAATTTCAAGGCGGCAGCATATTTTTTTATGTTCTCATAATTAGTGGAACTATGGTAATTCTGTGATTAGCGTTTTCACAGGTTGGTAGCATTAATATAACGTAAACCACTTCAGGTGAAGTAGAGTCTTCGATATTCTGCTGCCTTGGTTTATGCACACTAGTATACAGTTAGGCGCTCCAAGTACACGTGCTTTCTTCACATTGTTTTTTCTTTTTATTATAGCTATTCATATTTGAAGGGTGAGAAAAACTTTGTAAGATAAGTTGAATTTTTCAATAAATATTGTGCAAAATGTTTCTATTTGAAATTCATGACTGAATACAGTTTAGTATTCTCATTACCCAGTGTTTATTTGCTATTAATGAATTTATTAGTTATGATAAAAGCAGAAAACAAGTACTGTGTTTTAAGGAATTTTACTTAATAATTGCGATTCGTAACGCGTTTCAATACACCGTAGCTTCTTCAGACGAATAAATGTACAGAATATAAATACAAATGTTCATAAGTAATAAAAAGCTTATAGGGTTGCTCTTTCTTAAGTGGTTATTGATGACAGGTATATCCAATGAAATTAAGGAATTGATTTCTCCCTGAAGAGAATCAATAGAGGTGAAGGGCTTAAATCGACTTGTTCATTGATAAGTCTACCTGGGTGTTTATGTTTGTTGCTTTCTAAAGTTTCCCAAAGATCTACCTTTCAATATTTCTTATCTGTATGCAAAATTTAAAACTGTGGGTCGAAAGTGTGACTATTTTCTAGGAGATGATTCGCGCAATTCGAATCTGATTTTTTATTTAAAAACTGCGTTTGATTTCCGATATTCTAATATTAAAATTTCTGTGTTCTACCAATGTAGAAATTATCACATTCATTACAATTCAATCTATAAACACCTGATCTATTGTTTTTATCTGATTTGGTTTTATTATTTTTATATATTTACCTAAACTATTATAAGTTTGGAAAGCTATGTTGAAATTATTGCTACTTACGAATGATTTCAGTTTCTCACTTGTAATGACAACGTAGGTTAAAGTGTTGAATTTTTGTTTCAATTTATCGACAGGGTGAACTTCATTCAATGCGATTCTACTTTGTTTTTTATTTAAAATATTATGTTTTGTTTGGGATTGTAACCATTATTTTTGGCCATTTGTTTAATCAAATTTAATTCTTCTTTGTTGAAATTTTCTGGTGATGACGAGATGTTAATCAATCTATGAATGAAACTGTTGAATACTGACATTTTATGTTGATACGGATGACACAACGAGTTATGTATTATAATATCTGTATGAGACGGAAATCGCGAAAACATGTTTTTCATTTTCATTGGAAATTGTTACGCCTAAGAAATTTATTGAATTATGATTTTCGAAAATTTTTAACTGCCTATCTGTTCCTGTAAAGCAAATAATGATAGCGTCTACATAGCGATACCAGTATAAACAATATTTACTAAGTGGATGATTATGA
This sequence comes from Cryptolaemus montrouzieri, assembly GCA_013387265.2. Classification (NCBI taxonomy): domain Eukaryota; kingdom Metazoa; phylum Arthropoda; class Insecta; order Coleoptera; family Coccinellidae; genus Cryptolaemus; species Cryptolaemus montrouzieri. The sequence continues at coordinate 28,553,552 of JABFTP020000185.1, read as the reverse complement.
ATTAATTTCTCTATATTATTCATGAATATTTCTGCTTACAAAGGACTTAACGCATTGCCCATAATCAAGCCGTCTTCACTAGTATAATATTTGTTATTGAAATTGAAATAATTTTGATCTAAACAAATTTGTAATAATGAAAGAATAACTGATTTAATGATCGTATTGACAAGATTCTTTTCTTATAATTCTTCAACCAAGTAGTACGTATGTTTGGAAGGTTTGTTGGGAAATAGATTCTTAATATCGAAGGAAATGAGTTTAGAATTAGATGGTATGATGGTATCTTTGATATTGGCAATTAGTTCGTTTGAATTTTCGACCGAAAATTTAGATGTAAAATTGCAATGTTTTATTAGCAAGTCGTTAAGGAATTTCGAAAGTTTGAAAGAAGGTGCCCTTACATACGAAACAACAATTCTAATAGGGTAATTAGGTTTATGAAGTTTTATCAAAGAATATAATTCGGGGGATTGTGGATTGGAGTTTATGAATTTATATTTTTCGTGATCTATAATTAATGATTTTGCTGTCGAAATAACGTTTTCAACGTCTTCTTGAAACTTTGCGGTAGGATTCTTTGTTGATATTATATAGTTTCCGGCTGTTAAGAATTCTTCAGTTTTTGAAATATAAATAATAACACCAAAATCAGATAAAAACAATAAATCAGGTGTTTATAGATTGAATTGCATAGACTGTCATAATTTCTACATTGGAAGAACACTTAGAAATTTTAATATGAGAATATCGGAACATAAACGCAGTTTTTTAAATAAAAAATCAGATTCAAATTACGCGAATCATCTCCTAGAAAATAGTCACTCTTTCGACCCACAGTTTGATATTTTGCATACAGATAATGAAAATTGGAAGGTAGATCTTTGGGAAACTTTAGAAATCAACAAACATAAACACTCAGGTAGGCTCATCAATGAACAAGTCGATTTAAGCCGCTCACCTCTATTGAATCTCTTCAGGGAGAAATCTATTCCTAAATTTTATTGGATATACCTGTCATCAATAAACACTTGAGAAGGAGCAACCTAATAAGCTCTTAATTACTTAGGAACATTTGTATTTATATTCTCATTCTTACTTGCTGTACATTTGTTCGTCTGAAGGAGCTACGGTGTAGTGAAACGCGTTACGAATCACAAATTTTAAGTAAAATTCCTTAAAACACAGTTTTTGTTTTCTATCATTGATAATGAAATTTTACCAAGTGAAAGCCTACCAAATTCAAATATAATAATAGCTCAAAGTTTATTTAAATTGAAATTTGGGCTTGAATTAACTAGAGGAATATTTATACGTGTAAGATCATTCTAATGATTTTATTTCAAGTATCAATCAGGATAAAAAAATTCATTAATTACAATAATGAACTAAACACCAGTCACCCTGGCCACAAGGTACATAGGGGAAACATGTCTTCATGAAATTCGTACTCAGCGATTTCGACAACCCCCGAGTTTACGATCTTTAACCATTTTTATGATAATTTAGCCCCAAAATTCTAGATATGATCTTGATGCCAGTCACTTCGCGCATCTGGTATATCAGGACATTTGTCTTCATGAAAGACGAGATAAGAGAACTTGAAAACCCTCGAATTAATGAGCTTCAATAATTTTTATTAAAAACTTGCGCAAAACTCCAAGAGATGGTTCAGATACCTGTCACCCTGAACACCAGTGGTTATAGAGGTCCATTTCGACCTCATATTCGTGTTCAGAGAGTCTAAAAACTCCCGAGTCACGAAAATGGACTCAATTCCGCCCTTATTCACCGAATTTTAAATCTGTTATCATGCGGTCGGCCGAGAGTGCATTTTCCTCATGTAGAAATGCAAATTTCCAGAAACAATTAATGAAAATATTTCAAATACTTTTCTCATCAAAATCCTACATCTTCATCAAAAAATCGACCTTTTTTAGTGCTTCGTTTCCTCAACTGTACGGCTGCATGTGTCCAAGACTCAAGACATTATCCAAAAGTTAGAGGATATACTTGGCGCCTTACAAATCGCAGAATACCTTGTGACATGTGCATATATTTCAATAGTCCTCGTACCATTTGCAGCCGTTTTAGAGAGGTGAACATTCTCGGTTCACCAACATCGGCATCTCGAAAAGCCACATCTCTTAGTTGATCCAAATAGTAATACTCTAGGTACACATAGTCCATTCTAGTTGAAGAAAACTGATGAACCTCTCATGCAAGTAGGAAATGAAAGAAGTTAGATGTAAAGAGATGTGAGCAATGCAAATTGGCCAAAATGAAATGAGAAGTTGGTAAGATAAAGCACATAAGATTTACAATTTATTGGGCTCATTGATGACGAAGGATTGATGGTGAGTTTATCCGATATCTCGAGGTGCAAAATAAAAATTATAAATATCATATGAGGTGAATCGAGAGATCGAAAGTCGAAACACACCTGAATAAGTAAAGATGTTAGCAAATCATTCCATTCCGAAAACAGATGCGGGAATAGTTGGGGTGAGGGCTCATATGGTTATGATTCTTGCGATTTGCAAGGCATCAAGGACATCTCGCGTTCTTGACACAGATAACGACATTAGGCAGTGGGTTAACTGGATTGATGTATACCTACAGAGTATCCGCGCTTAACAGCCCTTTAGAATTATCTGAGGAACGGGTTTTGTCATCAACTTGAAATTGTACTGATCTAGAATCAGCAATTATTTTCACATCAATGGGCGATTTTTTTCAAGATTCTTCTGTTGAGATTTGTCCGGTCTGAAATTATTCACTATTGAGCTATGATTTGTTTTTATCAAAATTTTTGGAATCAAAATCATTTTGTCTGCCCAAAATACTTGAGTTAGATTCGAGTAATATTATATCTTTTTCAAATTCAATGAGAAAAGCGTTCTTTGAGACAGCGTTTTCTTCGATAATATTGTTAGACAGGTTGCTAAGACATCAATTTTATTTTACTTTATCAGAACAATGACTACCGTGGTTCTGCAGGCACGCTTTGGACGCTTAGGATGGAGTCTCCATGTGCTATCACATACAATCCTAAGCAAACCGAGCCAAGTAACAAAACGATATCGGCACTTTCTGAAAGGGAGGATTGTGTCCATCCAGTTGGAGTCTTTTTTTTCTCTACGACTGTTCAGTGATGACTCCGGAATGAAGAAAGAAAGAATCTAAGATAGCAACCCTGAAGTACCACTGAGCCAAGACCTACAGGGTACCTGCGCAGAAAGGCTGATTAGAATTATCCGGGCAACGAGTTCATCCATCAATTTTGATTCGTAATTACAGTTAATGTATACTGATCGACAATTTCCAATTGTTTTCAGAGCGGTTCAAATTCCGGTTATACTACACTTTCACTCCAATTTTGCTATTTCTAATGACATGCCGTACTTTTCAATTTTTTTCATTAGATTGCATCCTTTGTTAAGATTTGTCCTTTCTGAAATTGATTATCTTCAAGCTATGATTTTTTCAACAAAATTCTTGCAATTATAGTATTCTTCTTTGTCCGAAAAAATTAACTGAGATTCAACGGGAAAAGTGTTTTCTTTGGTGGCAACGTAATTTTCAATTCTACTTTATATACAGGATGCTTAGAAATCACTTGTCTACTCAATTATTTATTATCGTGGACTTGTGCACTATCTCAGCTGTTAGCTGGATATGATTTACCTTTCCCTTTCTATATAGGTATTCTTCTGCAATTCTAATTTCTTACGACTATCATGCAAACTTTTGGGTATTAATCCAGTCGTAGAAATGATGAGAGAAACGATATCTATTTTATCGAGATGCCACATCTACTTGATCTCAATAGCAAGGTCTGTGTATTTGAACTTTTTTCGTGAAACTTGTTCAGCACGTTTCATTATTCAGTATGGCGACATCCACCAGCATTGCTGTTCTAGCTCTCTTATCATACACCACTCTGTCCGCACTTTGTCACCTTTCAGTCAGTGATAGCAGGCCTAACGTAGTGTAATCTGAGAAGTCATTTTCTAATACGGGCGCCGAAAGATACTTGTAATATGGATGGAAGTTTCTGATGGATGATGTTGTACACTTGATTATACCTGTGAAGATAGTCCGTATTGACCAGTTGTTCGCAGCCAGACGTAATATGCTGTATAGTCTCCTATTTCATATGGCATTTTCAGCACTCATCTGTTTGTAATGTTCCGTCCTAAATTATAATTTTTTGTGATTGTTTGTGGCGATGACTCGGTCTTGGATGGCCATAAGAAATCCTTCTGTTTCTGCGAATAGTTCTCCCTTCATCAAGAATTGGTTGAAAGCTTTTTTACCGATGTGTGGTTGATTAATCTAATGGTGATGTCATCCATGCAATTCCTTTCTTGACCATTGCTCTTGTTTTTCAGTATCAAATAGGAACGGTAGATTCAGTCGGTCATCCCTGGTAGCAAGATTCAGAGGTGTATGTCCCTTATCAGCAAACGATACTTATCTGTAGAGGTCAGAAATGCTCTTGCAGAGAAGAATTCCTTGAGATTTATGATCTATTTGGTATGTAGGTTGACAACATCCATCAATCCGCGTCCTCCTACTTTCCGCTTCAAAGTTGTTCTTATCACAGACGATTCTGGATGGTAACTATTGTACTTTGTTAGCATGGTTCGGGTCTACCTTTGAATATCATCCAGTTCGGCCTTAGTCCATCTAATTATTCCGAATGAGTGAAGCAACACTGGAATGGCGTAGGTGTTAACTACTTTGACTAGATTCCTTGAGTTCAACATTGACTTCAGCACAGTCTTCATACGCTGACTGTACTCTGAACTGTATATGTTCATTTGGAAGGTATGTTTCACCATCTATGACTTTCCCTACTTGAATGGCCAGGGTCTTACATTTTTCAATCCAGAATTGCATATGACCATCTGCCAAGAACTGCCAGTTTTCAGTAGATCATCCAATTGCTTCTTGTTCGAAGCGTTTAATTTGATATCATCCATATACAGCAGGTGGAAGATCTTTTGATTGTTTCCATCTGCTTTTATCCTAAATCTGTATCCTGTTCTATTGAGCATTGAAGACAATGGGTTAATAGCCAACCTGAACCATAGTAGACTCGAAGATTCTCCTTGAAATATTCCACAACGTATGGGTATCTTGTCGGTGTTAATTGACTCATTGTTCATGTTGACCTGTAGAGACGTGCGCCAGTGTGTCATTGTTGTCTTCAAGTACTCTTAACAGGACTCGATGAGAGAAGCCAAGAATGGGCGGTACTATCCAATGCCTTTAGATAATCGAGAAAAGCTGAATGAACATTCCGATGTCCCCCATTGTGCCTGTTTCATTATCACAGAATCGATGAGTTGTTCCTTGCACTCGTGGTATTTTCTTCTGCATCCCTTATGCTCCTCTGCTAATATTTTGTTATTATTATTCTTACTACATAAATAAGAGCCGAAGTACCCCATAGGTCCTATATCACATATGAACAATAAACACATAACCACATAATCGACACAATTAAAATAATTAAATTTTTAGGAAAATAAAGAGAAAGAAAAAACCTGTGAAATTGAAATACAATATAATAGAAAAGCTAATGGATACAAAAAAAAAGTTTAACAACCAGATTCACCCTCTCAGCACACTGCACTAAATCTAAACGAACCGAAGACCACAGCTGGTCGGCCATTCCATATGGAAAATACACGGTTATATAAGAAATTTTTTCACGTGGTGTTTAGGAAGGCTTCTTTTCAGCTTGTAATCATGGCCGCGCAATGGATTTTCTGTATCCACAAGGAATATGCTTAGGAGGTTTCCGAAGTTAGGCTTCAATTTTCGGTAGGTAATAAGGTCACCACGAACTCGACGCAGTTCGAGAGTTGGAAGTTTGGCCTAAATTGTCTGTTTTCTCAAATACGAATACCCCTATTTTTTACTTTAGTAGAACATATTTTGAAGTGGTATTAATTGTTATAAAGTTTCCCCAGCTTTCAATTCATTCAAAGGTTCTGTGAATTCTGGCCTCAGTTTGACGTTTGAAAATTATTCAGAAATAACAAATGCACTAATTTTGTCGAAGTTGCAAAACATTGAACGAAAAGTACCCAAGTTTTTGATCAAGTAACAGAAAACAATTTCGAAAATTTCAATCAAATTTCGTGACCTATGGAAAATAGACAACGGATGGCGTGCAGTTAGTTAAATTATCAACGATGAAGACATTGCAGTTACCGACTTTAGTTGCAGATTTTAGAACTGTACGTGCAGTCCTCAAATTAATTAATGGAATTAGTAATTTTCATAATAATTGTATTAAAGTTCGACTCAATATTTGTTGACATTCACCATGTATAATTAATAATTCATAATATCTTGGTTTGGGTATTCATTACCATTTTATTTAACATAAATGATTCACAGAAAAAAAAAACAAAGCATTTTCAATCTGCCGTTATTAGGCCGTTGATAATCCACATCAAACATGGGAGCGAAATTTCCAACATTGTTTCAGCTTCAATGTATTCACTCTAATGTACAAAAACAAATTTAGATTTTTAATTTATTGAGAAAATTCAGAAGAAGTAAACTATGTATAGATTTCAACTACATTTCATAAACACAATCAGTGTTATTGCTATTTTTAAATATTTTCCACACGTCAAACTGAAGCCCGAATTCATGAAATATTGTGGAATTCAAAATATTAGCTCGGAACTAAATCTGCCTGTTTATATGTTCCACCCAGGTTTTCGATAAAATCGCGAATATAATGGAAACGATCCATTTTAGATATGGGGAAACCTAATACTATGAAGTACTAATTTGAAATACGGTTCTTATGAAGTAAAAAAAAGATATCTACTAGCATATTTTTCGAGTATCTTGTACAAAAAATAATATCGGACAGTACGTATTCCTAAAAAAATCACATCTGAGTCATTTTTCTTTGGAGAAGAAGATGTTACTATAATTACGAAAAGTAAACCTAAATGGTTGACATGATAAATCCCAACAAAAATTGCTTTAAAATGGATGCTTTTTGTTAGTAAAAATAAAAAGCATCGCGCCATTTGCAATAGCAAAGTTGATGTCCATATCCTGTATAATCTGATGTGGTACCGCCCTGAAAACAATTGTAAATTACAGACCTATATCCACTCACATCGGTACCAAACTTTCAAATTTATTCTCAAACTCGTTTGGCAGATACTTTCTTTGGGTCCTTTAGATCAATTTTAAAATGAAAAGAGTATCATCAGAGAACAAGAATGGACTATGTACCCCGATGGACTAGGTTAATATTAGTTTTTCATTAGGAAGGCACACAAGTGTGTTTAAACGTTCCTTATATCACAGTAAATATATAAAAACACCCAGTGTATTCGATAAGATTTGCAGTTATGTTGTGGATGGCATAAACTAACTATCAGTGACAATTTTGACAATGTTCTTACTAACTGTTATACTCCAGTTCGTACAATCCAAAGTACTGTATCTCATTACCAAGTTGACGATTTTTTTCTCCGTTCTGTATACTGAGATACCTGTGATATAATGGATTGTTAATGCTGCTAGTGGAAATCAATTCTTTATGTCGGTTAGAAAGTAGTGATGCTTAAAAATCTGAATTAAATATCCTGATATAAAGGAGATATGTAGTTCGAGGAATACTTCTTACCTAATGTCGATGAACTTCTGTGTATTACAGCATTTTTAATTCTTCGATTTTAAATATATATTTACTTTCATCCCATTAGATAAATTATGAATTAAACAATGAAAATATGGTACTAAGGTGAGATATAATCAAAAGTGTTTGTGAAAACAATTATAATATTTTCATTTTTTCGAGTTTTACCCAGCTTGTTTGTTATAAACTGGAATATCTGCTTACTTTCCAGGACAAAATATGAAAGAAGGTCTTCTTGCTATTTTTTTTATTTCCCATGTCTTTTAGAAGCATAGTTTGTCGATTTTACAGGTATCTATTTCTGATATTTTTATTTCGATGTCATTTCATATTGTGCACCTGAATTATGCTCAAGTCAATCAGTACATGTATATTCTATTAAATCTGCTGAAATCAGGAAGATGCACGAGATTTCAGAAACGTAATTTTATCGATTATTTTCGTTACAGCGTTCATAACTGTAGCAATGTTTTCAAATTTCTTGTAGTATCTTGCATGTATTAATAGCGGAACAATCAACAATGACGAAACGCTTACATAAGATATATTTACTAATTTGAATAATATTCAGAACAACACTGTTTTAGATCTTCATGTTTACAGAAAAAAGTTCAAAACCTGTTTCTGAATGCTAGGTTACTCCAGTAGTTCCTCTCTTATACTTTTCAAATTTTTATCTTTAATTTTCGTTCTTCATTACCATCAAAACTAGTGTGACTAGTGAAACAATAAATTTATATCAGCTACTTTTAATGTTATTGAAAATATTGGCGAGGTGAATATTAATGCAATGATATAAGCTCAACTACAAATCCTCATTGTTATACAAAAATATCAAATTTTCTTGTTAATTTCAAATTTCCTAAAGATCAAATTTTCAAATAGAAAATCAAGAGACCCTTGCAGAGATATGTAACTCAATCCACTTTCCCAATAAATTCAACTCAGGTGCTACTGCGTGTAGTGGATTGATTTTAAATGCTCCGGACGAGTCTCAGCTTTTTCCGCCAATATCGGTCCATCTTTCTCATAACATAGAGAATTAACAAATTGTTCAGCTTTAAATTGCCATATATCATCTACTTATCACTTGATAATGGCAGAAGAGGCACTGCTAAAACGTTGCAATGAAAGGTCTTCTAAGAACCAAACATAGAGACGAAGGACTAAAAACCTGAAAAACGAATCTCGTATATACATAGGAGAAACGCCCCCTATTGACCGAGATAGCGAAACCACTACCAGACTTCAAGAAGAGCGTCGAACAATAATCACAGTTTAAACGAGCGAAATGGTCCTGCTGGCTTCGGAGCTCTAGACCACGACGTTTCCAGGAAGAACCGCCTGTCGGTTAATATTCAAGAAAACAAATATCTTTCGCGAAATCCTTCGGGTAGAATCAACATATCTAAACTTCAGACAAGAAGAACCATTCACAAATTCGTAGATCAATAGATCAATGAAAAATCCTTCCTGACAACAGCTAGTTCTGCGACACTGTTGAGTTTCTAATAAAGGCAAATCTTGAGGGCTCAAAAGGATTCAAAATGAGCTTTTTGCCTCTTGCTTATTAAAAGATATTTTCGATAAGATAATACCTAATTTTATCATGATATAAGAAAATTTTTTGCTATAATGCGTTTTTGCAAATTTTTTTCGTAATAACTCTATGAGTTACATCTCTATCGAGATTTGAGAAACATGAATTTGAAAATACTTTTATTATCTACAACTTTATTCCACAATTTTTATTTTATTCAAGTTATATTTTATATTCATAAAATATATGTTTTGCAGTATTCTTCGGCAATTTAGCCTTTCAGTAACGAGTTGGTAAAACAAAAACTCATATGACCATATTTTTCGGGTAGAAATTTATGTAAATTGAGCATTAGCTCATGGCAGATAGTTGGACTATCAGTTCTGCTGAAGGTAAAAGTGCTCACTATGGCGCTTGTGCATAATTCAAAGTAGAATATTTTGGTGTTTATGCAAGTAGTATCTTCAGACAAACCGTAAAATTTCTTTTCTAATGATACTGGTTCAGTATTTTCCATCGTTTTTGTCGTTCTGTCATTGACATATGGATATAAGAATAAATTTTTTTTTTCTGATTGTTCTTCATGATACATGCAAGATAGCGCAAAGTTTTCAATTTCTGTTAATACTTTATTTTATGATAGAAGTACCCTTATAAGTTTAGAGGAATGAATGTTTTATAGTAAGTTATAATTGTTAATGAATATACGTTTTTATGTAAGATTTTCATTTTACTCCTCAACCTTCACCCGGAATTATTCAAGGTGTGATTTGACAAAAAATAGAGACAGCACAGAAGCTTCAATTTTCTAGGAGATTTCATATTTTCATGTATATATTCATCTTATTGCCAGAAAAGATAATCTTTCATGTATATTTAATATTTTATTCCTCTTCTTCCTCCACTTGCTTCATGTTGTTTAAAATCTCATGGATTTTATATATATATATATATATATATATATATATATATATATATATATATATATATATATATATATATATATATATATATATATATATACCCCCTATAACTCCGAAATGAGTAACATTAGCGAAAAACACCAAGACACGTCGATTTTTGTTTCGAGGGGGAGCATTTTTCGAAATAATTCGAAACTTCTCAGATCAACCCCCTACCCCCAGCAACCCTAACTTTGAAATTCATCATAGGGAATAAGGGTCGAGTGGCACCTTACTGAAAAGGTCTGTCAATTCTCCACCTTGATTTGTCATTTTTAGAATTTTAAATTAACATACAGGGTGTCCCAACCAAGGGTGAAGTTGAATTCTGGAAATCCCAAATACTAAATGAAATAGATTTATTTTGGCATAAAATTTTCTCTTCGAATTTGGTATTTTCGAAATTCAGAATCATCATACAGGGTGTCCCGAAGCAGGAACATTGAAAATCCAAATAACTTTTTGAAACTGTTTCATTTCGGTATACGAGAACATGTTTGATCCGAGAATAGGACTTTCTTGTGTGGTTATAGAATTTTTGCAATCAACCCCTTCCATTCAGCATCCCCATCTTGAAAATCATACAAATAATTCAAGTGGCATAACTTCAGAAAGGTTTTTTGAGTTCCAGAATGATTAAAGCATTTCATTCAGTTCGGCTCTCCATACAGGATGTCGCTTTCGAAAAATTCAATATCGTCATTTGAAATTATCAACTAAAATTAATTCGAAACTGTTAAAAGTATTGGGGTACGATGTGTTGAGCATCAATTACGAAGAAATAAAGCTGATTTCTGCATTGAAAATGTTCACATTTTTTCATTTCCATCTGGCGTGCAGTCATCTGTTATTTCTCATTTTTGCAATGAAATATTATTATTATTCAGATCAGTTCCTCATTATTGTTGTTGTTCGTCAGTTGAAATTAATCTGAAAATGGTTTATTCCACAGAGGAAAGGGTCGAAATTGTATCGACGTATTTTCGAAATAACAGTTGTGCCAAAGAAACGGCAAGGATATTCGATAGGAACCATCCTGAAAGAAAGGGAGTCAGTCACCAGTACGTTAAATATTTGGTTGACAAATTCCTAGCTACGGGTTCGGTGGCAAACAAAAAACATGAAGTGGCATGTCCTGTCAGAAATGAGGCAACGGAAGTGGCAGTAGTGGGTCATCTACAAATGGAGAATACTACTTCGATCAGAAAACTACCTCGTCTGACTGGTGTATCAGCTACAACTGTCCATAGAATCGTGAAACATCACAAATTTCACCCCTACAAGGTAAAATTAGTGCATGAAATATACGAAGATGATCCAGATCGTCGTTTACAGTTTTGTGAAAATCTAAGTGAAAACCTAAACGCTAATCCAAATTTTCTGAATAACATCTGTTCTTCTGATGAAAGCACCTTTATGCTCAGTGTTGAAGTGAATAGACATAATTGTCGATATTGGGACACACAGAATCCTCATTGGTTTAGAGAGGCTCACGCAAAGGCCTCAGAAGTTGAACGTTTGGGCAGGAATTTTGGCAATCATCTAGTTGGGCCTTTCTTTATTGAGGGTAATCTGAATGGAAATGGCTACCTACAGTTGTTAGAGGAACACATACATCCTAGATTGACAGAAATTTTACAGGACGATCCAACTCTTTCTGAGGACGAAATGCGTTTTCAACAAGACGGTGCTCCTCCGCATTATGATGCTCGGGTGCGCCAATATTTAGACGAAAATTTCCCAGGAAGGTGGATTGGTAGAAGAGGACCTGTTGAGTGGCCAGCCAGGTCACCAGATTTAAATACGCTAGATTTTTTTTTGTGGGGCCATCTAAAATCTAAAGTTTATGCCACAAGACCAGAAAACCTGGAGGAGCTGCGGATGAGGATTATCACAGAATGCCGACTTTTGACTCCTGAAGTTTTCGCTAATGTGAGAAGAGAGTTCGAAAATCGTCTGTATAACTGTATGGAGGTGGGCGGAAGTCATTTTGAACAATTGTTGTAATAATCAAGTTAGTTTTTTGTTTTCAATTGAATACAAGTTCAATAAATCTCGTTTTCCTGTTTATATGAGCATCCAATCAGTTTCTCCATCATCCCCTCATCCTGATCCTCACGCCAGAACACCTCGATTGCCAAACTGAAACCAATGCCTCAGTGATTCAGAAAATAGAGAAATCTTTCTGGAACTTTGCCACTCAACCTGTAATCACTTGTATGATTTTTTGAGTTGGGGATGCTGAATGGAAGAGATTGATTGCAAAAATTCCATATTCACGCAAGAGAGTCTTATTCTCGAATCAAACATAAACATGTTCTCGTATTATACCGAAATGAACCAGTTTCAAAAAGTTATTTGGGTTTTCAGTGTTCCTGCTCCGGGACACCCTGTATGCTGATTCTGAATTTCGAAAATACCAAATTCGAAGAAAATTGAAATACCTTTCCAACGAGGTGCCACTTGACCTATTTTCGATCGAATGATTTTTGAGTTGGGGATGCTGGAAATAGGGGTTGATTGCACCAACTCCAAATTCACAAGTGTAGGTCGTTTTTCTAGACCGAGCATAAACCTGCGCTTGCATTATGCCAAAATAAATCGATTTCATTTAGTATTTGGGATTTGCAGGAATTCAACTTTACCCTCGGTTGGGACACCCTGTATGTTAATTTAAAATTCTAAAATGACAAATCAGAATGGAGAATTGACAGACCTTTACAGTAAGGTGCCACTCGACCCTTATTCCCTATGATGAATTTCGAAATTAGGGTTGCTGGGGGTAGGGGGTTGATCTGACAAGTTTCGAATTATTTCGAAAAATGCTCCCCCTCGAAACAAAAATCGACGTGTCTTGGTGTTTTTCGCTAATGTTACTTATATATATATATATATATATATATATATATATATATATATATATATATATATATATATATATATATATATATATAGGGGTTTTACCCCGACGAGTTGCCCATATATCTGTTCATGCAATCAAACTGATTTCATGAAAAATATAAATCCACTTCTATCAAGTCATTTTCGTATAAACACTGAACACTGCACCAAAAATATCAATAACGCACCATTCTTATATTTTCAATTAATAGTTTCTTTTTGGTAGACTAGTAATAATTGAAACATGTGTTTCTTCGAATATGTTCGGAATAATGGCTCCATAATTCTGTTTTTAGGAATAACGCCTTATAAATATTTTCTTCATTTTCCACATTTTTTAATCTCGCACATGTTTCTTGTATTTATTTTGTATATTATGTGTGTCGGGTATAGCAATCTGTTTATAGATATAAAATGAAATAAATGACTAGAAATTCTTATTTTTCACCGACTCGGTGGCGGAGAGGATATGAGGATATGATGCTCGTCTCCAGCGCAGAGTTACCTGAGTTCAATCCCACAAAGTCGGTGCGTTTTTTCTGATTCTGGGAGTCGCTTGAGTATCCATCTTTCGGAGGAGAAGTAAAGCCGTCAGTCCTGTCTAACAGAGATGTGATGGACATTAAAGATCGCTTCCCTCGACACGAGAGGAGTTCGGCGAAATTCCCGGGTTAGTGAGGAAACAGAATTCCGTGGCGTGTCATTGGCCGAAAGGCGAAAATAGAGCACGTTAAAGGAATAATAAACAAACGTACTAGAGATTTTGCAAGAAATGATTGCATTTTGATAATGAGAGCTGTTGATTAATTTTTGCGAGTAAGGTTTGTTCTTCCTGGAAATTCTAATTTTCGGTAATAATGCAACACGAATCACGAAATTTGAGCCTAGCAGAATGTGCTGAAGCAATGGGGTTAGATGACCAGAGTTGGAATTATACAGGGTGGGGCGGGGCGTAATGGAAGGGCGTTTTTAGAACGAGTAGTACACGTAACGGTGAGTGAGTTGAGGAGAGCGGCTTAGATCATTCGACTCAGGAGGAGCTACCATTTGGTTCACAAGGATTATCTGCGTTCGCAGTTGAAAAATATTCAAAATCGGGAGAGTCTGTCATTGTCGTGCAGCGGCGCTTTCGCCAGCGCTCCAACATTGGTCGTAAGGCTTCAGTTCCAAAAGGTAACACAATATTCCGATGGGTACAGAATTTCATAACAACTGCATTAGCATTGAATCCGAAAATTCAAAATCGTCCCCGAAGTGTAAAGATACCAGCTTTCGTGTAAAGAGAGAGACAAGCTGTAATTCAAAGAACGAGCTGCAGCACTCAAAACTGTTCGCAGAATTTTACACCAAGACCTCAGCTTTCACCCCTATAAGATCATGGTTGTCCAGCACCTGAATGAAGTAAATTTAGCATAACGCCAGTAATTTGCTGAGAAAAGGCGAATGATTATCGCTGGTGAAAATAAACCAGTCTGAATGATGAGTGATGAGGCTCATTTTCAGGTAATATGCAGAGCTGCCGATTTTGGGCAGCAGAAAACCCCCGCGAACTGAATCAATCCCCACTTCACAGTGAACTAATCACCGTTTGGTGAGCTATGAGCTGTCTTGGGGTGATTGGACCGTATTTTTTCGAGAATGAGAGAAAAGCAACCATAACTGTAAGCGCTGAGCGATATGTTTTCATGATAAAGATCTTTTTTATACCAGATTTGTGACGACGAAGGATGAACAGAAGAAACCTTTGGCTCCTACAGGATGGTGCCACGGTACATAAAGCCAAAGTCTCAATGGAAGTTGTATGTCGCATTTCTCTTGATCATGTAATTTCTCGTTTTGGTGATGTGCCGTGTCCCCCTCGTTCCCCGGATCCTACTGTTTGTGATTGTTTTTTGTGGGGAAACCTAAAGGCTAAGGTCTATGTCGATGAATCTCGAAATCTGCAAGAGTTGAAAAAAGGCATCACAAAAGAAGTTGGGGCAATGAGATATCAAAAACAATGGCTCTCGATTCGCGATGCATTTTGATTGTTGATGTCCACAAATACGTATGCAAGAAGCGCACCGGTTGATCGTTGACTACGAAAAACCTACTGTCGATCACTAATGATACCCTGTGCCTAGAGATATTACATGAGCCCATCGTTTATCACTCTTTGCATGACTTTCGACATAATGAGCAACAATGCAATTAGATGATGGTTTTGGAGTTGGCATTTCCTCCCGTTCTTTGGAATTGGTTGTACTTCGGAAACGTGTGGCTCTCATAGGAAATTTAGAATAGACAACTAAGAACAAGTGATAACTTTGGACCACATTTCTTCAAAACACTTGGTGGAATGTATATATTAGTATCTGCAAAACAATTTGAACAACAATTTCGTTTTCGTTTAGGCGTTTTCATCTCTATGGGCGACCAAAGAAATTTTATTTTCGAAAATAATCCAAAACATCTGAATTATTTGAAACAGGAAACACTCACTGACATTGAATTAACAACAATAATGCTTTTCAAGAAAAACTTCGGCGTGGAACATATTTTTTCAGGTATCTTCAAATGAAAAAGAACATTGAAATCGTTATAGGATTAGTTCGTTGTTGGTCTGATACCCAATACTCGGCAGTCTCATCCAGCTGAAAATTTGAACAAAGTCGTGTGCTATGGATTATTTCTTTGGCTCCTAAAAGGTGAGTATATTTTCAGCATGACGGTGTGCGCCAACATCAGACAAGATTTATGCTCAAACCAGTCTTTTGATTATAACTGCATGGGAACGAGAGATTGAGTGAGGTGACCACCTTGTTCTCCAGATTTAAACACGTTAGTTCTTGTTCTCTGGGGTTATATCAACGAATTATTATATAGACAAACGAACGATGATGAAGAAAGGATGAAACATAGCTCTGAAAATTGTTTTGCTTTAATGACCAATACTCAGACCAAAATGCATGCAGAAGTGTTTCTGGAGTACGTGTATTCAGCATTTTGATTGAAGGAAATATTTGTAAGTATTTGAAATAGTTTTTATCTATTGATTTGTTACGAATCATTATGATGTTTCCTTACTTATGCGTACAAAATTACTTCTGAAATGTTTTGTGTAAAGTCGCTTCTACATGCTGTAACTATAACAAGTTATTTTGCTTTTATTGCATATTATCCTTCAGTGACCAACCGAAGATAAGTTTTCAATACCTCAGCGTGAGAGGTGGTCGTAGGTGAATAAGTGATCAATTAGCCCGGTACAAGAACTAATATTGGCACTCAAGAACAGACAACAAGTTCACAAGAAAACAAACACTAAAATTGCATAAATATATTAAATCTATTTCCTTCACACAAAAGCTGACTGAAAAATTATTACAATTTGAAGCAAAAACTGACGAGTTGACTCTCTAAAATTAATTCAAAAAGATTTATTTATAATGTTATATTATTATCATTATATAATTCACAAGTTGAAAATCAAACAAAAAAGAACATGTTAGATACTAGAATCACTTATCTAGAGAGTTGAGATGTTTCTAACGGTGTTATGGGGCTCTACAAAGCAGCAGTCTTCCAGAAATTCACTTCTCAAGGTAGGACGATTTATGTTTGTTAAAACACAGCTTCTCTCAAAATGCTAGCATATATTGAGAGAATACGAGCCTTAGTTTCAAAATAGTCAAAATTCCAAAACGTTAATCCCGAAGGTGTGAAACTCAAAATCTTCGTAGAAAAGCAAGTTGCAGTTGGAAAGCAGCAAACAAAAACGTTGTCGAATCGTTCCGAAATCTATAACATGCGCAGGAGGAGCACGGAGCACAAAACCAAAAGAACTACTGTTAGTACACAGAGGGGCGACTCAACCCCATGTAATACCAGTTTTACACGGTCCGAATGGCATTGCTCAAATGCGAAATAGTAAAGGTATAGCTTGTTGAATATAAAGTGACATTTTACACGCTACAATACTATACGAAACCACAGAATGTTCTAAGAATTTTCATTTCTGGAGAAATTCACATTTCTTAGGAAATTTCTTAAGCATATTACATATATTTGGAAAAAGAACTAAATATTCTTCGTATTTTGTTGAAATTCACAAATGGTTTATGTTACAATTTGAAAATCATTCCTATACATGAAAATAAGATATGAATGTGTGTTACAGTTATTTAGTTATGAGTAGTCTACCCAAAAAGACCCTGAAATGTCAAAATAGGTTTTACCAAATATTGATAGCTACCGAGATATTTGAATACAGCCAAAATCCTGGAGAATTGAGAAATCCGGAATAATTCGAAACAGATAAACGAAGATAGCTGACATCACCAATGTATTTTTTTAAAAGTTGAAGGCGAGATAAAGTTGTATAGTACTGTTAATAAACAATAAAGAAACTGTAGGTGCTTCGATCTTACAAACCTACCTTCGTGTTGAGATTCACTCAACAACGGGATTACCCTTTCAAGGAAAACCCTGCACGAAGCTAGATGGTTGGCCACCTAGAACGCTGTTTTCTGGAATTGGACACAAATGCAAAGCACGTATTTCAAATTTTAATCAAAAATGTTTATACAACTCATGATTTTATAATAATGAGGGTCTTGACTCAAAAGTGGACATCCTGTACACAGTAAAAGCAGTCATTTATGAAATCACCAAAAGATATGATCGAAATAAATTATACTTTGCCTTCAAATTATAACCTATGTATGTATTCCTGTCCCAAATGTAACATAGACAGAAAAATTGATGAATTAGAGTTTGAAGGGTAATGGGGTAATCAGTAACTCACAGGAAATATCTCTGGCGCGGAATGAATATTTTACAAATGTCGGTAAGAAATTGGCACAGAAAATCAGAGAAATAATACGAAACGTAAGCTAAGAGTAATATCAGCTAAATTTGAAGAAATCAGAAATATCATTACTAATTTCAAAAATCATAAAACAAGCGAGCCTGACAAGATTTCGTCAGAAGTTTTAAAACCAGGTATTGACTCATTAGTGCCGCCAATTACACATTTAGTCAACTCCATCCTACGAACTGGTATGTTCCTGACGTACTGAAAACCGCCGTAGTAATACCTCTCCATAAGAGTGGCGATAAAAAGAAATGTGAGAACTACATACCGATATCCTGATTTCCAACTTGGAAAAGATTGTAAAAAGAGTCATCAAAGAGAGATTGACATAATATTTGAATGAAAATAAAATATTATCAGAGCGACAATACGGTTTCACACAAAATAGATCAACACAGGATGCAATCGCATCACTCACAGAAATGGCTTATAAAGCTTTCAATTAAAATAAGGTCTTCATCTTCATACCTTCTTGTAGACTTAAAAAAAGCGTTTCATACAGTGGAACATGCTACACTGTTGAGATTGTTGGAAGAATTGGGAATCGAGGATGTCGGTTTGGCGTTGATGCGTAGTTACCTTAAAAATCGTCAGCAGTGTGTAAAGTAAGAGAATGGGGTGTGTAGTGATTTTTGTACAGTTGAGTATGGGCTTCCGCAGGGTACTGTGCTCGGCCCTGTACTCTTCCTACTGTACATTAACATACAAAAGGTTTGGCTTTGCTGATGATACTTACATATTTTATAAAGGAATTAAACTTCATTCAAACAAAGAACTGGATGGATAAGAACTAACTAATAATTAACTTCAATGAAACTTGATATATCCCATTATTTTTAGGAAGTCGTACTGTACCGGATGGGGCGCCCCTTTTGATTCGTGTTAGTGACAATGCACTAAATCCTTTGTTCTTACAAGAGTAAGTATCTGGGAGTTGTTAAGTTGGAATGTTAACTTAAGCTAGGAAGCACATGTATCTAAATTGATTGTGAGGCTCAGTGGTCTGGCAGCTAAGCTCAATTACCTCTCACATATAATCCATATATACATATATCAGGCTCTTTTAGAATCGCAACTGAAATATGGAATAATAGCTTGGGGGGTGCATATAATACTGCCATGAACTTGTTGTGCAGCAAAATGGCTGCTTGAAATAGTTTTCAAAAAAGAAATCACCTTTCCATCGAAGGAGTTGTTCGAAATGTCTGGGGTGTGGGCCTTGGAGCAATTGTTTTGCTCAGCATTTATGATGCACTTAAAAAATAACTCGCATAAACAGACATCTATCATTCATTCATTGGGTACCAGATAGAGCAAGAATTATCTAGTTGTTTCCAAAGTTTCAAAAGTCATTTGTCGAAGAAGTCATTTTTTTTGCCTCAAAAGTTTTCAATAGGTTACCTTCAGAACTTAAAATAGAAGTAAATATAAGGAAATTTTAAAACAGATTGAAATACTGGTTATATAATACAGAAAGAGAATATATTAACAATCTCATTGATCTCAAAAATAATTCATATATATGAATAATCAATAGTGAACTTATTCAGAAAAAGTAAAAATTCAATGTATGTACAATTATTAGAGAATTGGTAATATTGTTAGATCACTATAGAGTTATTTTTCTTTTATTGTGTAAACATCGTTCTTTTGAATATTATTGTGATTGAAAATTGAATAATTTCTTGTTTAAAACTATCTTAGTACAGGTTTTCACAGGAGTCTTATTCTTCGTTTTGAATCTTTAGTCGTATGAATAGAATGTAGGTATAATATAAGTGAATTTTCGACAACACAAATTTGAAATTGTTGATTCAAAAACAGCTTGTATTGCTTTTTGGAATATGCGATTGAAAATCATTATTATTATTACAGAAAGTTTCACATATCAGTGAAAGTAATGAAAACGAAAATTCTTCAAATCCAACCAAATAAGATCATTATTTTCGACTATTACACTGCCAAGAAGCAATGTCATATCGATAAATTAATAAATTTCGATTTGCTTCATAAGTTTATGTTTTGTGGAGATAGGAAAATTGATTTTCAGGAAACATTGAATTTGTCTAGAAGAAACCTTTTCGCATAAGTGTGAGTACCATGACATATTACCTCATTAAAAAAATTAAGCTGGGGGTTGTTCTTACCCTCATTATAACTCAAGAAGGACGAATACAAATCCTAACCGAGTTATAAAAAAACACAACAAGTCTGAATGTCCAATCCCTGTAGATGAAACTTTGGAAGAGACAAGTCTTATGTCAAAATTATTATTTCAGCAAATGATCAAGTAATGCTGTCATTGAAAGATTATATAAACTCAAGCACTACGTCACGAGCATTATCAGTACTTCAAATTACACTCAAACTTCATGTCTGATATGATGTAAACTAACTTTAACTTCAAGTCTATACAAATCATTAATTGGATATGAAACTCCTAGGACCCTCGAGATAGCGTACTCGACATATACTGTTGCGATTTCCTTCAACAAATCAGTTGAATCGCTGCGCAAAGTTAAATTAGCTGTCATGAAATTACAGTTTCCAACTTTCAACAAGTCTAGTCTAGATGAGGAAGATGTTCATTCCACTCCTTTTATCAAAAAAAGACCTTTCACTATTGAATCTCTAGCAGTTCGAAACTCCACTTCATCAAATTGATCCCGGGGTTCCGTTCAATTTATCGAAGCACATACTGTTCGCTGAAATTTGTTTCACGGTATTTTCTCAACTGATATACCACTTTGGACTTGGCGGCAAAATTCCTGGATTTCGAGTTAATTTTGGGAGCTTGGAAGTGACGTATTCTGTACACGTTTTAACATATGTCCCGAAAGTTTTGATACAAAATTTAGAGAACTAAATTATGTTGGCTTTGAAAATAAAAGATACGCAATAAATTGTTTCTACTCTGACAGATAGATGTCAGAAAAAATGGGGAATATATAAAAATTTACTGTTAGGTTTTTTTTTAAGCGCGAACCTGTTACACCGCATGAGTGGGCGCCAGGGAAGAACTGAGGTGTCTGTTTACTCACTTCTTAAAGAGGGCCAAATTGTAGGACGTTGGGATGATGTTGAACGGAAGCGAGTTTCTCAGATCACTGGCTCTGTAAACGAAGGAATTCTTATAGAGAGAGGTTCGAGGGGTCGTTAAATGTACCGCCATATGATGGGAAATACTTGCTATCCTAGTGTTGAGGCAAAACATGAGTTTTACCGGAACAATGTCTTTCAGCTCTTTAGAGCATCTTTCGTGGAAGTATCTGTAAAACTGAGAAAGGTCAGCAACTTGCCTTCTGAGAGCCTGCGGTTGGAGATCGCGAGTGATCTCTGGGTGATCAATGAGGCGCACAGCCTGTTTTGCACACTATCCAACATCCGAAACGAATGTTTGGGCGCAGATCATGGGAATAATATTCCAGAGCAGGTTGAATCTTTGCCCTATTTAGAAGCAACAGCTGAGATGACGTGAAGTATAGCTTGGCTCTGAAAAGAACATGTTCATGCCAGTAGAACCCGGAGTTGACCGTTATTCCGAGAAGGTGCATCGAATCTCTGGATGCAATTTGTTGGCCTTGCATTATTAGAGGAGGTTCTCCACCTTTCTAGAAAGCGTAGTTGCTTGCGTTGAAGCCCACCAGGTTCAACTGACCCCACTCACATATCCTCTGTAAGTCAGATATTAAGTTGTTAATTTGTTGACATCTCTGACGCTGAGATTCCGAAGCTGTAATCGCTCGCAGACTCGAAAGACGAAACCAGTGTACAATCTTCTGCAAAATCAAAGATCTTGTTCTCTGTAGATGACAGAAGATCGTTTATCTGCAACAGAAACAAGTTTGGCGAGAGAATGGATCCCTGAGGTACTCCTGCTTGCAACCGAAGACAATCAGATGTTGTACGTCGACTAAATCTGGTATTGAACTATTTGAAAGAAAGCTACTCATCCAACCCCACATTTTCTCAGAAAAACCCATATGCAGCAAGTTTGTTCAATAAAGCTGAATGCCAAACTTTATCAAAGGCTTCAGAGATGTCTAGGGCTATTGCTTTAGATTTCCCATGCTTTTCCATCGTTGATGTACAGAGATGAGTGATATAGGCGAGCAGATCTCCTGTCGATCTTGGCCTGCGAAAACCATACTGACGGTCGTTAATAATTCCCTGCAACTCAAGATATTTGAAGAGTTCATCATTTATGACCCTCACCAACACTTTGGACATAAGGGGAAAAGTCCAGCAGGGCTGTAATTTTGGGATGAAGACTTCTTTCTTTTCTTTGGGATCGGTTAAATTCCCGCTCTTTTCCAGCTGCTTGAGAAAGTCTGGCTTTCATTACAAATCTGAAACAGACGGTTAAGAATGGGTGCCAGTTCAGGAGCACACTTTCTCCAGACGATTGGCGGTATTTCGTCTAGACCAACTGCCGTCTTGCAGTTCAGCTGCTCGAGAGCCCATCTCACAGTGCAGACTCTGATTTTGATTTCTGCCTAGAAGAATTTATAGGTAGAATGTTCGGTGCTATTGCGTTAGAAAGATCTAGCACAGAATTCTTTGAAAACAATAGAGCAAAGAGATAGGCTTTCTTTTCGGAGATGATGCTATTTTCCGTCTTCTCTAACAAGTAGTGGAACCGCAGATTTGCAGAAATTGGCACTAACAGTCTTCGCCATAGACCAGAATTGTCTAGTCCCGCTTGCCTGTTCAAGGACTGTATCAGTTATCCCTTCGTTGAAGTAAGCCTTTGCTCTTGCAGTTATCAGGTTGCATATGTTCTTGTTTACTCTGTTGGTTTTATCTTCCATGTCTTGTAAGCTCTGTTCTTGGCTGCAGAGACTCTTTCGCAGTCTTTCTTGAACAATGGCTTTTGTGCTTTTGTTCTTTTCATTGAATGAGGGATGTAGAAATCCATTCCTGCAAGAATGATTTCTGTAACAGATTCAGTCCACACATTGATGTCAGGATCTGAAAGGCAAACATCATGGGAATGGAAAGCATGAAAAGTGCCAAATGCTTCTGCCTGTCCTTCCGCTTCATCTGTTTTATTGGAGTGGTGGAGCCAGTTGGAGTTGTGAACGTTGAAGTCACCCAGTACAATGACCTCGGCTGCCGAGTGATGTATCTGAATCTAATCCACCGTGTCACCTAGATACTGAAACAGTCTAGGGAAGTGAATTTCCTTTGGCGAGCGAAATCTATATAAATGAGACGTCACTATGGAAGCACTGGAAAATCAAAGAAAGATTTCCATACTCATACCTGATAGAACATTTCTAGTCTTGAATGAGATGAGAAACTTATTTGGACCTCAGGCTAATATTCCTCTGAGAGTGAGAATAGCATAATTGCAAGCATGCTGTGGAAGTAGGAATCTGTTAATAATAATGATTGGAACTCCCAACTACAAGAAGCGAATAGTTAATTTATAAAAGGAATTATATCAAGGAGTCTGCAATGGATATGGTTTGGCATTACTTCACAAACATTATCGATTATTACAAAAACCAAATTACAAGAGTGAAGACATGCTACAAAAACAAGATAAAACCCTGGATAGATGGTGAATTGATCTTCATGATTAAGCACAAAGGAAAGCTCTGGAGAAAATACGGAACACACTAATTTGGAAGCATATTTTCGTTCACAACCAATTTGAACGAAAATTGATATCAGTGAAGCGAGAAGTGTATTTAAAGAGTCAGTAGCTCATAGTGAAAATCCGAAAAAGCTCTTCAAGTATATCCGTTCATTATTATCGTTTGAGGTCACGGTTCCTCTGCCTCAGAAAGAAGATGGGACGTTCTGTGCAAGTCAATCGAAACCTGCGAAAGTCCTTGCCGATTCATTTCCGAAAATTTATTGTATTGAGCCAAAATCTGATCATATGCCAGAAATTCGTATACCAAGAGTAAAAACTGATATTAAAGATGTTCAATATACACCCGAAGTTGTTGAATGTCACCTTCAAAAACTAAATAACAATAGTTCTCCCGGTCCTGATCTGATATCGCCGCTGTTTCTCAATAACTGTTCTGCTGTCTTGGCTATTTCATTGTCGAAAATAATGACGCTATCTTTTACCACACTCATCATCCCATCCATCTGGAAAAAAGCGAAAATCACCCCAATTTTTAAAAGCTAAAATAAACTGAAGCCAGATAATTATCGTCCAATCAGCTTGACATCTATGATTTGCAAGGTCATGGAAACCATTATAGTAGAATCTATATCATGAATTTTCACTGAGGTTATTCCAAGGTGCCAACATAGCTTCTTGAAAGGACGTTCTACCTTGACAAACCTGCTCTCATGCATCAACGATTGGTCGTTTGCACTAGATGAAAGATTACCTATTGACGTTATTTACCTTAATTTAGCCAAAGCGTCTGACAAGGTTCCTGAAATATGACAGCTTCACAAATTGGAGCACCTAGGTATTCGTGGCGACTATTCAAGTGGATAGATTCGTTTTTATTTGACAGAAACTTTTATGTAAAAATCGCTGTTGAATGTGAAACCAGTACTGATTGGAGTTCTCCAAGGCTCTGTCTTGGGACCACTCCTTTTTGTGATGTATAATTGCGATCTTCATTTGCATATTCTTCAAAAAAGCCTTCTTCATAGACGATACCAAACTTCATTCAGACCCTACCTTGAACCATCATATTTTGCAGTCTGACTTAGATTCAATCTTCCAATGGTATACGAACTGGATGCTTCCCTTAAATGCAGCAAAGTGCGTAGTTCTTCACGTGAGTGCAAATATCCATCGTCTCCCATATTTTATTAATGGTCATTCATTGGAAAAAGTCAAGAGCTACAACGACCTTGGTGTTATTATTACCGAGGACTTGAGTTGGTCCGAGGATATTCTCTGTGTTGTGAAAAAGGTTAACACTAGGCAGTATTTGTTGAACCCAACTTTCGAGGACGTATCTTTCCAAACATCTGTTCGGCTATTTAAAGTATACATTCGGCCAATTATGGAGTATTGCGGTACAGTATGGTGTCCCGAACTGCGACGAGATATGCAACTTCTAGAAAATGTTCAGCACTGATCAACCAGACAGCCTTTCGGACGAAATAGACCTTCTTACGAGGAAATATTGAGAATGGCGGAACTACTAACGAATGAACAGCGCAGGCTTAGAGGAAATCTGATGATAACATTTCGCATTCTTAAGTATGATTATTGAAATCTGAGAAGTATGTTCGATACCAACAGCTACAATAGACTCCGAGGACGTCAGTTCAAGTTGAAAAAAGATGTCTTCACTACGAGAACTAAAAACATTTTCTTAGCAACCGTGTCTTTTCGGTGTGGAATGCGAAGGTTATTGAAGCATCTTCCGTCAACATTTCGAAAATAGAATGGACCGGATTTTCTCTACAGAATTATCGACCTCATAATTTAGTTATTTTTCTTTAATTTTCGCCCCCTACCTTCTTAAATGTATTTTCATTCAATTTTTTCCTCTTACACTTGTTTTTTTTGTTGAAAATTTATTGTTGTTTCCACCTCACGTATGGTTAAATATATGTGGGCGCATGGGTTTTTAGACTCTGTCTATATTAAATTGTAATAATAATAATATAGATACCTAGGCCTATGGCTCTTCGTGACATTTTTTCTCTCAACTATATTCCCAGCTCGATCCTCGCAAAGAAAGAAATTGATAATAATAAAGCAAAGGGTACCTTCAGAAGATCACTTACTTCCAGCATCTCCATACCTAGTCAGTTTCGTCTACGATAGTTCAATGCGGCGCATATGCGGATCAAATGAATTGGTTTTTCGACCCCAACCTCACACCACCTGCACTAAGGATTATTCTCCAGTCTTATCTTGCCCATGTGATATCTAAACTTGCCATGCTCCGTCACTATATGAGCCTGGTGCCTGTGCGTTAGCTCGACTGTCTTCAAATATCAACCTTGTCCTGGTGTACCTAGGTAATGTACCTAGCATTGCCTTGGACTGGTGACAACCTCGAACATTCAACCAGGTGCCCCTATATGCGAGTCCTCCAGTCTCGTCTTAACAACACAGGTTGAGATCTCTACAGTGGGCTCTGCTCCTATTGGAGTATTTTTATCCCCTATACAGGTCTGCCTATCCGCATTTTCATCTCCTCTGACCCAGAACACAGAGTATACGGATGTGGTTTTAGTCCCAGAGCACTCCAGAAATGATCATGTGTTATCTCAAGGCTTTCAGAGCAGCCCGACAACATTAGTTGTACCCAGTTCCACGAGCTTTCGGATGCAGCCAATCATCGCTATAATCTCTCACTGGTCTCACCTGGAAGAGATTTTCACCTCGATCTTATATCAGAGAGTATATGCCCCTTGTCTGACCTATAAACACTGAAAACGGTCTTGCTAATAATACGTGAGATACAGTGGTTCGAGCCCCAACAGTGCACCTAACATCACGTCATGTTCCTTGCACTCACCACACTCGCCAGCTCCATCGCTTTAAACCTCTCTAGAGCAAGTGTCACCGTCTGTTCTTCGACCCGCCTCCACCAGATCAGCGTGACGTAGGTAAGTCTAGGTAGCAGAATGGTTTAGAAACTTAGCTGATATTGAGCACACCATCATATGAAGCACAGACAGCAAATCTGCAGCGGTTCTCTGGAGAATTCATTCGCTGAAATTTTCACTACTGAATATGACAAAAGCTGGTTCTCTATTTTTTCTGGAATGGGAAAGTCAATCGCATCTCAAGAATAACAAATGGAGTTGAAACAAATTTTCTCAGTTTTTCATCTGTTATACATAGTTTGGTCTACTTTTTCTAACGTCTAATCAGCCTTCTCGCGCCCAAATTTGAGCATATGCGTCCCTCCTCTCTTTCCAATCTTTCCCATTCCGTGCTGTCGCTATACCGTTCACTCCTGTCACCTTTTTTATATCGTCATACTACCGCATAATTGGTCCTCCTCTTTCTCTCTAACCTATCCATGGTCTCCATTTAATAATCCTACTGTTCCATCTTTCATCTCTGATTCTTGCAACCATGGCCTGCGTAGTCTCATTTAAGATGTGAAATGGCGTATACTATATATTTTACTTTTGTTCTCTGTCTTATCCACTTGTTTCGATTTTTATCCCGCAAAAAGATGCCTAGCATTGATCTCTCCATTGATCTTTGCGTTAATTTCAGCTTGTTTATTGACTGTTTCGTGAGGGTCCATTCTTGTGCACCATATGTTAGAACTAGGAGCACACACTGATCAACTCTTTGGGTTCCTAGATATTAGGGGATTTTTTATTTTTCAATATATGTGAGAGTTTCCCAAACGTCACCATCCTAACCGGTATCTACTATTTATTTCGTTGTCCTCATTTTATTTTCCAATCTCTATCTGTAGTCCGAGGTGTATATATCTGTGACATCCTCTATGTGTTCACCGTTTATCGTGATATTGTATTCAAGTTGTGGACTCATTATTTTAGTTTTTTGTAAATTGACTATCAGACCGATTTTCTTTGGCTTCTGTTCTAATTCGGTGAGCATCTTCCGTAGGTCTTCATCATTTTCAGCGAATAGAACGATGTCTTCCGCAAATCGCAAATGTGACCATATTTCTCCGTTTATGCTCATGCCCAAAATCCTCCCACTTCAACCCTTTGAAGATTCCTTCCAAGGCTATAGTGAAAAGTTTGGGCGATATTGTATCCCCCGGTCTTATGCCTCGTTTGAGCATTATTTTTTCGAAATCTTCATGTAGTATGATTGCTGCTGTATTCAACAAATGTCTAGAACAACAAACTAGACAACTGAAATAACGCCATCATGATTCTCCTATTCAAGAAAAGAGATAAACAACTTCTGCAATATTACAGACCGATCAGTTTATTGTCTCAAATTTAAAAATTTTTATACGGGTCATAGCAAAAAGAATAGAGAAAAAATTAGAATACTACCAACCAGTTGAGCGGGTAGCAACAGGAAGAGTTTCAGTACGCGCCATCACTTACTGACTGTGAAGATACTGATAGAAAGAATAACAGAATATAATCTCCCATTACACATGGCATTCGTAGACTTTGAAAAAGCCTTTGACTCTATCGAACACTGGGCAATCATGGAGGAACTAGACAAAGCACGTATAGACCATCGCTCCAAAAAAAAGTTCAATGAAAAATTTTTTCTATATAAAATGGAATCCAAATAAAGCAATAAAATTTTTTTCAGATTATTCTAGTTTGAAGAAATGGCTTTCAAAACATAATATGAAAAAAATAAATTTCCTTATCGTCTGAAACCTTAAGGTCCTCAAGGTAAGTAAATTTACACGCATGCGTTAACTTCCTTTAAAAGGATACCCATCAAAACAAAATTTGATTTGTTTTCCATTTTACCAACAATCCTGAGAATGACCAGGCCTTCCAAGATGGAAGAGGGAAAATGGAATTTTTTCAGAAAAAAATGAGGTTTTGCAAAAGAGATCAGTCAATATTATTTTCCCAAAATACTGTTGTAAAGAGGCTTTAAAAAACTGTCAATGCTAGACCCTTTTGCTCTTTTCAATTTGGAGGCGTTGAAACGTCTCCTTTTAGATGATGATGTTCTCCCAACAATATCATACGATATGTTCCGGCGAATTTCTCAAATCATAACGGGATAAGAAATATACAGGCTAACTAATTTGAGATGGAACTGCCTGTATATAATATTTAAAACGAAATTATCTACGTTTTAAAACTTTCTCAAAATATTAACTTCAAACTCCTTAAAGCATACGGTAGGGTTAAATTCGAAATGTATATAAAAACTCTACTGACATTTCTTGCTCGCTTTTGAACAGTCATATTATGATAAGGACTTGTCATATTTTTGTATATTCTGCAGTTATGTGGGAATTTGTTGCCCCAGACACTATTCGAAATATTTTTGTTCGAAACATGTTTTCACAGTACTGAACATCCTGCATATGCTGCTGTTATACATAACATCTTTCACAGTAATTTTCCATACTCGGATCCTTTTTTGTTTCTCTATAATATTTTGAAGCAAGTATAGGGAAATGTGATAATGTTTTGATCTACGCATGCCGACGTAGTTTGAAGAGAATTTTGTTGTGCATCAATTTTCTTCGGTATTTAAATATATTTGTCATAGTTTCGAAATAGTGAAAAGTCAAATTTCATTTCGAGGTTTTGAAATAAAATATCAAATTTTATGTGGCTGAAGACAATTTTAATTTTTCACGCTATTACCGAGTCAATTGGAACCGGCCTATAAAGCCAAATTGTACGGTGAATGCAAGGTCTGAAACAACGGCAAGCCGTTGGGCATTTGAATTGACGGAGAATTTGGGGAGTCTAACGTTGAATCCCTTTTTGTTGAACAGGAACCCACATACGTACACTATGAAAAACGGCAAGAGGGTACAATTCTTGTGTAAAACCGATTCTTGTGGATTATGCAAGGGAGAAATTTTCCTTTCCGATATTTATTTTGCCTAAATTGAATGAAGGTCGAGTGCGTGATACGATGAGATCGAATCGCAATACACACTGAACTAAAGGAACCAACAAATAAATGGACAGCCAAAAAGGTATAAATAAGGGTTCAATATCGGACTAGACGCATTAAGAAAAGTGTCACCATGCTTTAAAGATGGTACATGAGATTTCATCTATATATATATATATATATATATATATATATATATATATATATATATATATATATATATATATATATATATATATATATATATATATATATATATATATATATTGAAATATTTGATGATAATTCTAAAAGAGAAAGTTGGATGCAGAAGGAATTACACGGAATGCACCTAAAGAATTGAAAAATGATTATATTGATGAAATCGCATCGAATAAATGGTTTGTTTCTGGAGAATTGTTTGCTGAAACAGAAGGCTTGGCAATTGCGATCCAGGATCAGGTTGTTTTCATGAGGAATTATAGAAAACACATCATCAAACAAAATATAGATGATTCTTGCCGTAGATGTTTCTGTTCTTCAGAAACAGTTTTTCATATGTTATCATCTTGCTCAGTCCTTGCTTCAACAGATTATTTAGTAAGACATAATGCCGTCGCTAATATTATTCATTTTCATCTAGGAATTAAACATGACCTAATACCCAATAGAAAAAAATTTTACAAATATGAACCTGAGATTATTTGTGAAAATGACAAATATAAACTTTATTTTGATAAAACAATTCTTTGCAACAGAGCTGTAAAACACAATAGACCAAATATCATTCTTACTTATAAACAGAATCAAATAACATATCTAATTGATATTGCTATACCCGACACACATAATATACAAAATAAATACAATGAAAAAATTTCTAAATATATGATGCTTGGCGACGAGATTAAAAAATATGAAACATCGAAAAATATTTATTCTACCGATTATTATTTCCACAACAGGTGTTATTCTAGGAATCTTCACAAAAGTGTTGAGATTTTGGGTCTGAAGAAAGATTTGTTTGAACATTTACAAAAGATAACAGTCATCAAATCTTGTAATATTCTTCGTAGGTTTCTTTCCGAAAAAATAATGTGGTGGAGTCATATGGTTTTCTCTTTAGTTTATACTGCTCAGAATCTCATTTCATATTTTATTTATATATATATATATATATATATATATATATATATATATATATATATATATATATATATAACATATATATATATATATATATATATATATATATATATAATATATTTATATATATACTCATAATATGGAATGGTATGAACTACTCCATTATGGTGGATTTATATCATTGTCTGATGAAATAAGTATGTATATATTTTGGTAAATTGATATATATCTCATATATATATATATATATATATATATATATATATATATATATATATATATATATATATATATATTGCCTGGCATTGTATTTAGAAATGGTGGAAAAATCTACTTCAGCAATTGATTTTGAAGAAGTAAACAGGGTGTCCCAATTTCCTATAAAAATATCTTGGGATATTTTTCTAATTGGAAGACCACTTTTTGTTGAAGATTGTTGTCTTTGAAGTGCGGCCTGAACTCTGATATAATGTCTTTAGGGAATAAGTATTTTGGTGAGTAGTTTCGTCACACTATTTTGTTTTTCCGTAAAAATTAGTGAGAATAGGCTCTCACATCATCGCATGCTCCTTCGACCAGAGAGGATGAATACTTTTTTCTTTCGTTTTCTTATTAACAAAGGATAGCTTTATTGATGAATTAAAATAGATTATCCTCATTTTATTCAGGAGTGACTTTGAATATTGTAATTTTAAAAATATCATATCTTGATTTTTCAAATGGAACATCCTCTATTTTATTATTCATGTCAACGTATAAAATATTGTGCCATATTTCTGCAAAAGTAACCTTATCTTTATCTTCGACCATTTTCGAAATGAAAAAAATAAACTGAGATAATAAAATCAGAGGTTGCGAAAGAAGAGTTTATTAGTACATATCATTATACTTGATCAGAGAAATGGAGATATTTTAAGGTAGTCGTGTATGAATTACGTAATAGATTGGTTTTTGGTGAGATGATCTACAAGGTGTTGAACTATTGCAAGAAGTGTTCGAAATGTTACTCATTTCTTTGAAGACACAACTCAATACTTCTGAGGAAAGACCGTTGAACTCTCGACAACATTTGTAGATTTACTGACTGAAAGGCTTCGACTATTATGTCTTATATTAAACTGTGCTGTAGAAGGAATCTGGTAAACGATGCCCTTAATATAACCCCACAAGAAAAAGTCTAGACTTATAAGGTCCGGAGACCTAGGTAGCCATCTAACAGGACCTCCACGTCCTATCCATTTGTTTGGAAATACATGATTCAAATGCTCCCTAACCTGATGTGAGCAATGTGCCGGTGCTCCATCCTGTCGAAACCACAAATCTTGTCCTATATGCTCTGGTACATCGGCAAGTAACATTGGTAGATGATTTTGCAGAAAATCTAAATACATTTCACATTTGAGGTGCCCGTCGAAAAAGTGCGGCCCAATTAGATATCCATCTACTATAGCGGCCCATACATTCAAGAACCGACGATTCTGGTGATTTATTTGTCTCATGAGGTGTGGATTTTCCGTGGCGTAATAACTAAAGTTGTACCTGTTAACAAGCCCATTCTTGTGGAAAGTTGCCTCGTGTGAGAAAAGAACTCTGCTAAACATATTTGGATTTTCCGGTACTTTGTCACTTGCCAATTGCGAAATTTGATTCGATTTTTATAATCTTGATTCTTCAGTTCCTGGTGCAGCTATACATGATATGCATGAAATTTATTCACTTTCAAGATTCTCTGAACTTAAGTTTAACTTATATCTGTTAACTGAGAAATGTCTCTTTGGCTTTTATATGGATCCTCTGTCACTGTTAACAAAACTGATAACTGGTGGTCTTCGCTGAAACAGTTTCTGGTTTTTCATGTTTTTTGTAAGTGATATTACCCGTTTCGATAAATTTTTTTAGAAGTTTTCCGAAGCATCTTGCATGAGGATGCCTCTTATCAGGAAACCTTTATGCATAAACTTTGCTTGCCAACAAAGAATTTCTATCACACTCACCCAGAATAAAAATCATATCAACCATTTCTTCAATGTTTTACCGTGGACACCTCGCCAGTATCTTACTATGGCCCCAACACTAGGTCCACGTTATTTATAGCCGTTACACTCGCCGGAAACGAAATCAAATCCGTATTTGCCTCCAAATATAATGCCACCCCAAAACATCACACTGTCCTCTTGGTATTTCGGAGTTTGTCTTGCTGCTAGGAGTCTGGTTTGTCTTTCACGACCCCTGAAAACCCAAATCCAGCATTCATCTGATCGAACGCTAATTCTGGTCTCAGAAGAGAGAAGAACAATTCGCCAATTCTCAATATTCCAATTTTGGTGCTCGATACACCAATCAAATCTGTTAATTTTTTCTGGTCTGGTTAGCTCGCAACTCATAAGGGTCTTTTGAAGTATAAACCCTTATAACGAAGTCTTTGACGTATCGTTTCGACTGATACACTGATTCCTGTTGGTTCCAGAAATTGCCTTTAGATTATGGGGTGCGATGCACTTGGGTCTCTCCTTGCAATTTGGCACAAAAAGCGGTCTTGTTCTTCAGAAATGCTCTTCCTACGTTTTTTCTAGGCCTATTTTGCAGAGATTGTGGCCCCACGTATTGGATGTAGGATTTTGTAATCACCCCCTGTGATACCTCATTGCGGCCGCTATTTTCCTCTGCCACCCCTTCATTAACGAGAACAATTATTCGACCTTTCTACACATCGGACAATACAACGTTTTCAATTATGATTATAGGCATTTTTAAAATTTTGTAATTCACAGTTTCAAATCTCATTGACGACTGAGTACAATATCCCGAACATGTGGTGATAATTCAACATTTCTTATTATACTATGACGTTTTTTACAACAAAAACTCTATTCTTCAAAAGTAGTCAAAGATCCATGGTTAAAAATAATCAATAATGTAAAATACCAAGTGATTCTATATAGATTTGGTTCTACATATATATATAAAGCAAAAATGACTCAATAACTTCTAAACTATTCGTTTTTGAACAAGAAACAGAAATAAGTCAATTTTTGTCTGAAGGGGGACATCTTCTAATACACGGCGATTTCATTTCATCAAATCCCCAAGCAGGGGTACACAAAACTCATTTTTTTAAATAGTTTTTTCGATTCTCAACACAAATATGTAATAATTTTTGAGTTTTGATATATTCAAAAGAAGATACATGCTGGTTCGTCCCAAGATGAGTTATTTTCAGTGATTGCAAAATCATTTCGATTTTGAAGGAACATTCACCGAAATACTGTTGTATTTTGGGGAAAAATATCTTTGAGCAAAGGTGCTTCTACTACACCCCCTTAGATGATGGTGTCTACTCCTCGAATCTTCGAATTGATCAGTTAGTTTGAGTAATAACTCATAGAAAGGTTTTAGAATTTCTAGAATATTGTGGACGAAATTTATACTTCATCTGCATTGTAATGAAGGTACAGAGTGAATTCATAGAGATCGATACAGTGTTTGGAGGTCTGCTGATTTTGGATAGAGACTCAGAATACGTTTGTTTCATTTTCAAATAATAGGGCTCATTCATAGAATTACCTACACGATGGTCAGTAGGGAAATATTGAAAAAGGAATTGAATTCATTATACCAGATACATTTTATAACTCAACTCGGTATCAATCGAACAAATGTTCAAAGTGTTCGCCGCCAAACACTTCCAAACACAAATACAGATTTTGTTCGAAACATTACGTAGCATTTCAAGGGTTATACGATTACTCTCGAATACAATCCGTTGTCGTAAATCCACCATCTGCTGGATGAGTTTTGACAATTTCACTCTTTAAGTGGCTCCATGAAAGAAATACAATGATGAAAAGTCAGGAGAATATGGGGGCCATTATGTAGGGGCTCTTCTTCCGATTCATCGATCTGGAAATTCTCGATCCAGATATTGTCAAACAGGAACTTCAGAATGCGGGGTGCACCATCCTGCTGAAACACAACATCCTCTTCTAAATAGCTAGGATCATTTTCCAAAATTTCAGTTATATCCGGATTGATTAGTTCTTCGAGTAGTTGGAGATACATTTCACCCGCTAAATTTTCCAGTAAAAAAATGGCTCAATCAGGCGATTCCCATAGATGCCAACCTAAATATTAAATTTTTCAGGATATTAGGTATGTGCTCCACTAAAGATTCTGGGATTAGAGTCCGACCAGAACCGTCAGTTTCGACGATTTGTAGAGAAAATGGGGATTGATTGCAATTCACTCACTCATTATTCCACAGAATGGCTCATCATTTCATCATAATTAACAAGAGAGAAATATGTTTCAACGTTTTGGTCCTGAATAAATTCGACACAAATAGCGACCATCGGCTCCTTAGCGCTACAGTCCATCTCGACACCAAATTTGAACGAACCAAAACGATACTGAAGAAACAGAAGTATTCCACTTTAGGGGTTCTCACTAGAAATAGAGAATAGTTCGAAAAAGCTGTCACGACGAAACCACAACACTCAGACTATTTGGGAGATGGAGAAATTGATGATCTTACTCAGAAGATAACGAGTTGTTTTCAAGTGGCAACAAAAAAGACGTACAGTACTTAGAAAAACACCAGGAAAATCAGTCAAAACACTAGACATCTAATTGAAAAAACGAGAAAACAAGTCGGGAGGATAACAGCTATAAAACATTGAATAGGGAAATAAACAGAAGTAGTCGGAAAGACCTGAGAGATTGGAAGACACAGCTAGTTAAAGAAACTATTGAAAACAACAAAAACATGAAAATCCTCAGATCGAAACTATCCAATGGAAGAACTAAAATGACGAAAATAAAGAACTCTGAAGGTATTTTGGTCAGCAAGAGGGAAGAAATCGTAGTTATCATTGAAGAATTTTACAAAAACTTTATGGTTCTGAAAATCAAGAACAGAAATATATTGAAAGATATATTCTTAATACCGGTTCTGAAAACATTCCTGAAATTGATACAAATGAACTGAAAATTGCGCTCAACCAGATAAAGAACCAAAAGACTGCATTGACCTATGGACTCGAGATGAACCTGGATAAAACGAAAGTTATGAGTCCTGAAAATTTAAGAATCAGTATCGGTAACCACGAGATCGAAAATGTTACATAGTTAATTTATCTAGGGCATAAAATCGTACAAGGCAGGGAAAATCAAACTTCTGAAATATCGAGAAGCATTGGAGTAGATTGGACTGCATTTAGAAGACTGCGTCATGTGTCGAAATCTCGAGAAATCCCAATAAATCTCAACATGAAAACGTTTGAGACATGTATTATGCCAGTCGTCACATACGGTCTTGAGACAATGATTCTCACCCGCGCATACGCCAACAAACTCAAGGTGACACAACGAGCAATGGAGAGATCGATGCTTGGCGTTAGTTTGCGAGATAAGTTCAAAAATGAAAAAATAAGACGAAGAACACGCGTAACGGACATCTTCAGAAGAATAGCGGAACTCAAATGGCGCTTGGCTGGACATGTAGCCCACCGAGAACCAAACAGATGGACTCTCATAGAATAATGGTATGGCGACCCAAGACAACCCAAGAGGAGTGTTGGTAGACCTCCGAAACGATGGCGGGCAGATATCCAGAAAACAGAAGGAAAAATTGGGTTCAGATTGCCTTAAATAGACAGAGACGGAAAGCTTTGTAAGAGATATATATATATATATATATATATATATATATATATATATATATATATATATATATATATATATATATAGAGAGAGAGAGAGAGATTCACAATGAATCCTCATTGAAATGTAATCGGTTTTGAAAATTCGTCCACTGTAATCAGATAATTTTCCTATGAGCTATAACTCGGTCTAACTGATCAATTTGAAGATTTGAGGGGTTGACACCCTCATCGGAGGGTCTGTCTGAGGGGGTATAATAGGAACACCAGTATTTCGTTGGATGTTCGTTTGAAACGGCAAAACATGAGTTTTTCCGGAACGAGGTCTTTCAGCCCCTCACAGCATCTTCCGTGGAAGTATCTTCAAAACAGAGAAAGGTCAGCAACTTCTCTTCTGGGAGCCAGCGGTTGGAGATCGCTGGTGATCTCTGGGTGGTCGATGAGGCGCACAGCCCGTTTTTGCACATCCAATATCCGCAACATCCAGCAACGAATGTTTGGGCACAGATACCCATAAATGCATTCAAAACTAAATTGCAACAATATTCCAAAGCAAGGATTCAGTTGAATTATGGTGAAATAATCAAATTTTTCGGACAATTCATTGATTAGTGAATTGGCAGATATAGCATCATGTTTAAGTTCTCGTTTTTCTTGTGAAAACATTGAAGAATTAGCTGATTATATCAGATATACACCTCAAAGCTACAGCTTCTCATACAAATTTCTGATGTTTTATACCTGAAAATAAATATCCGAATCTAAGAAAAATCGCCCTTCAACTGACGGCATTGTTTGGGTCAACTTACTTGTGCGAGTCTGCATTTTTTGAGATAAATATAATAAAGTCATAATTTCGTAATCGACTAACTGACGATCATATGTCATCATGCTAGTGATTAGCACTCATTGGTTACATACCATCTTATGAAAAGTATGCTGAGGACATGCAGTGCCACGCTTCAACATCCAAAGCCACCCTTTAGTTAAGTATAACACCATATGTAGGTCTTTTGTTTTGTGACAACCAATAACTATGAGTTTTTTCATTGATATTAAAGAGAAAAACCTAACTAAAAATCAGTGCTGCTTATTGACCACCAAATTGTGATGTTGATCAATTTTACAGTACTTGGAAAACATGATTATTGGTTTCCCAAAATCGCATTTGATCTTGACAGATATTAATATAAATTTATTGGACAGCTGCTCGAATATGGTTGTAAACTTGAATAAAAAACGAAATTTGGCCTATAAAATAAAAAGTGAAAACGCTGATAGTGTTGTGCTAAAGAACGAATTTCGTATGCTGATAAATAAGGTTTCAACTACAATTAAATCCCTCAAAAACCAACATTTCAAAACCAAATGGTCAGAAGCCGGTGATAACATAAATAAACAGTGAGATTTCATCAATTCGGTACTAAGTAGTAAGAAAAAAGAGCAGAATAATGTTCTATTGGTTGAAGATGAAATGGAAAGTGATCAAACTACAATTGTAAATGAGGTAAATTTTCATTTCGTAAATGTTGGACAGAACATAGTGAGGGATGTTAATTCCGAAATCGAAGCTCTACCGAAAGAGTCCAGAAACCGACTTAAATTCGAAGGAAACTATTTGGAAAACACTATATTTGTACAACCTATAGGCACTAAAGATATGAAAGAAATCATTAGGCAAATAAAAAAAATTCTGGTGCGGCCCACGACATGATTACAGTAAGGGATATTCTAAACATTGAGAGTGAATTGATTCCAATACTTGTCCGACTTACTAACAAGTGTTTCAATACCGATGTACTTCCACGGGAGTTAAAAGTAAGCACAATAAACGCAGTTTTTAAGGTAGGGAATAAAATAAGCAAGGAAAACTACAGACCAATCAGTGTTTATCACAGTCTTTGTCTGTGATAAAAAACGAATGCTATCTTACTTGCAGAAAACAGTTGATGTGGACGAATATCAATATGGATTCATAAAAATAGTAATACTTTAAGTGCAACTATGGATCTCATAAATCGCATTATAATTGAATTGGAAAAGGGGAATGTTGTTATAATGGTGTTCATTGACTTGATAAAAAGGCGTTTGTTCTTGTCAGATAAATGATCCTATTGAAGAAAGTATACGATATGGGCTATAGGAGTGAAATATTCAAACGGATAGAATCATAATTAGTTGATTGGAACGAATATGTGATACTGGGGGATAATGCTAGCGACATTTGTAAAAATGAGTGGGGGGGCCTTAGGGGTCAGTACTCGGGCCGCTGTTATACTCGATCTATGTCATGAGTTTGAGGTGTGCTGGGCTTGAGGACGGTATTACCTTTGCAGATGATACTGATCTGCTATACAGTGCATCAACCTCTGAGGAGTTGGCATCTCTTGTTAATACGGATGTGAAACGGTACATGAGCTGTTTTCTGTGTAATAAACTGAAAATAAATATAAACAAAACCAAATTCATGCTCCTCAAACAGAAAAACAAGATGTTTCGTACTCCTCAGAATAAGATGAATGATGTGGATATCGAACAGGTAGAAATAATCAAATACTTGGGGTTGATAATTGATGAGAATCTAACTTGGAATGGTCATACTAATCTAATAACGAATAAAGGTCAACCTATGACAATGGCCATTTATAGGAGTAGAAGCTATCTTCCACGTAAAAGCTATAAATAAATATATACAATTCACTTTTTTGTCAATTTTTAGATATTTAATTCTGGTGTAGGGTTCTTGTGACTACGATGATGAAAATGCAAATTTTACAAATAAAATATTGAAAATATTGTTTGAGTATGTTAGACTTACAAACATAAAGCTCCTCTTTAAAGAAATGAAAATGTTTGGTATTTATAAGCTGAAAAAGGTATTGAAATATGAGCAATGTAGATTAGTTTTAAAATTAAATCGACGAGGCTTTTACATGATAAAATCTATTTTCAAATATAATTAAACGAAGATTTCCACTAAAATGTATTATAAATGCTCGACGCGTTTCGATACACAGAATCTTTGTCAAGAGTGAATGAAAACGTAACGTACGTTTGCTAAGATAATTTTGTACTATTCATTCGCTCTTGACATAGATACTGTGTATCGAAACGCGTCGAGCATTTATAAATATATTTTAGTAGAAATCTTTGTTTAATTATATTTGAAAATGGATTTCTATCATGTAAAAGGCTCGTCAATTGAATTTTTGAAGAAAGCAGACTATAGCTTTTTGGCTTTATGGTACTACAAATTACTTCTCCTTGGCGCAATACATTCGCAAAACATCTGGTTCATTACTGTGTTTGAAAAACGAAGTGATCCCTAAATACATCAACCTGAAGACGACGAACACCAGTGCAGCAGCCATAAAAGGAGCATTGAAACGGAAGCTGTCGTGGATGAAAAAAGACAGAAGAATCCAATACTACAAACGGGATATTTGTTACACTAATGTTAAGGTAATGAGCTTCCCTTAGACTACATAAAATTGATTTTTAGACCAAAAATCAGAGAAGAGTCAATAAAATTATCCATAGTACCTCATTAGAAATAAACTTAAAATTAAACAATAACACCAACATTTCAAAACATCAATTTTCAAAAGATTCTTAAATTTAACTAAAACAAATTTCACCATTGAAGACAAGATTATATTTCCAAAATATTGAATCTTAACAATGATTCTAGTTATTCAGTTATAGCCATCGAGATCCAACTAACAAATTTAATAAAGAAGTAAAGACAGTCGTTGAGAATTCAAAATCCATCATTACAGGTCGCGAAAAATTTAAACTCGTTTTACCGAATTCTTTACCACCCCAACTCTATTATTTAAGTAAATTGCTCAAAGATGGTTATCCAATAAGACCAGTGGTATCATTCACACATGCCATAGCATCCAAGATTTCCAAATTTTTAATACATGTTCTGAAAAAATTTTGTTATTTTAAGCCGTGTTTTTCAATTCGTAACTCAAATGATTTAATAAAAAAAATAGAAAATGTTGTCATACCAAGTAATGCTAAGTTAGTGTCCTTCGATGTCAAGAATTTGTTTCCAAGTATTCCACCGAAAGATCCGTATGATATAATCAAAATTTTGTTAACACAAAATAGGACGAACCCACGAATGAAATATGAGATTATGGCTTTATTAGATGTTTGCATATCTCAAAATTATTTTTTATTTGACGATTCTTTTTATAAAAGTGATGAGGGACTTATAATGGGAAACCCCTTAAGCCCTCTTTTGAAAGAAATCTTCATGGATAATATGAGAAAAACTATTCATAAACACCCGTTTATGAATAGTTTATTCACTATATCGGTATCGATATTTTGATGACGTTATTGTGTGTTTCACAGGAACAAACAGACAGTTCACTGTATTCCTAAATTTCATCAACAAATAGAACAGAAGATCTCGATCAATTTACTAGACGCAACAACAACGAGATCAAATATAATCACCTGTTTTCAGTTTATCATAAACCTTCTCTTACAGATAACTCAATTCATTATACATCGGCACATCCTTACCAACACAAAGTAGCAGCATTCAATAGCTATAGACATAGACTCTTCAGCACACCAATGTCTATTGAAAATGATCTCAAAAATTGAATTTGATAAAACAGATCGCAATAAATAATGGTTATGATGCAAATTTACATAGCATTATATTATATAAGAAAAAAGCAAAAATTAGCTTTACAACATATTTATCCAATCGGTGAACATCAAGAAAATAAATTCAATAGTTTAACCTATTTAGGCGATGTTAGCAATAATGTGAAATCCCTTCTTAAAATTCAAATTTGAATATTGCGTTCAATACATCAACAAATTTAGGTTCATTTATCAGAAATTATAATTATCTTAATAATAAAGAAAATAAATCAGGTGTTTATAGACTGGAATGTACAGATTGAAATTGTTTTCATATAGGTAGAACAGGAAGAAATTTCAATGTTAGAATATCAGAACATAAACGCAGTATCATCAATGGAAAAACCGACTGGAATTATTCTTATCATCTTAGGGTAAATAGTCATCCTTTCAATTCAGAATTTAAAATCCTACATTCTGAGAATAGAGGTATAAAACTCAACCTCCTTGAAGTAATTGAAATTACCAGATTTAGGTATTCCCCAGAAATTCTTAATGACCAGATAGACATAAATAACTCACCCTTATTGAACTTGTTTCCTAAACACTAGTTCAGATACAGATAACTCTGAATAGATTGCCTCTTTAGTCTATATAAGTATACGTTCGTTAAGATAATTTCGTAGCATTAATTG
The DNA here is from genome assembly GCA_013387265.2 of Cryptolaemus montrouzieri. Lineage (NCBI taxonomy): Eukaryota > Metazoa > Arthropoda > Insecta > Coleoptera > Coccinellidae > Cryptolaemus > Cryptolaemus montrouzieri. Next base: position 28,512,028 of record JABFTP020000185.1, on the reverse strand, counting down.
GCTCTTGACAAAGATACTATGTATCGAAACGCGTCGAGGATTTATTAATATATTTTAGAAGAAATATTTGTTTAACAATATTTGAATTAGTTTTTAAAATCAAACACAAGAAACAAAAGTGGAATTCAAAGATTAGGCTCAATAGGTAGATACACGATTATGCCTTTAGCTCGGAGAATTTTATATACCATGGAGATATCAGAACAAATGAAGATCTGTTTAATCCGGCCTTTCAAGCCACTAAAAATTTCAATAAGCTGCCGAATCATGTAAAGCAGTCAGACAATTTACAGGCTTTTACCAGAAAACTGAGAAGCCATTTTGAAATGATGTCAGCTAGTTTTCAGTTTAGGGTGCGTTTTGTTGTTCTTTCTTGATTTCTGCGTGAAAAGGTTATTTTTCGCGGGTATTATCGGCTAAATGTTATATTCGATTTAATTTGACCTGGTACCAGTGCTCAAGGCACTGTTTTAGGTAAGAGATTTTTATTGTCATAGTTCTGTTGGAGCTTGCAACAATGAAGATCAATTATTATTATTAATTACACAGTGCGTGAAAATGACACTACAAAATTTTAACACGCGGGAGACATACCTAGTAAACCTATATCGGGTACGCTGAATCCAGTGGTAACCACCGTTTTTGAAAGTTAGCTCTTGTTTAGGAGATATTTGCCTTTGAAGTTAGCTGATTTTAGTAGGGTTCGTCGCTTATGACTTCAGTATATTATATGCTTGTAATTCCCAAACCGTTCGGAATATCGCTTTACTGTCTTCGACAAAGTTTTAGCTATTGTCATGACCAACAACTTTTCTGAATATACCAACATACATGCCATTCAACCACCGTTTCTTAACAAAATGTCCAAAACACTCCATTTCTTTGCCACTTTTTCGTTAATTCTCGTGTAAATAATAGATAAATCAAAGAATTTCACTTTAAAATCTCAAAATAAGAAAAGAAACACATTCCCCATAGTTTTAATTTAAACGCACAATCATGATTTTAACTCAAATTTCTCACAGATGTCACTGTTAATACGTATTTATTAGTATTGTCACTGATGTTACTACGTATTTTGCTACTTATTTGTGTGCCATTTTCATAGTCTTAGTTCTGATATTTCTTAATTTGACATTTCTTTGTTTACACAAGTTATATATTTGGTTAAAATATCAAAAATGAATTCGTGCTCTAAATTCAATAAATTTTGCTACATTTGTGGAAAGTTTACTATAATAACAAGCTAGCGTTCAATTTCTGAAGAAATTGCTGAATCGTACGCACAATATTTCAACCAAACTGTAATCAAAGATATGAACTGGGCTCCAAAAATCGTTTGTACTGGTTGTGACAGATTGAGTGGATGGAAAAGAGGTAAAATGAAATGATTTATCATTTATTTCAAATTTATAAGAATTGGAGCTATTTTATTACAGGTGAATTCCAATCTATGCCTTTTGGCATTCCAGTAATTTGGACAAATCCTCAAGAACATAATCCAGAAGACTGTTTTGCTTGTGTTAATGAAATTGTCGGATTGAACAGAGCTGAAAAAGGTAAAGTTGAACTCAGAGGAACTTGGTTTGTTCAGCTGCCGTTACCACATTCGGAATCCATTCCAATACCGAAAAGGCATAGTCCGACAGAAGAGTACATTCCATCTACTTTTGATACTATTGGCGAAACGACTGCATCGGTTTATGTACCATCAAATGTATCTCCACAATGTAATCATGCCGAATTTTCTCAAAAACATCTGGATAAAATTATTCGTCGATTGAAATTATCGCAGCGTCAGTCCATTATTTTGACTCAGGAATTGAAAAAAGAGAATGTCTTAGCACCTGATGTGAAAGTATATGGAGCAATCGGCCGTCATAGACAGTTCACTGCTTTATTCAAATCCATCAAAGACAATTCATTCTTATACTGCACTGATATCAAGAAATTGGTATTAAAAATGCATCTTGAGTATAAACCAGAAGACTGGCGTCTTTTCATCGATTCGTCCAAAAGTAGTCTCAAGGCGATTTTGCTTCATGTCCCAAACTCAAAAAACAGTGTCCCGATTGCCGTCAGCACAAAAACGAAAGAGAATTACGAATCATTGAAAGAAATCCTTGATTTAGTGAAATATGAAGACCATCGTTGGAAGATTTGTGCAGATTTGAAGGTGATAACTCTTTTGAGAGGAATGCAGATGGGATATACGAAAATCATGTGTTTTATATGTTTATGGGATACTCGATATGCCGGCGACCAATATGCCAATAAAAGCTGGCCTATGAGACCAGGGTTCAGATTGCGTCGAGAAAACGTCGTTGAAATTCCAATTGTGCTAATCGAAAGAGTGTTGCTTCCACCTCTGAATATCAAGCTTGGGATCGTTAAAAATTTCATCAAGGCCCTAGATCCTGAAGGCAATGCATCCAATGAGTTAAAGCGAAATTTCCCAAGATTGAGTGGAATGAAAATAAAAGAAGGTTTGTGTGAAACTATATACGTACCAATCAACCTAACTTATTCAATATTTATCACACATTTTTTCCAATTTTTTTTACAGGCATACTCAATGGATCTAATATTCGACGCTTGATGAGAGACCAATAATTCAGAAACAGTTTGTCGAATTTGCAGCTCGTTGCATGGGATTGCGTCAAAGAAGTCATCGAAAATGTACTTGGATTTCATCGTGACGAAAACTGGCGCATACACGTTGAAAACATGCTCGTTGCTTTCCGTAACATCGGTGTAAAAATGTCTCTGAAAATTCATTTTTTACATTAGCATGCAGACAAGTTTGCCGAACAATCACCATGTGAATCAGATGATCATGGTTTCATCAGGTGACGGCTAGGCTTGAGCACTGGTATAGTGGAAAAAAACTTGATTCTCTATTAGGAGACACTTGCTTGAATTCACAGCAAGATGAAGATGGAGAAGAAGAAGAATGAACATAAATTTATATGTTAATTTGTTGAAAATTGGTGGAATTGGAATAAAAGTTTGAGTTAAAATCATGATTGTGAGTTTAAATTTTTGATTTAACTATAGGAAAAGTGTTTTCTTTTCTTATTTTGAGGTTATAAAGCAAAATTCTCTTGATTTTTCTATAATTTAGAAGAGAATTAACGAAAAAATAGCAAAGAAATGGAGTTCTTCGGACATTTTGTTAAGAAACGGTGTTTGAATGGGGTTTTTCTAGCTAACTTCAAAGGCGAATATCTCATAAACAAGAGCTTTCAAAAACGGTGGTTACCACTGGATTCAGCGTACCCGATATAGGTTTACTAGGTATGTCTCCGTGTTATCGTTAAATCTAGCCCAAACCTTGACTAAAATAATGTATATTGTGCCGAAAGCTAATATCTATATATGCTACGGTACACCCTACCTAGGTAGGTAGGGTGTATCGTGCATGTACGACAACCCTGCATCACAGATACATGCAGCCTTTCAGAATTGATCGTAAGTAGTCTTAAAATATTGAGGTAGATTGCCAGCAGTTCAAGTTTGAGCACCCCTGCCCTATTACACTGATAAAATACTCACATCACTAATAAAGAATATTTTTGAAGTTAGTATATGTGAATTGAGCCGAAATGGTAAACCACTACAACTATTTCAAATCCGTGTCATTAAAAAGATAATTGACTTTTCGTACTCAAATTATTTATTTTTGCGTCCACGTGAATTTGCGGTGCTTTTCTTCAGCCCTCAATAGAACATTCCTTGAGGGAATATCGTTGGTACTTGTTAATTTTTCATTCATATAAAGCTTTTCAGACTCTCCATGCCAACAAATTTTTCATTTCCTGGTATGACTTTCGGAAAGCACTTACTACTATCAAACATGATGACTTATTCTCAATTAAATACAATATAAGACACTTGATATCTGTCTTTTCATTCGAGCAACCGATACAAGGCTAAATAACAATGTCGTGAAACGAAAGGTTGAAAATCTGTTTACAACCACATAAATATCCACAGATCCAACTCGGCAACTGAAATCTTTTCTCCCGGCTAATTTAAAATCTTCGAAATACATTTCTAGCACTTATTCCGTACACAAACTCGTTCCAGAAAGAGCATTATTTGTTTCAGTAACCTCTGTCGCTACGACGTGTCGCTAAGCGAGCCAAATACCTGTTCACGTATTCCGGGGGCCGCCGAGGCTGAAACGAGGGATTGGGTTTAATGGAAAAATTCTGAAACATAGGCCTGTAAGAGGATATCAGACAGAATTCGCCAACGACACGTTCCCACTTCAGAAGTTTCGGGCGGGTTTTATCTCAAAGTAGATTTTCTCGCTCCAGATAAAAGCTAATGAAGAACTAGGAAGGCAATCGGCATTGGAAGTGTAGAAATGTGCCTCGTTTGTATGGACCCTACACTCTTGTGGGACACAAGGACAGTTCTAAACTGATTTTTCTGATGAAGTTAATAGGGTAGTTTTGATTATATTTCAACATAGCACTATGCCACGATTCCACGATTGCTTGATTGAAACAAAATATTCTCAAGTTCTTTGATTGTTATTAGTTGTCTCGAATTTCATGTTAGTGTCATGTTCATCTATTTGATGTTCATAGTTCTTTTAAACTCAACCTATTTATTTTTTTATACACTCAAGCTCCGAGTCTAGCGGCAGTGATTTCCCCTGTGCAAGAGCTCACTTAGTTTTCGAATTTGGGAGGCTTTTACTTTGTAGAATTCCATTATAAATAACAAGTAATGTTTTTTGAGGAACTTCACTGAATTATTGTGATTCGTGACGCTTTCCACTCTACCTGAGCTTCTTAAGAGGAATGAATGTACATAAATTATGACAACAATATATAGATACACCTGTGAATACAAAACCAAATGATCTTAAGTAATAAAAAGCTTATGGAGTTGCTTCATCTTAACTGGTTATTGATGATAGGTATATTAACTAAAATTCATGAAAAGCTTGCTCCCTGAAGAGATTCAATAAAGGTGAAGGATTTAAATCGACTTGTTCATTAATGAGTCTACCTGAGTGTTTGTGTTTGTTGATTTCTACGGTTTCCCAAAGATCTACTTTCCAATATCTATTATCTGTATTCAGAATTTCAAACTGTGGATAGAAAGGGTGAATATTTTCTAGGAGATGCTTCACGAAGTTTAAATCTGATTTTTATTTGAAAAACTGCGTTTATGTTATATTATAATATTGAGATTCGTATGTGTTTTACCAATGTAGAAATTATTACTGTCATTACAATTTAATCTATAAACACTTGATTTAATATTAGTATTCGATTTGGTCTTATTGTTTTCATATATTTGCTTAGGCTATTATTTGTTTGGAAAGCTTTGTTGAAATTATTTCTTCCCAAGAATGATTTCAGTTTTTTACTTGTAATGCCAACGAAGGTTAAGGTTGGGTTGTTCCACAGGAACAGATAGAAAGTTGAAAATTTTTGAAATTTATATAAATTCATTTCATCCGAAAATTGAATTCACAACCGAAATAGAATGCAATTATTCGAAACATTTCTTAGACGTAACAACTTCGAATGAACAATGTTTTCGCAATTAACCATAAGCCGTCACATATAGATATTATAATACATAACTCGTCATATCATTTGTATCAACATGAAATGTCAGCATTCATCAGTTTTATTGATAGATTGATTAACATTTCGTTGTCACCAGAAAATGTCAACAAAAATTTAAATTTAATGAAACAAATTGCTAAAAATATTAGTTATAATCCGAAAATAATAAATAATATTTTGAATAAAAACAAAGTACAATCGCATTGAATGAAGTATACTCTGTCGATAAATTGAAACAAAAAACAAGACCTTAACCTTCATTGGCATTACAAGTGATAAACTGAAATCATTCTTGGGTAGAAATAATTTCAACATAGCTTTCCAAACTAATAATAGCTAAATATAAAAACCAATAAAACCAAATCAGATAAAGATAATAAATCAGGTGTTTATAGATTGAATTGCAATAACTGTAATAATTTCTACATTAGTAGAACACATAGAAATTTCAATATCAGAATATCGGAACATAAACGCAGTTTTTCATATAAAAAAAATCAGATTCAAATTACGCGAATCATCTAGAAAATAATCACTCTTTCCACCCGCAAATTAAAATTTTACATAAAGATAATGAATATTGGAAAGTAGATCTTTGGGAAACTTCAGAAACCAACAAAAACAAACACTTAGGTAGACTCATTGATGAACAAGTCGATTTAAGCCCTTTACCTTATTGAATCTCTTCAGGGAGCAATCTTTTCCTCAGTATTATTGTATATTGTCATCAATAACCACTTGAGAAGAAGCGACTCCATAAGCTTTTATTTACTTTAAAACATTTGTATTTATATTCTCAGTTGAATCTATATATAGTTATCGTAATTTCTATACATTCATTCGTCTGAAGAAGCTACGGTGTAGTGAAATGCGTGACGATTCACAATTATTCAGTAAAATTCCTCAAAAACCATAACTTCATAACTTGTTTCTATTATTAATCATTTAGTTATCGATACACTGATAAACAAAATGACCTCAATGAAACTTAAATGAAATTAAATGGGGTATTTTGTATCTACAACTTGCCTGTAACTCATCTTCATTTTTAGAAAACTTTAATCACCTTCAGTTTTTTGCTTCATCAGTTAATCTTTCTTAAGTAAAAGTGTTGACAAAATGTTTCAAATGAAGAAAAATTAACTTATATTTACTTTTTTCAGGATTTTCGAGAATATTCAGCATCAGGTACATCCCTTTTTGAGTGTCCAGCAGTATTCAGTTAATACTTGCCTTGGTACCTTTCTTCCATGTTGGATGTGTCCTGATGGAAACGCTCACCGCGTTCGTCGCTAATGGCTCCCAAATTTTGAAGAAAAAAAATCCAAATGTAAAAGTAAAAAGTGAATCTTGAGCGACATATTTTCATCTCATGTCCTTGTAAGCCGCTAAGAGGTTGTTGACTAACTCCCCATAGTTTTGGGCCCTGTGGTTTCCAAGAAAATCACGAACAATATTTCGAAAACATGTCCATGCGGATTTTTCAAACTCTGCTTCAGCCAATAGGTCTCTTATTTGTGGTCCTACGAATCTTCTCTCTTTTATTATGGCGTCGCTGATTTTTGGAAATTTTTCTTTCAAGTAACAAAAACCATCTTTATTTTTTTCCATAGCTCTGACAAAATTTTTCATCAGTCCGAATTTGATATGCAATGGAGGTAGCAATACATCTTCAAGATTTATTGAGGGAGTAAGAAGAACATTTCGTTGACCTGGTATAAGAGCATCTCGCTTAGGCCACTCCTTTTTGACATAATTATTTTTTTTGTCTCGACCATCTCACTCACAGAGGAAACAACAAAACTTCGTATATCCAAGCTGACGGCCTAACAAAATAACAATTACTTTCAAATATCCACATATTTTCTAGGAATATGGGTTATATTATATATGTTTTAGCAGTGATTTCATATTTTCATATGATTCTTTCATTTCAGTAGTATGAGTGACCGGTACGGATGGGTATTTATTACCATTATGTAACAGTTCAGCTGTTAAACAAACGTTTGAGGAATCAATAAACAACCGCCAGTCTGATAATTTATACTCAAACGTCAACTCCGTCATCATTGAGGGTGATGTCACTGCAAAACACTATATTGCCACCTTGAGAAAAAAATTGAGAAGTGCGTATGTTGAGATTATACGGATATTTTGGTATTTTTTTTCAGTAAATTCCAGTCGTGAAGTCATGAAGAAGACAGTGCTGACTGTCCTTTACTGAGATCCACGTACCAAGTCGTTGAGATCGTTTTGGGTTATAAAATGAGGTCCGCTGTTTGTACTGCTGGGCTCAAAAGTAGGATCGGACTCTAAACTCTCGGATACATTTTCTTCGGTCACGTCATCCATGTTTACTGGAGGCTGAGGAACAGGTAAATCATCACTGAGTGGAATAGGTCTTTGAGCAGCTTGTAGATTTGGATAGTTAACAGTGTGCCTAGATTTGTGATTAATACATCTTATAGAAGTTTGGCAGAAATATTAATCTTATACATGGTCTTTCGGTTCAGCCCATACCAATGGAACTGCGAACGACATATGACAAGATTCTTTAGCCCATGATGTTAATAAAGTGACACACTGTGCACAGTATATACTAGGAGTCCAGGTTTTGTCCAAATTTCGCGCCGGACAACTAGAATGATTGAAATAACAATTTTCAACTACTGGTGTCAAACTACGACGTTGACTTTTGACAGCAAGTTGACTGCAAACATAACAGGAGTTACCAGGATAGTTCACACAAACTCTCGGCATCTTAGTATGCTGTATAACACTAATCTAAAAAGGGGTTCAATTACAATATTTTTCGTTAATTTATTCGGTAAGCAAAATTAACGTAATCGAGTAAGTCGATTATTCATGAAAACTCAGAGTGATTGAACAATACTAAGTATGAGATTTATATGCGGATAGATAGTAGTGTTGGAAAATATGACTTGATTTCATTTAATGAATTTACTGCTTATCAGTGTAATGAACCTCGCGTACGGGTGATTTTTCAGTTGAAGCAAGTGATAAATTGAGACGTCTCGTTCCGAGGGTGAGTAAACTCTGCCGCGTAATTGAAAAACCTAGTACGTCGAAGTTATTTGGTTTTCGCTTTGCATGCTTCTTATGATACGTCATGATGTGATTATAGTGAAACAACTTTCAAAATTCGATTCTCCAAAATTTCATTGAATCAGGTTTTTATGAGGAAATTGATAAAGATTGAACTAATAAATTTCAATCCATAGTGAAAAACGCTTTAGAGTATGCCAAGTCTATAATACCTACCAACCAAAAATATAAACTTTTCATTGACAACTCGCAATCGCCACAACTTTACTCCCTCGTCAAACTCCATGAAACAGGGCAACCCATTAGCCCAGTAGTTTCATATTTTCAAGCTTCAGCTGCAAAATTTTCACGCTTTCTTATAGACATCATTCAACAGTACGCTAATTTTGAACCTAAATTCTCAATAAAAAACTACTCAGTCCTAATAAATAAAATACAGCACACGATACTACCACCGAACGCTAAACTTATGTCATGGGATGTAGTAAATCTCTCACCTAGTGTTCCACCTAGTGATACAGTGAAACTCATCAACAACACCAATCAAATTAAAAAAGTCAATCCGATTATTCAATCAGAAATCTTACACCTTTTAGACATTTGTTTAGAACAAAATCATTTTAACTTCAATGCAGTATTATATAATGGTAAAAAAGGTTTAATCATGGGTAATCCTCGGTGCCATTTGCTCGCTGAAACTTTTATGGATAATATTGAAAAAACTATTCAAGACCATCCGTTATTCGAACACTTTATTTATTGGTTTAGATATGCCGACAATATCATTTGTTGTTTCACTGGCACAAACAGACAATCAGAGTCATTCAAAACATTCATAAACAAAATTCACGATAATATTAAATTGACTTTAGAGATAGAAACAGAAAACTCTATTAACTTTCTGGATTTAACTATTACTAAAATTAACGGCAAGCATGATTTTTCTATTTTTCATAAGCCATCGCATACAGATATTACTATTCACAGCTCATCTACATATCCTTATCCAAATAAATTAGCAGCTTACAATAGTATGCTACATAGACTCATTAATATCCCAATGTCACAAAATAATTTCATAAAAGAGCTAAATATAATTGAACAAATAGCAGTCAATAACAGTTTTAGTCCAACAATGATTGAGATCCTGATTTCACGCAAACAATTTCAAAAAGCAATCCAAGAAGTATTTCCAAGTATAAAATTTCTAACACAAAATACAATAGCTCAACCTATATTGGAAATCCTAGTCTAAAATTAAAATCATTCCTCTCACATTATAATTTCAATATAGCATTCCGAACTGATAATTATTTAGGCCTACATATCAAAAACGGAAAATCTAAAATTGCTAAAGGTAATAAATTGGTGTTTATATATATATATATATATATATATATATATATATATATATATATATATATATATATATATATATATATATATATATATATATATATATATATATACACTGGATTTTTCTGGGGAGAAAGCCTCTGACACTACTCGTTGGTACATTGATATCATTGTCTGATGATGCTATAGTATGTATATATTCTGGTAGATTGATATATTCTCATAACATTTAACGTTATCCTAATATATAATTACTCCAGGATATGTTTTGATTATAATCATTGCCTGGCAATGGTATTAATTACCGGGTGGTGGATTTATATTTTTCATGAAATCAGTTTGATTGCATGAACAGATATATGGGCAACTCGTCGGGGTAAAACCCTATATATATATATATATATATATATATATATATATATATATATATATATATATATATATATATATATATATATATATATATATATATATATATATATATATATATATATATATATATATATATATATGCTCTCAAAATGAGGAGGGTGCTCGAGTCTTGTGCTTACCTTCGGAACGCACCGCTGCAACACCTCGGAGGGACGGACGTATATGATAGAGCAATGACGATATTGTCTTGCTAATGCGTGCACACTTTACTGCAATGAGTTTGGTGAACGATTCGAATCAGAAGTATAGTCAGATACTCGCTGGAATCTGGCATGACCTAACGGGACGTGAAGCGAAAGCTGACACTGGCTAGCAGAGTGCGCTGGATTAATAATAATCGAAAAGCTACCGAGGCAGAGCTGGCAGTTATTAAGAACAACTTACGTCCACCATTGTCAAGTCATCACCCACAAAGAAAACTAGGAGGAGTCAAGCGAGAATAGAGGAAAGACCGGCTGCTGGTGGTTATCAGAAAACAGAGGAAATAAGAATTGTCTTCGAGAGTAATGAGCTCAAGTATACAGGAATTAACCCTGTTGGCCGACCAAAGATTCGAAGACTGAGGTACAGCAAGGCAGTTCTCCGCAATATAGAAGAGGTGAATACAATTATAGGGAGAAAACTAAGCGACGACATCAACTTCTCTGAAAGTGTAGACATGGTTTACCTTGGAGCCAACACGGTGTGTGAGCTGGAGGGTATTGAAATGAAACCCAAACATGAGCCTTAAGCTCCCATAGACCCCAGTGCCTGTAAAATAAAATAATGAGTGCAAGAAAAAATGGCGGTGTTACATTCTTACCTGAATACGCCAAATCCTCCAAAAAAAATTATAAGGAAAGCCAGAAACGCTGCCTCTGAATGCCGCGGAACACCTAAGTGCAGAAACTTCTAGGAAAAGGCCACTGTCGTTTGTGATACCCTGAAACAGAAAGTAAGGGCGTTAGATTATCGAATGCACAGGTATAATGAGAGAACCAAAACGTACCGGAACAACATATTATTCTATAGCAACCAGAAACAATTTTTCCGGGAACTTGAATATCCAACCGAAGTGGAATCCCGACCAGACCTAGAAGCTATGCTTGAGTTCTGGAGTGGAGTATGGTCAGAACAAAAATCACATGATCAGAAGGCTGACTGGATTAGGAAAATAATATCCAGCATCCCGCAACACCAAACGGAAGATATAAATATACTTGCGGGAGACATAGCTAGAGTCCTGAAAGGAGCCAACAACTGGGCGGCTCCTGGTACTGACCAGATTCATAACTACTGGTGGAAATATTTCACTAGGGTCCATACCTTGTTGGCTCAACTCTTTCGGCAGTTATTACAGAGCCCATGATTAATACCCGAATACTTCACACTTGGCATAACCTTTATGATTCCGAAAGAGCAGGGAACTCAAGATCCGATAAAATACAATCCTATTACTTGCCTACCGTCCATATACAAGATTCTTACAGGCACGCTAACATTGTATATAAATACTTACGTTAGAGCGAAGGACATATTAGCCCACGAGCAAAATTATTGTCGGTATGGATCGAGAGGATGAAAGGAGCTGCTGGTCATCGACAATATAATAACGAGGCAGGCTAAGAAGAAGTTACGAAACTTATCTATAGCCTGGATTGACTACAAGAAAGCCTACGGTTCGGTACCAAACTTCTGGCTGATCGAGGGTCTGAACATCTATGGAGTAACCAAGCCTATCATCAATCTGTTGAAACATTTGATGACCACCAGGAGGACATCTCTCAGGATTGCAACGGGAAGAGGTGAGATAACTACTCCGGCAATAAGAATCAGGCGGGGCATATTTCAGGGAGATACCCTGAGTCTCTATGATTCTGTCTGGCTGTAAATTCCCTCAGTACTTTACTCAATAACACACCGAACTGTTATATCGTAAATAAGGACACTCACACTCGTATCACCCACCAGCTATATATGGATGACCTCAAGCTCTATGCTGGACCAACTGAGAGAATACTTTACCAGCAACCACTCACCATTTTATCGCACCATATGTGACGCGGACGAAAACCTATCGGCACTGCAGCTCTCGAATCTGGAATTTCTTGTGGAATCTCATACAGTAGCCTAGTTGTCGGAGGAGTGGCACTCTAAAGCACTTCATTGTAGATATCTGAACCACCCGAAAAATGAAGATATGGATCGAAAAGAGTCGCCTACTTACCTGAGGGCTGTCTACTTATTCCCTGAACTATAGGGCTGGTTGTGCGCTATCCAGGAACAAGTATTTCCCACAAGGATGTACCTAAAACACATCAAAAAACAGGATATCCCAACAGAGCAGTATCGCAAGTACGGAAAAGGGCAGGAATCAATTCAGCATATAACATCCAGCTGCAGTATCCTAGCACCTAAGGATTACCTTGAACGCCATAATGCAGTGGCCAGGGTGTATTACCAAAGTATCGCTGTTAACCTAGGGCTATGTAAAGAAACTACTCCAGCTTACAAATACAAACCCAAGGCAGTACTTGAAAATAGAAAATATAAGATGTACTGGGATACAACCCTGATTACGGATAGACCAGTTGCGCACTACAGACCTGACATCGCGGTTCTCGATCTCGAGAGTGAAACGGCTATAATTCTGGATGTTAGTATCCCAGCGGATGAGAACATTACCGAGGCATATACTGAGAAGATAACTAAATACCAGGATTTGGCTTTTGAACTGAGGGAAGTTCATAAATTGAAATGTGTGAAAGTAATTCCACAAACTGTGTTTTAAAGAATTTTACTTAATAATTTTCTATATTTCTGCAGGTAATTTATTGAAATTTTATGATTCGATCGAACTTATGACAGGCCACCTTTTGATTCTTGAAGAAAAATTTTCCACTTCCGATGTCGTCGAAAATTACCTTTGATGAAGATTTTTAAATGAAACACCCTGTATATTTTTGCTTGGTTGGCTTGCAAATAATTTTCCAAATTTAACCATACCTCACAATTGGGATTTTGGGAGTCAAAATTGTTTTTGGTCCGGTTTTTATTTTGCAATCTAGGGTGCCATGAACATTGCCAACTTACCTTAATCGATTAAAGAAATACTTTAAAAAAGCAACTGGCGTCGAAATTTCAGATTTGCACTTTCCAGACCAGATAATTGTTCTTCAAAATCATTTTTGAATTAAAAATTCATTTTTTCAAATGGCACCATATTGGTATCGAGGTACCATTAGAAGCCTGATACTATGGGTGAACAAATTCTGTAAACACTCTTATCTTAAATGCTAACAAATTATGATGATGTAAAAATTTTCATTAATTTTATTTCAATTCATGTAAGTAAATGCAGTAGGCTAATGGAGATCTTGAAACACCCTGAATAATTTTCCAAATTCAACCATACCTCACACTGGATAATTCAGGAATCAGAATTATTTTTGAGAGGAGTTTTGAGACGACTTTGACGTTTCCAATATCAAAGTTTTCCGGAAAGTAGAGTTTGCATCGGTCGATTTCACTCGAATTCAGTTTTTTATGGCGTTATTATTTTTTAAAATGCCTCAAACATACACGAGGAATGAGAAAGTGAATATGCTACTTATTTACGGGGAATGCCAAAAGAGTCATTGACAGCAGTGGCTGCTGTCAATTTGTATGCCGAAAGATACTTCGACAATACCCCGCAAAAAATTATTTTACTCGCCTGAAGGATCGATTTAGAAGTGAACCCAATAATGGTCCTTAAGAAAAGTTTACCATTGGAGCAGACGCTGAAATTAATGTGTTAGAGCAACTGGAAATTGATAAAACCATTTCCACAAGGCTAGTTGCGTTTGAGCTGGATATAAGACGTTGAAGCTTTCGTCGAATTTTGAAGAAGTATAATTATAAATCATAAAAATGTCAATTGCATCAGCATTTGTTTGTTGGTTATTATACAAGGAGGATGGAATACTGCAATTGGATGATTCAAAATAATGTGCAACCACATAATAATTTCCTAAAAATAATCTTGTTTATTGATGAATCAAGGTTTACTAACAGACAAAACACAAGATATTGGCCACATGAGAATCAACATTTATTCAGCGAGGGTAATTTTCAGGAACAATTCAAATTTAATGTTCTGTTAATTGTGATTGATACCAGAATAATTGGTCCCGTGATTTTTGATGGGCCGTTGACTGGCGCTAGATACTCACACTTTATTCCAAATGAGATTGAAAGATATTTGTAAAATCTACCGTTGGCGATTGAGAGGATAATGTTCTATCAACAGGATGGTGATCCAACACCCCCCCACCCTCACAACGCAATGTTCAATATTTCGAACAATTCATATGATTTTGTTTCTAAATTTGTTTTTTCGTCTGCTCGTGATCAATTCTTATGGTTCAGATTATAATTCTTGTTTTGGGATTCATTATTGTTGTTTTGGATTCTTAGAGAAAGAGATTAAGTTTTCTCATGGTATGAAGCTGAATGTACCCTAGATTTGACTTAATAAAAATAAATGAGTTTATTTCTCAATGATCCTCTGAATGTCAGGATTGCTCGCTTTCAATGTTCCTTTCCATAGCCTTCTGGATTTACTCACACGTATTGAAATAAAATAAATGAAAATTATTACATTATCATAATTTGTTCGCATTTTTACAAAAAGTGTTTACAGAATTTGTTTACACATAGTATCAAGCTACTAATGGTACCTCGGTACCAATATGGTGCCATTTGGAAAAATGAAGTTTTAATCGAAAAATGATTTTGAAGAATATTATTCTGGCCAGAAGAGATCAAATCTGAAACTTTGACGTCAGTGGCTTTTTCGAGTGTTTCTTTGACCAGTCATGGTGAATTGGCAATATTCATAGCACCCCAGATTGAAAATGAAAACCGACCCAAAAACAATTCTGAAGCCGAAAATATCAATTGTGAGGTGTGGTTGAATTTGGGAAATTATTTGGAAACCAAATATGCAAAAATATGGTTATTCCATTTGAAAATCTTCATTACTTAAGGTGATTTCCGGCGCCATAGGATGTGAAGAAAAATTGTTTCAAATGTCAAATCGTGAAAATAAGCTTGATCAAATCACAAAATTTCAATAAATTAACTGCAGAAACATAGAAATGAAAGTGGTGTGCCATGATCCTTTGTAACCGGTAATATATGGAAAAATTACAAATTTACGTTGTGTTTCCTTGACCAATGAATTGACGGACTTCTTTTGTCATTTTTCCATTACTAAGTGCTCTCTTCCAAATTTACTTTTTCACGTCATTACATAATAATAGACAAATAAATGATATTATCATCAAACACAACATGACTGAATGCGAGAAAGAACTGTTGATCTATTCAAAATACGACCCTGATATTGTCTGCGAACCCTTCTTTTTTATGAAAGTTGTCTTTATGCAAATTTTCCAGCATAGGAAATTTCTCTCGTTGTTATTTTTGCTCTCGACTTTCTATATGCTTGGATGAAAGAGATCATCAGAAGCGTTGAGAGTTTGCTATCGGCGTTATGCCCATTCTATTTCACTGGTATTCATTGTTTTTCTGACATATTCCAGTTTTTTCTTTTCGTAATAATTCCCCGTAGCTATGGACAAGCAAACAAGAAGATAATCTTTTTATATTCAGTGAAATCTTATCGTAATAATCCCTCAAAGCTATGAGAAAACCGATATAGATATAATCTTTCTATATTGGGTATAATTTAATATGCTCATATTTGTTCGTGAGATTCTGTAAAATTATAATTCATATAATTTTTTTATCCTCGTACGGCTCTATGATAGGCTTATATCTCAGTGATGGTTTTTATGCCAGTATCATATTAGAAATTTGAGGAGAAATAGCCAGGTATATTATTTATTAAAACCCAGAACAGTCGGTGCAATGTTCTAAAGCTCATTATATTATTCTCTGCAGGCTAGCAGCCTGGAAAAAAAAGAACATGTGGAATCAATAATTCGCTACATAAAGCAGTAACTCAAAGGCTACGACTCTACATAAAAAATATCAGGTTTTGGTTATGGAGACTTTGTTAGGCTAACTGTTGTGAAATGATTTGTTGACTTTGTCATATACTGAACCATTCCATGGAATCATTAAATATCATGTGATTAAATGATAACAAAGTGCAATATACTTGTGTGTAGCAAGTGTATTTGAGTGATATTCTAATTTATACCTCAACTTTATTTTAAATAGGTTAGCAATTCAGGAAATATATATTTATTTTATTTCCAAAATCAAGTAATATTATTTGAGGAATTTTACTGAATAAGAGTGATTCGTAACGCGTTTCACTACACCGAAGTTTCTTCAGGCGAATGGATGTACAGAAATTATGACAACTATATATAGATACAAATGAGAATATAAATACAAATGTTCTTAAGTAATGAAAAGCTTATTGAGTTGCTTCAACTCAAGTGGATATTGATGATAGGTAGATCCAATAAAATTGAATAATAGATTGCTCCCTGAGGAGATTCAATAGAGGTGAAGGGCTTAAATCGACTCGTTCATTATGAGTCTATCTGAGTGTTTGTGTTCGTTGATTTCTAAAGTTTCCCAAAGATCTACTTTCCAATATTGATTATCTGTATGAAAAATTTCAAACTGTGTTTCGAAACAGTGATTATTTTCTAAGAGAAGATTCGCGTAATTTGAAACTGATTTTTCGTTTGAAAAACTGCGATTAAAATTTCAATTTCAGTTTTCCAACTAGAAATTCAGATTCAAATTACGCGGATCAACACCTAGAAAATAATCTTTCTTTCGCCCCACAGTTTGGAATTTTGCATACAGATAATGAATTTTGGAAAGTAGATCTTTGGTAAACTTTAGAAATCAAGAAACACAAACACTCAGGTAGACTCATTGACGAACAAGTCGATTCAAGCCCTTCACCTCTATTGAATCTCTTCAGGGAGAAATCTATTACTTACTTTTATTGAATATACCTGTCATCAATAACCACTTAAGAAGAAGCAACTCAGTAAGCTTTTAAATACTTAAGAACATTTGTATTTATATTCTCATTTGTATCTATATATAGTTGTGATGAGTCTGATGAGTCTAATTTCAAAAAACCTGATTTAGTGTTAGTCCAGAAATTTTTTTTGTTAATTGAAGAGAACTGATTTATTTTATTTTAAACAATAGGCTAATTTAATGAATCAGTAGATATAAAAGTTTCGAACTCACTTTTTCTTTCATACTCGAAGATGAATACTGTTTTTTAAATAAGTATTGATTTTGATTCACTCAGAAGTTGTGATTTAGTTTAATAAAAAGCCAAAAGTTAGTACCTACTGATTACTGCTACCGTAGTAGCCTGTTGATAGTAGTTTGATTTATTTATAGTTAAGATGGACAAAGAAGCTCAATATTGTTTTTTAGTATAAGTTTATGACTAATCTATATTTTGGAGCTAATAAGTCCCATATAATAAATAAATAACAATTATTGTGAAACCATTCACGTTCGTTTCTTTTTATACTCTAAGACCTTATTTTAATGATTCTTATGACGGTGTGTTGTGAAAAAAATTTGTATTAGGGCTTTATTATAGCACGGTGGTATAATAAGGCCCAAGAAAAGGCTTTCTCGAAAGTCAAATATTTCTGAAATTTTCTCAAGTTTTGTAGTCATTTGTTAGCTTTTCACTCCAAAAAATTTACAAACCATGCAGGTCAGTAAGTTTTTTCTCTCGCTAATTCTAATTTTATACTTTTTTTAGCATAATTGAATTAGGTGGGCCTTAAATGCTGCAGGTACCTTATTAGTTTTTTAGAACATATAATTAATATATGCCGAGTGGGGCAACTAAAATAAGAAGACTGAATAACTGATAAACCATTTGTTTATGGGCAAAATGCATTAACATGTCAATTTTTGCCTGAAATGGGACATCGTTTAACAGACGGTGATTCTATTTTACATTGGCCCCTCTAAGCAGGGGTGCACAAAACTCAATTTGTTGATAGGTCTAATGATACCTCATTGGAAAGCTCGTTTGATTCTCAACACATATGTGTAATAATTTTTGAGTTTTGACATATTTGGAAGAAGATACAGGCTGATTCGTCAAAAGAGGAGTTAGTTTCAGTGATTGCAAAATCTTTCCATTTCGAATGAACATTCTCTGAAATACTGTTGTATTTTGGTGAAAAATATTTTTAAGTGGTGGTGCTACTACCTCAACACCCCGTCAGAGACCCCCTCAGATGTGGGTGTCAACCCTCAAATCTTCGAATTGATCAGTTAGTTCGAGTCATAGCTCATTGGATAAGTATTCAAAGATATCTGATTATAGTGAACGAATTTTCAAATCCGATTACATTTCAATGTGGATACAGGGTGGATCATGGAGAAATTCATACAGAGTATAGGAGCCTCTTCACAAAGAAGCGATGATCGCTCTGTGTCATCGGTTGAATCGCAAAAAATGTTCCACATCGGTGGACTGATGTAAAGCAGACATGTGATACAACCACTAGGGTAATGACCCGCACGTCTCACGACCATATAGGCAAACGTTTGTCGATTGTGAAAAGCCATTGAAAGCATGGTATCCAAGGCTGATATGAATCGAACTCGAGTGAAGTTCTCGTTACAGAAAAATATTAATCCTAAATCACACAGGTGTGATGCAGATATTTCAACAACAAATGCAGCAGTTTTTGTTTTTTTCATATCGCTTGTATCTGATGAATGAAATTCCAATTAGTTTGTTTGTTTATCTGTTGCTGCTCTTCACACTCACGGGTTGCAACCATACCAGTATAATGGTTTATTCAATAGCTGAAAGAGTAAATATTGTTGAAATTTTTTTCAGCAATAATACTTGTGCAAATAGGGCAGTAGTTATTTTCAATGAACGCCATGACGTCAAAATATGTAAGTGCCAAGTACATCTTGGAGTTGGTGGAAAAATTTAGAGAAACTGGCTCTGTTCAGAAAAGGAAAAGAGAGTATGTCCAAAGACCCATATGAAATGAGGAAATGGAAACTGCGTTGCTTGGGCAAGTAGTGAAAGATCCCACTCTGAGTACAACAAAATTGTTGGTAGTCGAAGAATTATTGGACGAGTTTTTAAACAATACGAATTCCATCCGTATAAAATAAAGACCGAAGAGTGCAATCGCAAACAAACCCCACTTTCTCTACAATATTTGCTTCTCGGATGTATGTACTTTTTTATGAATGGCATTGTAAATTGTCATATTTGCCGGTTCTGGTCAGACTCTAATCCCAAAATCTTTCGTGGACTACATACCCAATATCCTGAAAAATTGAATGTTTGGGTTGGCATCTAAGGAAATCGTCTGATTCGGCCATTTTCTTTCCAGAAAATCTGACGGAAGAAATGTATCTCCAACTACTTGAAGTACTAATCAATCCGGCCATAATTGAAATTTTGGAAAATGATTCTAGCTATTTAGAAAAAGATGTAGTGTTTCATCAGGATGGCCTTCTCCCCCTGCATTGTGCACTTTCTGTTGGACAATATCTAGATCGAAAATTTCCTGATCGATGGATCGGAAGAAGAAGCCCTACAGAATTGCCCCCAAGTCCTCCCGACTTGTCACAATTGGATTTTCTTTATGGGGCTACTTAAAGAGTGAAATTTATTAACATTTGGTGGATTTACGACAACGGATTGTAGTCGAGTGTAATCGTATTACACCTGAGATGCTACGTAATGTCCGGCAACATTTCGATCAAAATTTCTATTTCTGTTTGAAAGTTGGCGGCGAAAGCTTTGAAGATTTTTCGATTGATACTGAGTTGAGCTATAAAATGTATCAGGTATAATAAATTGAATTGTTGTTTCAATTTTTCCCTACTCACCAACATTTAGGTTATTCTATGAATAAGCTCTATTATTTGAAAACCAAACGAACTTGTTCTGAATCTTCATCCAAAATCAGAGTCAATCTCTATCAATTGACCCTGTATATTCATCACAATGCTGATGAAGCAATAATTTTGTCGTAAGTAATATAATAAGAGCTCAGATTTGGCCGGATATTTTTCTATGCTAGTTCTCGTATACTTACGTGCAGGCAATTCAACGAAAGCTGGTCGAGTTGAATAACCGTAAAGTAAGTATGAGAAAACGAGCTTAGAAAAATATCCTACCAAATCTGAACTCAAGTGGTATTTGCTGAGAAATTTCCACGAATGACAAGACGTACAAAATAAACTTTATTGAGAAATGCAGACAAACTCAACAAGAAAATCATAAAGCATTCATTATAAACATGTTTGGTTATTATAGGAATGAGCAGTTATTGAAAATGCAATTACTATATACAATGTTTTCACTTGGGGTCGATTCTATATGGGACGATAGCTGAGAAATTATGGAAGATTCAGCATACGCAGAAGATTCTCGAAGATTTGGAACAAGATTCAGATGATGCTCATTGTTCAGTTGTAGGTAGGGCTTAATAGAGCTTGCAGTAGAGTGTCCAGTTAGTTTTATCAATTCTTGTTCACTGACACCATCCTCAGATAGGTTCGAAACAGCACTGGATCTATGAAAATCATTTGTGATCTTTTTATTTTTCGTTTCCAGTCAAACTTTCTCCGCTGAAATTTTTGTCCATTTGGATATTTCATTTATTCCCAAAGGCATATTTTAGTACCAATCCTTAGAAGTACTGTTTTCGGGAGCCAGAAATAATCTATCACTTGTATGAAACAACCTCACATGACATAAATCTGGGGTTTTCTCATTTTTTACTAGCCATTTCTAGCGGGACATTTTCGTCCCAGTGCAGAGCCGTTCAATCAGTTCTTGTTAATGCAACGAAAGTTTCTTTGCGCTTTTCCACATCCCCTTGTAACATCTTCCTTTTAGAATTGCCAGCTTCACGAGCCTTTCTAAATGCTGAATCGGTGAAGAGGTTGAAACTCATGTTGAATTTTTCAAAAAACATATTCTGCATCGTTTTCACAGTTGTGTTCCACATTGTTTTGACAACGTATTCGTTGTAATCTTGTTTATTCATTTGTTTCATACTGAAACCCCAATGCATAAGAATTTCTGCAATATCTTCAATAGAATGCTGTTTATCCAAATCGAACATTCGTTTCTTGCAGAATATACTGAATTGATTCCAAATCGAGCTGTGCCTTTTTCTTGTTTTTTTTGGGGATAGAATTCTGTATAGAACTATTCATTTCTGCTTCACTGGTGCTTCCAAAACGAGACTTTGTAATTTATATCTGCAGAAACTTTACAACAGGTACTATAATGGCTGTTCTTGACAGTTTTAAAACCGTGCTTTTTGTTATGGATATAGCGTTGCTATGAAAACGCAAGGATTCTCTATGGCAAATTTGACCACTAATATCATACCTTCATTCTTATTTCTATGCAATTTATCCGATATCAAACTCGAATTTCAGTGTTCTTAAACGTGCATTTTGACACATGAGTGGAATTGTCTACAATATTCTAGAAACTCCAAAACCTTTCTATTGAGTTATTACTCAAACTAACTGATCAATTCGAAGATTTGAGGGGTTGACACACTCATCTGAGGGGGTTGTCTATTCAAAAAATTGAGTTCTGTGCACCCCTGCTTAGGGAGTTTATGGAAAATAAAATCACCGTGCGTTAAAAGATGTCTCCCATAAGACTAAAATTGACCTATTTCTGCTTTTTGTCCAGAAACTATTATTTTAGCAGTTATTGAGTCTTTCTCATTTCAGTTGCTCCACCCGGTATCCCGGGTGACACAGGATCATGGTACACCCCTCTTATTTCGATATTTCTGCAGGTAATGTATTGAAATTTCGTGATTCGATCAAACTCATGACAGGATTGCTTGCTTTCAATGTTCTTTCTCATAGCCTCCTGGATTTACTGACACGAATTGAAATAAAAGAAATGAAAATTTTTACATTATCATAATTTGTTTGCATTTTTACAAAAAGATTTACAGAATTTGTTTACCCAAAGTATCAAGCTTCTAATGGTATCTCGGTACCAATATGGTGCCATTTGAAAAAATGGAGTTTTAATCGAAAAATGATTTTGGAGAATATTAATCTGGCCTGGAAAGAGCAAATCTGAAATTTTGTCGTCAGTTGTTTTCTTTAAGTGTTGCTTTGACCAATTATGGTAAATTGGCAATATTCATGGCACCCTAGATTGAAAAATAAAAACCGAACCAAAAATCATTTTGAAGCCCAAAATATCAATTATTTGGAAACCAAATATGCGAAAATTTACAGAGTGTTCCATTTAAAAATCTTCATTAAAGGTCATTTCCGGCGACATTGGAAGTGGAAAAAATGTTTCAAAAGTCAAAAGGTGACCTGTCATAAGCTTGATCGAATCACAAAATTTCAATAAATCACCTGTAGAAATATAGAAATGAAAGAGGTGTATCATGATCCTATGTCACCCGGTATATGAAATATAATAGAGATTTATTGGAATTCGTAGAAATTTTATCAGCTCACAGATTCAATCTAGAAATAAGTACCAGCTAGCTTGATTCCGCTTGTCTCCACTTCTCTGATATCTTTCTTAAGTGTAAATGACATTGTATATCAGTAGGACCTATAGGAGTTTTGGCATAAGAACATCTGAACATAAACGTAGCTTCGATAAAAATAAATCTGATTCAAATTATTCAAACCACCTAATAAAAGAAAACCATTCATTCAATAAAAACTTTGACATATTACATATAAAATCAAAAGTTCAAAATTAGATCTCCTAGAAGCATTAGAAATAAATAGATACAAACATTCGGACAAGCTTTTGAATGAACAGGTAGATGTGAATTATTCACCCCTACTTAACTTGTTTAATTAGTTTTTATTACCTTTCATAATAACTGTACAATGGCTCGGTGTGGATTTTCCTGTTATTCATCCAACTTGTTCTACGATTTGTTTATAATACCATACTCTTCATTCTGTTTTTCATTCTTGATAAAGCTGCTGTGTCAGCGAAAGTAAGTAATAAAGTGAAACCTTGTGTTTTTTATCTCATTTACATTGTAATATGTTAATTTTCCCTGAATTTTAGAAAATGGGATAGAAACAGAAACATATTTTCAATCATTATATTTTTTGATTTTTCTTCAATTGTTTAATTGTTCACAGAAATATGATTAGATGATAGATTTGTCAACTTAACAAAAGATATCATCCTAAGAATCGCTCAGAACACCTGCTATGAATCTGCTGGATTACAGAAAACGAGCTTAGAAAAAACACGGAAGAATTTGAATCTCCAAAACTTTCTCGATTTCTCGACTCTGATATGAAGCTCGGCTCTGAAAAAGAAAATAACCATTTCGGAAGAGTATAAAAAAGTAGTGCAGAATTAATTTCATCAAATTAAATATGTGCGAGATACAGAGAATTCGAAATATCCTCCAAAAAGCCGCCCTAACATAGCGAGTGGAATGTAATAACTTGGGTATAGAATAAATAAATCAGATTCAGAAAAGTTCGTTCATTTCGGGCCCCCGCAAATCCAGCTCTCAATTTGATTAATAAGGTTCAAAGAAGCGAATAACTCCATCGAGGGGGGAATAGGAGAAGGAGAAATATGTAGGAACTTATTCACGATCTTATGTTTATATGTTCCACTTTTCGCTTCAACTCAATTCCTAGAATCTTACGCAGACAGAATTTGCTTAAGGACACGATGTAAAAGCTGTAGACTGCATCACATTTTTCTAAAACACACTCATAATTATAATTGAAAATGATTTCATTATAAAACTATAAATTGATCCATTGATCCATTGATTGATTTTTTATACGAATCAATGAAATTTTTCTCGATGTCGAAAACTATTTTGAAAAATTTGGACAAGGATTATATTTCATCCTTGTCATCGAGGTTAAACGAAATTAAATGTGTGGTAATACAAATGAATCAAAACAATTTTTCATTGGAAACAAAATGGTCCAGTTGATAAAGAACTTAATTTTTTTTGAACGTTTTATTAAGTTAAAAGAAAACATTGAGTTAAATTTAATCATCATGAAGATTGTAATATTACTATGTATCAATTATCACTGTTTAAGAAGGAAAAGTTTATTCAACGTTATGGATATTTGGTTTGCTCACCATCAGACAAGTATGAGTTCAAAACTAAAGTACAAAGTAAGCAATTTTCTTATATAAAGTTACAGAGAAATTGGTTAACTGAACAGATAAAGTATTAATCAGAAATTAACATTACGTACTAATGTATAATTGATAACTATCCAAATATTGGGAAATAACATAAACCAGTCAGGTCGTTAGTTATATTTGATATGCCCCGTATAAATATTCAAAGTATTTATACAACGCACATACGCACGGCAACTTTTCGCCGGTGTGCCTTGGGTCGTGGATTTTACGAAAAGTTATGTAGAAAATGATGAGAATGATTATGTTGATCGCCACCCGATCATGATATGACGAGCTTGATTTAACGATAAATCAGAATAACAATACACAGAATAACCTTTCACACATTTATTTAGATTAATGAAAGCCGAGAATAGAAGGGTTAGTATCTTAATCTAAACTTGTGCACATAATAGAAGTTTATATTTGAATTGTTAACCAATAGATAATTTTGACAGTGATATTCGAGACACACTGTATAGTTTTCTATATGAACATGAACGGTGAATTGTTCGTAAGGGATTTACTAAAAACACACTTGCTTATGACTATATGGTATGCACAACGGTGCACAAAATATTTCGTACAGAGTGCACTCGACATTATTGAAAATAAAATAAAAAGCACTGGCCTTAATCTTCGATGATGGCTTCCACTTTCCGTGAGTCCGAAAATTCTTCTAGTTGTACAAAAGATAGACGTTGGTTTAGGATGGCAGAGGTAAGTATAGATTCCTTGGCTTATACGAAATATGATGTGAAAACTTTCCACTGTGAGGAAAAATCCCTGGGTAAAAAAGCCCTATAATAATAATCATAGTTTTAGTATATTGAAAATATATCTTGTGGCTGAATGACGCCATGATGAAATCGAGATTCGAGAAAATGAAATATAACTCACCTTGTTAAGGGTTTAATACGTTGAACGGTAATCTTTCGATAAGCTTGAACAATAAACGATAACGATAGATAATTTCAACTTTAAGAAATTGAGAAGAATTATTTAAGACGAAGAAGGCAAAGAAAATACTAATCAGATCCACATTATACGTGTTGATGACTTGCTCTCTTCAATCTTCAACGCAAAGAGAAAATGACCGTCGACAATCAACATCCTTGTTATCGAACGAGATTCAAACGGACAAAAAAGACTATACTCTAAAACCGGTCCTGTTATAGCCATCTGATACCAACCTTATGAATTAGAAATGTTTCAATGAGGAAAACATATTGAACTGTGAACTTATTGAAATTTATTTTAATTAGCATTTGAATTTTCAGGATAGAGGGAGCCAGTCTAAAAATACGAGGAGCAAACATTTTGTATTTTAGGTGCCTGTCACGAAGAGATAAAAATTTTATTATTCCCTCTAGACGTCAACATGTCGACAATATGTATGAGACCAAGAAATAAAACTTTGTGCATACTGTGATTTTTGAATGCTACACCACCCCGATCCGAATCAAAAAAATTATCATTAAATAAATAAATGAAAATCGAAATATGGGGGAAATATGACGAAAATAATAAGAGGCATCATATACGAATAAATTTTGAAACTAGCCCACCAAAGCATCCGCATTAGATCCGTAGTAGGGTTTCATATCTTTGATATGCCCTTTACCATCATTCGACCCCTTCGTGTCAACCAAATAATAGCATAGATTAGAAGCTTTCTGTCTTACTTTGCGTAAAACGTATTTAGGTGCTAACTCAGCCGAGAATCTTTTACTAGCATCTAATAGAAATTTAGTTAAGTGAGGAAAAGGATGATAATAATTGTTCCGGTCTGATTTGTTGTGAAGACTATGCCGAAAGTTTACCAGGAGAAAATTGGATCCAGTGTCAAGCTTGCTGGGAAGGCGCACGTACAAAATGTGTTCCAGGTGCTTGTCTTACCTTCGTTTGTGTCAGTTGTAACAGCGACAACAACGATTAAGTGTCTGAGATCTTATTAATATATATTTCTTAAGATATTTAAGAAAGACTAAAGCGAATCCTGAATTTAGTTTCAAGATACATTGAAGTTTTGTTTATTTTATTTTCAGTTAATTATCCATAGAAAATTACTGTAAGTTTTGTTGTTCTGCCACTAAAAGACTATAAATAAAGAGCTGATTGTCAAACACATATTTTACTTCTCCAATCAACATTGAACCATAGTTTGGTTAGACATTCTTAGTGCTCAACTTGCCTCAGACCATTGCTCAACTTACCTTAACTATGGAGTACATTAATCGTTTTTAGCTTTCTGCATTTAAACAGTTGTAGCTCTTAAATTCGACTTGTTTCAATAACATTACAACGAACACTTTTGCTAAGGGATAAATTACCGATCCATCAAGCCGCATAACAACTAATCGAGACTTTTTATTGAGGAGCTATATCCGCTGAAGTGAAAAATTACTCAAATAGCCCCGACCTCCCCTCCTATGCGATAAGAGTGTAACTTAACACAAAGTACCGGATATGTGCTCAATATATTGATATGAAAATCCTATCGTCGTTGAAATCCTAGAAATAACTCATTATCTCATAGCTAGAAAAACAAACATAACCATCTTATGAATTCCATCACTTTTAGGTTCATAAAATAATGAAAAAGTCGATCAATATACAAAAGAGGCAGCGCTGTTACGTCATATCACGGACTTTATTCAAACTAATAAATATCTTCGGACCTACTATAGTAAAAACATGTATGAAGCATATCAAACTGAATTATCAAAGAGCCATGGAAAATTAAGAGAACCCGGAGAATCACTACAACATAAGCCTCCCCAGAACCTAATCTGGCTACAACAAATCCTAATAAACCTAATACGAAAACATCGAATGTGTCACACATCTTTTAGTCACTGACATCACCTAAAGCAATTCTTGTGATACATTCAACACAGTGAAACATTTTATGCTTGACTGCCATAAATTAAGTGACGAAAAAAGAGCATAAAACCTAGCAGACAGCATGACAGAAGCACCAAAAATTAATGAAGACGACATCAATATCCTACTGCAGTTCGTTAACAGAATAAGCTACAATATGCTTATAGAAGTACCAATGGATACAGAATGATACCAACAGAATATAAATAGACTTTTAGCTGAAATATTCTCATTGAAATAAAAAATTTGTGTTAATATACTACTTCGTGGAAGTTGTAATAACAATTATATCGGTAGTTTCTTCAGAAATTTCAATATTGAGATATCAGAGCACAATTGCAATTTTGACAAACAAAAGTCTAGTAGGAGAAAACAATATTTTCAATAATAATTTTGATATTTTGCATAATAGAAATGACACAAATGTTCTTCTTGCATACAACTATCAAAACTGACTGGGCTGTTATTCTAAAATTTCATCTTTCGTTTCACCTAATTGTAACAAAATGGATAATTTCATGTATTACCCTTTAATGCAGAAATTTCTGAGTGACCCAAATATAATTTAATATGGGAGAGGTACTGAGGAAAATTCTCTATATAGTTCTAGAAACATGTAAAGTTCGCACCTGTGCATTAAGTGAGTTTTAATTCCAGAATCAATATCCAAGATCGTTCTAAAATGTCTATTTGTAACAAACGTTATATATAACACTGATCTACAATGGTTTTGTTGCCCTAGATATGAAATTGATTTTGGGTCTATTTATGCACCCAATTCGTGAAACTATCAATGATTTTGTAGGATTTGCTCTGATTTCTTTTTAAATCTTTATTTTCATTTTACATAACAAAAATCGTAAAACAAGAAACAAAATAACAGATATAGTTATAATGTCAGTTATGTTTTGAGAAATTCGAATACATCGAAGTAAATAAAGAGGAAAATGTCGAAAATATATTTCATATTTCCATAAAACGCCTTTTATGAGCTTTTCTTCTATAATTTTTCAGGAGACAATCTCTTTTCGAAGACCAGCAGTAATCTGCCATCATGTGACAATCCCATCGACCTTGATACCTTTCTTTCATCACTTTAAGATCTTGATGAAACCGCTCTCCCTGTTCCTCACTATAATTTACTAAATTATCCGGAAATTTATCTAGATGATTGCGGAGATAGTGTAACTTAATACTGATATTTGCTCCTAAAGTCTGAAAGTTTGTCAGCTTATTTTGCACAATTTCTTCATAATTTGCTGCTTTATGGTTACCTAGGACCAACCAACACAAAACTTTTCCAAGCTTTACTTTCCGGAACAGTCATAACTTTGATAAAATCTGAGTCTTTCATCAATTGCCGTATTTGAGGACCATCAAATATTCCACCTTTCAATTTTTCCATACTAAGCTTCGGAAATTTTCTGCAAATGTAATTAAAACAATTTCCTTCTTTGTTCAACGCTTTTACAAATTGCTTAATCATACCTAACTTAATATGTAATGGTGGAAGTATGATTTTGTCTCTGCTCACCAGCGGCTCCCTTATTACGTTGGCTTTACCGACAGTTAAAGAATTTCTTACAGGCCAAACATCTTGTTCCCAATGAAGTTGCTTTGCTCTACTATCCCACATACAAATAAAGCAAGGGTATTTTGTATATCCACTTTGTTGGCCAAGTAAAAATTAACCATTTTAAATCCACACAGATCGGCCATTGATGCTCAGAGTATTTAATTTTCTCTAAAACTAATTTTACATTTTCATATTCTTCTTTGAGTTTCGTTGAATGGGCAATTGGAATTGATGCAAATTTATTTCCATTGTGCAATAAGACGCATTTTAAACTTCTTTTGCAACTATCAATAAAAGGCGCCATTCAGTACATTTGTACTCTTTTAAACCCATGTCTATAAGCAGCTTCGCGATATCATTACAATACACTAATCCTTCATTTTCACTAAAAACTTGTAATAACTCTTTTCTCGCGTTCTGTATGTTGTAATTGTTACTGTTGGTGCCAATAATTTGTTTTCTTTCAATCTTGAGGCTAACAGTTCTGATCCCTGTTTTGATAAATTGAGATCACGTATTAAACCACTGAGTTCATTTTGAGAAAATAACTTTGGCGTAGATGTTTCACCTTCCCATTCACTTCCACTAGTAGATGGTCCCGATTTCTGTGAATTTGGTAACATCATTGTTTCTGAGGGCATGCGAATTAATTTTGAAATGTATATGGGCCGAGGGAGATTTTCATTGTGTAGAATCTCCACGTTTGATTTCGATTAAAACCTTTAACATCTACTACGCAAAAGTAACAATCATCTAAATGATTCGTAGGCTCCATCCAGATCATAGGAATACCAAAGTCTAATCCAGAACGTTCACCTTTTTTCCACAACCGTAAAGACTCAACACAGGACTTACAAACTTTATTAGGAACCCATGGTTCACCTAATTTGTCCATTTTGAAACCAAAATATTCAACATAAGTCTCCTTGACAAAGTCTTTGATATTTCTTTTTTGTTTTTTGGTATATAAACACCGCAAATATAACAAAATAAATCACTACAATATTTACATTTTCTTCGTGACGAACTCATATTTTAGACTAGAAGACAAATATATAAGAATGGACATTCAGTAATTGAAACAAAATATTAATCCATGACACTTTATCCAGATTAACGTGTATATGTACTTCAATATTGTCAAATAACTGAGATCTCAGCTGTTCTGTGGAGCAAGG
Source organism: Cryptolaemus montrouzieri (assembly GCA_013387265.2). NCBI lineage: Eukaryota > Metazoa > Arthropoda > Insecta > Coleoptera > Coccinellidae > Cryptolaemus > Cryptolaemus montrouzieri. Next base: position 28,481,773 of record JABFTP020000185.1, on the reverse strand, counting down.
GGTCTGAGAGTGGGGATCAGGTGATGTTTGTATGCGCGAAAAAGTTGCGCAGAAGCCTAATCATGACTGGAAAATTAAATTTTATTTCTAACAAGCTTATGATTGTTCAAAATATAAAGAATGCAAAAATCATGAAAATACGAGCACATTGAGAACTTTCATGAATATATTCGTAATCTGGGCACTTGAAAACATAAAAAATTTGCGATGATATCCAGGGCAACAATGAAAAAATTTTTTTGTAGAGCTGTGATAATTATTTGTGTGTACTCTATAGCAAGGTTGAATGAATTCTCCCTGTTATGCAAATAGAGAAGAAATTTTCGTGCATACTCAAATATGAATGGCTTCAATATAATAATACAACCTTTATGGATTAATTAATAAAGATCAAAGGAAATTTGTATTCTCTTCGATACACTGAACACATTCATGCAATTTGTCCTCCTACGACGTGAAGAAATAAAAGCTATCACAGTTTCTTCAATATAATAATGACTGTTTATCAAATGATCAACTTAATCATCACATGAATTCAACAAAACTCCCTGCTTCCAACATCCTCATCACCCTATGCCCCATAATTTCCTGACCTAATTAATTACATCAACAAGGTACAAGCTTAATATAATCACGTCGTTCAGGGTAGAATACTGAAACATACTTCCATCAATTTAATCAGCAATTTGAAAATTGCTTTGAAAATCGAACTGGTTGAAATAATGAAATTTGAACGTGAGCTGTTGATTTCAATTGCCGTCATGAAAATTAGTAATTTTCAGTGATGCACTGAACGGCCAAACTATGGCTGCTTTGAATACCGATGGAATCTCTCTCGGTATCGAGGCATGTAACACTAATTTCAAATATATGTATGCTTTTCGTTAATAGTTTTGCAATTTGATATCTTGCTCTATAACTGAAGTTATCTCCCATCTTTTGGAAATTTTGATGTTCATACACTACTAGAGTAGTTTTTCCTCAAATAATATATTATACTACAATAATTTAAATACTGTGCAAACCATCTTACAGTCTGAAATGATCTAGCGTTTCTTCAATACGTTTTCACATATAACAACATTACACTCATCAAAACCGAAATACTCGATATATGAAACCAGGTTTGTAAGTGCAAAGACAATAACACGTTTTGCATGAATTTTATTCTCCTTGTATCTTGTTTCTAAAAGGTCACTGATGAGCATTTCATACAGAATCTTAATTATTATAAGTTCAACGAGGAATCCTTGAAAAGTATTTCATAGATTCGGTTTAGGTTGAAATTCAGAAATAATAACACACATGATTATAAATTTTTCGGAATCTTATTGCAGTTAAAAAACACAAAGATAACAGTTTAATGGCTTTCATATCACACTAAAAGTCTTTACGATAACATAATGAAGTTCCTTTGAGAATAAATATATACAAGAAGAGTTTTATCTGTTAATAGCATCTTAAATCTCAGTATTCTCTGAGAAAATCTTGATGGATTTCATACAGAATACATATTATTATATCCTCGATATTCCAGGGCCCTCAGATTTAAAAAGTAGTTAGAGAAACCTCAAATTGTAAACGCTAAATAAATGAATTCACCTCTGGAAGTTTAGATTTCTATAGTGATAATAACGTAGATCCTATTTCAATATTTAAAATACTAAAGATTATTGGGACAGAACGAATGTATTTGTATGAGTCTAGAGTTTATATTGATATTATGTTTCCATTATCCTTCTTATTGATCTCCTTCAGAAGAGGAGAGCACTATATTCTAAATACACAGCTCTACAAAAAATTTTTTTATTGTTGCCCTGGATATCATCGCAAATTTTTATGTTTTCAAGTGCCCAGATTACGAATATATTCATGAAAGTTCTCAATGTGCTCGTATTTTCATGATTATTGCATTTTTATATTTTGAACAATTATAAGCTTGTTAGAAATAAAATTTAATTTTCCAGTCATGATTAGGCTTCTGAGCAACTTTTTCACTCATACAAACATCACCTGATCCCCACTCTCAGACCTCTTGCTCCACAGAACAGCTGAGATCTCAGTTATTTGACAATATTGAAGTACATATACACGTAAATCTGGATAAAGTGTCATGGATTAATATTTTGTTTCAATTACTGTATGGCCATTCTTATATATTTGTCTTCTAGTCTAAAATATGAGTTCGTCACGAAGAAAGTGAAAATATTGTAGTGATTAATTTTGTGATATTTGCGATGTTTATATACCAAAAAACAAAAAGAAATATCACAGACTTTGTCAAGGAGACTTATGTTGAATATTTTGGTTTCAAAATGGACAAATTAGGTAAACCATGGGTTCTTAATAAAGTTTGTAAGTCCTGTGTTGATTCTTTACGGTTGTGGAAAAAAGGTGAACGTTCTGGATTAGACTTTGGTATTCCTATGATCTGGATGGAGCCTACGAATCATTTAGATGATTGTTACTTTTGCGTAGTAGATGTTAAAGGTTTTAATCAAAATCAAACGTGGAGATACCCAGACTTACAGTGTACGAAATGTCCGGTTCTACACAGTGAAAATCTCCTCGGCCCATATATATTTCAAAAACAATTCGCATGCCCTCAGAAACAATGATGTTACCAAATTCGCAGAAATCGGGACCATCTACTAGTGGAAGTGAATGGGAAGGTGAAACATCTACGCCAAAGTTATTTTCTCAAAATGAACTCAGTGATTTAATACGTGATCTCAATTTATCAAAACAAGGATCAGAACTGTTAGCCTCAAGATTGAAAGAAATAAATTTATTGGCACCAACAGTAACAATTACAACATACAGAACGCGAGAAAAGAGTTATTACAATTTTTAGTGAAAATGAAGGATTAGTGTATTGTAATGATATCGCGAAGCTGCTTATAGACATGGGTTTAAAAGAGTACAAATCTACTGAATGGCGCCTTTTATTGATAGTTGCAAAAGAACTTTAAAATGCGTCTTATTGCACAATGGAAATAAATTTGCATCAATTCCAATTGCCCATTCAACGGAACTCAAAGAAGAATATGAAAATGTAAAATTAGTTTTAGAGAAAATTGAATACTCTGAGCATCAATGGCCGATCTGTGTGGATTTAAAATGGTTAATTTTTTACTTGGCCAACAAAGTGGATATACAAAATACTCTTGCTTTATTTGTATGTGGGATAGTAGAGCAAAGCAACTTCATTGTGAACAAGATGTTTGTCCTGTAGGAAATTCTTTGATGAAAGACTCAGATTTTATCAAAGTTATGACTGTTCCGGAAAGTAAAGCTTGGAAAAGTTTTGTGTTGGTTGTCGAAAATTTCCTAGGTAACCATAAAGCAGCATAAAGCAGCAAATTATGAAGAAATTGTGCAAAATATGCTGACAAACTTTCAGACTTTAGGAGCAAATATGAGTATTAAGTTACACTATCTCCGCAATCATCTAGATAAATTTCCGGATAATTAAGGAAATTATAGTGAGGAACAGGAAGAGCGGTTTCATCAAGATCTAAAAGTGATGGAAGAAAGGTATCAAGGTCGATGGGATTGTCACATGATGGCAGATTACTGCTGGTCTTTGAAAAGAGATTGTCCCATGAAAAATTATAGAAGAAAAGCTCATAAAAAGCGTTTTATGGAAATATGAAATATATTTTCGACATTTTCCTCTTTATATACTTCGATGTATCCGAATTTCTCAAAACATAACTGATATTATAAATATATCTGTTAATTTGTTTCTTATTTTACGATTTTTGTTATGTTAAATGAAAATAAAGATTTAAAAAGAAATCAGAACAAATCCTACAAAATCATTGATAGTTTCACGAATTGTGTGCATAAATAGACCAAAAATCATTTTCATATCTAGGGCATCAAAACCATTGTAGACCAGTGATATTCATCAAACTAAATTCTCGAAGAACTCGGATCTAGTAGTCACAAGGAGGAAGAGGGAAATAGTTTCATGTTTCTGATTCTTTCTTCGAAAATCAACGTCTCAAAAATTATCCCAAATTCGAAAGTTGAGTATTGAAATGACGATTTCTTTTAAGTATCTATTACCATAATGTGTACAAATCTTTTAATATGCGAATCATACCTCCTAGTAACCACATTTGAAATAAAAACCTTAGTGTTGACATCTGGACCATTTTGTCAATTGCTTGACGTGGAGTGGGGGGCCAACGTCGAACAGAGTTAGATTTCAGAAGGAGTAGGTCTTGAACGTTAGTTTATCGATTGAAAATTAAATTTTGGAATGCATACATCATTTAATAAGAAAATAGCTAATTATAAGTCAACTGAGATTTTCGAACAGCTCGAAAATGCCTATTTCGCTGGGTGGAACTAGGTTCCATCACGGCACTCTATATGATTCAGGAAAAGACGTCGTTTTTATCGTTTTCGGCAGTCGCTCGAAAAGGAGCAAATTTGGAGGCGAATTTCTCCGGAATGGTTAGAAATATCTAAAAGAGACTACGCTATGGAAAAAGAAGAATTCCCGGTTAGCGTTTCTTCTCCAGAAACGGCGGATCCAATAGCCTTTTAGGTTAACACCAATCCTACAACTTCGGTCAACCTTTCAAGGGAAAAATGGAGTTTTACGAAAACCACTCGGAGATGCATACTCGTTCCAAAGTTTTTCCCAATTTCAATTGGTGCAGCCTTGGCACGCTTTCTTCGCCCTTCTTCGAGGCACCTTACGGTTTTAGTAGCTCTTGCGCGTGCAAATTGAGATAAGTCGAAAAATAGGCAATTTGAGATATCTTCAGAAATAGTATCTTCAAATGGTGGCAAATCATATATCAAACGGAGATAAGTCTAACTAAATATTAACAGTATTTCATTGAAATAGTTCATAGAGAGACAACTCGGTTTCGTAGGTGCATTTGGAGATATGTTAAGTTATCTCGTTGGGCACAAGTGAATAGTTTTGTGTGGAAGGAGACAATAAAGTTTTTCCGGTTTGCACTAAATATTCTTTCACTTATCTCAGTATACGCTAAAGCCAGTTGCAACCTGCAAATTTGCACATGGAAATTATCATATCGTGGAAGCGATTGGATCAGTATCGTGTCAGATTTTGTTACGTGAACAAGTGTGTTATGTCTTCAAGGAGAGTTGAATTTCTGTCGGAACTGCGGAGAAATGCTTGAATGATTGAAAGTGAGTTTTATTTCGAATATTTCTAGGAATATTAATTATATTGATATGGGTATTGAATTTTTTCGAATCAGATACGTTCGAATAATCATTTTGAAATATGTTCCCAACTATATGAATTTTATTCATGATTTCAGATGATCCTCCGCTAGCTTACACTTTGCTCCAACCGATGGCAATATCAACACGAAATGATGTAAGGAAGAACACAGCTATTAATCTGTTATCTGATGGTTTTTATGGAGTTGAAGTGGAAAAATTAAATATTTCTTCATTTTGGTTAATTTCAGATATTCTCGTCGCGTCGACTTCGTCAGATTTCAACCCAACTTATAACTTCTCTGAAAACGAAAAGAGGAAAACAAATTTTAAAAGGCGATACAAGAGAAGAAAGTCGTAAGAGAAAAGTTTACAGGAATTTGGGAAAAGATTACAAAAGTTTAAAAGGAAGGAAAATAAGAGGTCGGAAGTGGAAAGAGCTAGAGAAGTGTAGACGTAAATGCATGGAAAAACTAAACGAAGACCAACAAAAAAATATTTGAAGAGTATTGGCAACTGGGTTATTTCAACAAACGACTTGCGTACACTTCGAGGCTCATTTTAAGAACAGAGAAAGAAACAAAAATAAATTCATCAGTACAAAAGAAGAAACGAACCTGCAGTTACAAGTACCATTTTAAAATGAATGGAAATATGCTGGAACTTTACAAAGGGTGCTTAAAAACATTTGACTTATCTAACGAATATAGAGAATGGGTAGTTAAGAAAACAAATGTTTCAGGAATTACAGCAGATATCGCAAGAGGATGCCATATTTCGGCTAATGAAATCAGCTCTGAGATGCGAGATTTGGTGAAAAAGCATATTTTATCCTACACATTATACTCTGACAAGAATGTATGATGAATACAAGGTTTGGATATCTTCAGAGAAACCAGTGAGTAGAAAAATATATGACCGAGTTTTTCATACAATGAATATTTCAATGAAGAAATATAGCGAATATAGTGAACAGGAGAAAGAAAATCTGAAATTACACTTTAAGGAACACCAATAGGAGACAGAAAGAGTCTATGCTGCGAAGAGAAAAGTTAAAGAGCATGTTCAAGCTGAAAAGTCTAATGCTATGTACACCTTCGATCTTCGGAAATGCCTGCCAACCCCTATCTGACCACATCAGTGGCATCAGGAGGCAACTCTGGACTTATAACCTTACATTACATGAGTGCGCTGATGGTAAAACCACATGGTGTATGTGGTACGAATCGGTTTCTGGAAGAGGTGTAAATCAAGTCGCCTCTTGTTTGTATAAGGAGCTAATAGCTCTACCCCAAACCATTAATCACGTGAAATTATATTCAAACACCTGTCGGGTTCAAAATAGAAATTCACATTAGGTAGTGCTGTTCATACTATTGATGCAGAACTCTCACCTTTGTGTTATGGATCAGAAATTCCTAATAGCTGGTCACTCAAGAATGGAATGCGATGCAGACCATTCAGTATTTGAGAAGAAAAATAGAAAATACGAACACCCCATAGAACATCCCAGGGACTGGTACCAGTTGGTGAGATTATGCGGTAAAAAGAATCCGTTTAAGATGATTGTAATGAAGAGAGATGATTTCATCGATTTTGCCAGCCTTCTCAAAACATGTTTTCAAGCTAGAAAACATGATAATGAAGGTAATCGTTTCATTTGGCAAAACGTGAAATGGATTCGCTACAAAATGCAGTTTGGAGAATTCCGATATAAAAATAGTCATAATGAAAGCCAGCCCTTCAAAACTATTCCTTTTATTCGACGAGGTATTTCTCGCTCTCCGGAATATCTACCGAAGTGCAAATATCCAAACCCCATATCAGTGGAGAAGAAAAATAATCTGATTGAGCTTGTGCCTTACGTCGATGAAATTTTTCATGAATTTTATAGAAAAAAACCAACTGAACAAGAGATTGGGGATACATTATCAGATGAAGATGAAATGGATGATTAGTGAAAAAAGAGATAAGTCTATGTACTTTTGGAGTTAACTGATGTTTTTCTCTCAAATTTTGAAATATTTTTGTCTTTGAATATTGTGTTCTATTATTTATCTTTATATGAACGTTTTCGTTGAAGAATGAAGAAGTTATTATTTAAATGGCAGTAGTTATAGAAGTTTGAAATTGTTGAAAATTTTCGAATGCAAATATTTCGAAACTACCTTCTCAGACATGTCTCACTTTGCACGCGTAAGAGCAATATATACTATGTATTAAAAAACAATCAGAAACAGGAAATTCATTGGAATAATTGGAAAAAAAGACAAATAATCACAAATAGATCATTGTTATTCTCCCTTTTCCGGGCGATACTCTTCTCAGCGGCAAAACGACCATCCCGGTCTCCTAACACTCTTAACCATTTCCCATAAAATGCCGAATATATTGGACGAGAATTTTTTTGCACATTTTCACGATACCGAGATAACAACGCATCGGAAAAACATGATTGCTGTGTGCTGACAAACTTTGTTGATTTTTAATTACAGATAAATGAGGAATTTGCCGTATAAAATCGTCAATAGAAATTCTTTTACTATATGCAACCAAACATGCACTTTGCAGCTTTTGCGACAGTATGTGATATTCACTGGTATTCATTTAGGAAGGAATAAAAAATGTTTTTAGTTTGGTCTGTTTAGAGAAAATAAGGCCCGACCCTTTCTTATTCGTTATTCTTCTGTAAGTGTCTAAGAGAAGTGAAGCAGTACAAAGTTGATTACATAGTAGATCAGAGATTCTTGAAAATTTCGCGAAATAAATTTATGAAAAATGGCAGATAGTGATGTAGACTATTTTGATAGCGACGATGATGTACAATTATTTGAAAATCCATTGGAATAATCTGGCAGCCGTTGTTCATCGGAGTCAGAAATTGAAGATGAATCCTCAGATGACGATGCCGATCAAGGTTTAGCTGCTGCACTGCAGTGGTGTGGAGTAACAAATACCACCAACCTACATACTTCACCTAAATTATCTTTTTCAGGTAATAATCTGTTATTACAGTTTAGTTTCTTGAGAATTTATCAAATTGCATAGCAATCACATAAGAATATATGATATTTACCCATGTAAAATTATTTTTTCATCAGGTATAAATCTAGAAACTGTTCCTGAAACCAATTCGGTGTTATCTTTTCTAGACTTTACGTTACTGACGCAATAGTAGATAGATAATAGACTATTACAAATGAAAACAAACCGATACTATTCACAAATTTGAAAAGATAATGATTTAGAAGTATTGGTGTAAAGATACGATGATTGTAACTCCAATTTTTCGAAAAACAGAGACGACGTTCAAACGATTTTCAGCAATCAAACAATATTTGCATTTTTCTTATAACGAAGAATATAATCCGAACAATCATGAGAACCCTAAGCTGAACAAAACTTGGCCAATATGTAAACGAATAGTTAAAAAATTTTCGAAGCTTTACACAGGATGATGAGCTCTCACCCATATGGGTAACAGTAATTAATGAATATTTAGAATGCTTTTAGTCTGGATTTGACTGGATTATTAATTTACTAGCCATAAAGAACAAACAATCCATCTTTGGCCTTTTCCATTTTGTCTGTTAACCTTTATTGAATCCTTTGGGAACTTCGGTTTTTCTTGAGAACTTTATTCAGCACCAAGAACACGACCGAGAAGTATTCGAAGAAATAATTAACAGAACATCTTAATAAAGGGAATTTTGGAGAAAACTATCAATATGTTGAACTACTTGCATGTGATTTCATCAGTGCTGGGATGACTACAAAAAAAGGATTCGAGTATGAGTACAATTACTTTGCTCGAAATAGTATTCGAATACTTTGAATTACTTTCGTGAAAAAGTAATTGATTACTGATTACAGTTGTACTTGTCGAATACTTATATGAATACTCTTGTGAGCACAGAGTTTCCTCTCCAACCCTTTCTGTGTTGATGAAGCACAATTATTACTATTATGTATCATTATAATGGGTGGCTAATGAAAATCAGTGAAACAAAATATCAAGGTTTATTGTTATAATATGGAAGGTACTCAATTGACAAATGAGAGACAATGAAAATACCAATTTTATTGAAAATTGAAATGAAAAAAATTGTCACAACAGCAAGGACATGCTCATTAAACTGATGCGAAAATACTTGTATAATTTGCTTTCAGTATAACTAGTTTCTCTAGATTATCGTCACTTAGAGCATTACGGCGTGGAGCGTTTGCTATGGCTGCGAATGGAAACATTTGTTCAACAGGTGATGACGTTGAACTTCAGAAAAAGTTTTTTCAAATTCGGATAGTCGTTCAACACTTGAGAGATCTTAACTGGAATTTTCTCTGGAATAGTCTTCATTGATATCGAAAAATCATCATTGGTGGGGGAGAACTGCGGTTGAGTTCTCTTCGGGCGAGATTAAAGCAATCCCAGTTTGAATTGAGGATATAAAACAGATGCTATAAATGCATCTGTGGAATTCAAAGTTGAGATATCTATAAATCTCTTGTTCATACCGGCCAAATTGCTGAGAGCAGAATTTCCCTGCAAATTTAAAATAATATGGTACGGTTATTGTACTCATGGTTGCAAACTGTACTCGATTACATTTTGTAATCATGAGTACTGAATACAGTTACTTCCTGAAAAAATATTCGAGTACAGGATATAGTTACTTTCCTCAAAAACATCCATTCCCGAATACTGAGTACACTGGAATTAATTAGTTACTGTACTCAAGTACAAAAGTACACGAGTACTTTCCAGCACTGGATTTCAGTATGGCTTCTGATTAGGGTGGGTAAAAAACGAATATTTTTTTTTCGCTCCATACTCCGAAAAATAAGTTCCTAGAAACCTCAAACAAAGTCTTTCCAAGTATGTCTGAATTGTAACGGAATGGACCTCCGCCTTACACTTTTCTATTTTTTCCTATTATCACAAAGAAAAATTGATATCTCGCTTCCAACTACTCGAAGTGATGATGAGCTGATGATGATGATGATGAGTGGTGATGAGCTCTCCTGACACAAAATCATCCGGAATTGAAATAGTCTCCCATTTGGATTTCCGGGGGAAACTGCCTCGAAGGGTTCATAATGCGAGTAAATCAAGCACTCCTCTGGCGAATTAACTGATACATTCACGTTCAAGGAAAGAAAGCAAACTCTTGATAAAGTTTTGCAACATCAGAGGACTGAGGCACAACGGCGGGAAGGCCGATGCAGTCCACCAGCATCTGCAAAACGCTCAACCCCATGTACTGGCCCTAACCAAAACCCAAATAGGTCAAATAACCGACACAATATATTTACGTTTCAATGTGTATGATTTACATACGAGCTTTAGTTTTAAACGGGGCCGCTGTGTTTTCGCCAGATCAGATGTTGCATGCCAGAGAGAGGACACTACGGTGGACGATGCTTTCGACCTTGCGTGGTTTGAAAGCCGTTCGCAGAATAAAACACTGTTCTTATGCTGTCTATATCGCTCGCCAAATGGTATTCACTTCCCTAGACTGTTTCAGTATCAAGGTGATAAGGTGGATTGGATTCAGACACATCATTCGGCAGAAGAAGTCATTGTACTGGGTGACTTCAACGTTCACAATACCAACTGGCTCCGCCACTCCAATAGAACAGATGAGGTGGAAAGACAGGCTGAAACTGTCACAATCAGCCATAACATAACGTAGCTAGTCGACGAACCGACAAGAATACCTGATCACCCATCCGATTTCCCGGACACCTCGGACCTTTTTTTGATTTCAGAACCAGATGATTTTAAAGTGGAGGTCTCAGCCCCTCTAGGCAACTCAGATCACAAACTTATATCTGCTACTAGAACCATTGTGCTGAACCAATAACCCAAACCACCCAGACGCATTTGGCACTATAACTGTGCTAACTGGGATGAGCTGCGTGAATTCTTTTCTTGCTTTCCAGTCAGTATTGTTTGCCTTTTAGATTCAGCCAACCATGTGGGCAATGAATCTGTTACAGAAATCATTTTTGCTTGAATGGATCCCTACATCCCTCATTCCACGAGAAGAACAACAGCACAAAAGCCATGGTTCAACAAAGAATGCTAAAGATCTTCTGCAGATAAAAACAGAGCTAACAAGTCATGGAAGATAAATCTAACAGAGGAAACAAGAACAACCTTCGTACGAATACAGAACGTATGCAACCTAACATCTGCAAGAGCAAAGACCAATTTCAACAAAGGGGTAACTAATAAACTCCTTGAACAGGCGAGGAGGACTAGACAGTTCTGGTCTATGGCGAAGATTGTCAGTGCTCTCTTGTTGTCAAAGAATTCTGAGATTCATCTGCTGCAGTACCACCGAACATTCAACCTACAAATTCTTCCATGGCAGAAATCAAGTTCAGAGTTCGCCTTGTGAGACCGGCTCTCGAGCAGGTGAACTGCAAGAAGGCAGTTGGTTTAGACGAAATACCGCCGATCGTCCCGAGAAAGTGTGCTCCCGAACTGGCACCCATTCTTAACCGCCTGCTTCAGATTTCTCACGAAAGCCAGATTTTCCGAGGAGCTGGAAAATAGCGAGAGTTCAACCGATCCCAAAGAAACGAAAGAAGTCCTTACCCCAAAACTACCGCCCTGTTGCACTTCTTCCCATTATGTCCGAAGAGATGGAGAGGGTCATAAACGAACAACTCATCAAATATCTTGGGGATATCATTATTGACTGTAAGTATGGTTTCCGCAAGCAAAGATCGACAGGAGATCTGCTGCTTATGTCACTCATGTTTGTACATCAACTATGGAAAAGCATGGGAATTCTAGAGCAATACCCCTCGACATCTCTACAGCCTTTGATAGAGTTTGGCATGCAGCCTTGTTGAATGAATTTGCTGAATTGAGCTCCTCTATATTTTGCGGGGTTCGATAAGTATCTTTCTCTCAAATAAATCAATACAAGTTGTGGTCGACGGTATAACATCTGATTGTTTCCAGTTGCAAGCAGGAGTACCCCACGGATCAATTCTTTCGCCAACCTTGTTTCTGTTGCAGATAAACGATCTTCTGTCAGCTACAGAGTACAAGATCTTCGGTTTTGCAGACGATTTTACCCTGATCTCGTCTTCGAGAAGTCTGTGGCCGAATACAGCTGCGAAATCTCAGCGTCAGAGATGTCAACAAATTATTAACTCAAACTTTGACTCACAGAAGATATCGGAGTGGGGTCAGTTGAACACTAGCAAGACGCAAGCAACTACGTTTCCTAGAAATATCTTCCCGTTTGAGAACCTCCTTTAATGATGCAAGGCCACAAATTGAATCCAAAAACTCGATGCACCCTTTCGGAATAACAGTCAACTCCAGGTTCAGCTGGCATGAACATGTATCAGCAATGCCTAAGTAGGCATCAGCTGAACTTAGTTTTCTTTTCAGAGCCAAACGATACATCCCGTCATCTCAGCTGTTGCTTCCTTATAAGGCGCAGATTCGATCTGCTTTGGAATATTGTTACCATGTATGTGGATCTGCGCTCAAACATTCGTTGCAGATGTCGGATAGTGTGCAAAAACGGGCTGTACGCCTCATGGACCACCCGGCGAATACCTGCGATCTCCAACAGCTAGCTCTCAGAGGACAACTTGCTGACTCTTCTCTGTTTTACAGATACTTCTACGGAAGATGCTCCAAGGAGCTGAAATACATTGTTCCAGGAAAACTCATTTTCATTTGTCGCAATGCTAGGCTGACAAGGAGTTCTCATCATATGTAGGTACATTTAGCGACCCCTCAAACATTTCTCTATAAGAATTCCTTCGTTTACAGGGCCGGTAAGCTGTGGAATTTGCTTCCGTCCAACAACTTTCCAATATCCTACAATTTGACCCTCTTCAAGAAGCGAGTGAACAGATCTAACCTCAATTCTTCCAAGGCGCCCACTTATGTGGAGCAACAAGTTCGCCTATTCGTAGGAAACGTTCATAAAAAAAACACATCAGAGGGATATTACAATTGATGAAACTCTCTTTTTATATAAAGCGTGGTTAAGCTGGGTTCACTATATACCACTAAAATGGGCTAGATTTGGAATTGAATCGCACATGCTGTAGCGGTTACGTTTGGTCATTTTTTATTTATACTGGTGAAGGGACAAATCGAAACCCACATTACAGTAATTTACCAATATCTTCTTTTACAGCCTCTTTCAAACATGGAGTATTGTCTTACCTTAAACAATTTTTACACTTCTCCAGATTTTGCTGATCTAATTATTTCGAATAGAACACATGTGCATCGTACTATGAGACTTTCGAGAAAAGAAATACAGGAGATGTTTAAAACGAAAAATTTTAAATTTGGGGAAACAGAAGCCTTCCGGAAAAGTCTTGATCATGCGATAGAGGATACGAAAGATGTAGCACTTCTTTCTTCTATACATAATACTGAAAGAAAAATCATTCATGAAAGAGACAAGCAACAAACTGAACCTTTGTTAGTTATCGACTATAATAACACAATGGGAGGCGTAGATAACTCAATATATTTTGCATAAACTCAAAAATACTGGAACTTGAAAGAACATGCTGTACAAGACTAATAATAACAGATAACAAGCTAATGAAAAAATGTTTACAAACTAAAAAACTACCAATTTCTACCCTTTTTATGTACCTCTGAAAAGAGTCAATTTTGTTCACCTACACAATTCACACATATTTCTTTCATAAGATTTTTACTATTATACCTATATCATTCCGCACAATATTTTCGTGTCGATTCATTGTCACTTCTATGACATATGCAGCAACGTCCAACATAATTTTGTGGCCTCTGAGGGGGAAGGGGTAGGTAATAAAACACAACCATAGGCCAGCGACGCGTATTTTTAGCAACATTGAAATTGTTGCAGAGTTGATGAAATAAAACAAAACCAATTTTTGTTTTGTCATAGTCTGTAATTATAACTGGTTTCTTGTCATCTACTATATCAGCATCTATTGAATTACAAAGATTCATTGACGATAATAATAGTACTGGTTTGTTTTTCTTAAGGCTATATTAAACAAGGGTGCATTCTTCCTTGAACCCAAAAATTGAAGATTTCACTTCAGTGCTTCTACATGGTAAGAATTCTGCTGGAATTTCCAGTTCATTCTTTCGTAATACACCAATATATGTAAATTTATGATTTCTCAATAATTTCTAAACAAGTGATAAGCTACTGAACCAATTCTCTCCGGTTACATTACGATTGGTACCGAAAATTACGTCGATCAATCGAAGGACAATGTCTTCACCAGAGTTATTCTCCCTATATGGACCTTCAGGTTGCATCCCAACATAAGGTTCTAAATTGATCGTGTACAATGTTTTTGCATCAACAAAAGTAAACATTTTGATACAATATTTGGCTGGCTGACTTGGTATATATTGTTTGAAGCCACATCTGCTTCAGAAAGTTAACAGTTGTTCGTCTATGTGGTGTGAAATTGGCGTCAAAATTCACTTAAAAAATTTTCAAAAACTTCCCGAATAGGAGCCAACTCATCAAGCCCTAGTCTCTCGTTCCTAGTTTCTATCTCATCGAATCTAATACATTATGAAGGAACCTGAATCTATTTTACAGGTAAATTCATGCTCTGAAGAACTGAAAAGCGCGGCCTTGGAAAGATTACAGTTCCAGAAAAATATTTGGTTTGCGGAAAACTCTTCTCAGTGGATGGTTCAAATAGCAAGGCGACGTACCTCTCTTTGAGAGAATGAATTTGTTTGCTGAACTAGTGTACTATGGAACTCGCTTGTATCAAATATATTCTCGCTTACTTACAATTTGGCCCTCCTCAAAAAGCGAGTGAATACACTAATTGAATCATGATAGGCAACACCTCCTCCCAAGAGTTGAGAATGCAAAGAACTGTATCGATACTTAAATTCATACTAGTTTTCGAATATAATATATATATATATATATATATATATATATATATATATATATATATATATATATATATATATATATATATATATAGGTTAAAAGTGACAGATATTATCTTTGGTTAGGTTAGGTTTGTAAGATTAGGTTAGTATTAGAGTGAATACACTAATTGAATCATGATAGGCAACACCTCCTCCCAAGAGTTGAGAATGCAAAGAAGTGTATCGATACTTAAATTCATACTAGTTTTCAAATATAATATATATATATATATATATATATATATATATATATATATATATATATATATATATATATATATATATAAAAGTGACAGATATTATCTTTGGTTATATGTAGTTTGCAGAAATCTATTTTACGCGTTGCGGCACCATTGCCATCTTCAGAAAATCTGTATTTGCACAATTATCTAAAATTAAAATCGAGATATTTTAAAATAAGTACACATACCATACAAAACAAATCATTTAAAAACTTAACCGACGATATCATTCTGATATATATATATATATATATATATATATATATATATATATATATATATATATATATATATATATATATATATATATATATATAAATGAAGGTAGGAATATTATTTTGAAAACTATGAATTCATATAAAACAAGAATTACATCTAAGGATCTGCCATTTCTACCTGTTCTGTCTATTCTTCAAATAACAAAACATTTGATAACTATTATCAAAATCATGTAGAATCACCTTGTTCCTCTACCATGATCTCATCCTCATTACCTAATTCAGATCTTTACAAATCTAATGAAAAACGCATGAAATGGACTTATTAAATGAGTAAATTTATAATGTTTTGTTATTAAAAATAACAAATAATGGAACAATTCAAAAAGGGGTACATGTCTTAACTATATAATATGTTCAAGAAAAATTCCTCAATTGCAATATTTCAGAACAAAGCGTTGCGAATCAAAGACGGTATATTAAAAATAGAAATTTAATATCTGAATCAGAACTAAAATCAATTAAAAACAACATTCAACAAGAAGAACTTTTAAAATTGACTGAAATTTTAGATGAAAATCCAGTCCCATTCATAAGAAGCATCGAAAATAAATCAGAAAATTCGTCTGAAAATATTTTTAACAAAGATATAGAAAATTTATTCCTCAATAAAATGAATTTATTCGAAAATATTGACCCAACTATGAGCCTTAAACCTCCTAAAATTCGTTATTCATATAAAATTTTGATTGCATAAATTAGCTCAATGAGAATGTTTTTCCGAAGCAACTCGTTGAAGTAATGAATATTTATACACTCCATCCGATTATATATTGTGCCGCCATTACAGTAGTTAAACATTGTAGATATAAACTAGAGAATTTTGGATCTAATTATAATACCAAGAAAAAACGCTTATGGTTAAAAAGATTAGAAGATAAAATTTCTTGTATCCGAAATAAAAAGTTATTTCAGGTTTGAATGTAATTATTTGTGGAAATGGAGTTCTAAAATTGATATTCTAACTTATTATTGGTCTTCAATTTGGGCATTGATAAAGCAACAAATTCCAATGCAAGTTGGATTTTTAATGAAAGGTCTCGATTTTCTAAAATTGAATACATGCAATTTGAAAAATTTCAAACGGATATGCAACATCAGTTATTAAACAAAAACATTCAGAAATCTCCAGGTGTTGATGGTATTCTTAACTGTTGGTTCAAAAAATTCTCTTGCGTCCATGAAAAACTGCCTGAATATTTTTTATTTATAATAAAGAACCCCGCAACTACTCCCTTATTTTTCACACGAGAAATTACTTATTTAAAACAGAAAAGAGCTGATACTATTGATTTATCTCAATATAGACAAATAACTTGCCTTCCAACAATATGTAAAATTCTAACTACATGTATTACCCAAAAATGTATGCACATTTGGAGAATTATAATATTCTTTCCGAACAACAAGAAGGATGTAGAAAATAAACACTTGGTACTAAAGAGCAAATTGTAATTGATTCTGTTGCTTTGAATCAAGCTCAAACTAAGAAGAGAATTCATACAGCCTTCATTGTCTACCAAATAGCTTTTGATACTTCTCATTCAGGGCTTCTGAAAATTTTGAAAATTTATAAAATTGATAGGACACTTCGTCTCTTTATTTAATTTGTAAAGAAAATTTGGAGAGCCAATTTTCATTTATCAATCATTTTCAAGGCGATTCTTTAGGTGCTTTTTGTTTTGTTTTGCCTTAATCCACTATCTCATGAATTAAATGATATTAGTTTCGGCTACAAAATAAAGAGTCTATCAATTGAATTCTAATTAGGTTATTTAATTTATTTAGATGATATTAAACTATATACCGGAACTAGATCTCATTCTAAAAGTCTGCTTGAGATTACTACCAATTATTCCAATGACATTCATATGAAATTTGGACTTCAAAATGTACAAATCTTTCTATTAAGAAGAGAAAGATCACCTCTGATTATATAAAGATTTCCAATATCCAAATCGAGCCAATGAATCAAGGAGATACATATAAATATCTTGGATTTGTTCAAGAGAAGACAATTAACCATAGCAGCACTAAAGAAAATATTAGAAGTTTATATTACAACAGACTTGGAGTTATCATCAATAGTCATTCAACTAGTAAAAACCTTTTCAGAGTTATCAACTCCTATGCAGTTCCTATTCACACATCTTCTTTTGGAATTATTGAATAGTCTAGAAATGATCAAAATGAATTACAATGTCAAACGAGGAAAATGCTTTGTAAATATCATAAGCACCACCCAAAGTCAGCTGTTCAAAGCGTTACATTTCCTAGACATCTTGGAGGTCGGGGATTAACTCATTTGAATAATCTTCATAATAAACAGATTTTTCATTTACGTCTCCATTTTCATGATAAACAGAGAACGTTTAAATTCCATGATATTGTTGTTGCTTCAGATTATAATCTTACACCTTCTGAACATGACAATGCAAAAGGTAGATTTTGATATATTAGATAATAATTCTAAAAAAGAAAGTTGGATGCAGAAGGAATTACACGGAACCTAACCTAAGGAATTGAAGAATGAAGAAATCGGATCGAACAGATGCCTAGTATCTGGAGAAGTTTTCGCTGAAACAGAAGGCTTGGCAATTTCGATCCAGGATCAGGTTTTTTTCACGAAGAATCATAGAAAACACTTCATCACGCAAAATAAAGATGATTCTTGCCTTATATGTTTTTGTTTTTCAGAAACAGTTTTTTATATATTCATCATTTTGCTCAGTCCTTGCTTCAACACAATATTTAGAAAGACGCAATGCCGTCGCTAATATTATTCCTTTTAATCTAGGAATTAAACATGAACACATTCCCAAAAGAAAAAATGTTATAAATATGAACCTGAGAATATTTGTGAAAACGAGAAATATAAACTTTATTTTGATAAAACAATTCTATGCAACAGAGCTGTAAAACAATAGGCGAGATATCATTCTTACTGATAAACAGAATCGAACAACACATATATTTGATATTGCTATACCCGACACACATAATGAACAAAATAAATACAATGAAATATCATCAATCTTGTAATATTCTTCGTAGGTTTCTTTCCGAAAAACTAATGAGGTAGAGTCATAGGTTTTCTGTTCAGAATCTTACTTCATATTTAGTTATTTGTTTATATAAATGTATTAGTAATATAAGTAGCTGACAATTATATGTGTATATATTATCCGGGAGTACATCCGTTCGTTAGATTGCTCTCCATTGATTGGAGTTTGCAGACGTTTCGCCAAAATCTCATTTGGCATCATTTTCAATGCGTAGGTAGGTAACTGAGGATTTTCGATGTTGTTCAGGGTATTTAAGCCTCGTCGTTGTCGAAGATTGTATCGGCGTTCTGGATTGGGTGGTGTTGGCTCCGCCTCCTCGGGGTTGTGAGTAGAGTTATTGTTTTGATGTTCGGCGTTGTTTGTTGCGTTGTGTGTGGTGTCTTTTTTGAGAAGGGACTTCCAAGTAGTTGGAAGGTTGAGAGAATCGTCTCTCTCATTGAGGATTCCTTTTTTCTCTATTTCTATTGCTTCCCGTATTGTTCTGGTTTCGAAGTGGTTTATGCTGGCGATTAGATTGCAGCTATCAAAGTCTATTTTATGGCCTGTATTTATGTGGTGTTGAAAAAGAGCAGATGTCATTTGTTTATTCTTGATGGATAATTTGTGTTCGTCCAGTCTCGCAGACATTTTTCGGTTGGTCTCTCCTACGTATTTTGCTTGACATGTTCCACAGGAAATGCTGTAAACGCCCTAGTTTTCTAATTTGACTTTGTCCTCAGGGTTTCTCAGCGAGGCGCCGATAGTTATATGAGGTGTGTATGTGGTTGATATGTCGTGTTTCCGTAGAATTCTTCCGATTCGATTTGTATGTCATGTGATTTTGTAACAAGGACGTCGAGGAACGGTAATTTGTTGTTTTCTCCTAGTTCTATGGTGAAGCGGATTCTATTGTGTTTGCTGTTCTGGTAGTCGAGAAAATCCATATATATTATCATTGTCTGATGATGCTAAACTTGTGTCTGATGATGCTAAACTTGTAATTATTCTGGTAGATTGATATGTTCCCATAACATTAAACCTTATCCTAATATATAATAATTCCAGGATATGTTTTGATTATAATCATTGCCTGGCAATGGTATTAATAACTGGGTGGTGGATTTATATTTTTTCATGAAATCAGTTTGATTGCATGAACAGCTATATGGGCAATTCGTCAGAGTTAAACCCCGAAATGATTTTTTGAGCTGTAGCTTGTCTGGATAAATATGAAAAGATCGCACAAAAATATATAATTTCGATGAAAAAGCTCAGTCATCTCTTGGAAAACCTCGAAAAGTTTTCGAACAATCAGGCAGTGAGGGTTCTTGACCATTGCTGAGCGAGAAGTTGGTGTAACAATCGTTTGATGCAAGAGCAGGATATTCACTTCTCGAAAAATATGAAAAACGGATTTAAGTTATGCAGCACCTCTGGGAACGATCAAAGTAGGGCAAGAAAATCATCATGACAGGAGCAATGATCTTACAATGTCTGAAACATTTCAGAAATGTCTTCAGGTTTTGAACTAGTCAAAAGAAAACGATATACTTATAAGGCACAACTCCTTCAACCACTCGTCGTTACTTTCAATGGTCTCCTAAACACCACTCGATATAAAGACTTCAGAGGAGTCGGTTGTTGAAGAAATTATTATTTTAGTAATAGAATTTAGCAATTTTCATCTTTCCGATCTAACATTTTTGTTTTAATTGTTGTGCTTACCGTCATCATTAAAATAATTATTGAAAATATTTGATTCATACATTAACCCAGTTTCGAGAAATATCTCGAATTAAAATCGATTATTGAAAACTCTTTATTAAACCCTCAACGTCTCTCCGAGAGCTATTCGTTCTATTCGAAATAAATACAATTTTTCTTCTTTGCTATCACAAATGGAACTAGAAAAGTTTTATCTGAAATGAGCTCATTTATTTTCCATGTTTATATTATGTTTCGCTCACCGAAACAATTCTTCAAACAACAAGTAAATAACCTCCCCTAAAAGTAAATATTATTTCAGCTTATATACCGTTTCATCAAAGAATTACAAGTTGAATTTTCCTTTGTAAATTTGCACACTCCAATTCCATACTGTAAAGGAATGCTTACTCGTTGTACGGACACAACGAAAAGCTTTTTAGTGAACAATATACAAAGCTAAACGAGTTGACAGATGTTTTTTTGAACATTGAATTCTACTTTCATTCACTAATACACGGTTAGATTTCATGACGAACTATACAGGATGGACAGATTTTGACGTTGTAGTACTGCATCTATGAGAAATGATGTGAACAGAGGAAGATAACCTTCCTTCCAAGTGTTCCTTTTGCGTGGGGAATTCATTATCGCAAACAGATTTGAGCTAGCTGCTTTACCATTTCGAGTTGTCTGGAATTCTTTTATATCCAACGGATTTTAATTGCAAAACTTGTGTTTTTCCTGAACTTTAACTATAGTCACTTTTGATTTCGTTGAATATACTTTTTCTTTTCAAAAGTATATAGCGTGTGCATTCAATTTTTTCATCCAATACGTGTTTTCATGAAAATCCGAAAATTGTATTGTTCTCCCTATTTTTATCTCTATACTCCTACTTCGTCTGTTCACAGAATTCACACGGAATTATTGAAATAGCTTAACCCGGCTTCGGTGTGGTGAACTTATGTTACATGTTTGGTGTTGAGGGGTGAAATTCACCCCATTTGGTTTATCGTGTGGAAAAAATATTTTCACAATTTGTTTTGGGAATTTGATAATTGACTGCGTTAACAGACTTCATATTCCTTCATAAAAAAAGTGCATTTGATCCAACCACCTACAGAATATAATAGAAAAAATTTTCACGACATAATTCTAATAAAAAAAACATACATTTCTTCGTTTCAGAATATAAAAAAAACGTATTTATTCAGCTGAATCTAAATATCAAATAAGTGAACAAAAATATATGATTCAATCAATGAGAAAAACGCGAACTGGAAATATTGAGAGATAAATTGTTTGCTCTATTTATAGCAATTTTGACATAGAATAAGACTATGCTCCAGACACAAAAAAATTTCACATTTGGCACACTTCTTTTGGCACTTCCTACCTTTACCCCTGGGGCACATTCCACATCTTCCAATAGTTTTCTGGCGTTTTGGCTCTCTTTTATTCGGTTCTAATTCGTTTCCACTCAATGAAGATTTGATAGAATTTTTCAATTGCTTAGGCAACCTCTCCTTATCTTCACGAGACAAAAGATTCTTTTGCACAAGCTGCAAGCCCAAATCTAAAACGAATTCTCTTCTCTTTTGGATATTCTTAGTGTTGCTTTGATATATTATTCTAGCATTGATAGCCCCGACGTACATCATTGAAAAAAATTGGTTAGTGGCCATCTACTACTGTTACGTGATACGTCATAATTTCCGCATAGTTCGTCGGCCACATCTACTGCGCATTTGGTGAAATTATAAAAATCTATTATCTCAGATTTTTCGCGTCTCCAGTTCTTTCAGCTATTTTATCGTCATGGTGAAGCGTGGAGGCAATCAGTACTATTTTTTTTTCTTTGGTGCATATAATAATATGGTAGTGTCCTTTTGAGAACCAAGTTTGGTAGAAAAGACTTCTCGATTTCTAGTATCTACAAACGCAGATGGAAGCTAAGCTTCATTTTTTCTTAGGGTGCCAACGGAAGTAAGTTCGTCATTTTTCAACAGATGGGTTATCAGCAAAAAACTAGTAAACCAGTTGTCGAAAGTCACATTTCGGTTAGTTTGACTGATGGGTTAGATGATGGGTGCCACTAATCTGTCAACAACATCGAACGGTGAATAGGATACTTTGAATGGGCCATTTTGTTGTTGACCCGCATATGGTTTCATATTCACTACGTAATATGATTTTGCAACAACTGAAGCGAATATTTTCTATCCGTACTTCGAAGATTTATTTGGCATATATACTCGAAAAGGACATCGACCACGAAATGCAGGCAGCTGTTCATTTATGTTGACGTACCTACTCGCTAGGAGAATAAGCGCCCTGACAGGTTTCAACAGACTTAGTGAATAATGTTCTAATGTGGGTGAATTTATCAATTTGTAGCCAAATTTATCTGTATTCAGAGTTATCAAAACGCAAGCATCTGAGTAGTGATTGAGATCTTTGCAGAAACATAACTCTTTTGAATATATCAATACCCAAACCATTAGTTTTCCATAGGTCCTCTAGATTCAAACGATTCGTTTTCTACACCCCAGATAAGAAGAGGAGACCTAAAAAAGCACGAAGTTCGGCAGCATTTACTTCTTTGACCACATATTTGTGCTTATCATCTTAAAGATCCCAAATAGTAGCCCGACGCTGACTGGTATATCTTATGATACTAATGATTACTTCATCAAAAGAAATATCGAAGCATTCTTCAGGTGTTTTGCGGTTCCTTGCAGCAGGCCGTACTATTGAGAACTCACCCTTAATTTTGTTTTCCGATCTGGTTCGCGCTGCTCGGTTGGGTCAAATTTTCGACCACATGGTTTTCTTATCTCTTCCGATGAAACAATTTTCTGATGACGTTGTATTAGTAATGTTGTTTGATTATCATCTTGTTTATCTTCTGAATGAACGCCTCCGTCATCGTCAACTTGACAATGTCTTTATCATTTCTTCAGATCATGACCATAAGGCGAGGAGCTCCCTTTGATGTTCTTCGTAACTCATTCCTCTAAATGACCAACAGAAAAGTTAATATTACCTAAAACCTAACCCCACATCACAAAACATACCTGTATGATTTGAAGAAAAAAATAGTGTGGTGGGATGATTATCACCAAAATTCTCTTTAATCGATAACGTCAGTGGTCTTGTGGCGTGAAAATCACCAAGTCGATCTTCGCACTCAAATAACAAATATGTTAACTTAGTGACACAGAGCTAAGAGGCAACTGAGACAGCAATATTCTGTTCAACATTTGAAGGTACTGAGGAGGTGGTATTCACTGATGCAGAACTAACTACACTATCGGTTAGACGGTTCTAAACACTGAAGGTCCTCGCGAGATGCCGTACGGAACCGTTCACGTACTAACTTAAACTGATGTCCACGTAAGTTATTCATATTGAGTTCAAAATGGTCGCTCAGTTCACTGTTGAATAGGCAGATCTCCTCTTAATCACCAATGAACGAAAGTAGGAATCTTCATAATCAACAAGCACTCCTCATAGC
Source organism: Cryptolaemus montrouzieri (assembly GCA_013387265.2). NCBI lineage: Eukaryota > Metazoa > Arthropoda > Insecta > Coleoptera > Coccinellidae > Cryptolaemus > Cryptolaemus montrouzieri. Next base: position 28,457,816 of record JABFTP020000185.1, on the reverse strand, counting down.
TTGTGCGTACGACACCATACGACATCCTAGTAGACCTTCTCTGAATAGATTCTAAGGGCTTCACTTCTTTACTTAGCTAAGGATGCCATACTGAACCAGAGAACTCCAAAATTGGGCGGACGTAGATCTTGTATAGTTCTGCAGCAGTGGACGGATCACGTCCATGAAAAGATCTTTGAAGTAAGTAAAGTGAACTTTTGGCCTTATTTGAACAGTGCATAACATGATGTCTCCGGGATAAATCTGCCGAAACAATTACTCCAACTTCGTTGTGCATTTCTACACTTGCTATTTGGTGACCATTATTGAAATATAGCAAATGAGGATTATTTTTGCCCAAGTGGAAAACCTTACTCTTTTCGGTATTCAGTGGCAGGAGCCAGTCTTCGCACCAACGAGTAATAATAATCAAGTTATTCTGTAGGGTGATGTGATGCAAGATGGGACAATTGAAAAATTTTGTATCATCAGCATATGAGAAGCAAGCAGATTTCAAAGAAGAAGGCAAATCAGAAATGTAGACCAGAAACAGTAGGGGGCCCAGCACTGAACCTTGTGGGACCTCACTTTCTACAGAAGCGAATACAGATCTTTCGCCACCACCCTTAACTGAAAACTCTCTTCCTGTGAGAAATCCTTCGATCCACAGAAGCAAATCTCCTCGAATACCAACATGCTGAAGTTTGTGGAGAAGTCTTCTTAGAGTAACACGATCAAAGGCTCCAGAGAAGTCCAAGTAGACTATGTCCTTTGGATCACCTCTATCCAGAGACCTCGTCCACTGGTCAATACACTGAAGCAGACACGTCATGACGAACCTTCCTGGAATGAAGCCATGGTGTGCCTTGGTGGTGATATAATTACTCATGAGAAACGGCAGCAGAGTATTGACAACTATCATTTGCATAATTTTGACAGCAACAGAAGGTATTGAAATTGGTCTATAATTGTCTGAGGAGCCTTTGTCACCTTTTTTAAACACATGAGTTACAGACGCCTTCGTCCTACAATGTGGAAGTGAATGCGTTTTGAACGATGTTGACATTATCTGGGACAGTGGACCTATCAGCTAACTGCTACAAGATTTATATAATTTATATTGAAGGTTGTCTGAACATAGATAAAGTTCTAGCAGGAGTTTGGCATCAATTTTTGACAACTTGTATCTTCATTATTTGGGTGGCGGAAGTAACGAGGTCGTAGTTAAATGTATATATATATATATATATATATATATATATATATATATATATATATATATATATATATATATATATATATATATATATATATCAAGATAATTTGGTATTTTCCTGTAATCTTTAAAGTACAGAACTTGGAATAAGAAGCTGTTGCTAAAATTTTACTAAATATTTTGGCGGACATATCAGCTCTTTCAATGGACTAAATGTTCATTGCTGCGCTCAAGTATCTAGAGAATAGGTTTATTATACAGTTTCAAATTTTAGAATAAGAGTGGGGGTACTGAGCCATTATTTGCAATTAGATTCAGAGCTGTACTACTTTCGATTATATACAACTCTTGCTTTTTTTGGCGTGGTGTACTTTTCGATTTTTCTTTTCAGTAGGGTGCATTCTTTTTCAAACAACCTTTATTAACATTTGCTGTATTGAAAATGAACCAACATTGGACATTGAGGGTACTCAAAAATCACTTGTCAATTCGATAAAACTAAACGGTCAAAAATAACGTTTCATTCAAATACGAGTACCTGTTTTATTATTCGATTCGAACCATATTCCAAATATGTATTGATTGATATTAGATTTCTCTATACCTAAAATGGAATATTTTCCTTTTTTTTCTCGTTGATGGTAGAGTGAATCATCAATCTGTGAAACATAGAAGCAGACAAAGTGGATTTACTTCCGATGAGAGTTTTTATATTTCCAAATGTTCTATGTAAGGTTCCATAAGAGGCGGCTTCAGTTTGACGCTTGGAAATTATGTAAAAAAAGCAAAACTAGTAATATTGTTTGTGTATAGTTTTTTGCTGAATGAAGTATATTCATTTTTCATTTCATTTTTATTCTTTATAGTGAATTCAGGTAGTACTCCTTAAATCTTCTGCAAGTTCGACTCATTATTTGTTGACATTAACCATTCATTATAAATTAATTGGTATCCTCGTTTGAATATTCATTTGCCATTCTATTCAACGACGAAACTATACACAATCGAAATTAATATAATTCCAAATGTTGAACTGAGGCCGGAATCCATAGAACCTTACAAAGAATATTGTGGAACATAGATACTGGCATTGGAATCTAATCCACTCTGTGTGTTCCATGTTCCACGGCCTAACGATTTAATTTTCTGAACAAACCTCAGGTTTATAATGGAATCGCGCTAAAGAGTATTTAAAGCAATCCTTTTTCTGCCTATTTAGTTTTATTGAGTTAACAAGTAATTTTTGAGCAACCAATGAATAAAATTCCATCAGAGTACTTTGCCATCAAAAAAATCAAAAGAAACTTCTCGTTATACTATTAGGTGCGCTACTAAGTTCTCGATGTTTGTCAATACATGGCTTCAGCAGTAAGTGCTGGTCGATTCTTACATATCAGGAACGTCTTGAACAAAGCTTAGACATGTGGTAAACAAACCACTGTGACACATTAGTGATTTTGTTTTTGCGTCATATACTTTTAGTTGTGAGAAATTGTTTGATTTTGTGCCAAATAATCGTCATTTGCAGAAAGTGTTGATTTTCTTCTTTAATTCGAAGAAAACAGCGGCTGAAGATCGAAGAGCGCTCCGAAAAGTTTACAAAGATGCTGCTCGAAGTGAAACATTGTGCCGGGATTGGTTCCGTCTCTTCAAGAACGGTGATTTCAATGTGGACGACCGTCCCCGTGAAGGAAGGCGAAAAATCTTCGAAGATGCTGAATTGGATGCGTTGCTCAATGAAGATCCGTGCCAAACGCTAAAAGAGTTTGCCCCAGCCTTAGGAGTTACCCGCCAGGCTATTTCCAAGTGGTTGCATGCGTTCGGAATGGTTCAAACGTAAGGAACTTGGGTTCCTTATGATTTGAAGCAAAGAGACGTTGAGCTTCGTTTTTCGCCTGTGAACAACTGCTCCATCGGCAAAAAATAAAAGGTTTTCTTCATCGCATCGTAACCGGCGATGTGAAATATATTCATTACAGCAATCCAACGGAAAGAACATGGGGCCTGCTCGGTCATGCTTCTACGACATCGCTTCAGCCGACTATTCACGCTGCGAAAGTTATGCTTGTATGTATTTGGTGGGACCAAGTTGGTGTTATTTATTATGAGCTGTTGAAACCAAACGAAGCCATCACTGGAGAACGGTATCGAACTCAATTGATGCGATTGAGTAAAGCACTGCGCGAAAAACGGCCACAACATGAGCAGAGGTACGAAAAAGTAATCCTACAGCATGATAACGCTCGGCCTCACGTTGCCCAACTCGTTAAAAACTACTTGGAAACACTTAAATGGGAAGTCCTACCCCACCCGCCATATTCCCCAGACCTTGCATCATCCGATTATTACTTGTTCCGTTCGATGGCACATGGTCTGGAATATGAAGATCTCGGAAAATGGCTTGATTCGTGTATAGCCTTGAAAGACGAACACTTTTACCGTCTCGGTATTCGAGCTCTGTCAGAAAGATGGGAAACAGTTGCATCTGGCGATGGCTATATTTTGAATGATTCATTTGTAATCATTTTTCACAATAAAATTTATTTTCATAAAGAAACAGCGAGAGCTGTGTTGCGGACCTAACACAGAAAAAATTTTAATCTTACTCGAATCTGAGTCGACGTGTCAATTTTTGAAGGCATAGAATATTATACTATAATTTCAGAAATTCTGATAAAATTCATGGCTCAATGGTGGTAAATTTTGAAAAGGACAAATCTTGACGAAAGATGCTCAATTGAATACTTCAATGAAAAAAACTAGTACAGCTTGCCATTTGAGAATGCGAAGTTGTGGTAGAACCGGAAGTAATACCGCTCTTAAATCAATTGCAAACTGTGGATCAGTATACATTTATTCTAATGCCGCAATACGGAAATTGATCGATAAACCCGTTGCACAGATACTGTAAGTCTTGGCTTAGTGATATGCTAACTCCAGGGTTTCTACCTCAGATTCTTGCTCCTCTTTATTTAGGAGTAGAGAAAAAAGGACCATAACATGCTGGACACAATCCTCCTTTTCAGAAGTGCCGATATCGGCTTGTTGACCGGCTCGGTGGCGTAGGGGATATGATACTTGTCCCCTGCGCAGAGTTACCTGGGTTCAATTCCCACAAAGTCGGTTCGATTTTTCAGATTCTGGGAATCGCTTGAGTATCCATCCTTTCGGAGGAGATGTAAAACCGTCGGTCCTGTCTAACAGAGATTTGTTGGACATTAAAGATCCCTTCCCTCGACACGAGAGGCGTTCACAAAATTCCCAGGTTAGTGAGGTGACAGAATTCCACGGCATGACATTGGCCGAAAGGCGGAAATAGAGCACGTTCAAGGAATAACAAACAAACATATCGGCTTGCTAGTTGACTCGTTTTGTTCATGGGAATTGGATATCGGCTTGTTTTTTGACTCGTTTTGTTCAAGTTGATTGTGTGTGACCTCCCTCCTGAGCGACCCATTACAATGTAGGCCTGCAGGGTTACGGTAGTCATTCTTTCTAATCTTTCCAAATAGTTGCAATTAAGCAAATTACATCGTTTAACACAAAACTTAGAAATTTCTCCTGCTTTCGAAGTTTTCAAGCTTTCATACAACACCTTCTGTTATACATAGGCAGAATCGTAAATGTTTGTAAAGTATTTCATTGCATGTATTGATTTATTGTGTTGACTCTCAGATATTTAGATTATATAATAAACTTCATTCTCCAATACCATTCGCCTTGCAGCAAACAATTCGATTCAACTCCGAAGTGAAATTCTGATGAAACATCAAATGCTAAAAAAAGAGCATAACAAAAGAGGACCAGTTCAGAGGGTTTCCTCATTGCATTATCGAATTCTTCGTTCGACAAAAGCCTGCCGAGTTTGTCGTGTCAACTGAAGCTATATAAATTCCCATCGTAGTTTATCCATTTTAATTGTGTCTTTAATTTCGGACGATGTTCCGTTCCCATTCGATGAACAAATTATACGTTTTATTGTTCTTTGTATACGAGTATATTCCGAGGATAATTAAGTTTAAATTATATTTGAGTTACGTTGATTTCATTTCTGAAAATTAGTTCTGAAATAAGAAGGAAAATATTAGGATGTTGAATATCTTCTAGGGATTGATTTTTATTTGTTTGTAAAGTGCAATCCTCTGCCTCGCAAAATAAAAACCAAGTAAGTCAACATACTTGGTTTTCAAGATTTTCACACCACTTGATTCTCCGTAAATAGGTATGCAAAATGTTTCTTTCAGATTTGAAATATATCAATCCGTTGAGAATTTGTTACTTTTTAGGAGGCAATGCTTTTTCGACTATAAATTATAAAATATCAATCGAAAAACCAAGTAACTTTTTCAATTCATAGATGAAATATTACATACTTCTCAGAAGATCTTGATATTTCCAAATATAGAACCTAGTATGTCTACTTAATCTTCTTTAACAGGATGACTCTGGTGTAGGTAGATACCCGCGAGTGAGATACTCAATAACTACAAAACAAAAACTTAGTAAGTCAACTCACTTGAAATGAATAGACAAATCCTCCAAGAAAGTATAACGTCTTACCTCCTGAATTGAATAACCAACAAAAATCAGAATGCAGAGTAAAATCACATGATTTCTCATTTCGCGTACTTAAATCATAAAAGTGTGGTGGTTCTGCACTATGTCCTTTGATTACGATCCGGAGGAGATGTAATCAAGCTCTTGTTCTGTGCTGCAATAATGATTTAGCGGAGCGAGTGTTTTCTCAAAATGGCACTTGAAACGGCGACAGGTCGAACTTCATCTAGTCTGTTACCTGTTTCTCCAATGGGGGATTCGGATGCGGCCCCAAACTATAGTCCATCAAACGGAAGACGGAAGAGAAAACTTGTTGATTTGTTAGGAGTTCCTCCTGAAACAAATACCGAAAGCCGCAAAAAAAATGATGGAAACCAACAGAATTCGAACATAGCTTATTTTTAAAAAGAATAAACAAATGAAACACTACATCAGCTGAAAGAAAGTTTGGAATACCGTAATTTACTAGAAAATACTGATGGTGACATGATTAATTTAATAAGAATTGACAGTACTGACCAAACTGAACCTAATATTTTAGAGGAGATAATGGAAATCGAAGTTGAAGAAGACTAGTTACCAGCAGAATATGTACCAGAATCTGTACTAGAAATAGGAATCAGAGGTGGAAAAGATCAAGCAGAAACAGAAAATGTACAACCTAACACTGTAACAGAGATAGAGTTACCTCGGACTAAACAAAAGAAAAGTCGAATCAAAACAAAGATTTCATTTCCACCGTGTCCAGACAATCGTAGAAAAACCTGCTCCCGAAATATCTTAGAAGAACAAAGAAGAATTATTTTTGGTTACTTCAAATTACTCAACTTTGGAGAGAAAAGACTCTTCATTGGAAAATACCTCAAGAAAATGCCTGTCAAGATCTATAAAAGAGACGCTGTTGGCCACAAGGAGTGCTCTGTAGTTTACACTTCACCTTTAAAACCAATCACAGTAGAACAGAATGATATTGTGCTGAAAGACACCAAGGAGGAGGAAGACGCAAAGCATAATGAAGTTATAGATCGAGTGGGAATAGACAGAAATAGAGAGAATATTGAAGAAATCACAAATTCAAATGGATGAATCGCAGAAAAATCTATCGATTTGTATCAAACCATGAATATAGAAGGGAAAAATTCAAAAAACAAATAAAACACAAACCGTATGCAAAACAATGTATTTGCACGCAATTGGGCATTCATCTGTTGCTATGGTAATAGAGTTTCTGAAAAATCCGGAGTTTTAGTGTGTTACAGATAAAAGAGGAAAGAAATTTCAGAAGAAAATTATAAAAACATCAGAGCTGATGTTGAGAGTTATCATCCAGTAGTTTCACATTATAACATGAAACGTGCTCCTAACAGACGGTTTCTTACAAGTGACATCTCGGTGTAGAAGATGTGGGAAGATTTGAATGAGAAAACTCCTGAGAAGAAAGTTTCATATGAAACCTACAGAAAGATTTTTCATCAGAAGAATATTGGCTTCACTAAACCATCACAAGATGAATGCCCATCATGTTCATTGCACAAGAATCATGTCCACCATAAGAACGTTAATGAAGTAGATGACGCGAACTGAAATTTTTCGAAAATATAAAAACACAAGAGACGGTATACTGAAACAAGAAAAGCATATGAAGCAGATTGTTCCGAAGAATGGCCAGAAGGTGAAGAAATTTTCGAAGTTGATATGCAGAAGATATTGATAATTCCATTTTTATAAGTCGTCTAATATGTTTTTGGGCAGACAATTGTGGCACACAAAAAAAGTGGACACTCTTTAAAACATGTTGTACTCTAGTTAATGAAGAATGGGGATCAGAGACTATTACTTTCAAGTTTTTTGAAGCAAGCTACCATTTATGAAGGCTGATTTGGTACACGTGCTGATAAGTAAAAAGTGGAATAAGTCGAAGGAGATATTAGATTTCGATGATTTAGTCAATTCAATCAGTAGAAGCAGTAAGTACAATAAACCACTCATTCTCCATTCGGAAGACTTTCTTAGTTTCGAAAATGGTTGCCAAACCAGTAAAAAGGGCTGTAAGCCTTTCTCCGTGACCTGAGGGTGTGTCAATTCAGAAAAAATTCGAGATCGCTGTACTTCAAAACCGAAATAGATAGTCCGGAGTTTCAGAAGTCAAATTTTTTAAAACCAAAATTCAAACTTCAGTTGCCAGTTAACAAATTATCATGCAGTAGTCTGAACAAGGAAAAAAAGAAAAGATTTTGAATGAACTAACTGCTCATATGCCCGCTAAGAAACAGTTGTTCGGGAAATCTCTGCCAGTATCTGATATGAACGACTTGGCCCACTGTGGTGAAGAAACTCAAATAGAAGAAGCCGATTTATAGTTACAAAGTTTTTATAATCTTTTGAACTATTTCTGTATTTATTTGAAAGTTCATTTGATGTTAAATATTTGTTACTTTTGTGTTCTGTTTGATAACTGAAAAATCAATTCTTTGTTACGTGTTTCTGCAATGATATATTCAAATGTAATTTGACTTACTTGAATTTTTCGATTTACTTGTTTTATGATTTGTAAAAGCTTCGTGCGGATGTGATAATCCGGAATCTAGTAACTGAAAGTGGGCATCTATTTCGAATTTGGCGCGAAGAATTTTGAATTTAGTACGCTCAGTGAAATTTTAGAATTGAGAAGAAGTAAATGTTCAAGTTCGAAGCTTCTAGTTAGAACACTTTGTGAGTAAGCGTAATCTCTCTTATTTGCATCATAAAAGTAACTCTGCTGAAAAGTTGGAAATTTAGAGCTTCTTGGTTTTTGATTTGTAGAGCAGTCCTTATAATCATAAAGCATTGAGAATATCTCAGGTGAAAGGAAAATCGTTATGATGAAAAAAATTTGCATTATGTCACTTATATTATTCATGTTTAGGGGAACCAGTTCAGTTTAAATTCCATGTGTTTATTCGAGTGCTTGTGTATACATGATATTTTTGGTTTTTCCGTCAGATGTGTAAACAAATAAATTGAAATATGTTAAATTATCAACGTTGCCTGCAAATTCACTGAACTAAAATGGAAAAATTCACAATAGAAATCTGATTAAACTGACAATAAATTCCGTTTAGAGACAACTATTGTTAACATAATGTGTGGCTATTCGAGGATTACAATAAATATAAATTATATTATAACTCAGACCGAAATATGACTGTGAACCATATTGACTATATCGCTAAAAATTTAAGAAAATTCAGCGTACGATTCAATTTTCTGAAACTACAATGACAACTTTCGTAGGATGAATGTACTAAGGTAGGTGTGGCCAATGAGGCCTGGCCAAGAAGGAAAAACTGTTTATACGAACTCACAAATTTTAATGATAATTTGTCATTGATAACAAATACTATGAATCGAATAAACGGCATCTTCTGCTACGAGTATAGTTAAAATAAAACATTCATAAAAACACTGTATTTAGGTCTGATCAAACTGTGGTAGCATAATCAAACCTCAGACTAATCTACAGAACAAAATAATAAATATAATAATATGAGTTATCAATTTGTTGAAATCTTTGATGAAGATCTTGTTCTCTGTAGATGACAGAATATCATTTGTCTGCAACAAAATCAAGGTTGGCAAAAGAATGGATCCCTGAGGTACTCCTGCTTTCAACTGGAAACAATCAGTTATACTATTATCCACAACTTGTATTGATCTGTTTGAAAGAAAGCAGCAAGTTTATTCAACAAGACTACAAGCTAAAGCCTATCGAAAGCCTTAGAGATGTTGAGGGCTATTGCACTAGATTCTCCATGCTTTTCCATCGTTGATGTACAAACATGAGTGACGTAGGCAAGCAGATCTCCTGTCGATCTTTGCCTGCGAAAACCATAGTGACGGTCGTTAATAACTCCCTGAAACTCTAGATATTTGATGAGCTCATCATTTATGACTCTCTCTATCACTTTGGACATAATGGGAAGAAGTGCAACGAGGCGGTAGTTTTGGGATAAGGACTTCTTTCCTTTCTTCGGAATCAGTTAAATTCTCGCTAGTTGTCAGCTACTCGAAAAAGTCTGGCTTTTATAAGAAGTTTGAAACAGACGGTTAAGAATGGGTGCCAGTTCGGAAGCAAACTTTCTCAGGACGATTGGCAGTATTTCGTCTAGACCAACTGCCTTCTTGCAGTTCAGCTGCTCGAGAGCCCGTCTCACAGTGCGGACTCTAAACTTGATTTCTGCATGGAAAAATTTGTAGGTGAAATGTTCGATGGTATTACGTTAGATGAATCTAGCACAGAGTGCTTTGAGAACGAAAGAGTAAAGAGATGGGCTTCCTCTCTCGGAGATGATGGGCTTTCTCTTTCGGAGATGATGCTATACTTCCGTGTTCTCTGAAAAGAGGCGGAAACGCAGATTTGCAGAAATTGGAAGACAGTCTTCGCCATAGACCAGAATCGTCTAGTCCCACTTGCCTGTTCAAGGAGTTGATTAAATACCCCTACGTTGAAATTGGCCTTTGCTCTTGCAGTTGTCAGGTTGCATATGTTCGGTATTCGTACGAAGGTTGTTCTTGTTTCCTCTGTTGGATTCCTCTTCCATGACTTGTTAGCTCTGCTCTTGGCTGCAGAGGCTCTTTCGCAATCTTTGTTGAACCATGGCTTTTTTGCTATTGTTCTTTTCAAAGGATGAGAGATGTAGAGATCCATTATTGCATGAATGATTTATGCAACAGATTCAGGGCACACATTGATGTCAAGATCTGGAAGGCAGACATCACTGAATAGGAAGCACGAAGAGAATTCACACAGCTCATCCCAATTCACACGGTTATAGTGCTTAGGTTCTTGTTTTAGCGGCAGCACAATAGTTCCCGTAGCAGATATAAGGTTATGGTCTGAGTTATCTAGCGGTGCTGAGACCTCGACTCCAAAATCACCTGAATCTGAAATCAAAAAGAGATCCAAGGTGTTCGGGAAGTCGGTTGGGTGATCAGGTATTCTTGTTGGTTCGTCGACTAGCTGCAGTAGATTATGGCTGATTGCGAAAGTTTCAGACTGTCTTCCCATTAGATCTGTTCTATTGGAGTGGCGGAGCCAGTTGGTATTGTGGACGCTGAAGTCACCCAGTACAATGATCTCAGATGCCGGATGATGTGTCTAAATTCAATCCACCTTATCACCTAGATACTGAAACAGTCTAGGGAAGTGAATATCGTTTAGCGAGTGATATAGACAGCATAAAAACAGTGTTTTATCCTGAAAACAGATTTTAAACCAAGGAAGGTCGAAAGCGTCGTCCACCATCGTGTCCTCTCTCTGGCATGCCACAATCGATCTGGTGAAAACACAGAGGCCCCTTTAAACCTAAGTCTTGTATGGACCTCATACCCATTAAAAGGTAAATACGTTGTGTCAGTTGTTTGACTTATTTGGGTTTCGGTTAGGGCCAGCACATGGGGTTGTTCGTTTTGCAGATGCTTGTGGACTGCATCGACATTCACGTTGTTGTGCCCCAGTCCTCTGATATTGCATAACGCTATCAAGAGTTTGCTTTCTCTTCTAGAACGTTAATGAATTAGTGAATTCGCTGGAGGAGTGCTCGGCTTATCTGTATCATGAACCCCTGGAAGCAGTCCGAATTGGAGACTATTTTTACTCCAGATGATTCTGTCCCAGAAGAGCTCATCATGCTTCGTTGCCAATCCTTCCCACCCTGGAAACCGGACCATCCGCCAGATCCCGAAACGTAGTCACACAAGTGACCAATTTACGGGACCTATAGTTGGATGTGGTGTTATCACAATGGACGACGGGGGTGAGGCTACCTGCCACCTCTGGTCCTCTTAATTTTACAGAGGATTAGTTTATATTATTTTTTTCAAATATGTCTTTGGTGTCTAGAGCTCCTCTAAAATTGACGGTCTTTCTTTTAATTATTGGTGACTTTTCAATATTTTCAGCATGAGCTAGTCAAGCGCTGTCCTTAATTTGAGCGAGGGGTGCATTATCCTCATCATCAGAACTGGATCTTATCCATTCTATAAAACCTTTCAGATGATTTTTTTGGGGTATGATCAATTATAAGTTCTGACCCCGATGTTGACAGCTGAAGGGTCATTGGCCTGATTGAGATGCTAGGTCGTAAGTTTTCTACATCAACCGCGTCAGGTATAGAAGCTGGTGCTTTTGTCAATACAAATAGAGCAAATTCTTCGTAGAATAGCCTAAGGATCAAATGGATACAAACCACTCGCTCTAAAACCGTTTTGAAAGTTAATACGTGTCATGTATTTAGACCAGACTGTTGTAAGTATATTATTGAAGCGTGCCTCAGTGAGTTTCGAGATGAGTGCTTCAAAAACTCTTGGAATAGTTCTGTTTAAATTTTTCAACTACTGATACTGGTGGTAAATTGTCATAGAATTCGGGCTTCAAACGTTCACCTTGAAGAATGATCATTGGCGGTATACTAGTACCAAATGAATTGGCATAGCCAGCGATGGTAACACTTGCTCCAAAGACTGAAAATGGACTCAGTTGACCCTCTTCTGAGACAAAACAGTCTGCTTGTAGTGAACCGTTAGGTGGCAACCTTTCTGATCCATGTTACAAATCTTCTCAGGAAGAGTTTTGAGATCAAAATTATCATAAACTTTGTTCAACCTCTGGTAATGATCATCTATGATAAATTTGTTTTTCTTTTGAGCACTGGACCCCTAGCTTTTCAAACTGAACTTTTCTACGTGATATATCCGAATTCTCTTCATAAATTTTTAAACCATTCTTTACTAGTAACTTGTTCAGGATATAGAGTTTGAAGACGAAGCTGTGGAAAATCTGTGGTGTTACAGAAAATCTATTTCTGCAAACCTCACAATTCCGCTCGCAAGCTCTTCCTCCAGTTCGTCACTAAGTAGAGGTTTTCGACCTAGGGTTTTTTGAACTGCCTGTCTGAGAGTGGTTTGGTATAGTTCTTCTGGAACAAATCAACTAGAAAAAACTCGAAATTAATTTCTAATGGCAATTGATGATGCTAAGAAAGGAGTATAATAAATTTTTTGTGGAATTTTAATCGCCGACTTCTTTGTAGGGAAAATTTAAAAATAACATTATTTGGTCTAAGTTATAGTATTTCAACATCACAGGCCTTAAGCACGAACCTATAAACAAATAAATTGCAAAATATTGTAGAAAGGTGTGATATTACAAATATTACCTACGTATATACATAAAAAAAAAGAAAGGGGCCTAACCCCGACGAGTTGCCCATATATCTGTTCATGCAATCAAACTGATTTCATTATGAAATATAAATCCACCACCTCTTCATTATGATGATTATAATCAAAACATATGCTGGGATCACTATATATTAGGATAACGTTAAATGTTAAGGGAATATATCAATCTACCAGAATATATACAAACTATAGTATCATCAGAAGTGTACAGGTAAGGCACCTTTGATGTTCAAGCCTCTGCTTCTCAATTGTTTATTTGTAAGAAGCGATTTCTTATGAGTGTAAGAAATACTCTTTCTGATAATTTTATAATCGATGAACTGCAAATATACTTTATTAATATTATTATTATCAGATAATGACATCAATGTACCAACGAGTAGTGTCAGAGGCCTAAGTCACATAACACTGAATGTTACTCATTCATATTTTCCTTTTGTGAAGTGATGAACGATCGAATAGAATACTGCTTTGAATATAAATATGATAAAATTGTCAGCTAATTATATTACATTTTATACAGAAATAAATGAAATATGAAATGAGATTCTTAGTAGTATAAACTAAAGAGAAAATCTATGAATCTACCTCATTATTTTTTCGGAAAGAAACCTACGAAGAATATTACAAAATTTGGTGACTTTTATCTTCTGTAACTGTTCAAATTTTTTTAGACCTAAATTCTCAATATTTTTGTGAAGGTTCCTAGAAATAACACCTGTTGTAGAAAAAATAATCGAAAGAATAATTTTTTTCTTTTTCCACATTTTTCTAAACTCGTCGGCAAGCATCATATATTTAGAAATTTTTTCATTATATTTATTTTGTATATTATGTTTGTCGGGTATAGCAATATCAATTATATATGTTATTCGATTCTGTAAGAATCAGTAAGAATGATATCTGGCTATTACGTTCACAGCTCTGTTGCATAGAATTGTTTCATCAATTCTATGATATATAGTTTATATTTCTTGTTTTCACAAATAATCTCAGGTTCATTTTTCTTTTGAGAATGAGGTCATGTTCAAATCCTAAATTGAAATTGAATTGAATTGAAATAGCGACGACATTATGTCTTTCTAAGTAATCTGTTGAGGCAGATGATAATATATAAATTCTGCATCCAACTTTCTCTTTTAAATTATTATCGAATATATCACAATCTACCTTTTGCAATGTCAAGTTCAGAGGTATAAGATTATAATCTGAAGCAACAACAATATCATGTAATTTAGACAGTCTCTGTTCATTATGAAAATGGGAACTCTGATGAAAAATCTGTTTACTATGAAGATTGTTCAAATCAGTTAATCCACGACCTCCAAGATGTTTAGGTAGTGTAACTCTTTGAACAGCTGACTTTGGGTGGTGCTTATGATATTTACAAAGCATTCTCCTCGTTTGACATTGTAATTCATTTAGATCAGTTTCATAGCATTAAATAACTCCAAAAAAAGATGTAAGAATAGGAACTGCATAGGAGTTGATAGCTCTGAAAAGGTTTTTACTAGTTGAATGACTCTTGATGATAATTCTAATTCTGTTATATTATAAACCTTATAAACTTCTAATATTTTCTTTGATGCTGCTATGGTTAATGGTCTCCTCTTGAGCAAATCCAAGATATTTTTATGTATCTCCTTGATGCATTGACTCGATTTCGATATTGCAAATCTTTATTTAATCAGAGGTGATCTTTCCCTTTTCAATAGAAGGATTTTCACATTTTGAAGCCCAAATTTCATATGAATATCCTTGAAATAGCTGGAAGCAATCTCAAATAGACTTTTCAAATGAGATCTTGTTCCGGCATATAATTTAATATCATCACAATAAATTAAGTGACCTAATTTGAATTCAGTTGATAGACTCTTCATTTTGAAGCCAAAACTAGTAGCATTTAATTTATGAGATGATGGATTAAGGCAAAGACATACCTAAAGAACACTTAAAGAATCACCTCTTTTGATTGGAATCACTTCGGATGTACCGATTGTTTAGAATTATTTGAATGAAGTTTGGTTCTCCATTTTTTCATTACAAATTCAAGAAAAAGACGAAGTGTCATATCAATTTTATAAGTTTCCAAAATTTTTTGAAGCCATGAATGAGAGAACTATCAAAAGCCTTTTGATTGATATATATATATATATATATATATATATATATATATATATATATATATATATATATATATATATATATATATATATATATATATATAAAGTGTATAACGACTGTCCAGTAAAGGTTAGGTTTTCTCTTTAATTTATACTGCTCATAATCGTATTTCATATTTTATTTATTTCTATATATAAATATGATTAGCTTACAATTTTATCATTTATATTCAAAGCAGTATTATATTCGATCGTTCATCACTTTACACAAAGAAAACTATGAATGAAAAACATTCAGTGTTACTCGACCAAGGCCCGAACATTGGATTTTTCCGGAGAGAAAGCATTGACACTACTCGTTGGTACATTGATGTCAGCGGCTGATAAAGCTATAGTTCATGTATATTCTGTAAGAATGACAAATTTTCATAACATAATTTCATTTATATAAACAAATAAATAAAATATGAAATGAGATTCTGAGCAGTATAAACTAAAGAGAAAACCTATGACTCTACCTCATTATTTTTTTCGGGAAGAAACCTACGAAGAATATTACAAGATTTGATGACTGTTATTTTTGTAACTGTTCAAACAAATTTTCTTCAGACCCAAAATCTCAATGCTTTTGTGAAGATTCCTAGGAATAACACCTGTTGTGGAAATAATAATCGGTAGAATAAAAATTTTTTCATTTTCCACATTTTTTAATCTCGTCGCCAAGCATCATATATTTAGAAATTTTTTCATTGTATTTATTTTGTATATTATGTGTGTCGGGTATAGCAATATCAATTATATATATTATTTGATTCTTTTTATCAGTAATAATGATATCTGGTCTATTGTGTTTTACAGCTCTGTTGCAAAGAATTGTTTTATCAAAATAAAGTTTATATTTGTCATTTTCACAAATAATCTCAGGTTCATTATGTCTTTCTAAATAATCTGTTGAAGCAAGGACTGAGCAAGATGATAATATATGAAAATTGTTTCTGAAGAACAGAAACATCTACGGTAAGAATCATCTATATTTTTTTTGATGATGTGTTTTCTATAACTCCTCGTGAAAACAACCTGATCCTGGATCGCAATTGCCAAGCCTTCTGTTTAAGTAAACAATTCTTCAGAAACTAACCATTTCTAATGCGATTTCTATATATATATATATATATATATATATATATATATATATATATATATATATATATATATATATATATATATATATATATATATATATATATATTTATATATAGATAAATTTCAAATTTCAAAAGAACCCTAGTTTTTATTCATAATCAGTTATACTTTGCATGTAATTTCGTATTTTTGGATAGACGACCTATTTCAACTTTATCTCAAAAATCAGTATGTAATTCCAGGAAACGATAATTTGAAATGAAAATTAAAATCAACGCATTAGTCGATTTGACTACTTCATGATAATGCATAAGTGAAAAATAAACATCCTACTGTATTTGGAGAAAGAACTTTCGATAAAATTTTTTCATCAATTTAAATATATGCGATCGTTTTTTTTTTGCTACAAGTGTGCAATAAAGAAGGCTCGAGAGCTTTACAAAACAGGAAAATAAAACCGAACTCCAAATTGCTTTGAAAACGAAGCTCTCAACGAAATACTAGTAGGCCGGTTTCAATGAGAAAATTGAGGCTAAACAGAATATATCAACATAAACTGGCGCTATATTCATGAATATTGAAGCGTTCGACAAAATGCCACAAAGCCACAAAGGATTCATATACAAGATGAGATGACACGCTTTACCTAAGAACAAATATAACTTGGTCG
This sequence comes from Cryptolaemus montrouzieri, assembly GCA_013387265.2. Taxonomy (NCBI): domain Eukaryota; kingdom Metazoa; phylum Arthropoda; class Insecta; order Coleoptera; family Coccinellidae; genus Cryptolaemus; species Cryptolaemus montrouzieri. Next base: position 28,440,907 of record JABFTP020000185.1, on the reverse strand, counting down.
CGATAAACATCACCGAGTCAACATCCAATAAAATAGAACTAGTTCTACCCAAAGGATCAATTCTGAGACCCCCTGATCTTTAACATATAAATAGCAGACATGCCCAAAATGAAATGCTGTAAAATAGATTTAATAGAAAACGAGGTGGAAACTACGTATACAATAAAAACGAACAGGTTTCAACTAAAATATTACAGGACATAAACAGGATAACGAACTACATAAAAAATGAAAAATAAAGGTAAAGCCAAATAAAACGAAGGCAGTATGTTTTGAATATAACAAATGAGTCGATAACTCTCGGAAATATCCAATAAAAATAAAACTTTTTCTCAAAATTGAAATTTGTTCAAAACTTTCCCCTCCCACAAAGATACAATCATTCCAATGCTGCTTTAACGATTATATGCCTTTCTCATAGAATGATTTATCATTAACCTCAGAAAGGTGTCTTTAATATGCTTCTTATCCGAGCTAAATCATTTTCCCTGGAAAATCTTGTTCAAACCAAAAATGGGCTAAGTGCCATATCGTGAGAATGAGGTGGGTGTGGTAACGATTCTAAACGAAAATACAGTCATAAATCTCCAGATCTGGCACCATTGGATTATTGTTTGTTTCAGTCGCTCCAAAATCTAACCTCAAATGAGGTCGAAAACCAACTCGATCGAAAAAATCTTTTTGCCAACAAAGACCAAAAATTTTATGAGCGTGGAATTATGATACTACCAGAAAGATGGCAAGAGGTGTTATACCAGAACGGCCAATATATAATTTAATAAAGTATTTGTTCACGATACAAAAACTGTCTTCCATTTAAATTATTCTTAAATAAAGAAATTACTTTCCGAAAAACTCTCTAACTCTATACGCAAAACTTAAAACACATCCCTCGTAGTAATAAACACATCGTGAAATTCCATTCGTATTTTGACATACTTTAGCATTGAAGAGTTCTATTTGTGATTTTGAAGACAGCCCTAAACGCGATCTTCTTTTCACTCCATACACAAAACTTCGTAATTTCTGTTTTCAAATAAACCTCAGGCCTGATTTGAGCTGACAAGTTTCCGATATATTTTTGCAGAACTCAGATCGAAAACATGAAATAGATTTCATTGAGCAAGGTCATCAAGATAACTGACAGTATAATTAAATTTCGATAGATGTTTTCATTCTCACTTATCGTTCTCTAGCTCCTTCCAATAGAATTACCTCCTTCAAGACGAACGACCGAGCGTGACACGGGAAAATTGAAGAGACATTACGAAGCATGTGAGCTGAGTGACTGCCATTCAATTATTTTGGATTGAGTAAAAGCGTCAAGCAACTTATAAAATTCTGTTCAGGGATATTACGTCCTTTGTGCAGCGACGTCAGCCGCTTTTGATAAATTTCTCTGCCTTTGAGGGAATTTATCGAGAATCAGAGACCTACTTGGGTGTTAGGGGGAAAATATCCACACGATCAAATGCGAGTTTGTGCAAAGCATAACTCTTCTTTCGGGAATAATTGCTTTCTCAGTAAAGATGTTCATATTCTTAGGATGACAATCTCCATTTATTTCGAGGTATATAGAGTTCAGACTTAAATTGAATAAATTCAATGAGAAGTCAATATATTTCACAGGACATGTCAATTTTCATTTGCATTTATTATTTGGTCAAAAATTCGTTTGTTTAGGTCAGGGGTTCTCAAACGGTCGATCGCGAGTGCTTGTTGAGTAGATCTCGAGAAGAGAAAAATTTTTAATTAGTAGGTAACTAAACTACAAACATTCCTTACGTAATGGAATAATACTTTGCTAGTGGCAAAAGGCGGCTTTATCAAAGGAACGCGCGGCACTTGTCAGAGAAAAACCGTTTTTTATTCTTGCCGCTTTTCTAGAAAATTCGGGAGGGCGCGTTTGACAGGAACATCTGAGACTTTCGCTCACGGCGATATAAATGTTGCATCTGCAGGAATTGGAGTCATTCTGAAATGTAACTTGAAGGCAACACTACGTCGATAAAAAAGTTTGTTATCAAATAGTACAAAATGAGTGCAGCGAAGAAATATAAAACGTATGATTTTAATAACGATTGGGAGGAAGAATTTTTTTTTTGTATAGAGAAGGATAAGTGCATTTGTCTTATTTGTCGTGCGTCAGTTTCAATACCTAAACGTGGTAACTTAAAGAGGCATCATAAAACGGTTCATAAAAACTATGACAAGGATTTTCCGCCACAAAGTGAAATAAGAAAACGAACAATACGTGATTTAATATCTTGTTTGAAGAAAGAACAAACCATGTTCATAGAACCAGCCAAACAATCAAAAGCTGCTACGATCGCGTCATTTAAAATATCTCATATATTGGTGAAACACAAGAAACCATTCGAAAATGAATGGGTTGTGAAGGAAGCAGTAATTGAAGCGGGTGAGACTTCATTTGGAGATTTTAAATATAAAACAGAAATCATTTCTGCTCTTACAGAACTTCAGTTATCTCGTCCGACTGTCACAAAGCGTATTGAAGTCATGGCAGATAAACTAAAACATGATATCATGAAATATACATACTTCTCCTTACAGTTCGACGAATCCATCGAATTGACAGACACTGTTGACCTATGTATTTTTATTCGGATGGTATTCAATGACATGTTGGCTAAGGAAGAATTTTTGACGATCATTCCTCTGAAGGGGAAGACCTGTGGCGAAGGTATATATGACATTTTCTCCAATTTTGTAAAAAAATACAACCAACGGAGTACCAGCAATGACTAAAAACAAAATCAGTTTTGTGGAATTGTGTCGAGCTAATGAAGATTTTCTCAATTTTTTTCATTCCATTGCATTACAAATCAACAAGTTTTGTGATCAAAAGTTTTAAACATGGAGGAAATTATGGGCATTGCAACAATAATTGTGGATTCCATCCGTGCACGTAGCTTGCTACGGTGGCTCTTCAAGTTGCAGTTGGAAGATAGGTAGTCAGCTAAACGCACTGATTTATTTCTTATTAGTCACAGGGACGTTAGGTGGTTGAGTCGCGGAAAATTCTTAGAAAGGTTTCAAGAATTAGTGTCCGAAATAACAGCTATTCTTGACGAAAGAGGTGATGAGACTCAGATGTTGAAAACGAGAAATGGCTGACTGATTTGGCATTTTGATTGAATCACAATGCACTTAAACGCCATTTCTTCAAGGAAAAGGAATTATTGAGATGATTAGCGCAGTAAATTCAACAACTTATGATAGATCAACTGAAAAGAAAGGATCAGAAACTTTTTCCGTCTTTGAAAGCATGGATTCCTCAGTTAAATTATAATACGTATAAGACTGAATTATCAAATATTTTGAGACAATTGGAAATGCGTTTTAATGATTATAGTAATTTAGCAAATATAACACACATACCTGCATCATTTATGAATTATCTTTTTTTTATGTAAGAACATTCAATTCAGTTTAATATGAACTCATGTTCTGTTGAAATTAGTTGGTGCAGATTATATCAGATATACATCTCGAAGCTACAGCACCTGATACAAATTTCTGGTGTTCTATATCTGAAGATAAATATCCGAATCTAAGGAAAATCGCCCTTCAACCGACGGCGTTGTTTGGGTCAACTTACTTGTGCGAGCCTGCATTTTTCTGAAATCAAGATAATTAAGTCAGAACATCGCAATCGACTGACTGACGATCATTTATCATCATGCTTGCGAATATCACTCAGTGGTTACGTACCATCTTATGAAAAGTATGCTGAGGACATGCAGTGCCACGCTTCAACATTCAAAGTCACTCCTTAGTTAAGTTTAACTACATATGTAACTCTTATGTTTTCTAACAACCAATATACTCGCAATTTTGAATAAGAATGAGTTCTTTTATTGATATTATAGAGAAGAACCTAACTAAACCTAACCCAAACCTTAACTAAAATAATGTATATTGTGCGGAAAATAATAACTGTATATGCTACGGTACACCCTACTTAGGTAGGTAGGGTGTATCGTGTATGTACGACAACCCTGCATCACACATACTTGCAGCCTCTCAAAGTCGATCGCAAGTAGTCTAAAAATATTGAGGTAGATCGCCAGCCTTTCAAGTTTGAGCACCCCTGGTCTAGGTTATTTGGAAAAACCCCTAACTTTTTTCATCATCATGGTACACCTCATTCGTCACAGATGAATGTAATCATCAATATGTGGTTGTAGAGGACCCCAAACTTGTGTTTGAAGCCTTTATGAATAATGCTATACTCTTTTGTTCTGGTTACATGGTTTTCTTATCTAATGATATTTGATTTTCATATTTCAATTACATAAAACAATGTTTACAATTACGCCTTTCACCACATTGTAGCTTTTTTAGATAGGTAGTACATTAAAAAGAATCATTTCAATATTAAACAAGACTTAGATACCAGATATTCAATACGGAACAATCGAAAGTGAAAGCAGTTGATAATCCATAATCACAAAAACTTTATCCTCTTGTCGAACTCCACAAGGATATACCATCAGACCAGTTATCTCATATGTTACAGCCCAACACCCAAACTTTTTATCATCTTATAAATATCATTGAACTCATGTCATTTCAGTTATGGTAAATTGCGAAATTATGTTTTCCATTTTCATTCGAAATTGTAACGTCTAGGAAATTTATCGAATTATTGCTTTCTATTTCGGTTGTGAATCCAATTTTTGGATGTAATGAATTTATATGATTTTCGAAAATCTGTTTAACTGTCTATCTGTTCCTGTGAAGCAAATTATGATATCGTCTACATAGCGATACCAGTATAAACAATATTTACTGAGTGGATGATGAATTAATTTCTCTAAATTTTTCATGAATATTTCTGCTAACAAAGGACTTAACGGATTGCTCATATCAAGCCGTTTTCAATAGTATAATATTTGTTATTGAAATGGAAAAAATTTTGATCTGAACAATGAAATTGGAATATCTGATCCAAAGATAATATTTCAGCCAAACATCAAACAGCAAAAATCATCAAAGAAGACTTTTCAAAACTTTCACCTCATTGCAATTCCGATTATAAGATAATAAAAACAATTCGTGAAAATAGTACCAAGAACGATTTAGTATTCACTAAAACAGATAAAGGTAACACCGTCATCGCGATTAGTAAAACCGATTATATTTCTAAAACTGAAGAATTATTAACAGCCGGAAACTATATAACATCAACTAAGGATCCTACCGCAAAATTTCAGAAAGTGGTAAAAACATAATTTCGACAGCAAAATAATTAATTACAGACCACGAAAATATAAATTCATTAACTCCAATCCACAGTTCCCCGAATTATATTCGTTGATAAAACTTCATGAACCTAATTACCCCATTAGACCTGTTGTTTCTTATGTAACGGCACCTTCTTTCAAACTTTCAAAATTCCTCAACGACTTGCTAATAAAACATCGCAATTTTAAATCTAAATTTTCGGTCAAAAATTCATACGAACTAATTGCCAATATCAAAGATACCATTATACCACCTAATTCCGAACTCATTTCTCTCGATGTTAAGAATCTATTTTCAACATCCTCCTAAAGATACGTTTTACTTAGTTGAAGAATTATTAGAAAAGAATCATGTCAATACTATCATTAAATCAGATATTCTTTCATTATTACAAATTTGTCTAGATCAAAATTATCTCCATTTCAATAACAAATATTATACTATTGAAGACGGATTGATTTTGGCAATCCGTTAAGTCCTTTGTTAGAAGAAATATTCATGAATAATTTAGAGAAATTAATTCATAATCATCCACTAAGTATATATTATTTATACTGGTATCGCTATGTAGACAATATCCTTATTTGCTTCACAGGAACAGATAAACAGTTGAAAAGATTTTCGAAAATCTAATAAATTCATTACATCCAAAAATTGGATTCACAACCAGAATAGAAAGCTATAATTCGATAAATTTCCTAGACGTAACAGTTTCGAATGAAAATGGAAAACATGTTTTCGCAATTTACCATAAGCCGTCACATACAGATATTATAATACATAACTCGTCGTGTCATCCGTATCAACATAAAATGTCAGCATTCAATAGTTTTATTCATAGATTGATCAACATTCCGTTATCACCAGAAAATTTCAACAAAAGAATTAAATTTGATTAAACAAATAGCCAAAAATAATGGTTACAATCCCAAACTAATAAATAATATTTTCAATGAAAAACTAAGTAGAATCGCATTGAATGAAGTTTACCCTGTCGATAAATTGAAACAAAAATTCAATACCTTAACTTACGTTGGTATTACAAGTGAAAAACTGAACTCATTCTTGAGTAGCAAAAATTTCAACATAGCTTTCCAAACTAATAATAATTCAGGCAAATATATAAAAATAATAAATCCAAATCAGGTAAAACAATAAATCAAGTGTTTATAGACTGAATTGCAATGACTGTGATAATTTCTACATTGGTAGAGCACATAGAAATTTTAATATTAGAATATCGGAACATAAACGCAGTTTTTCAAATAAAAATCAGATTCAAATTACGCGAATCATCTATTTCGACCCACAGTTTGAAATTTTGCATACAGATGATAAATATTGGAAGGTAGATCCTTGGGAAATTTCAGAAATAAATAAATACAAACACTCAGGTAAACTCATCAATGAACAAGTCGATTTAAGCCCTTCACCTCTATTGAATCTCTTCGGGGAGCAATCTATTCCTCAATTTCATTGGATATACCTGTCATAAATAACCACTTAAGAAGAAGCAACCCAATAAGCTTTTAATTACTCAAGAACATTTATATTTATATTCTCATTTATATTTTCTGTACATTAATTCGTCTGAAGAAGCTACGGTGTAGTGAAACGCGTTACGAATCGCAATTATTCAGTAAAATTCTTAAAACACAGTACTTGTTTGTTTTTATTATTGAATCCTTTTATATAATAAAACTCATGAATCTTCAAGAAGAATAATTAGAACAAAATATTTTATTTTCAATGATGAAACTTACATGAGCAACAACGTTTTAATGATGGGTTATCCTCTCAGTTCATTATTAGCATAAATTTTCATGGATAACATCGAGAAAATAATTCTCCATCATCCGCTGTCCAAACAATGCATTTGATAAATAAGATACGTGGATGAATAATCCGTTGTTTCACAGGTATAAATTGGTAATCAGATTCTTTTGGTAACTTCATAAGCTCAATTCAAACTAATGGAAAGTTTGCTTTGGAGAAGGAAACTGAGAATTCCATTAACTTTTTAGATTCAAGTATGACCATAGACTTGATTTTTCTATTTTGCATCCCATACTGACATTACCATTCAGCACATCCACAGCTGCATCAGAAACCTGTCCTGGGCTGAGATAGGTACAACCGAAAATATCTTCAATGATCCAAATCAATGACATAATATCCTCTCTCTTCAACCAGGAGGAACAAAATAACCAGATCTGGTCCTCCAAATGAAATTTAGCACCTTAACTGCACATCAGAAATGTTATGGGTCATCCAACTCACGTATTTAAATAACCGTCACAGAACCAAAAATTCACAAAATATTCAGAATAAAATATGTGACATTCGAATTAATTTTTGATGTCTGTCAGCTTGAATATATCTTCTATTGATAAAGAATTCCACCAAAATGTCCAAATATGTTGACTGTTCGTACATTAATCCATTGACTCAATTTAACTAATGACAGTTTCACTGTTCGTTCAGAAATACGGTTCTGTAAAGTATCGGTATCTGGAAGTTTTCGATGATATATTACCAAAGCTCTACGCTGACGATCCCTTTACGCGAAAAGATATCATGGTTAACGTAGCGGATTAATCCATTCAGAACCAGTCAGATATTTATTTATTAAAGTTTCTTCCATTCATGAAACGGAAGTCGAAGGCGCAGCACGGCGAATATACGAATAAGAACTCATATCTATATGGATTTAATATAAATCTGCGTGTAATATTATACATTGATACCTAGCGTACAAAAACTCTCAACTTTCCAACGCCGTTCTGATTTATAAATGACATTTGATCTTTCTTTTTCTGCAGTAATCTAATGTTACCGATATACACGGTTGAACAAGTGTGCTGGAATACCTAGAAAATATTCAGAAAAGATGTCATATAATAGCAGTTTATTTAGTATGCAAATCCCTATTCATACCATACGGGAATGCAATCTCGCATTAAAATATCAATCTCGGTATTCGCGAGATTCAGGAAATCTAATCTTGCGAAATCTCGGTATTGTGCGAGATCTCGCATTGTAAAGAAATAATCATCGAAAATGTACGAAAATTCCTATCATTTATATTTCTATTGGCTCTAATTGTTCCTCAGGAGCAAAATAAAGAAATAAAATCTCAAGATAACCAGTAATTTATTCAAAAAGAAACATATTATTCTGAAACTTGAGAATAACTCCTCAAAAAGCATAAAGTATCTAGGATTTCATCTGCTAGCCGACTTCGAATGCTGCATGCCAGATAACCAGCTGAGAAAACGCCCGTTCTGCCTCGACACTTGTTGGTACTACAGAAAAAGACATTAGTTAGGGACCTGTAGATTTTGTCATTTAGACCCTCCTGAATCGTACAAATTGTTTTCTTCCTTCATATCGAGTGACGATGATAAAGGTGCCACACGTTCTTGCGAACGCTCTTTCAATGCCATTTCCAATTCCTCATCGAGACTAAGAGAAGCGTTCGCCATTTCTGGCTCTGAATTTTTCTTCACTACAGCGAATGGAATCATCACTTTCATTCATGGCTTCTTCTGCAACTGAAGATGAAGACGGTTCGTTTTGTATATTGACTGCAATATTGTCATCTTTGGAAATGTTCTTGTGTAATCTTCCGATTAACTTTATCATTTCTTTTTCGATTGAAGATTTTGGGAACAGATTGAAAGTTCAGGCACTAGCAGATTGACTGAAATATACGTCGTTTTGGCCAGGGTTTGTCAAATAAAACAATCCTGCGACCATAAGTGTTCGAGGTTCATTAATCCTCATGGATTCAGCAAGTTTTGAGCTACTGATTGAAATCTGAATTTCGACGACATAGTACTTCACCCGCCAGTTTTATAGGCTTATATACGAGTTCTAAATCTGATAAAGCATGATATTCTTCGTCTGAGACACTATGATTTGAATTTGATCCAAGAATGCAATCAACCAAGGCCTTGCTTACATAAACGCCTCAAAAAGTCTAGGGAACACTATCCAATATCTTTAAAATATGAATTTGATGATTCGAATTTACAGAAATCTTTCGGTTTTTGTTAGGATGTATTGTAAATAATGTATTCTCAAGAAAACGAAATAATATTTGTCTTCTCAAAGCACCTATTATTAAAAAAATTGAAATTTGAAAATGACGAAATTTGGTAAAACAAAAAAAATCCTGAACTTATATTTTCGAAACGATATGGAAGCACTTATATTTTTCAGTACCCAGAAGGTCCACCTCTGTTATTAATGACACTTTGGCATCGTCGCGGCATACTCAATATTAAATTGTCTATTACTTTTTGGCCTAAGTCATTCCAAGCCCCTGAACTGCTAATCGATGCTTCTGTTCGTCCTTCATATATTTCTAAAGAATGTCATTCTCTATTGGTGTTTGACTACTTGTCTTTCTTTTTTGATGAGGTGATCAAATTCTGGCACTAAGTCAACTTCATCTACAGTGGGTAAACTGCAATCAATTTCTTCATTATCAATAATGTCATCACATTCTTCATCGTCAGACTCCTCCACATCTGACTGAGCTATGACTGTGTCTGTTGTACTTTCTTTTTCGATTCAGTTCCACGTTTTGATTTGTAAATCACATCTATAACCCCCAATTGAATGCCGTGAGCGTACAATAGCTGGCGAAGAGGATTCATGAGTCGCCCAACCGTCACCATTACACTCATCTGTGGTAACACCCACTATATCTTCATCTAATGACAAGCCATATTCTGATAATTTCTTCCTAAAAATAGTTATGCAACTCTTTGTAGGATGCTTCCGACTATGCGCACAAGACCCAAATTCGAGAACATATTTTTATCCTCTGAAAATGTATGAACATTCACTTTCATGAAGCTCCTGTTTTTGCATGAAGTCCATTTATCGAAAGTAAGGCTGAATCTATGGTTTTTCTTTCTTAGATTCATAAGATCCTGCGAAACTTTCATTTTCAAACTCATGCCATAATCCATAAAAATCTGTTTTATGGAGTTAGACGATGCAGGTATTTTGTCACTAGTCGCAAATAATTCTCTCAAATCTTTCGACGTGCAAAAGATCTAAAAGTCATGCCATCTTTAGAAATCATCCTTGAAATTCTTTCTTTCAAAGAAATTTTTGTAGGAAAGAACAGTAATCAGATATTATCTGCCTCTTCGTACCGGTTGGAGGAGGTAGTCTTACTGACGCGGAACCATTGATCAGCATTGAAGAATTTGATGGAACCAGAGTCATGTTTTCTGTCACTTTTTCATGAGAAAAATCAATTTTGTGGTTGGACAGTAAATGTACAGATAAGCCTCTGGGAGATCAAGCCGTTGGTTTCAAAAGAGACTTACATAATTTCCACTGGCAGTTTGTTCATCCTCTGCCTTCAAAAGTATTTCCAAACCTCTGATCCACTTTGAAACTTTTTATTAACTAGCTTTGTTGTCATTTTAACACAAAACGAATAGACCGAGAGAACTTAAACACACAAGGAACTATTTCCAACTGTTATTGGAATAGTTTATAAATCTGCAGATTGCCATGCACACTGACACGTCCAGGCTCGCAAAACAATGATAAATTTACGACAACCGGAAAACGTCTAGTCTTACTCATAACTATCGCTTGGTGGCCCTAGCGCAACGTGTTGCCGCCAGGAATAGGTACATTGTTTACATAAGTCAACAACATGTGAAAGCACTGAAAGCTAACCAAAATGGACATAATACCAATCTTGTAAATCTTGTGAGATCGCGCATGATTTTGGGTGCGAGATTGATCTTGCAGAATAGGTCCGAGATCTAAGTATTGCAAGATCGTAGTATACCGAGATCGCATTCCCTACATACGAGGGCACAACGAAAAATCCGAGAAGTTCTTTCATTTTACAATGAGCTAGTTATAATTATAATGACGGTCGATCAAAAAGAATCTCTTTTATATAACACAACGTTATATCAGACTACTAGTGAAAATGTATGAACATTCACATTCATGAAACGCCTGTTTTTGCATGAAGTCCATTCATCGGAAGTAAGGCTGAGTCTATGGTTATTCTTTCTCAGATTCATAAGATCCTGCGAAACTTTCGTTTTCAAACTCATGGCGTATTCCATAACAATCTGTTTTATGGAGTTAGGCGATGCAGGTAATTTATAGCCACTAGTCGCAAATAATTGTCTCAAGTCTTTCGAAGTACAAAAGATCTAAAATTCTTGCCATCTTTGGAAATCATCCTTGGAATTATTTCTTTCAAAGAAACTTTTGTAGGGACGAAAAGTAATCAGATATTTTCTGCCTCTTCGTACCGGTTGGAGGTGGTAGTCTTACTGACGCGGAACCATTGATCAGCATTGAAGAATTTGATGGAACCAGAGTCATGTTTTCTGTCACTTTTTCAAATATTGATGAAGCCGTTTTTGTCTCTTCATAAGAAATTAAACTGGCTTCTTCATCAAACTAACAAGAAGTTAGATTTGTGATTGTTTGCTTTGTTTCATCTAGTGAAAGCTATGCTTGTTGAACATTTCTAAACTTCAGTCGCAATGTACTCACTGTTTCTTCACCAGATTCCTTAAGCCGTTTAGCTAAGCTATATATATATATATATATATATATATATATATATATATATATATATATATATATATATATATATATATATATATATATATATATATATATATTTTCCAAATATATATAGTGAGTTGTATTCACAGAAAGAATGAAAAAGAAATACACTGTGCACTATTAGTTTTCTAAAAGTTATAGAAAAGAGGCCGTGGTGCCTCAAAGATTTCATAGAAACATTAAAAGTAACCATGTGCAAGATCTCAGGTACCTGAAGTACGCAGTTCAATATTTTAAACAAAACCAAAATATCAGATATAGTTCTACGATTTTCGAGTGACAATAAATTGAAATATTTACGGGCAGGAGCGTAGTCATGATTCAGGATAACAAACTTAGTTTTGAAGCATATGAAACGTATGAATCTATTCTGAATGCATTCAAGTCGGTTGGAATAACAATCATAACGAGGGTTCCAAATACATGAGGCAAAATTTAATTTACTGTATATGTAAGCATAATACAAAGTGATAAGTGATTTTACATATTTAAATTCCTTACTTCTCCTGAAAATATAACCCATCATTCGACTTGAACTATTTGTTATGCGATCTATGTGTGCATTGAAGAGCAACTTCGAATCGAAAGTGACACCAAGATCAAAAGCCGTGGACACACGTCGCAACAATGAATTCCCAATTGAGTACTGAAAAGTGATAGGGAAATGGTTTCTAGTAAAAGTTATCATGAAACATTTATTTAAATTAAAAAACAATTGGTTTTCTTCACAGTACTCAACCAAGTTATCCAAATCTAGTTGAAGATCGACGCAGTCCCTTAAGCATCTGATAGATCTAAAAACTTTCAGATCGTCTGCATAGAGCAAGAATCTGGAATGCCGGAAACATTTATCTATGTCATTTCTATGAATTAAGAAAAGGAGAGGACCGAGATGAGTTCCCTGCGGTACCCCACAAGTACTAATGATGGTTCGATAAACTAAACTATGAAGTCCCTTTGCTTTTGAGGTACAATTTATCTGGAATTTATATTGCTGATAGTTTGTTCTATTGAATTTATACATGAAGGAAATGTCCACCTTGGGCCTTTTTTCCTATCGTTTCAGCACTCGTTACCAATGCAGATAATTGAAAACAGATTTCTCGACGAACTTATTTCTACACTTTCAAATACTTGATTCTAGGTGCGCTCAGCGATGTTTGGGCCTCATAACCTGTTGGATATTCTTGACTAATAAAGAATGGAGTAAGTTTCAAGTCCTTTTTTTTATTATTCAACAAACAAACGGTATTGTATTAACAAATGCTTCGTATAAACTAAACTAATTTCCAGTCGAATATATATGATCAGTTCATTGACATCTGACAGTTGAAGTTATACCGAAACAGAATTATTAGAAAAACACACAGAATATATTAGGATTTCAACAGACATATAGAATATACATCTTAAATTAACTTAGAGCCGAGATGGGCACTCTCCAATTTCATATACATGGGTCCTGGGCTGAGATAGGTACAACCGAAAATATCTTCAAAGATCCAATTCAATGACATAATATCCTCTCTCTTCAACCAGGAGGAACAAAATAACCAGATCTGGTCTTCCAGATGAAATTTAGCACCTTCACTGCACATCAAAAATATTATGGGTCATCCAGCTCACGTATTTAATTAACCGTCACTGAACCAAAAATTCACAAAATATTCAGAATAAAATATGTGACATTCAAATTAATTTTTTGATGTCTGTCAGCTTGAATATATCTTTTATTGATAAAGAATTCCACCAAAAATGTCCAAATATGTTGACTGTTCGTTCATTAATCCATTGACTCAATTTAACTAATGACAGTTTCACTGTTCGTTCAGAAATACGGTTCTGTAAAGTATCGGTATCTGGAAGTTTTCGATGATATATTACCAAAGCTCTACGCTGACGATCCCTTTACGCGAAAAGATATCATGGTTAACGTAGCGGATTAATCCATTCAGAACCAGTCAGATATTTATTTATTAAAGTTTCTTCCATTCATGAAACGGAAGTCGAAGGCGGAGCACGGCGAATATACGAATAAGAACTCATATCTATATGGATTTAATATAAATCTGCGTGTAATATCATACATTGATACCTACCGTACAAAAAATCTCAACTTTCCAACGCCGTTCTGATTTATAAATGACATTTGATATTTCTTCTTCTGTAGTAATCTAATGTTACCGATATACACGGTTGAACAAGTGTGCTGGAATACCTAGAAAATATTCAGAAAAGATGTCATATAATAGCAGTTTATTTAGTATGCAAATCCCCTATTCATACCATACGGGAATGCAATCTCGCATTAAAATATCAATCTCGGTATTCGCGAGATTCAGGAAATCTAATCTTGCGAAATCTCGGTGTTGTGCGAGATCTCGCATTGTGAAGAAATAATCATCGAAAATGTACGAAAATTCCTATCATTTATATTTCTATTGGCTCTAATTGTTCCTCAGGAGCAAAATAAAAAAATAAAATCTCAAGATAACCGGTAATTTATTCAAAAAGAAACATATTATTCTAAAACTTGAGAATAACTCCTCAAAAAGCATAAAGTATCTAGGGCTTCATCTGCCAGCCGACTTCGAATGATGCATGCCAGATAACCAGCTGAGGAAAACGCCCGTTCTGCCTCGACACTTGTTGGTACTACAGAAAAAAAGACATTGGATAGGGACCTGTAGATTTTGTCATTTAGACCCTCCTGACTCGTACAAATTGATTTCTTCCTTCATATCGACTGACGATGACAAAGGTGCTACACGTTCTTGCGAACGCTCTTTCAATGCCATTTCCAATTCCTCATCGAGACTAAGAGAAGCGTTCGCCATTTCTGGCTCTGAATTTTTTCTTCACTACAGCGAATGGAATCATAACTTTTATTCATGGCTTCTTCTGCAACTGAAGATGAAGACGGTTCGTTTTGTATATCGACTGCAATATTGTCATCTTTGGTAATGTTCTTGTGTAATCTTCCGATTAAATTTATTATTTCTTTTTCGATTGATGATTTTGCGGGCAGATTGAAAGTTCAGGCACTAGCAGATTTACTGAAATATACGTCGTTTCGGTCAGGGTCTGTCAAATAAAACAATCCTGTGATCATAAGTGTTCGACGTTCATTAATCCTCATGGATTCAGCAAGTTTTTGAGCTACTTATTGAAATCTGAATTTCGACGACATAGTAATTCCACTGCCAGTTTTATAGGCTTAAATACGAGTTCTAAATCTGATGAAGCACGATATTCTTCGTCTGAGAAACTATGATTTGTATTTGATCCACGAATGCAATCAATCAAGGCCTTGCTCACATAAACACCTCAAAAAAGTCTAGGGAACACTTACCTATATCTTTAAAATATGAATTTGATGATTCGAATTTATAGAAATCTTTCGGTTTTTGTTAGAATGTATTGTATATAATATATTCTCAAGAAAACAAAATGATATTTGTCTTCACCAAAGCACCTATTATAAAAAAAAATTGAAATTTGAAAATGACGAAATTTGGTAAAACAAAAAAAAAATCCTGAACTAATATTTTCGAAACGATATGGAAGCAGTTATATTTTTCAGTACCCAGAAGGTCCACACCTGTTATTAATGACACTATGGCATCGTCGCGGCATGCTCAATATTAAATTATCTATTACTTTTTGGTCTAAGTCATTCCAAGCCCCTGAACTGCTAATCGGAGCTCCTGTTCATGATGGAAGACACTTTGACGCAGGAGATTTCTTTTCAGGGTGTTCAACACATGCTCGATGGGATTCAGATCTGCGGAGCAGGATGGTCACGGTAGAAGATCGATATCATTCTCTTCAAGAACGCTCAAGACAACTCTTGCACGATGAGAAGGGGCATTATCTTGTTGGAAGAGTGGATTTTGACCCATTGTTTAAAGATACCGTACCACTACAGGTAAAACTATCTCATTTGCGTAAGAATTTCCCGTGAGGTTGTTCTGTAGAAAAACGAGGTCAGTTCTTCCACCAAGGCGTATACCTCCCTAAAACATCACTGATCCGCCTCCCTATCTATCAATTTCTCGAGCATGCTAGAGACGGTTTTGCTTTCCAGGTACTCTCCATATTCGAATTCTTTCCGAATCGGGATAATAACTAAATCTAGATTCATCACTGAAGAGAACTGTGGCCCACCTCTCTTGATCCCAGTTTACGTGTTCTTGCTAAACGAGCAGCGCGATTTCCATGGGTCAGTTGTGGAATTCTTAAAGGACGTCTGGAGTGGAGTGGACTTTTGTGCAGTCGATTTCTCACAGTTTGGCCGGAAATTTAGAAATCTCTTCTGGCTGAAACGACCTGTATGGCGTTCTTCTACGCTACCTGTTTCATTCAAACGCGACCATAAACGGTTTATGATACTTGGGCTACTTCCCAGAACCCCGGATACTTCCCGTTAGAGCTCCTAGCTTGGAGCATGCCAAAGGCTCGTAACATTTTTTCTCTAGTCAAATGTCGTCTTTCCATGGTCGAATCACAAAACTTGAATATTTTATTTGTGCATACAACAGAAACAAAGTGCCAACAAACTGATTTCAAACACTGAATACATGAAATGATTATAAAGCAGCGTCAGTTTTTTATAAAAAAAGCTGAAATCTGTTGCGGCACTCTACATAATTTAGTGAAAAATCGATGCAGGTGTTCATTTCTTAAAAAAAATCATCCATATTGATCGTTCTGGATACGATATATCGAAATTCAGAAGTGTTCCCTAGACTTTTTCGAGGTGTTTATTACTTCACCTTATTGAATGTCAAAATCATATCTGCAAGACTAGACTAGCGTGTTTTGCAGTTCAGCACGGGTTGCACATTTTTGCTGAATTCGTCCTTCATATATTTCTAAAGAATGTCATTCTCTATTGGTGTTTGACTACTTGTCTTACTTTTTTTGATAAGGTGATCAAATTCTGGCACTAAGTCAACTTTATCTACAGTGGGTAAACTGCAATCAATTTCTTCATTATCATTAATGTCATCACATTCTTCTTCGTCAGACTCCTCCACATCTGACTGAGCTATGACTGTGTCTGTTGTACTTTCTTTTTTCGATTTGGTTCTACGTTTTGATTTGTAAATCACATCTATAACTCCCAATTGAATGCCGTGAGCGTACAATAGCTGGTGAAGAGGATTCATGAGTCGCCCAACCGTCACAATTACACTCATCTGTGGTAACACCTACTACATCTTCATCTAATGACAAGCCATATTCTGATAATTTCTTCCTAAAAATAGTTATGCAACTCTTTGCAGGCATGCTTTCGACTATGCGCACAAGAGCCAAATTCCAGAACATATTTTTATTCTCTGAAAATGTATGAACATTCACTTTCATGAAGCGCCTGTTTTTGCATGAAGTCCATTCATCGAAAGTAAGGCTTAATCTATGGTTTTTCTTTCTTAGATTCATAAGATCCTGCGAAACTTTCATTTTCAAACTCATGCCATAATCCATAAAAATCTATTTTATGGAGTTTAGACGATGCAGGTATTTTGTAGTCACTAGTCGCAAATGATTCTCTCACATCTTTCGACGTGCAAAAAGATCTAATAGTCATGCCATCTTTAGAAATCATCCTTGAAATTCTTTCTTTCAAAGAAACTTTCTGTAGGGACGAAAAGTAATCAGATATTTTCTGCCTCTTCGTACCGATTGGAGGAGGTCGCCTTACTGACGCTGAAGCATTGATCAGCATTGAAGAATTTGATGGACCAGAGTTATGTTTTCTGTCACTTTTTCATGAGAAAAATCAATTTTGTGGTTGGACAGTAAATGTACAGATAAGCCTTTGGGAGATCGTGCCGTTGTTTTCAAAATAGACTTACATAATTTCCACTGGGCAGTTTGTCGATCCTATGCCTTCAAAAAGTATTTCCAAACCTCTGATCCCTTTGAAACTTTTTATTAACTAGCTTTGTTGTCATTTTAACACAAAACGAATAGACCGAGAGAACTTAAACACACAAGGAACTTTTTTCAACTGTTATTGGAATAGTTTATAAATCTGTAGATTGCCATGCACTCTGATACGTCCAGGCTCGCAAAACAATGACAAATTTACGACAACCGGAAAACGCCCCGCCTTACACATCCCTATCGCCTTGTGGTCCTAGCGCCTCGTGTTGCCGCCAGGAAAAGGTACACTGCCTACATAAGTCAACAACAATATGTGAAAGCAGTGAAAGCTAACCAAAATTGACATAATACCAATCTTGCGAAATCGCGCTTGATTTTGAGTGCAAGATTGATCTAGCAGAATAGGTGCGAGACATAGGTATTGCAAGATCTTGGTATACCGAGATCGCATTCCCTATATACGAGGGCACAACGAAAAATCCAAGAAGTTCTTTCTTTTTACATTGAGCTAGTTATAATTGTAATGACGGTCGATCAGAAAGAATCTCCCATAAGTAACATAACGTTATATCAGACTTCCAGTAAAATCTGTGATTATTTCTTTTATCGATATCTAATATAGCTCTCCCCGTCGATATAAAAGAAACAATTCTCATTCCTGTTCAAAACCTCTAATCAGTGCGTAGAGAAATGTGACTTTAGAAAATTTTTTCTCGAAACAAAGTCGTAATGTATTGATCATAAAAATTAAAACTCAACTATAAATAATTTATAATCGGTATCCTTCCAAAAGAATAGACTTACAGACATTATAATGGGGGCCTATTGTGATGTCGGAAAGATAAATGAAAATAACAGACAAAAACTCAATCTATTGGAAATTTTAGAGATCAACAAATAAAAGAATTCATTTAGGTTACTTAATAGTCAATTAGATCTAAATCCTTCTCCTTTACTCAATCTAAGCACCCTTGTACTTGTACCGATAGTAATATTAAGTAGGAAATAAGACTAATATATAAAGAATAACTCTGTTCATTAGTTTGTATCTATCTGATGAAGCCACAGTGTGGTGAAACCGGTCATAGTTTTGTTAATATAGTGAAAATCTTAGTACTTTAGTTTTATTTCATTGAAAAAATGTGTATCGATTTTCACCAAGTAACGACCTCCTCGATCAAATTATTGAAAGAAGCTGAGACAAGTTTTTTGGTCATTTGGTATTTCAAGCTAATTTTAAGATGTGCGACCAACACACAGAATATCTGGTTCCTATCCAGTTGTTTGAAGAACGAAGTATTTCCGAAATATATAAAACTGAAGACCCATAATATCAGCCCCGCAGCTCAAAATGGAGTACTACAAGGCAAAACGAAATGGTTGAAGTTAGACATCAAGTTTCAATACAGCCAACAAGACAACTACAATAACTTTTTGAAGGTAATCCATTCGGAGTTGCTTCATAGATTGCATTCAGTAGAATTTGACATTTAAGATTCCGGACCGAGATCCAAAGTTCATTCATCAATTTTCAAAAAGTATAAAATTCAGTTGCAAAAATTGAATGGATTATTGAATAATAGACCTGAAACTTCAAGAATCAAGTTCAAATTTTCCGATCATCAATTTTATGATAGGTTCAGATGCTAATTTTTCCAAAGATGAACATCCACTTCTGGAAAAGGACTTTAAACACAATTAAGAGGTAAATAACGCTCGTCTCCATTTCGATCTGCTAAGAATTGAAACCGAAATAGCCCTAAATTATTCACCACAAGCCAAACACCTGAAACACTCTTCAGCATTACTACTTCAAAAAGAATTCAATAGTTTTCAACCTAAGAAATTCGAAAATACAACTTTAAAGTCCATTAAATCTAAGTCCGCATCTGAAGATATCATATTCACCTAAGCAGACAAAGGTCATACAGTCATAGCCTTAAATAAAGCAGATTATTTATTGAAAACCCAAAATTTAATTAAATCAGGTTGTTATGAAGAAATTGATAAAGATCCAACTAATAAATTTCAATCCATAGTAAAACACGCTTTAGAGTATGCCAAGTCTATACTACCAAACAAAAATATAAATTTTTCATTGATAACCCGCAATCACCAGAACTTTACTCCCTCGTCAAACTCCATAAAACAGAGTATCCCATTAGACCAGCAGTTCCATATTTTCAAGCTCCAGCTGCAAAACTTTCAAGCTTTCTCTTAAACAGCATTCGACAGTACGCTAATTTTGAACCTAAATTCTCAATAAGAAACTCTTCAGTCCTTATAAATAAAATTCAGCACACGATACTACCACCGCACGATAAACTTATGTCATGGGATGTAGCAAATCTCTTCCCTAGTGTTCCACCTAGTGATACAGTGAAACTCATCAAGAACGCCCTTCAAATTAATAAAGTCTATCCGATAATTCAAACAGAAATCTTACACCTTTTAGAAATCTGTTTAGAACAAAATTATTTTAACTTCAATGGAGTATTATATAATAGAAAAAAAAGGTTTAATCATGGGAAATCCTCTGAGCCCTCTGCTCCGTTATTCAAACACTTTATTTATTGGTTTAGATATGTCGACGATATCATTTGTTGTTTCACTGGCACAAACAGACAATTAGAGTCATTCAAAACATTCATTAACAAAATTCACGATAATATAAAATTCACGTTAGAGATAGAAACAGAAAACTCCATTAACTTTAAGGATTTAACGATTACTAAAATGAAGGGCTAACATGATTTTTCTATTTTTCATAAGCCATCGCATACAGATATTACTATTCACAGCTCATCTATACATCCTTATTCACATAAATTAGCAGCTTACAATAGTATGGTACATAGACTCATTAATAACCCAATGTCACAAAATAGTTTCATAAAAGAACTAAATATAATTAAACAAATAGCAGTCAATAACGGTCACAGTCCAATTATGATTGAGAACATAATTTCACGCAAAAAATTTCAAAAAGCAATCCAGGAAGTATTTCCAAGTATAAAAGTTCTAACACAAAATACAACAGCTTAAATTTTATTGGTAATACTAGTCTAAAATTAAAATCACTCCTCTCGCATTATAATTTCAATATAGCATTCCGAGCTGATGATTCTTTAGGCCGACAAATCAAAAACTGCAAATCTAAAATTGATAAAAGTAATAAATCCGGTGTTTATAAACTGTCTTGCGGGGATTGTAATAAAATTTATATTGGTATAACTTTCAGAAATATCAAAGTTAGATTATCCGAGCACAAACGTAGTTTCAATTATCATAAATCAGATTCCCATTATTATAATCACTTACTCGAAAAAACCATAACTTTAGTGATAATTTCAAAATTTTACAAAATGAAAATAACAGACAAAAACTCAATCTATTGGGAATTTTAGAGATCAACAAAGAAAAGAATTCAGGTAGGTTATTTAATAGTCAATTAGATCTATATCCTTCTCCTTTACTCAATCTTTTCAATTCATGAAGTAAGCAACTCCGATGGGTTTTCCAACATATCTCTTGTATCTATTGTAATATTAAGTAGGTAATTAGGAATAACTCTGTTCATTAGTTTGTATCTATCTGATGAAGCCACAGTGTAGTGAAACCGGTCATAGTTTTATTAATATAGTGAAAATCTAAATACTTTAGTTTTATTTAATTGAAAATATGTATAACGATTTTCATCAAGTAATGACCTCCTCAATAAAATCTATAAGATAAGGTAGGTAAGGTAAGGTAAGGTAATTTATTAGCCTCAAAATGATTTACGAGGCGCGTCAACATATAAAGAGGTAACTAAGAAAATATATAACAGATCACATATTTACAGAAGGAACAAACAAAATTGTTATATGAGATCAATCGGGTTGAGTAGAAATATCGGGATCAAAATATTCTTCAATATCATAAATTGATTTTTACAATAAAATATTTTTAATTTTTGATTTGAAATGTTACCCAGTAGGTACCGGTTGAAGACTCTGCGGCAGGTGATTGAACATTTTTCGGCCCAACCACAGGTAAGTATTCTGAGACTTCTTCAGCTTTACATTTGGGTGAACAAGGTTGTCGCACTGCCTGGTTGGATAATTGTGATAATAAGAGTGTTTTAAATATGAATTCTTCATTTTACAGATGTAGCATAAGCAGATGAGTATGTTAACAGCTGATAACGTAAGTATTTTCAGATCCCTTAAAAGTGGTCTACAACTAGTTGTCGCAGACACCTCCATAATGGTCCTTATTACCCTATTTTTTTGCAAGAATACTTGTTCCGCGTGAAGTGAGGCTCCCCAAAGAAGAATGCCGTAAATTGCCAAACTGTGGAAATTAGCAAAATATGTGAGTATAGTAGCAACTTTACTCCCTATAAATTTGATTCTTCTGATCTAGTAAATGGCCGAAGATAATTTTCTAGGCAAATTTTCTGTGTGTTCTGAGGGCGCTCTCCAGATGAAAACCTAGTAGTTTGATTGTTCCTGGCTTCAATGGTTGTGTTAGGTTAGTTAGGTTAGGTTATTCTTTTTCTGCTTGAGACCGTTGGCTTCGAACCATTCAGTGGCCATGTTGAGTCTATCATTCTCTTTGTTCGTGAGACTAAACATATCCTCGTTTATGCTTATTATTGTTGAATCGTCAGGGTTTATACACAAATTTTTGGGACCCAGATGCCAAGCAAGATCACTTATATAAACACAGAATAGCAGAGGGCCAAGAATTGACCCTTGTGGTACACCAATGGACATCTCTTGCTCGCTAGATCTATGGTTGTTCCTCACAACAATCTGTCGTCGATCTTCAAGGTATAATTTAAAAATTTTGTAGGCTCTACCTCTCACTCCACAGAAGTCCAATTTGTCTGAAAGTATGTTATGGTTGGCAAAGTCGATAGCCTTGATCATGTCAAGGCATGCTAATAAAACGTCGCTTCTATTTTCAAATGACTCAAGAATTTCTTCGATTATGTTAATAAGTGCTATAACAGTAGACTTTCGTTTCGGAACTCGTGCTGGGTAGAAGTTAGTACTTGATGTTTTTCCAGGAAGTTTACCAGTCTTATCTCCAAGAGACTCTCCAAGATCTTCGAAAATACAGGTAATTTGGATATTGGCCTGTAATTATCGCACTGATTCACATCACCCTGCTTGAAGATTGGGACCACCTTTGCCAGTTTAAGGCTTTTTGGGAACACTCCTTCTATGAAGCATTTATTCACCATCATACACAGAGGCTCAGCGAATACGTGTATAGTGGTTATCAATTATTTCACAGACATTCTATAAATATCTCTAGTATTCGAAGACTTGAAATTCTTAACTATGTTTACTATTTCTTTAGCAGCGGTGAAGTGCAGAGCCATTGTGTGTGACGCATTCATTTCATTTGGAGTTGACTTTCTGAATAAACTGCCCGAGCATTCTGTGGATGATGAAATATTTTTCAGTTATGTTTGCTAAAAATTTGTTCAATTCTTCTGCAGATAATGTGGCATCAAGGCTTTTCTCGCGTGTACCAATTTTCATATTTATTATCGCCCATATCCCTTGGCTTTTATTTTCTACATTGTTCAGCAGTTCTCAATCACTCTGCCTCACCGAGTTCTATAGATGCTGTTTATATTTCGTTTTAAGCTCCTCTTAGTAAAAACTTCTTGAGACTTGTTCTTTCGTAACCATACATGTTGAGTGATTGAGCACTGTAGTCAGAGAAGTGAGAATTAAGTGTGACACCCTCGTAATCATAAAGTTCATCTTTTACAAAAATATTGTCTACGCAAGATGCAGAAGACGTCGTTATGAGCAAAGGTTCTTCAGGTATATGACACAGATTGTACACGTATCTATAATTTCAAATAGTCTTGATCTTTGTTTTGAAGTCAACATTGAAATCTTCAGCTAAGGTTACATTTTTAATGAGAAGGTTGAATATATGGTTCAGTACAGCATCAATTTTTGCTAATAAATTGTCGAAGTCTCCTTTCGAAGGACGATAGAAGCAAATAACAGCGAGATTGATTTTCGGTATTTTTATTGCCGATAATTCTACGCTATTTTCTACTGAAAAATCTGTTATATCATTCAGAGGTCCTGTTGAAATATATAAAAGGATCTCGTAATTTCCAAGTTTTCCATTATGCACATGCTCGAACGATCCATTGTCAGTCAGTGCTCCGTAATACATGCAAGACTACAACCTTGATCATTCGAGTCGATCGATTGTGTTAGTAATGGATTGTTAATTGAAGTTTAGTATCTTCAATGAGTGGTTACTTTTGTTGGCTTGAAGTTTCAAATGAGCCTGTTTTGTTCTCACGAAAAAATCTGTATCTCGAGACCGTGACTCCCGATTGCCTATTCGATGTCTTATATAGCTGATCCAGAATGTCCATTGCAATTTCAAGGCAAAAGAAATGCTTTTAGCCCCGTCGCGAACTAGACATGCTTCGACATCAACATTTTCGGTATTGAACTTGGACCTGACATACAGATTAACATCTTCGGCACGCGTGTTTAGGTCGACTCTTCCAATATGCACAAAGACTTTCCTTGGTATACCTCGAAAACTAATTCCACCTGTGGGCTCCCTGGAACCAGAGAGATACGCAAATCTCCTTTGCTTTTGGCTTGTCTAGCACCTTGGGTATGCGAGTTTTTGTTTTTTGTGAAGTCTGTGTTTACAATTTCTGAATAAGTTTGCTTGGAAATTACTACATTCTGTGAATTTGTACTAGGCGTGGCAACGTCGCATAATATGGTCGTGGATTTGCCGGTTTGCTTATCTTCAGATAATAAATTAATAACAAATTCTTTATCACTTACTGGCTTTTTGAGATTATCTATGATTTCTTCGGCACAATCCAATTACACTTTTAACACTAAAATTTCACTTTCTAAGCGAATGTTGGCAATGTTTGTATCAAGGTTGAGTGCAGTTGTTATTTCGGAACTTTCTGAAATTCCATCTATATCAGAGATATTACCCCGAACAAATTTTCGTAGTTTGTTACCAACTGTTAAATTGTCAGGTACACATATATTGATGATTATATTGATCAAATTTTCTTTTGTTATTCTAGAGAGCTCTCGAGCGGTTGCTTCCCTTTGCGAAGCCATGTTTCCAATTAAATGGTCCAATAAGATGGTCCAGGTCCCACTTTTTTTCTTCTTCCTCAATCCATATGTGCCCTACGTCCTATGTAGGACGCCATTAAAATTTGGCGCTTGCGAATGCTTGTTCGCACCAAACCTGTATATGAATGTTTATTTAGTCTCATGTCTGAGTTGTTTCAGAATGTTGTGAAAATGAGCAAAACTCTGAGTATGAATGTTAATGAAAATTATCAGGATTATGGTATTTCCTTTGAGCGGTAAACTTTCAACTATAATTCTAATCAATACTCAAAAATACGTAATAAAATAATTAATGAAAGAAATGTAACAGCATGAATGCATATTATTTTGGTTGATTTGGAGAAATGAAGATTCAAATCTTGACGTTATAAATGTAGAACGTTAGGAAAACATGCTGCTATGACTAACCAAGCACTACATATTTTACTTCGAGAGTTTAAATCTGAATGACATTTTGGCTCTTCTTGAAGAAGGAATCAGTGATGAAGATTCGAACAAAACTTCTCACGTAGATGTTATTATGATCTACATCTGATGCAAATAGTGAAGTAACGGATGAAGATTCTGGGTATGAAGATCTAATTTAACAGACTTGCAACTATCAGCACCTGCAAAAATTCATTCAGATAATTGAAATCAAGTTTATGACTTTGATTCAGAAGATGAAATTTCTTCAGCAGAACTGGCAAGAAAACTGAAGGGAAGAGCGAAAGAGAAGAAAAATTATCATTGGATAATGGAATGGCCATCTTCCATATGTGTTGGAGATATATTCCCAATAAGCTTGTTCACTGCGTTTTTGCCTGACTCTTTGATAAATCTCATTGTAACTGAAACAAACCGCTATGCTTTTTTTCACAAAAGAAACGGAAGTGTAAGTTTCGAAGAAATTGGAGCAGTTTTAGGCGTTTTCTCATTTTGAGCAGTTATCTATCTTTACCACGACGTCGAGCGTACTGGGAAAAATAATTGGATACGCATTCAACTTTGGTATCCAACGCGATGTCAAGAGATAGATTTGAGTATATTAGGTCCAGTTTCCACATAATCCACAATTTCAATACCAACAAGCAAGACGAATTCGCGAAAGTTCGTTCACTATTTCAACATTTGAAAAAAATATTAATGGATATGGCTCCAGCGTTGATGTGGCTATGGTACTCTCCATCGGAGATATGGGTGAAAGCAGTACATTCGTGGTAAGCCTATAAGATCACCACTTATTATCAACTGATCATCGGAAAACTGGAGGGTGTATACACAATCGTTACCCAGCTCAACTCCCATACTGTGTACCTTTGTATTCCAGCTCTTCAAAGCCACTGCAACATAAATTTGGAAAAGAGTGAAATACAGCATTCCTGTCTTAAACCTCTTGTAACTAGGAACTCTTCGGTCAAGTACCTTCCTATTTTAAATCTGGATTTCGATTTTCTATAAAATTCTCTTAACTCCATGATGAAGGTGTATTTGATATTGGATTCTTCTAGCACTTTCCATAGTTTCGAAATTGAGACATTATCGTAGGCTTTTTGAAGGTCAATGATGACGATGTGCGTTTCTATATTCGTAGCACTCCATTTCTCAATAATTATCTTGAAACAAAACACATTATCACTGCAAGATTTTCCGGCTCGAAATCCGCATTGCTCTTCTTCTTCATCCTGCTCAAAATCTTTTTCTTTAAGATCTCGCAAAAATCTTCCGTATAGCCTATTCATTGTACTTGTCACTGATATTCCCTGTAGTTGTTTTCATTTACTTTTTTTTAATTTTTTCTGTTCAGTGGATTTTCTGAACATGCAGACGGAAAGAAATACCAGAGGAACTGGAACTGGGCGCAAAAATAGATTGCCAGGAAATCCATCTTTTAATGAGATCCAACTGAAGAAAGCGCCTCGAGGCACTTATGAATCGAAAATTTTGATGTGCAATGGAAGAATAATAGCATAGTGACTGTTTCTTCGACATTATTGGAGTTTTTCCATTAGGCACTGCTGAAGGCTACTCGTATGAAGACAAAAAGAATATGAAAATCAACCTCTGTTGAATTTATCTTCCATGACTTCTAAGCTCTGCTCTAGGCTGCAGAGGATCTTTCGTAGTCTTTGTTGAACTATGGCTTTTGTTCTGTTGTTCTTTTCATGAAATGAGGGATGCAGAGATCCATTCCTTCATGAATGATTTCTGTAAAAGATTCAGTGCACATATTGATGTCAAGATCTGAGAGGCAAACATCACTGAATGGAAAGCACAAAAAGAGTTCACGCAGCTCATCCCAATTAGCATAGTTATAGTGCCAAATACGTCTGGGTGGCTTAGGTTCTTGGTTTTGCTATGAAGGTAGTGTTTATTATAGCGCACTTTAAATGTTGATACATTTGAATATTATAGCGATTTGAAGTGTAACAAACGGCGCCCAACGTGGGGCGCCGTACTGAGCAGGGCAAGTGTGCTATAAAGGTAGTGTTTATTAAAGCGCACTATAGATTTTTTACACTTTAAATCGCTATAATATTCAAATGTATCAAAATTTATAGTGCGCTATAATAAACACTACCCTTATAGCACACTTGCTCTGCTTAATACGGTGAAGGGGGATTTAGTTTCAAAAAGCACAGGTTAGTGTAAAGGTCAATGAATGGAAATAGATATTCTTCTCGTAGCAGAAACGACATATAATTATCTTCTTTTCAGAACGATGGAACACTAATGTGGATAACAAGATTAAGAATATTGAATAAACCTACGAAGTTCGAACCCAGATAATATGTATAAATTAAATATTTGTTATAATTAATTATTGGAAGAAAGAGTGAACAATTATATATTCATATAAAACCTTGCTGATAAATTGTCCTTGTAATGATTATGTATCTTCAGAAGAAAATATATGTCACATTTAAACGTTCAAATAGACAGTTAACTGTCCTGGTCGATTTTCTCCTATCGAAGAAGTTCACTTGAAAATAATAAAAAATAATGCAAATACGCAGCCTTCAGCGACAATAAATTCTCTTGCTAAGCAGGCCACGCTGCAGTTCAAAATGGCGGCTTGCAGTCCTCTATACTTCAAAGGAATGCGATGAAACATATGATTGAAATTGAAATCCTTTCAATGTAGAAGGAAAACTCGAACTGTGATTCAGAGCCTATATGAAAATTAAGGAGAAAAAGAGCGGTGATCATTTCGAACGAATGATGAGAATATTTTCATCATACCAGAGATGATGTGCGGCTCTGACGACAGTTATACAGAATTGAATCCCAGCAAATCTAGATATACTAGATGATTATGATAATTATACTGAGTATCCTAATCTCAAATCCTTTGGTTTCACATAAATAATTATCCACTTCAAAAACACAAAATAAAATTCAAATCTGTAATGCACAGTCGTACGTAGAACTCATTACTGAATTCCATATCCTTCAACCGACTCCTTCTTATTCGATGGTCAACATGTGCCGCGTTTTTGTGCCGTTTACTGGAATTCGTAATATTTTATTATTGCATATAAACGGAATGTTACACTAATATAAGATCGACTACTCAATCATTACGCCTACTCTCATCTGGTAATCATTTAATAGCAATTCAATAATTGCGGGAGACAACATTATTGTCAATTCAAGTCGTCATCATACTAATAAAATGGAAAAGGAAACAATTCAAACTTGTAACAATGCAATAAGTAAATGGGTATCAAATTTCTCAAATAGAGAACCATAAGTCAATACAGCAGTCCTATAGGAACATGAATTCCCCTTCCCTTTTTCAACGGAAATAACGTCGATATATTGCTCGCGCTTCAAAGAATAAATTGGCATTACCTACGAGCAATAACACACCAATAAATTCAAATCGCCATGTTTGAACTATTAGAGTGGAAATCTTTTTATCCAAGTCTGGAATGCTTAGTAAAATAACATGAATACCCGTCAAAGAATCTCAGAATCGTAAAGATACATTCTTCTGAGTTGTTGAGAGTAAATTGAAAAATATATGATAATTTTCACATTTTGTGACTATGATGGCATTAATATCAGGAGACTTTTGGCTTAGTTTTTTGTAGGCCGGACAACGACCAATAGAAGAGGAAAAGAAATAGGACGATTTTAAGGAAGAACAAGAAATTAATTCTCATTCACAGTCCTCAAGTATGATATGAGTTAACTGTGGGATTAACGTGGGAACACCATTTGAATGATTTGCAATGTTTCATTTTCAACTGTGTTTCCTAAGTTTTTATGAAATAAATGAAAATGTAACGCTCATTTGAGCTGTTTGAAATATATAAGTAAAATAAAACACGTTTTCCTGATTTCCACAATGTTTATTTTCAATGTACACGACTGGTAGTTTGTCATTTTGAAATATCTAGAACTAATAGTTATAAAACAGAATGTTTGAATTTGGGAGGCTTTTTACTTGATAAAATTCCATTATCAATAATAAAACAAGTAATGTGTTTTTGGAATTTTACTTAATAATTATGATTCGTAAAGCGTTTCACTACACCGAAGCTTCTTCAGACGTATGAATGTACAGAAAATAAGAATGAGAATGAACTATAAATGTTCTTGAGTAATTAAATGCTTAATGGGTTGCTTCTTCTTAAGTGGTTATTTATGACAGGTATATCCAATAAAATTAAGGAATAGATTGCTCCTCGAAGAGATTCAATAGAGGTGAAGGGCTTAAATCAACTTGTTCATTGATGAGTCTACCTGAGTGTTAGTATTTATTGATTTCTAAAGTTTCCCAAAGATCTACCTTCCAATATTTATTATCTGTATGCAAAATTTCAAACTGTGGGTCGAAAGAGTGATAATTTTCTAGGAGATGATTCGCGTAATTTGCATCTGATTTTTTATTTGAAAAACTGCGTTTATGTTCCGATATTCTAATATTAAAATTTCCATGTGTTTTACCAATGTAGAAATCATCACAGTCATTATAATTATCTTTATTTGCTTCACAGGAACAGATAGACAGTTAAAATTTTCGAAAATCATATAAATTCATTACATCCAAAAATTGGATTCACAATCGAAATAGAAAGCAATAATTCGGTAAATTTCTTAGACGTAACAATCTCGAATGAAAATGGAAAACATGTTTTCGCAATTTTGCCATAAGCCGTCACATACAGATATTATAATACATAACTCGTCGTGTAAGATACTTACTACTCAATTGAAAAATTATTAGAAGAGATTCATGTCAATACGATCATTAAGTAAGATATTATTTTATTATTACAAATTCGTTAGTATCAAAATTATTTCCATTTCAATAACAGGACGAAGACGGCTTGATCATGGGCAATCCTTATGTCTCTATGTTAGCAGAAATTTTCATGAATGATTTAGAGAAATTAATTCATAACCATCTACTTAGTATATATTGTTCATACTGGTAACACTATGTAGATGTATTATTATTTTCTTCACAGGAACAGATAGAAAGTTAAAATTCTCGAAAATCATATAAATTCATTACATCCAAAAATTTAATTCACAACCGAAATAGAAAGCAATAATTCAATAAATTTCTGACACGTAACAATTTCGAATGAATTTGAAAAACATGTTTTCGCAATTTACCATAAGCCGTCACATACAGATATTATAAATACATAACTCGTCGTGTCATCCGTATCACCATAAAATGTCAGCATTCAATAGTTTTATTCATAGATTGATTAACATCCCGTTATCACCAGAAAATTTCATCAAAGAACTAAAATTGATCAAAAAATAGCCAAAAATAATGGTTACAGTCCCACACTAATAAATAATATTTTAAATATAAAGCAAAGTAGAATCGCATTGAATGAAGTTTACCCTGTCGATAAATTGAAACAAAAATTCAACACCTTAACCTACGTTGGCATTACAAGTGAGAAACTGAAATCATTCTTGAGTACCAATAATTTCAACATAGCTTTCCAAACTAATAATAATTTAGGCAAATATATAAAAATAATAAAACCAAATCAGATAAAAACAATAAATCAGGTGTTAATAGATTGAATTGCAATGACTGTGACAATTTCTACATTGGTAGAACACATAGAAATTTTAATATTAGAATATCGGAACATAAACGCAGTTTTTCAAATAAAAATCAGATTCAAATTACGCGAATCATCTCTTTGAAAATAATCACTCTTTCGACCCACAGTATGAAATTGTGCATACAGATAATAAATCTTGGAAGATAGATCTCTGGGAAACTTTAGAAATTAATAAATACAAACACTCAGGTAGACTCATCAATGAACAAGTCGATTTAAGCCCTTCACCTCTATTGAATCTCTTCGGGGAACAATCTATTTCTTAATTTTATTGGATATACCTGTCATAAATAACCACTCAAGAAGAAGCAACCCATTAAGCTTTTAATTACTCAAGAACATTTATATTTATATTCTCATTCTTTTTCAGTACATTCATTCGTCTGAAGAAGCTACGGTGTAGTGAAACGCGTTACGAATCATAATTATTAAGTAAAATTCCAAAAACACATTACTTGTTTTCATTATTAAAACAGAATGTGCTTACTGTACCTATTTTATATGTCAAAGGAGGGACTCTAATTAGAGCCCCGAAAAATGGTTGGTTTCGGCAATCCTTTTGAGCAAGAAAACAATGTGATAGAAGAGTGGTTATTTGTATTTATAAATATGCTTGTCTGAATTTTACTTTTCGATTTTCAATAAAAGAAATTTTTCAAATGGCGTCTGTGGCGGCCATATTGTGGAGGTCCTCCAGAAAAATGTTTTTTGTGGTAATCAGGCTGCAGCCTAGACAAATTATCTGAAACACATGGAACATTTTTCTATTTATAGGTAAGGTTTTGTTGTGTGCCTAAAATTCGCAAATGTTAATAAGCACTAAAATTACCAATAATTTCATGCAAAAAAAAAGATTGGATTCTTACACTTTTTTCGTTATTATTGGCGACTGAAAAATTGTTTAAATAATTAGTTTTTACTGATTTCAGAGTTTTAAGCACAAACGCGCTTCAATTAAAACTTACGCGTAAGATTTCTTAGTCAGCTATGCCAGCACCATAGAACATCTCCTCACCCTCATCATGGAACTTATTTTCTGCTAATAATGCCTTTCTTCTAGCAGTCCGAGCTCCTTTGCTCGATTCACTGTGGCGTCGGCCCGCTTGCTGGAGCTGCGATTCGTCTTCTCCTCGTACATTTTGCTCCGTTGCCCTATTATTAAGTCGAGCTGTTTCATAAGCACCTAATAAGCATGTTGACCTTGATTGAATATTCCCGCAGCCATGAATGCGACTATTTCGACGATTTTTTGACCAGAGTTCAAATATTTAGGGCAAATGCGCCAGATCGTAGAGCTGAATGATTCGTCCGTAGTTTGTGTGTGGCCCCCAAACACTTCGTCAAGAGTTCGTCTTTGGAGAGATTCTCATAAATCGTCATAAATATGTTCTTCGACATCCGGTGGAATAACACGATCAAGATGTTTGTAAGGTCTTAGCTTTTTAGCCTCCTCCGCTTTCCGCTACTCACACTAGCTGTCCGCGCCCTTGGGTAAATTCTGATGTTTCGGCTGCTTGTTTCTCGAGCAATTGTGAACCAAAATGGCCATAATAGGGTTCTCATATCATCAACTTACTGCAAGTTTCGCCTCATCACCAAACCATGAAAAATTGTCAATTTTTCAATTAGAACATCCGTCAAACGTCCCTTTCTACCAAGCTTAGCTTCCTGTTTCATTATTCAAAGCCGCGTACCCATGCGCTTCTATAGATGGCCTACACACTCGCTTTTCACCACAGGATACTCGTCGCCATAGGAATTTGACTTCAGTATATTAACATAGGTTTTCGAATCCCTGTCCCCGTAATAATTGAGGTACTTTACTCCAGACTTCTGTTCGGACCGCGCGAACATCTCGTTCATTGAATCCACCTCCATTTTACCGGCGGAACCTTCGTGATTTTCGGAACATGTTCGCTTATGCGCCTCGTACCATTCTTTATAATCTCAAGTGTCTTTTTTCTTGTTCCACATTTGGCATGCCTGGCAATAGAAACTTTTTACAACTAAGTCCAAAACCTTCCCAGTGTAATAGCCGATGATCGTAATCACGCCGTACAATGACGTATAACCTACTTGCAGATTCATATTGCCGCTCCTCAAAAGCCCACGGTGGATCAATGGTTTATATTAAAGCTGGATTACTAGTGAAAAATTTATGTGTGTCACGCTTTTCAGAAGAAATGGAATGTGAAATAAGTGGAACAATAGTGATGGCTCGTGATATCCGCTTGGGCATTATTAGTGTGTATCGGCCATGTTCTGGTACCTTCGAGGTGTTTCTGGACAGGATATCGCTTGCTTTGAATTTTTGTTGCAATTCAGCTGACATTATATTCCTGTGTGGTGATTTGAACGTTGATTTTTTTAACCGTAAGTTACTTGTAGATTTAATGAACTGCTATAATCTAAAAGTCTCATCAGATAATCCTACCAGAGTATTCACGAATATCACAGGTCACACATCAATTTCTAAGGTTGATTATATTTTGACCAATGCAGAATTATCAAATTGTAATGTACAAACTTATGAAGCCCATATCAGTGACCACCTTGCCCTCTCACTTGATCTATGTATTAGCTTCCATAAAAAAGCCGAAACTGTATCGAGAATGGTCAGAAATTTAAACGATCAAAATCTTAATAAGTTTGCATCGAGTATTTCTCAATGTAATTTTCAGGACTTATACATAGATTCTGATGTTGATGAATGTTTTGGGGCATTTGTAGATACCATTCAACATATCTTTGAAATTTGTTGCCCTCTTATGCGTAGTACCAATTATACTCATAACAGGAAAAACTGGATTACTCCAGAAATTGTTTTGGCCAAATGTGACCTACAAAATCTTCATTGGTTACATTCTAATATAAAAACTCAATCCTCTAATGATTTATATAAGAAAACCAAATCCTATTATAAATCCTTAATCCTAAGAACCAAATACAATTTTCACAGTGAACTTATTGATAAATCTGTAAATAAAAATAGAACTGTGTGGAATCTAGTAAATACTATGACTGGTCGAAAACGTATGGAACAAAATTCTATTGCACTGGTTATTGATAATGTTACACATAACGATCCCAAGGATTTGGCTGAGATTTTCGCTAATCATTTCACTACAGTTGCCGAATCTTCCCTCAACAGTTATTATAAAGACTCAATGTCATCCTCATGTACGACGTCACGTATGTCAGACACAACCTCTTTCTTCCACCCAGTCCTGGAGCATGAAATCCATGATGTTATAAGATCACTCAAAAACAACAAAGGTTCTAGTGTTGATTTCATCTCAGCACGAATTCTGAAGATGATAGGTACCGATATCAGCCGACATTTCGCTCATGTTATTAACCTGTCAATTAGCACAGGCGTATTTCCTCGTATTCTGAAAAAAGCAATCGTCATTCCTATTCATAAAAAGGATGATGTACACGATATCATGAACTATAGACCTATATCTATCTTAAGTGTCTTTTCCAAGGTTTTTGAAAGAATAGTGTTTGATAGAATGATGAAGTACCTAGATAAATTTCAAATACTTGATACTGCACAACATGGTTTCAGAACCGGCCGCTCGACTCAAACTGGAGCATTGCAGTTCGTGGAGTTCGTCTATCGTTGCCTTGATAATGGTCAATATGTTGCTGGATTGTTCTTTGACTTGTCTAAAGCGTTTGATAGTCTTGCTATCCAGTTTATATTGGATAAATGTTATAATCTTGGATTCAGAGGCGTGTTCTTGAACTGGATTCGTAGTTATCTGGAGGACAGAACTGCCTCAATCAGGGTTCACGACTCGTTCTCAAATGAACAGTACTGTAAATTAGTAGTACCCCAGGGTTCTGTCTTGGGGCCACTTCTATTTCTGTTATTCATCAACGATCTGCCACCAAATTTGAAAAAAATATTCTACAGAAAATCTAATATTCGCAATTTATTATCAAAATAATCTGGTTGATACTGTTCGCTGATGACTCTTCCATAGCTATTACTGCTGAGACTCTTGAGGAGCTTCAAAAGTTATGCGAGCTGCTGGTGGAGAGTTTCGTAGAATGGT
Organism: Cryptolaemus montrouzieri; assembly: GCA_013387265.2. Classification (NCBI taxonomy): domain Eukaryota; kingdom Metazoa; phylum Arthropoda; class Insecta; order Coleoptera; family Coccinellidae; genus Cryptolaemus; species Cryptolaemus montrouzieri. The sequence goes on along the minus strand of JABFTP020000185.1, from coordinate 28,405,825 downwards.
GCCATTTTAATGCTATTATGATCAATGTCAACAAGACGGAATGCATTCACTTCACTCTGTCGTCTTGTGATCAGGGTAGCATAACAATAAGGTATTTAGATACAGTCATCTCTTCGAAGGACACCACTAAATTCCTCGGCGTTCACATCGATAGGAGTCTGAAGTGGAGTGCACATATCGATGCGATTTGTAAGAGGCTGAATAGTTCCTATTATGCCCTAAATAGAATCAAGAGTTCACAACCTCTAAGTTCCCTTGTGAACGTATATTACAGTTTGGTATATAGTCACCTGTCCTATAATATCTTACTGTGGGAAATTCCTCAGACGTAGGTAGAGTTTTCATCATCCAGAAAAGAATTCTGCGAATGATGTTCGATACAGCTCCACAATCTTCATGTAGACCGTTGTTCCTGAAGAATGGTATCCTCACATTGGCGTCTATTTTCATTTTGAGATGCCTCGTTTATATTAAAGAGAATGAAAGTAACATGACTAAACTTTCTAACTTTCATTCCCACAATACTAGAAATAAGGAAACATTATGTATCCCTAAACACAGAACTTCTAGATTTGAAATGTCGCCCCTGTACCAGGGTATCAGATTGTTCAATCATCTTCCACGGCATATACAGGGTCTAAGTGTAAATAGATTTAAGGTAGCAGTTAAGAATTGACTTTTAGCAAAATGTTTTTATACTGTGAATGAGTTTCTATGTGTTGATTTAGATAATGTCTAAATGTCTTTTCTATTGACCTGTCCTATACATACTTGTGATGTCTTAAGGGATCAATAAATTATTATTATTATTATTATAACCCCACTTCTTCCATGATCCATCATCAGACAAATGAGTTTTGTGTTGGCCATTCGCAACGTTTTGCTGCTTCTCCTCCTCAACAGCTTTACTGGTGAATGCTTCGAACATGGAACATGCAGTGAATATGCTTCACAGTATTCTCGTATGCACCTCTTGACATCCCCTTGCAGATATCTATTAATTCACAGAAAAAGTTGAGTCCCTCGCGTCCAAGGCCAAGTAATCGTATCACAAAAACGATGCGCTTGTTAATTTCAAATCCAGTGCTACTCATTGGTCCAGACTGTATTTCTCTTCTGTCACAAGCGCACGAAACAACAATTTCGAAGTCAAGGCCTCGTTGTTCACATTCCGCGAAAGTCACTGGTTTCAAACACTTTCCACAAACAAGAAATTAAATGTTGATAATGTTCTGAAAATTGTCAAAAAGTCTATGATTCGGTAAGCGTGCGCAATAATGACCGCTACATCTTCCGTTTCCTCATTTTCTGGCATTGTTACTCTCGTTCATTGGCTTCATCGGCGATATTATCGTCCTCTTCTTTGGAAACGTATTTTTCCTAATAGGATCTTATCCGTGGAACTCTTCAATGACCGAAAATAAGAGCAAATCTGTCTCTAGAAGATTCAGAAATGTCACAACAGTTCCTACACACATAGGCGCTTACACGATCATTCACGGGTATCGAGACATTACCATAAACGGAGTACAACACACAGTACTAGAGAAAAACCGGTGATGGGGATCACTTACAGAACAGACCCTAATAAGAAGGTTGACTTACCGACCAAAACATTCAACAGCCCCTCATGACCCCTCACCTATCTATCTAGTACTCCCATAATAGATATAGATGGCACTAATTTAACCACGTCAAGTGTCAAACTCTGTCGATCAAAATTCAATCGCCAATAAATAAATTGTCAATGTCAAAATTTTCAGTTTCCCGCTAAACCCTTTTATTTTTGCGGTTTGTGCTTCCAAAATCATTTTCTTCTCAGGTGTTTCCGTTGCTGGTGCCTTGGACTCATATTTAGTAATTCTCTTGAAAATTGATGGTAGGTAAATTGAATTTGTGTAGTTTTAGCCGATATTTTGTGCAACTTGAGCTTTGTTTCATTCTACGGTACCTAAATTGGATTGTATCCAATTCTTATCGGTTTTCTTCTTAATTTTTTGGTTCACCTATTTGGAATGCGGCGGGAAAGGAGTATACCATACAAGAGGACCCCTGTGAATGGCGAGGAAATAAAAGTAGCCGAGGAAGTCTTTTTTCGAGCTCTGAAAAGATGAGTTAATTTGAATTATATAAATTTTCTTGAGGTTCTCAACTTTCGAGTTTGTCAGGGTTACTCCGTTAGGAATTCAAGGAATTTTGTGATAATATGTCTATGTAAATGTTTCTCAATTCTTAGAAGACATTCACAATAAACTTTAATTTTTCCTGAATAGTCAGGGGCATCAGGATAATCTTGCTTTCAGATTCAAAGATATTTACAAGTCTCATGTTTTGCGATTGCGCACCACTCTCCTACGCGCTTATCTTTATTCAAACCATTACACGCCGGGCACACCCACCCGCTGCACGCATGGTCGAGTTATCCCCAAAACGCAGGACTGAGCCTGTCCCGCGCGGGACATCTAATTTTAATTAAAAATCGGGACGTCTGGCAACGCTGGGTCTGATACAATTCTACTTGGCTCTTGTTAATTTCCAAACATTACAAAAGATTCCTTGTCATCCCTTCATTCATTTGTGGAGTTTTCAGAAATATCACATAATTTAATGTGATTTGTAGATTCAATATGTTCAAGAACTGCGTAGTTGTTAACTGAGAGAAGAGGGTATTGAGTAATTATTTGCTTATGTTGGGACCACTGGAAGACGAAGTTGTTAAAATAAATTAGGAAAACTAATTGCTGATGTTATTAGAGAGGAGGAAGTATAAGATAGACATGCGTATCTATTTTCTTGTTTTTCTATAACGAAATATACAGGGTATTCCAAGTTGAGTGGCCTGTTGGACGTTTATGAAGAACTAATACTTCAATCGTTCTGAAATTTGGCAGTTGATTCAGCTAGTCCGAAACCCTATTTCTAAAATATTTTCATCTCAATGGAACTTTTGGTTATATCAAAAGTGCATATCAACTTTGTTATTCAATATAAAACATCATGTATATTGATGACTGCTTCAAAAAAACTTGTTATTCCAATTACAAAATCACCTAACACATACGTCTAGTTCGTTTCTTTCATGAAATATCCTAGTTTTATTTGAGAATTATCGATTTTTTGCTTTTTGAAAAACTGATTCACGTTGAGAACGGAAAGAGCTACCAATATAATGAGAGGAATTTTGCAAACAAGAAACCATGTGAGACATAACTTGTATCCGACTGAATCTCACTCAGTAAGAGAATACTAATTGATAGTATTGATGATTTATTTATTTTATGGAAATTATTTTCTAAAGTAAAACGAAATGAGACACTTTTGTCATTTTTACATATTTTATTCAATAATCACGACCGGTTTCGACCCTACGGTCATTTTCAAGTGAATAACAATATAATACATGAGTAGGCAAGTACAAGTACAGAATGAAATTTCCTAAATATTGAGTAGTGGGGATCCATTATGCTCTAGTTGGCTGTTGAGGGTAATATTTGTGGGTTTTACAAAGTTTGTTAATCTCAAAACTTTTCAACAAAATCATCTCTCTTTTGTTACATTTATGAAGGATTTTAAGATTGTTAAATGATATCGAGTGGTTAGTTGATTTTATGTATTTAAATATTGGCAAATTTTTATTTGTGGAAATATGTTCCTTGAATCTAGCTTCAAAACTTCTCCCTGTTTGTCAGACATAGGCTACCTGACATTCAATGCATTTGATTTGATAAATTCCTGATTTCTTGAATTTATCGTTCTTTTGTTAGGCATTGAATATTAATCTGCTTAAGTTGGGGCCGCTTGAGATTGAAGTAGTCATGTTAAATTTAGAAAAGCAGTTATTGATTTTGTTAGAGAGTTCGCCGGTGTATCTGAGACTAGTGTATCTTTTTTCCGGAGTTTCTACGATGCTATATAGTAATTGAGAGTTAATACGTTGTTCTTTGCGTTTAATGATTTTATTTAGAAAATGTTGTGGTATGTTGTTATTTGAGGCAATTTTTTTGATGATAATAAGTTCAGTTTGAAAATTTTCTATCGAAAGGGAAACAGACTAAGCTCTTTGAATCATGCAGTTATATGCAGCTAGTTTGTGGCTTAAATGACTAAACGAGTCCATTGGAATCAATGCGTCTGTGAATGTTTCCTTTCTGTAAATGTGATTAGTGGGTGGAATATTCGAGTTTGTAATGGTTAAGTCGGGGAAATTAATTGAGTTATTATTTTCTTATTCAGAAGTTGATGCGGCAATGTCTTCTTTTTAGGAAATTTAAAAATGGCTGAATTTGTCTCTTTGAACCTTGAAAACCAACTAAAATGTCAGCTACATATCTTTTTCATAAAGTAATGTGTTTTTTTTAGCGAAATCTGTGTTCAATATTGAGTTTTTCTTCAATTTATTCATGAAAAAGTCAGCTAGTAGAGGGCTAAGAGGTGAACCCATTGGAAGACCTGAATTTTGTTTAGAGAATTTAGATTGAAATTGAAAGTAACTTTGAGATAGGCATAGATAAAAATTCGCCAATATTTGAACACATAACTAACCACTCGATATCATTGAACAATCTCAAAATACTTCATAAATGTAACAAAGGAAGAGAGAAGAATTTGTTGCAGTGTTAGGAATTTAACAAACTATGTGAAAACCCACAATTTATTACCCTCAACAGCCGAATAGAGCATAATGGATCCCCACTACTCAATATTTAGGATAAATGTCATTTCAATCTCTACTTGTACTTGCCTAGTCATGTATCATATTGTTATTCACTTGAAAATGACCGTAGGGTCGCAACCGGTCGTGATTATTAAATAAATTGTGGAAAAACGACAAAAGTGTCTCATTTCGTTTTACTATGTTATACATATTCCATCATCGTTTGAAACAAAATTTGTTATGCTGTGTCATTGATTTTCAGCGACCACATCGAAATTATGAATGACAAATCTTTGATATGCCCAACTCTATGTTATTGAAGTTTGAGTTATTCGGTTTGAAATTCTGTTCTATCTGGAGAAAATTTCATTGTTATACCTCGAACACGTTTAGGATCTGGCCAGCATAACCAATTCATCCGTTGGATCATAGAAGAGTTGATAACTACAGCCTGGAATTCTTATCAAATAAATGTATCATCTCCACATATTCACGATGGCGGCCGACTAAGAAGAACCAGTATTGCCGAAAACTCGCAGAAAAAAAAATCTGTTGTTATATTCTTGTGAAAGAAAACATAAAACACTTGGCTTAGTATAGCGACATTCAAAGCAATTTTCTTGCATTAGCGTTTCCATTTTTAATATAACCTGTTTCCGCGGAATCGTTTTTATGAGAGCAAACTTTTTTCGAGAGATAACTATTCAATATTTCTCATTCAAAATTTATATTTATTATGTCCAATAAAGGTTCAATGAATTGAACATCCTCATTTTTCGAATATGTTTATTAAAATTTAACTGAATTCTGAGAATCTCATATTTACTTATCGCTTTTTCCCATTTCGTACCTTCTTCAATGAACGGAAATATGCACTTCAAAATGACAGTTACAAAACTGAAAAATTATTGAATGAGAGTTAACATTGTTGACACATCGAGTTATTCAGTTGTCCTTTGAAGCTCGTGGCGTTAATGAGAGTTTACATATCAGTATAAATTTCATTTGATACCAATCATATCACAAATACAACAATCTGAATATAATTTCCTCTGTCTTTATCATCTAGGTTTCAAGTAGTTTTCATTATTTTCACATTATCTTTCGATGAATTGTTTCCGGCTTGATCATATTAAAGCATTCCAAAAACGAAATGATTTGGTGGTATAGGATTGCTATTTGTATGTTGAGCCAAGGGATTCTGATACTTCTTTGGCGAAGAAGAATGCTCAAAAAATTCAATCGGAGAGCAACAAAAACATGAGTGAACCATCTATAAATGTAATTTATCATCATTTCATTTCAAGCCTTTGATTCGTGCTGAGCCAAAAATCTAACCTAACCTCCATGACAAAATCGACTAGAGAAGGATATTGGCAATATTAAAGATGAAATCGGTGGTATTTAGGTTAGGTGAGATGGATATTGTTATAACTCGAAACAATATAGATATTTACTGTGTGAGTCTTCCAAGATGAGACAAATCTTACAAAAATGATTCCTGTGTGAAGTAGTTCGAAGCAAGTTATGGTCCTTATTTTCGGCATTACTAGACACTTGCAACCGTACCCCTAGAGCAACGTTGAACGGATAATTCTGAATGGTACACAATGTTTTGTTTGCCAAAACTGTTTGGTGAAACACGGAGAAAGAAGTGCCAAAGAAAAAACCCTCCTCGTCACGACAATACAAGTTTTCGTATATCTCTGAAACATCAACCTATTTGATTGACATAAAAGTCAAACTGATACGTGGTCCTTTGTACAGTCCTGGGGGTATCAAATGACTTCTTATCATTCTTGCATATATACTCTTTTTATTGAAATTTTTTAATGAAAATTAACATCTGTCTTAATCTTTCATTTGCTGACATACACGTTGCTAGGTTGATTATTTTAACTAGTCATATACTGGGTGATTCACCAGTGGCGCGGTGCTTTGTAGCTCGTACACTCTGGAAGATTACATTTTTATTCGAAAGGTATAGTATTCAGAAAGTGAAAATCTACTTCACCAATTTACTTTAAAGTAAACAGAGTGTCCCAATTTTCTATTAAAAAATCTTGGGAGGATTTTTGAGATTGGAAGACCACCTTTTTCGTTCAAATTCAGTTTTTTTGGTGAGTAGATTCGGCTCTCACATCATCGCATGCTCCTTCGGTCAGAGAGGATGAATACTTCTTTATTTTCGTTTGCTTATTGCTCAAGGATAGCTTTACTGATGAATTGAACTAGATTATCCTCATTTTATACCGGAGTGACTCGAAAAAATATTGAATATTGTAATATTGGGAATATCATATCTTGATTTCTTCAAATAGAACAACCTGTATTTTATTATTCATGTCAACGCAAAAAATTGTAACATATTTTTGCAGAAGGAAATAAAAAAATAAACTAAAATAATAAAATCAGAGGTTGCGAAAGAAGAGTTTATTAGTACATATTATTATACTTGATCAGAGAAATGGTGATATTTTAAGGTAGTCGTGTATGAAATGAGTGATAGATTTGTTTTTGGTGAGATGATCTACAAGGTGTTGAACTATTTCAAGTGTTCGAAATGTTGCCCGTTTCTTTGTAGACAAAACTCAATCCTTCTGAGGAAAGACCGTTGAATTCTCAACAACATTTGCGGATTAACTGACTGAAAGGCGTCGACTATTCTCTGTCTCATATCCAACGGTGTTGTAGAAGGAATCTGGTGAACGATGCCCTTAATATAACCCCACAAAAAACAATCTAGACTTGTAAGGTCTGGAAACCTAGCTGGCCATCTAACAGGACCACCACGTCATATCCGTTTGTTTGGAAATACATGATTCAAATACTCCTCAACCTGATGTGAGTAATGTGCCGGTGCTCTATCCTGTTGAAACCACAAATCTTGTCTTATATGCTCTGGTACATTGGCAAGTAACATTGGTAGATGATTTTGCAGAAAATCTGAATACATTTCACTATTGAGGTGCCCGTCGAAAATGTGCGGCCCAATTAGATATCCATCTACTGAAGCGGCTCATACATTCAAGGACCAATGATGCTGGTGATCTATTTGTCTCATGAGGTTTGGATTTTCCGTGGCGTAATAATGAAAGTTGTTCCTGTTAACAAGCCCATTCTTGTGGAAAGTTTTCTCCTCCGAGAAAAGAACTCTGCTAAATATATTTGGATTTTACGCTACTTTGTCACTTGCCCAATTACGAAAATTGATTCGATTTTCATAGTCTCAGTTGTTCAGTTCCTGGTGCAGCTGTACATGATATGCATGAAACTTATTCACTTTCAAGATTCTCTGGGCGGAAGTTCGACTTATATCTGTTAACTGAGAAATCTCTCTTTGGCTTTTATATGGGTCCTCTGTCACTGTCAACAAAACTAATAACTGGTTGTCTTCAGCTGTAGCAGTTTTGGGTTTTTCAGGTTTTTTGTAAGCGATATTACCCGTTTCGATAAATCTAATTAGAAGTTTTTCAAAGCATTCTGCATCAGGATGCCTCTTATCAGGAAACCTTTGTGCATAAACTCTACTTGTCAACAAAGAATTTCTATTACACACACTCAGAATAAAAATCATAACAACCACTTCTTCTTTGGAAAACTTCATGGTAGGTAGTCAATTGAGAAAATTGGTTTCAAACCTCACTTTAACAATGCTTAGTAACGAAACACTGATAAGTCCACCATGTACAATACAGAATATGAGATATGTCCGGACACCTGATAAAGGGCACAAATGAAAAAAATGACAACACATACCTCGATTTACGTTTTAATCTTGATTTTATTATTCGTTAAAAGAATTATCTTGTTTAGGTTTTTTTACTACTTGAATCATTACAAAAAAACTTCTGTGCGAATAATGATGCATGTTGATGAGTTCGATACGGTTTGTAGAATTTTCATAAATAATCGAATATTTCGTGAATGATCGAAGATAAAGATAATTTTCACTTCTGCAAAACTATAGCACAGTATTTTATGCGTTGACATGAATAATAAAACACAGGGTGTTCTATTTGAAAAAATAAAGATATAATATTTTTAATTTACAATATTCATACATTTTTTGAGTCTTTTTGTATAAAATGGGTACAATCTATTTCAATTCATCAATGAAGTTATCCTTGGGCAATAAGAAAACGAAAGGAAGAAAGTATTCATCCTCTCTGGCCGGAGGAGTATGTTATGATATGAGAGCCTATTTTCATGAATTTTTACGGAAAAAAAATATTGTTCCGAAACTACTCACCAAAGAACCTTATCAGTTAAACACATTATAGCAGAGTTTAGGCCGCTCCTGAATCTTGAACAAAAAAGTGGTCTTCTAATCTAAAAATACTACCCAAGACCTTTCATAGAAAATTGAGACACCCTGGTGAATCACCCAGTATAATATAACATAATAAAAATGAATTTTTCCTGTTATATTACAATGAATTGAAGGTTTACTGATTTTTTCCTTTACTTACTAATTGTGTCTCGAGACTAAACTTTTGGTGAAATTTCGTGATTCTTGACCAACATTAATTTTCATTTGATACGCCTACATGCCTCTGAAAGAGTGAAAATCAGTTCATTAGCTCAATTTTTTTTTGTAAATACAAATCTTCCGGTTAGTTTTTTTGCTTTTCACATTGCTTCCTGTTGAATTTTATGATATTGAGTTAACGGAAAATACTCTACAGTTCAAGATTTCCTTTTAAGAGCCACAATATTCATCGAAGATTAAGTAAAATATATTTCATACTTTCCACAATTTTATTTTCACAAACACGACCGGTTTCGACTGTCAAGTCATTTTCAAGTGGTCAACTACAGGACAAGAACCTATATGATATATAGTTTTTGTAGATGCTTCCTCGCTCTTTAGATTATTATCTGATTCTATTACCTACCCCAACAGCTAGCATCAGTTTACTTCTTAGAATATCTGTAACTTTTCCTGTTAATTCTTATTTTCAAATAATGATAGAATCACGTTATTTTGTTACTTTAAATTCCTGGTGCAGCTGGCTCTTACGTTAGAGCGTAGAATATCTTGGTGATATATGTCTAACTCGTGAAATTCAGTCGTAGGTGGAGCCTAGGGTCGAAATATAGTTTCCATATGAAGCCCTGAAATCTAGATGAATCCGAGGTTGAAATAGAGGTTTTCACTTCATACCCAGCACTAAGAATACAAGAGACTTTTGGAACTTGAACTCACATAGGTGATTGGAGACTCTAAAATAGGAGACCTCTACCTAATCAACTTCCTCAAGATCAACGACTTCTGCCTTATGTGTTTCTACAGGACCAATAATTGTTGACTACTACCAATATGAGTGTTATTAATTGTACATATAGAAAGAAGCATTTGTTGATTTTCTGGCGTGAGGATCAGGATGAGGGATGATGGAGAAACTGATTGGATGCTCATCTATGGTTTGCTATAGTTTTTAATGATAATTATGAGGATTCTGTGTGTCCCAATATGTAATTAAATATCTGAGTATAACTACCTTGACTTTTGACGATATTGAATTTTTCTTCAAAGATCTCAGAGACAAATTTTATTGAATGAGATATCATTGCTCAAAATTTCTCTGTGCTTACCCAGTGGGGTAGTCAGGTTTCAAGGTAATTAGGCCAGTATCTACATAAGAAGGTCCGTTTCCTGTAGTTTACCACTTGAAAATGACTTGACAGTCGAAACCAGTAATGTTTATGCACATAAAATTGTGGAAAATATAAAATATATTTTGATTCATCTTCGTTAAAAAGAATTTCCATTAAATATATGAAGTATCAATATTACTCACCAAAATGCAATTGAATTTACAAAAACAGCCTCATTTGAATTTCACAAAACAGCCTCATTTACAGATTCAAAGAAAGGACTGGTTATCTGGTATGAATTTCGATACCTCAGGAAGAGCAAAAACTTCATTGAAAATTTTTTCCTAATGTTATTACACATTTATTGTTTTTGCGTTCAATTTTAGGTACATGACTCTCAGGAAATAAATACTTCTATTCTACCCAAATGCAGCCATGATAATTCGAAAATCGTTGAACTAAAAGAACTTTTGAATACGTCATTGCATGTTACCCAAAAGACTGCCCCTAGAATGGTAATGGTAATGGTAATTTATTAGCCTTCAAGATTTACAAGGCACGTCAACATATAAGTAGGTTACTAAGTGAATATATAACAGATCACATATTTACAGAAGGAACAAACAAAATTGTAATATGAGATCAATTGAGTTTTTAATTTTTGATTTGAAAAGTTACCCAGTAGGTACTCGTTGAAGACTCTGCGGCAGGTGATTGAACATTTTTCTGCCCAGCTACTGGTGAGTATCCTGAGACTTCTACAGCCTTACGTTCGGTTGAACAAGGTTCTTGCACGTCCTGGTTGGATAATTGTGATAATTAGAGTGTTTTAAGTATCAAGCCTTCGTTTTATATAATTAGCATAAGCAGGTGAGTATGTAAACAGCTGGTAATGTAAGTTTTTTCAAATCCCTGAAAAGTGGTGTACAACTAGTGGTCGAAGACACCCCCATAATGGACCTCATTGTCCTCTTTTGTTGCAGTAATGCTCATTGTGCGTGGGGTGAGACTCCCCAGAGAAGAATGCCGTGTATTACCAAACTGTAGAAATGAGCAAAATATGTGAGTATAGCAGCAACTTTACTCACTGAAAATTTAATTCTTCTGATCGAGTAAATGGCCGAAGATAATTTTCTAGATAAATTTTCAGTGTGTTTTGACCAGTTGAGGGCGCTGTCCAGATGAAAACCTAGTAGTTTGATTGTTCCTGGCTCTGATGGTTTTTTAGTTCTAAAGATCAACTGTTGTGTTTTATTCTTGTTATGCTTAAGACCACTGGCTTCGAACCATTCAGCGGCCATGTTGAGTTTTTCATTCTCTTCGATCGACTAAACCTATCCTCGTTTATGCTTATTATTGTTGAATCGTCAGCGTACATACACAAATTTTCAGGCCCCAGGTGCTAAGCAAGATCATTTATATAAACACAGAATAGCAGCGGGCCAAGAATTGACCCTTGTGGTACACCAATTGACACCTCTTGCTCGCTAGATCTATGGTTCTTCCACACAACAATCTGTCGTCGATCTTCGACGATTTAAAGATTTCGTAGGCTCTACCTCTCACCTCTTCTTATTATGTTATGGTTGGAACAGTCGAAAGCCTTGATCATGTCGAGGCATGATAATGAAACGTCGCTTTCATTTTCAAAGGACTCAAGAATACCTTCGATTAAGTTCATAGGTGCTGTAACAGAAGATTTTCCGTTTCGGAACCCGTGCTGGGAAGAAGTGAGTAATTGATGTTTTTCCAGAAAGTTAACCAGTCTTATTTTCAAGAGACTCTCCAATATCTCCGAGAATACAGGCAATATGGATTTTGGCCTGCAATTATCGCACTGATTTTCATCACCCCGCTTGAAGATTGTGAAACAGAATTCATTTTTTATACTCTGATTAAGCCAAGAGAAAATTTAGAAATTGACTCTAATTCAATATTCGTTACTGAAATCTTGGAAGAAATGTCAAGAAAGTTTTTCTCAGATATTTAATCAATTACATAAATTAATATAATGATACATAGTGTCACAAATATTTCTTTATATGCTAATACAGACAATAAGACTTATATAGGTGGTTCTTGGTCTTACTGCTGCCTTCGGAGAAAACCTCTACTTCAGCTGTTCTCTGCCTATGAAATTCCACCTAGGAATTTCAGTCTAGGACTCTCCTCCTACGAATTTCTATCTAGGACTCCCCACCTACGACTTCTATCTAGGGCTCCTCACCTAGGAATGTCTGTCTAGGGCTCCTCACCTATAACTTTCTAGCTACGGGCCTCCACCTAGGAATTTCTATCTAGGGCTCCTCACCTAGCACTGAATTTCACAAATTAGATATGTATCACCAAGATACTCTATGCTGGGAATGCTATGGGAATTGAAAGTGACAAAATAACGTGAATCTAATATTATTTAAAGACAAAAATTAATATGAAAAGTTACAGAGATTCTGAAAAAGTAAACTCGTGCTAGCTGTTCAGGTAGGTCATAGAATTAAAAGATAAGTTCTATAAAAACCAAGAAAGCGTCTACGAAAAACCTATTTACAATTATAAGAGAAGCAACATTAAAACCGAGAAAGCATTTATAAAATTATTCACAAAAATTTACAGATGTTTGGCAACCATTTTAAAATTTGAAAGAATTTCGTCATTTATATGATAATTTCACAAAATTACTTGAAAATGAAGGAAATAATGATTGAATATAGGAGTATTTACTTTTGTCGTTTTCTACTCAGAAAAATTGGTTTGATCGAGTTTGTTAATGAGAAGTCTATCAAGTTCATTATTGAAAGAATTGTAGAAATTAAAGGAAAACGATTATGAAATCCATTCTGAGAAAGAGACAAATTCTGCAGAGCAGAATTTGAATTTTTAATAGCTACTATAAGGCATTCAAGCAGTTAAAAAAATGCTGTAAGGAAATATTATAAATCGGATTCTCAAGGTTGAGTGCGGCATTTTGCTTTAAGCTTTCAATTTAGCCTATATTTTGATATAGGTCACTACACAGTTTACAAAATAACGATATGAATTTTAATATAATTCAACTATTTTATCTACAATTTAGTAGGATTTTGAAGTTCAACTAATTCGCTTGAAGGTCTGCAAAGAAAAGAATGCCTACACTGAGGAATGCTCGTAGCACATGAACTTATCATACGAGGAGTATGCGCATCAGATTGTTAACCAGTGGTGTGACACACGTAGAGAGAGGGCTGCCTGGAATTAGGTGTTTTAACTCAAATTGTTGTGACGTAATTTTAGCACGTTACAATTGGGACCACCTTTTCCAGTTTATGGCGTGTTGGGAACACTCCTTCCATAAAGCATTTATTCACCGCCATACTCAGAGCCTTAGCGAGTACGTGTATAGTGGTTCTCAATAGTTTCACAGATATTCCATGAATATCTTTAGTATTCGAAGACTTGAAATCTCTTTAGCATCAGTGAAGTGCACAGCCATTGTGTGCGACGCATTCATTTCATTTGGAGTTGACTACCTCAATAAATTGGCTGAGCATTCTGTGGATGCTGAGATATCCAGTTTATCAGTTATGTTTGTGAAAAATTTCTTAAATCGTTCTGCAGATAATGTGGTATCAATGCTTTTCTCGCATTTACCAATTTTCAGATTTATTATTGCCCATATCACTTGGCTTTTATTTTCTGCATTTTTCAGCAGTTCTAAATCTCTCTACCTTACCAAGTTCGCTAGATGCTGTTTCGTTTTAAGCTCTTCTTGAGACTTGTTCTTTCTTAACCAATGATACAGTGTGCGCTGCGTCTAATAGGTTTTTCAATTTTATTGTCTAAGCAGAGGTTTTGTTTATGCGAATTGTTTTAACATTTATCTTTTTTTTTCAAGAAAACAGTTTTGAACATAGTGTATTACTGTGTTATGCCAATTGTAGCCATCCTCACCTCCAAGTCTCTTCAGATGTCTCCAGTCGACCCTGTTGACAAGGTCCAAAAACAGGTTCGTGTTCGAGACCGAGAAGATGCGGCAAACGTGAATTCATTGTTTTCAGATTTTTCTGTCATTATGTTGGGTAATTGAGCACTGTGGCAGAGAAGTGGCGATAGATTGTGAGACCTTTGCATTCAAAAAGTTCATAATTTACAAAAATATTGTCTACGCAAGAAGCAGAAGACGTCGTTATGCGCGAAGGCTCTTCAAATATATGACACAGATTGTAAGGATTGTAAGTATCCATAATTTCAAGTAGTCTTGATCTTTGATTTGAATTTTGCAGGAAATTAACATTGAAATTTCCAGCCAAGGTTACATTTTTAATGGGTTGCATATATGGTTCAGTGCAGCATCAATATGTGCTAAGAAAATGTCGAAGTCTCCTTTCGGAGGACAATAGAATGTAATAACAGCGAGTTTGATTTTTGGTATTTTTATTGCCTATAATTCCTTGTGATTTTCTACTAAAAGATCTGTTATATCATTCAAAGGTTCTGTTTTAATATGTTTTCTTGCTAATATCATGCTTCTCCCGTGTTGCGAGGCCTCACGATTATACACAAGATCGATACCTTCATCATTCAATAAATACTCGAGTCGATCGATTTTGTTGGTAGTCTATTGTACATTGAAGTTCATTATCTTCAATGAGTGGTTACTTTGGTTGGCTTGAAGTTTCAAACAAGCCTGTTTTGTTCGCACGAAAAAAACCTGTATCTTAAGACCCTGACTCGCGATGGCCAATTCGATGACTTAAACACCTCAAAAAAGTCTAGGGAACACTTCTGAATATCGATATATCGTATCCATAACGATCAATATGGATGATTCTTTTTTAGAAATGAACACCCGCATCAATTTCTCACCACATTATGTAGAGTGCCGCAGATTTCAGTTTTCTTTTATGAAAAACTAAAAATGCAGCAAATGCGACGCTGCTTTATAATTATTTCATGTATTCAGTGTTTGAAATCAGTTAGTTGGCTCCGTGTTTCTGTTGTGAGCACAAATAAAAGATTCAAGTTTTGTGATTCGACCACGGAAAGACGACATTTGACTAGAGAAGAGATGTTACGAGCCGTTGGCATTCTCCAAGCTGGGAGCTCACAACGGGAAGTTTCCAGGGTTCTGGGGAGTAGCCCAAGCGTCATAAACCGTTTATGGTCGCGTTTCAATGAAACAGGTAGCGTGGAAGAACGCCATACAGATCGTTTCAGGATTACTACAGACGCCCAAGACCAATTTTTGGTTTTACAAGCCAGAAGAGATCCTACTACCACAGCATCTCAATTAGCTCAAGAGCTATCACGAGTTCATAATGTACAAATTTCCGACCAAACTGTGAGAAATCGACTGCCCGAAGGTCAACGCCACTCCAGACGTCCTTTAAGAGTTCCACAACTGACCAATAGAAATCGCGCTGCACGTTTAGCTTGGTACCAAGAACACGTAAACTGGGATCAGGAGAGGTGGGCCACAGTTCTTTTCAGTGATGAATCTAGATTAAGTTATCATTCCGATTCGGAAAGAATTCGAACATGGAGGGAACCTGGAAAGCAGAACCGTCTCCAGCATGCTCTAGAAGTTGTTAGACAGGGAGACGGATCAGTGATGTTTTGGGGAGGTATACGCCTTGATGGAAGAACTGACCTCGTTTTCATACAGAACAACCTCACGGTAAATTCTTACGCAAATGAGATAGTTCCAACAAGATAATGCCCCTTCCCATCGTGCAAGAGTTGTCTTGAACGTTCTTGAAGATGATGATATCGATCTTCTACAGTGGCCATCCTGCTCCCCAGATCTGAATCCCATCGAGCATAAAGAAAAAAAAGAAATCTCCTTTATCAAAGTCTTCCAACATGAACAGGAGCTTCGATTAGCAGTTCTGGGGGCTTGGAATGACTTAGGCCAAAATGTAATAGATAATTTAATATTGAGCATGCTGCCACGATGCCAAAGTGTCATTAATAACAAAGGTGGACCTTTTGGGTACTGAAAAATATAAATGCTTCCATATCGTTTCGAAAATATTAGTTCAGGATTTTTTTTGTGTTTTACCAAATTTCGTCTTTTTCAAATTTCAAATTTTTTTCTATAATAGTTGCTTTGGAGAAGTCAAATATTATTTTGTTTTCTTGAGAAAACATTATATACAATACATCCTAACAAATACCGAAAGATTTCCATAAATTCGAATCATCAAATTCATATTTTAAAGATATTGGTAAGTGTTCCCTTGACTTTTTTGAGGTGTTTATATAGCTGATCTGGACATGCTTCGACATCAACATTTTCGGTATTGAACTTGGACCTGACATAGAGCTCAACATCTTCGGCACGTGTGTTTAGGTCGACTCTTCCAATATGCACAAAGGCTGTCCTTGGTATACCCCGAAAACTTTTTCCACTTGTGAGCTCCCTCGATCCAGAGCCGATTATGGTATTACTACGATTACGCAAATCTTTTTTGCTTTTTGTATTGGACTGTTCAGCTCCTTGGGTATACGATTTGTTGTTTTTTATGACGTCATCAATTTCCGAATGATTTTTTTGAAACTATTACATTCTGCAAATTTTACTAGGCATGGCAACGTCGCATAATATCGTCGTGAATTTACAGATTTGTTTATCTTCAGATAAAAACTTATAATAAATTTTTATCACTTAGTGACTTTTAGAGATTATCTATAATGCCTTCGGCACAATCCAATTACACTTTCAACACTTAAATTTCACTTTCTAAGCGAATGTTGGCAATGTTTGTATCAAGGTTGAGTCCAGTTGTTATTTCGAAACTTTCTGAAATTCCATCTACATCAGAGATATCACCCCGAACAAATTTTTGTACATCGTCACTAAATGTTAAATTGTCAGGTACACATTCATTGATGATTATATTGATCAAATTTTGTTTGTTTATTCTAGAGAGCTCTCGAACGATTGCTTCTCTTTGCAAAGCCATATTACCATTCAAATGTTGAAATAGTTCCAGTTAACTTTTATACCACCGAGATATTGGCATATTCCGAAATCTCGGAAAATTAAGAGATTATTTCTACTTAGGAGATCTCTACGAAAATCGATAAGAGAAATGGAGGGTTCATTTTTCCCTATTTATATTTCACATAGCTGCCGTGCTAAATCATCCAAAATGCGGCACCCTGTACAGTTTTGGCGCCTAGCATTTCATGTTTATTACGTTTATAAATTTTAGTTTATATTTATAGAAAGATGGAGTAATAAAGTCTCAAAAAATCTCCCAGATCCTCAAATCATTTCGAATTTTCAAAACAAACTTATAATCATCTGAAAGCTCTTCACAAAAAGAGTTTTTCACGAAAACCAATATTTGCGCAGCCACCTGCTCAATTTTCCACGTGTATAAGTTCCAAACGAACCTGACAAATTCACTTTTTCGATTGGAACCTTTTTTGGACCCTTTTTCATCAATTCTGCTGAATTTTCATCATGAAAATTTCCGACACCCCTGTCTGAAACATCCCGTTTGCAAAACGCAAGGGTTTCCTACTACGAACAAAACCTGCACGACCTCATTTACATTCGCTTTGTAAGTGAAACGTATAAAAATTCAGCCCTGTCCCATTTTCGTTTCATGTTTATTCACATGCGTCCAGAAAACTTGGTGCAAATTTGTTCTACTTAATTGAATGGGCTCTCCGAAATACAGTTATTTTTGTGGAAATGAAATAACCCTGTTTCATTTCGATGGAACTCCTCTGGGTACTTTTTGTTTGCTAATCTTGAATTGTTACAAGTGGTCAGGTTGTTGTGGTGAAATATGATTCCTTATTGCTGCTGCTATATTCTGGAGAAAATCTGGCTTTGTTAGGATATAGGATAGGTTTCACATTGAAACAAGCAATAGCTTATGATTAAAAAATTTAATTATTTCTGTTACATAAATCTAATTAACTTTCAGAAAAAATATAAATTGGATATAAAAGAATTCAATTACATTAACTGGGATATAGAACAGGGTATCCCATTTTCGATCAACGGCAGCTATGAGAAATATTACAAACAGTGAAAACCGACACCAACACCTCCATCTTCTATTTTCGAGGGAAATTCATTCTCGAAATCAGATCTTAGCTATCTTCCTTTGTTTTTGTGTTATGCAAGATTTCAAAGTTTCAGCATATGCCAATATCTCGGTTGCTATCAGAGTAAGGCGAAAATCATTTTGACACACTGCAGCCACTTTTTTGAATAAAATGCAGGGATATATTCAAATATAATTTTTGTCGAATAGTTTCCGAAGTAGAATGTAGAATGTGTTATTTTCGTTTAATAATAACATATTTGACAAATTCTTTCAAAAATGTGCTTTTCCCTAGAAGTGAAATATTCCGTCTAGTAATTTCGTTCGAATTCACACAAAACATTCAAATTTTCTTCAATTCTATGCTGACAACAATAATGAAAAAATTATTCCATTTTCCAATCCACATTGTTGATTCACAAATAATTCACTGAAAACTTTTTGATTTAAAACTGTAGAAACTGAAAAATTTGACTCGTTGAAATGCTTTTTTTTATGCGCGCCTCCAAGGAAGAGGCTTAACTGTTACACCACATGAGTGGGCGTGTGGTTAGAATTGAGTTTTGAGGTGTCCGGTTACTCACTCCTTCAGATGGGCCAAATTGTAGGATGTTGGGAAGATTTTGCACGGAAGTGATCTCCACAGCTCACCGGCCCTGTAAACGAAGAAATTCTTATAGAGAGAGGTTCGAGGATTCGCTAAATGATGAGAACACTTTGCCAGCCTAGTGTTGCGGCAAAACATGAGTTTTCCCAGAACAAGGTCTTTCAGCTCCTTCGAGCATCTTCCGTAGAAGTATCTGTGAAACATAGAAAGGTCAGCAACTTGTCTTCTGAGAGCCAGCGGTTGGAGATCGCTGGTGATCTCTGGGTGGTCGATGAAGCGCACAGCCCGTTTTTGCACACTATCCAACATCCGCAATGAATGGTTGGGCGCAGATCCCCATACATGGGAACAATATTCCAAAACAGGTCGAATCTGCACCTTATATAGAAGCAAGAGCTGAGATAACGTAAAGTATCGCTTGGCTCTGAAAAGAAAACTAAGTTTAGCCGATACATTTTCATGCCAGGAGGTGCATCGAAACTTTGGATGCAATTTGTTGGCCTTGCATCATCAGAGGAGGTCCACTAGCAGGGACCTCTTTAAAAAACTTAGTTGCTTGTGTCTTGCTCGCGTTGAAGCTCGCCAGTTTCAACTTACCCCACTTAGATATCCTCTGTAAGTCAGAGTTTAAGTTATTACTTTGTTGACATCTCTGACGCTGAGATTCCGCAGCTGTATTTGGCCACAGACTACTGAAAGACGAAATCAGGGTTCAATCGTCTGCAAACCCGAAGATCTGGTTCTCTGTAGATGACAGAAGATCGTTAACAGAAACAAGGTTGGCAAAAGAATGGATCTCTGAGGTACTCCTGCTTGCAACTGGAAACAATCAGATTTTATACCGTCGACCACAACTTGTATTGATTTATTTGGAAGAAAGCTACTTATCCAACCTTGCAATTTTTCGGGATGCCATATGCATCAAGTTTATTCAACAAGGCTGCATGCCAAACCCTTTCGAAGGCTTTAGAGATTTCGAAGGCTATTGCTCTAGATTCCTCATCATGCTTTTCCATCGTTGATGTACAAACATAAGTGACGTATGCGAGCAGATCTCCTGTCGATCTTTGCCTACGAAAACCATACTGTCGGTCATTAAGAATTCCCTGCAACTCAAGATATCTGATGACCTCATCATTCATGATTCTCTCCATCACTTTGGACATAATGGGAAGAAGTGCTACAGGGAGGTAGTTTTGGGATAAGGACTTTTTTCCTTTCTTTGGGATCGATTGAATTGTCGCTATTTTCCAGCTGTTCGGAAAAGTCTGGCGTTTCTAAGAAATCTGAAACAGATCATTGTGAATGGATGCCAGTTCGGTTAAACACTATCTCATGACGATTGGCGGTATTTCGTCTAGACCAACTGCCTTCTTGCACTTCAGCTGCTCGAGAGTCCGATCCACAGTGCGGACTCTTGATTTCTGCCATGGAAGAATTTGTAAGTGGAATGTGTGGTGGTATTGCATTAGATGAATCTAGCACAGAGTTCTTTGAGAACAAGATAGAAAAGAGATCGACTTTCTGTTTCGGATATGATGCTATACTTCCGTCTTCTCTAACAAGTGGCGGAAATGCAGATTCTCAGAAATTGGCACTGACAGTCTTCGCCATAGACCAGAATTGTCTAGTCCCGCTTGCCTGTTCAAGGAGTTTATTAGTTACACCTTCGTTGAAATTGGTCTTTGCTCTTGCAGTTGTCAGGTTGCATACGTTCCGTATTCGTACGAAGGTTGTTCTTGTTTCCTCTGTTGGATTTATCTTCCATGACTCGTGAGCTCTGATCTTGGCTGCAAAGGCTCTTTCGCAGTCTTTGTTGAACCATGGCTTTTGTGCTGTTGTTGTTCTCATGGAATGAAACATGTAGGGATCCATTCCTGCATGAATTATTTCTGTAACAGATTCAGTGCACATATTGAAGTCAGGATCTGAAAAGCAAACATCACTAAATGGGAAGCACGGAAAGAATTCACGCAGCTTATCCTAATTAACACGGTTATAGTGCCAAATGCGTGTGGGTGGTTTAGGTTCTGGGTTTAGCGGCCGCGAAATGGTTCCTGTAGAAGATGTAATGTTGTGGTCTGAGTTGCCTAGCGTTGCAAAGACCTCCACTCCAAAATCAGCTGGATCTGGAATCAAAAAGACATACAAGGTGTTCGGGAAGTCGGTTGGGTGATCAGGTATACTTGTCGGTTCGTCGCTACTTTCAGAATAGGTATAATTCTGATGCAACCTCAAAAATGAGTCTGTTTACCTACCTGGCAGGAGGAAACCTCACAAGTGTACAAGGTGATTCACTTATGATCGCACCTAACTTAACTTTAAAAAGAGTAAATCATTTTTCTGCTTCAAGTAACCTATATGAACTTGAGGGATTCGCAGTAAAAGCTCCCTAAATTCCATTGCAACTTCTTCATCATATTGTTTATCGAAATTTATTTATCTGAATGCTTCGAAAGTATAAAAAGTGTTTATGAGAATCTGTTCCAATCTTTAGTATATTCGGAGTGATCGTTTGTAGTTGAAATGTAGTTTGAGTACACCAAGAGGAATTCTAATTGGCTACTAGAATAGAAAACTCTATTCGTTTTCGATATAAGAGCTGTTTTATGGATTTTGGCCAAATTTTCTGATCACAATAACACTTGAACCAATTTCCTCTATATTTCGTTTCTCAAATAAAATGGCTGATAATAGCAGTACTGTTTGTAGATGAAAATTAAATTTAAGGACTGAAGTGAAAGAAAGTGTATATGACTTTTCGGTAACTGCACGATCTTAATCAGCAAGAATTGCTTTGAGAAATGAGCCCATTGCGAAAATTGTCACATTCCATTTAACTTTATTATTGAGGTATCATTATGACGATAACTCATCTTTTCTTTGTTCTGAAAAAACTTCGCGATCACCAGATGTAACTTACCTCTAGAGAATTTTATTCAAAAAACATTATTCAATCTTCTGTTGATTGTAAATGTCCTTCCCTAAAGGAGCTGGATTTTCAATCCAACCTTCACTATCACCGTCAACCAGGGGTACAAAGCAGCGGTACATCGGATTTCATAAAAAGGATCAATAGACTGCAGTTTCGGTCTTATTTGGCCTAGTCAGTATTGCATACCCAGTCACAACACTAGGCCAAACTGCCACCTACTCATCCCAATCCGTTGGAGCGCAACAAAACATGTAAATGTTATTATGTCTTCCAACCAACTGACACAGAGGACACTCACCACCGCCACCGGAAACCATGAAAAAAGGAGTAGATAAACAGAAAACGTCAAGAAGTCTCACTAGTTCGACAATTAATATCAACGCTACACACCGTGCCTGCAAGAAAGCGATCTATCAAAAGACTAAATCTCCTTATTTATGGCTAGCTGTCAACCAGGTATACATCACATCTAAACAATGACATCATGCGAAATTATCGCTATATGTATAGACGCATTAAGAAATTTTATTCAAAGAACATTATTCAACCTTTCGTAGAATATTAAATATCCTTTCCTGAAGCAGATGGTTTGCAGATCCACACTTCCTAATCACCGTGAACCATGACCACACAACAGCGGTATAGCTCGATCAGATGTCATGAATAAGAGCAAAAAAAACTCAAATTAAAAATGGAAATTTCATTCGAGAACGGAAGCATTGAAACAGATCAACAACTAACAAAGCATAAAGAACGAACTGTCTGATGCCCAACAGGTTCTCTATTAATATACGGTTGCTTTCGAATAATATCTAAACTTCCGCAATACTTTAGATTAGGTGCTTCCGGTTAACTATCCCTTCACTATAGACAAAATTCTTCAGAATCCCTTCACCATAGCAGGCAACTCCACAGAAAAATATTCAAACACGTAAAGTTCTGTGTTTCACAGATTTGTGGAAAACTGTCGGTTTCTAGATGTCAATGAGTGAAATCACCTGGTTGCTCGTCTTGCCTAAAGGCCTGAGAAGAAGATAAGAAGAGAGCAAGAATGATCATCAAGCCCAGAAAAGTTAGCTATAATATTCGCTCGTTTAAACCATTCATGTCTTTTAGGGAGGATGGCATTATGCCTGCCTTGTTCTAAATTCATTCAGGCCAAAAAGTCTAATATCTTTCGAACTGAAAAATTTGGAGAAGTCAAAACTCAACTCGTCTAGTATTATCGATAATACCTCCGAAGAAGCAACAATTCGCTTTTTGGAAAGGTAAATCAACTGATCTGGCCCTTTACAGTCTTATTGGAAAGATCAATTAGTCTCTGGACCGCAAAGAGACTGGACTGCAAACTTAATGAGCACAAAGACACAGAAGAGTATCGAATATCCTAACGGAATGAATAAGTAATGTGCTAAATTCCAGCGTTATCAGCATTTCCCTGGAAGGAGAAGGTGTCAGTTCGGTGTCTGATAGAGAATGCCCTCGAGTTGATAACCTACTGGCAATAATGGGCGCACTGGACGTTTACGTCCATGCCTGCGCTGATGATATGGTTATTTAAACTAAGGGATATTACGGCGATGTCATCTCCGCGAGGCTGCAGAAGGCTCTTTCAGCTATCCTTGGGTGGTATAAGATTGAAAACTCAGTTCAAACCCCGCAAACACTCTTTTATATTTTTTTGTGAAAAGAAAATATATGTTGCACCCACGAG
Organism: Cryptolaemus montrouzieri; assembly: GCA_013387265.2. Taxonomy (NCBI): domain Eukaryota; kingdom Metazoa; phylum Arthropoda; class Insecta; order Coleoptera; family Coccinellidae; genus Cryptolaemus; species Cryptolaemus montrouzieri. The sequence continues at coordinate 28,382,272 of JABFTP020000185.1, read as the reverse complement.
CCTTGATTGAATGTTTATTCCGGTTGCGGAGGAAGCAGAGCATCTGCGAGTTGATTTTGATAACTTACGTAGAATTCGCTCCTGGGAAACATAACACACAATGCTTCATATTTTTATAGTCATATTGAATGAACAGGTTGAAGTGCTTTGAGGACTTTATCCAAATTAACTGCAGTTGCCATATGTGATGGTCTAGAGACTACATTTTTCTTATAGCTATATTTTTGGGACGGAGTACAGCCTTAAAAATCAATCTCAATTCGAGTTATCCAAATTATAGGGAATTTCCTCAGGATTCATGAGCGATTCACTCTAGATCAATCACAGCCAAGGGGCTGATGGTGGATCTCGCTCCTCTTCACCTAGTGATTAAAAGAGCAGTTATAATGACTACTTACAGATTCCATCATCTCTCTAAGAATGGACTAAGAATGGTCAGCTTCGTGCCATGTGCTTTACAGGCGGAGATTCAGGAAAATGAGATAATGAGTATAAAATCTAACATAGCAATAACCAAAACCTATATGGAGCAGCCATTCCAGATTATCATTCTTAACAGATATAGATGTGCACATCTAAGGACCGTCTAGTTGGGGGTCTCTGTTAGTTAACAGACGGCTTCAAAACAGCTTCATCTGTTAACAGAAAAAGATGGTCTAGCTGCTACCAAGAAACAGTCTGGCTCACTTGGCTAGGTTGCAATTGTTTCTCAAGCAAATATATTCATCATTAACTCCTGTGCTAATTATCTGCTGGGTATTGGCAAGTTGGTCAACCTTTGTCAGACTAGCAGAAAAGCATTTCTTTCGTCTGATAAAGGTATTGAGAACAACGTTAGGGTGGACCCATTGTCTGCCTGACAAAAATTCCACTGGAGACTACATGGATGGAAAATAACTGGTGGGTGAACCTGTAGGCTCAAGAATTATCCCGAATAACCGGGACAGAAACGAAATTGATTATATATGTATCTTAAAGAAAGACATGTGCTCAGATGTGACCGTTCTTAACAGCTTCGACACAGGAAACAACCACTGAATGGTACGTGGTACGTAAATGCAGATAAATATGAAGTTGGAAAGGAAGAAACTAGTTAGGAAAGAGAAATTCCCCAATTCACAGCATCTGAACGCTCAACAGTAGAAGTACCAAGAATTAAAAAGCCGAAAACAATTGAAAATTTTGAAGCAATTGATCTAAACGAAATGTGTCCAACAGTGACAGAAACAATTTACACAACGAGAACTATTTGCAGCAAAACGAAAAACGATAAAACCTGTGTGAGAAGTCTAGCTACTAATGCATATACACATTTATACATAAGCTAGACTTCTACCAACCTGTGGAAAAGGCAGGATTCAGAAAGGGATATGGCACGACTGATCATCTTCAAACTATGTATCATCTCTTCGAAAAATGTACACAGTATAATGTCCCACTGCACTAGGCATTTGTAGATTATGAGAAGGAGTTTGATTCCATTGAAACCTGGGTATTCCTCAACTCACTTGACAATGCCACAGATACTCAACACTACTTAAGAATATTTACCTAAAAGCCACAATGCATTTTAAGCTCGATGAAGATCTAATTACCGAATAAATACCTATTCACAGAGGGGTAAGACGAGGAGACACAATTTGTGCAAAGCTTTTCACCCTGGCCTTGGAGGACATATTCAAAAATCTCAACTAGGACGAAGGCATAAGCATAAATGGCCAATACCTAAAGTACCTCCGCCTCGCTGACGACGTGGTGCTGATCGGAAAGAGCCTAAGTGAATAAGAAAAAACACTTCAAGACTAAAGTGGAGAATCTCTTAGGGTCTTCCTTGAAGTTAACTCTGAGAGAACGCAAGTTTTGTGCCTCGAAACAGCGAAAATCGAACTTCAGGGATAAATACTTAAAAACAATTATGAATATGTCTACTTGGATCACAAATTCATGCTTTTAAAAGCAAATCAAGGATAAGAAGTGACGAGACGCGTGGCACTCACCTGGGCTGCAGTTGGAAAGTTAGACTATGTGTTTTAAGACCGAAAACTACCCATAAACCTAAAAAAGTAAGCTTTCGACACTTGCGTCCCTATTGTCATATTATACGGTCTGGAAACTGTGTGCCTAACGAGATGCTGAGTATTAATTCTGACATAGTAATAACCAAAACCAATATGGAGCAGCAATTCCAGATTATCATTCCTAACAGACATAAATGTGCCACATCTAAGGACAGTCCAGATGAGGGTCTTTGTTAGTTAATAGCTGGTTTCAGAACAGCCTGATGTGTTAACAGAAAAATATGGTCTAGCTGCTACCGAGAAACAGTCAGACTGTCAGGGCTAGCTTGCAACTGTTTTTCAAGCAAATATATTGACCATTAACCCCTGTGCTAATTTTCTGCTGGGTATTGACAAGTGGGTCAATATAAATTATTACGGACATCGAAGCTATACCGAAAATATTGGCATTCAACAACTGTTCGTCGCTTAAAGACCAGGAATGCCGTTCAAGCCTTGTCAAACTAGGAGAAAAATTCTGCATTCGTCTGTTATGGGTATTGTGAACAATGATAGGGACGACTCATTGCCTGCCCAACAGGCATTCCCCTGGAGATTACATGGATAGAAAATAACCGGTGGTTGGACCTTTAGACTTGAGAACACTGGCTGAGCATCACAGGTCGCAGGCAATCTCGACTCACTATCAGTGGACCCGACTTGTGGAATTTGGATCCTCGAAACTTGTTCTGAAATCATAAAATCATGTGCTGCCTAATGAAGGATCTGATATTCAATCTTATTAAGGTGGTGCTGTCATTTCTTTGAGCAGAAAACTTCATTAATTCATTGGCTCTGGTTATTATCTGCTCAACTTCAGAAGATGGAATCGAAACAAATGACGGACAGTCATTAAGTACTAAGTCTATACATTTTAAGAAATGAATGTTATGTCAAACTTATGCCATCAAGGTAAATAAGATTTATTGAGAATAATTTCCTGGTCAACTTTGCATTTAATCATTAAGTATTATTTTCTCTCTACTCAATTTTATATCGAATCTTCTCAGACATTCGTTGAAGTATCATTTAATTATTCTTTCAGCACTAACCTTCATGAAATTTCATCAATAACTATCAAATGAATAAAGAAACCCTCCACTTGCAAAACCGGAAGGTGAATTCAAATGATTCCTTCTGAATTAATTAAGAAATGACTTAAAATGAAGCAATTATTATTCACCCCGGGTGTCAGTTTGGAGACTCTCCAGGATATAATTGTTATTATTTACTCGAAATTACGTCGGCGTGGAATGGAACAAACCCTCCTACGGAACGCAAACGGTGACTGCATGCCACAACGGTTTCTGAATATGAATCAGCCCCACATTATTCAAATTCTCCCGTCTTTATTTTACATCATAAATTCCCGTCTTTTAGAATTCGAAATGGAAATTTCAGTTTTTTTCTAGGCCCACTCGTTTTTTGCGAATGAAATTGTATTGAGGGAACTAACTTTTTCCATCTATTCAGCTTTATGTGTGACGTAATCGACTTGCAAAAGAATATTGTGGTATTTCGTGCATTGTACCATTTCGAGTAATGTTTTGCATAAAGTTTCTAAATATTTTATGCTGACGATGTACGCATTCTCAATAATTGAGTTGAACCCAAGTGACTGTTAGGGTAGACTGAGCACGTTTGAAACATTTTGGCGTTTATCGTTCATAGCATCGGAATTACTTATATTGAATGAAAAATAATATATCCGACTACTAATGAGCAATATTATATGAGATCACTACATTGCATTGTATACACAAATCCAAAATTAAGAAAAAACGTGATTTGATTCAACCATCCCTATGCCAGGATCAGTTAAAACACATGCAAATAATAAGATACAATGAAGAAACATGCTTCATTAATGATCAAATAACATTTCATTACCCAACGACTCAAATGAATATAACAAAAATTATTTTCCATTGACAGTCAATTCAATCGATCTGAAAGTATTTTCATTCAACCAGTAAAGGTATGGTATCGTCTGCAACACATATACAGCCCCATGTCTGAGAACTATATACAAAGCCAGCTAGTCACTACGCTACATACCCTAGTCATGGAGGAAAGTCAAACTATTATTTATACCGAAAATAGGCGAGAGGTCTTCAGATGAATCTAAATCATATTGCCCGATAAACTTAACCTCCTTTCTCCTAGAATCAATGAAGAAAAAGCCTTAGTTCTATTTGGAGATCAGAGAATTGCTCAAGGGCCAGATCATAATGGCCACTTTTGGAGACACTGAAATATCGGTGCCAGCAGTGAAGAGATGCCCTAAAGAAGGTGTCAGTAGTTGTTGAAGGCCTCTTAGAAATACTGAACAACGCTCGCTCCAACGCACAAGGTTATGCTGATGATCTCGTTTTTATCATTAGGGGAAAGCATGATCGAACCTTATCGAACCTGATGCAAAAATTCCTTAACATCGTAAATAACTGGTGTGCTGAAGAGGGGCTCAGCATCCATCCAGACAAAACCATTCTAATTCCATTCACAAGACGTATAAAGTTGAACTTAAAGCCCCCCTTTCTGAATGGACATTCTCTGAAATTTTCGGAACAGGCTAAGTATCTAGGATTTGACTGAGGAGGTCGTTACTTGATGAAAATCGGTATACATATTCTCAATGAAATAAAACTTAAGTATTTAGATTTTCACTATATTAACAAAACTTTGACCGGTTTCATCACATTGTGGCTTCATCAGATAGATACAAACTAATGAACAGAGTTATTCCTTATATATTAGTCTTATTTCCTATTTAATTCCGAAATATATAAAACTGAAGACCCATAATATCAGCCCTGCAGCCGAAAATGGAGTACTACAAGGCAAAAAGAAATGGTTGAAGTTAGACATCAAGTTTCAATACAGCCAATGAGACAACTGCAACATCTTTTTGAAGGTAATCCATTTGGAGTTGTTTCGTAGGTTGCATTCAGTAGATTTGACATCTTAGATTCCGGAACAAGATCCAAAGTTCATTCATTAATTCACAAGAAGTATAAGATTCAGTTGCGTAAATTGAATAAATTATTGAGTAGTAAACCTGAAACTTCAGAAATCAAGTCCAAAATTTCCGATCACCAATTTTATGATAGGTTCACTAATCTTTCAGATGCTAATTTTTCCAAAGACGAAGAAAAGGGTTTTAAACACAATTTAGAGTCTAATAACTCTCGTCTCCATTTCGATCTGCTAGGAATTGAAACCGAAATAGCCCTAAATTATTCACCACAAGCCGAACACGTAAAACACTCTTCAGCGTTACCACTTCAAAAAGAGTTCAATAGTTTACAACCTAAGAAATTCGAAAATACAACTTTAAAGTCCATTAAACCTAAGTCCGCATCTGACGATATCATATTCACCAAAGCAGACAAAGGTCATATAGTCATAGCCTTAAATAAAGCAGATTATTTATTGAAAACCCAAAATTTCATTGAATCAGGTTGTTATAAAGAAATTGATAAAGACCCAACTAATAAATTTCAATCCGTAGTAAAAATCGCTTTAGAGTATGCCAAGTCTATAATACCCACCAACCAAAAATTTAAACTTTTCATTGACTACCCGCAATCACCAAAACATTACTCTCTCGTCAAACTCCATAAAACAGGGTATCCCTGTAGTTTCATATTTTCAAGCTCCAGCTGCAAAACTTTCACGCTTTCTCATAGACATCATTCGACACTATGCTAATTTTGAACCTAAATTCTCAATAAAAAACTCTTCAGTCCTAATAAATAAAATTCGGCACACGATACCACCACCGAACGCTAAACTTATGTCATGGGATATAGTAAATCTCTTTCCTAGTGTTCCACCTAGTGATACAGTGAAACTCAACAAGAACGCCCCTCAAATTAATAAAGTCAATCCGATAATCCAATCAGAAATCTGACACCTTTCAGAAATTTGCTTAGAACAAAATTATTTTAACTTTAATAGAGTATTATATAACAGTAAGAAGAGGGATAAGACGAGGAGACACATGAATTAGAAAACATGCTCAAGGAGCTAAGTGAAGAATCTCTTAAGGCCGGTCTTAAAGTTAACTCCAAGGAGACTCAAGTTAGCCCAGAAACAGTAAAAATCGAACTTCTGGAATATTTACTTGAAAATGGAAATGACTATGTCTGTTTGGCGCACAAAGTCAAGCTTTTAACCGTAAATCAAGGAGCAGAAGTGACGAGACGCGTTCGACTCAGCTGGGCTGCATTTTGAAAGTTGGGCTATATCAAAAACTACCCATAAACCTAAAGAAGAAAGTTTTCGGCACTTGCGTCCTTCTTGCCATGACATACGGTCTGGAAACTGTGTGCCTAACGAGATGCTGAGTATTGAATCTGACATAGCAATGACAAAAACCTCAATGCATGTTGTGCTCGATGAAGATCTAATTACCGAACAAATACCTAGTCACAAAGGGGTAAGACAAGGAGACACAATTTCTCCAAATCTTTTCACCCAGGACTTGTAGGACGTATTCAAAAAGCTCAACTAGGACGAAGTAGGCATAACATCAACGGGCAATACTTAAACTACGCCCGCTTCGCTGACGACGTCATTCTGATCGGAAAGAGCCCAAGTGAATTGAAGAAAATATTCAAGAAGGTAAGTGAAGACCCTCTTAGGGTCGGTCTTAAAGTTAACTCCACTAACACGCAAAATCTGGGCCCTGAGACATTAAACATCGAACTTCAGGGATAATTACTTGAAAATGAAAAAGGATATGTATCTTTGGAGCACAAAGTCAAGCTTAGAACAGAAAATCAAGAGACGAGACGCGTGGGACTCAGCTGGGCTGCATTTAGAAAGGCTATGTGTTTAAAAACCAAAAATCTCTCATAAGCCTAAAGAAGAAAATTTTCGACACTTGCGTGCTTCCTGTCATGACATACGTTCTCGAAACTAAGTACCTAACGAAAGCGTCAGCTAACTGACTCACCGTCACCCAAAGAGCCATGGAAAGATGCATGCTAGAAATCTCGTTGCGTGAAGAAGTTCGAAATACCACTGTAAGAACAAAAACAAAGGTCACTGACGTCATGGAGAATTTTGCAACACTCAGATGGACCATAATGTATGGTCTCGTCTGGTCTCGCAAGTGACTAGTACTCAAGCTGCTGGGTTACCAGATAGGGTCGCAGGTGATGGATAGCGACAGGCCCCTAGATATTGTAATACAGAGGGCGTTAAAAAGCACACAAGTCTATGATGAATCTGTCACAATGGCGATTCGCAGCACCACAAAAGTGTTCCCATGGATATGAGCCTCGTAAGTCTAGAAAGATAACCCATCTAGGATAAGGAAAACTCCAAAATTAAACTGCCTCCAATCCGCACGGCAAGCATGGCGGACTAAGTCAACCCCTCTCAAAAACATTGAATGTCAAGTTTAATCAATATATTACCCCAGGCGAGTAGAGCACATAGTTCTACTCTAGCATAAATTTGACTACTACCCAAAATAAAAAGAAGGATACAATAAAAATTATTCATATCTGTTTACAACATCAGAACAATGAGTGAGCAAGAACTTCTGGAAGGCTTGGATCAAGAGCTGGACCGGATGAAATGGTACGTATTGGGACTATGCGAAACCAGACTTCCAGGGGAGTAAACAACTTCCTAAAATCAGGACACTTCTTATACTAGAAAAACTCAGATACCACGGAGGAGTAGCATTCATGTTTTAGTTGTTTATGTGAACAAAAGCAACTTCAATCCGTGTTATCCATGCCATTTTAAAGATAAACAAAATGTATAATTTACAGATCATTCAATACTATGATCTTACTAGTATATTTTAACAAGAAGAAATAGACAACTTTCAACGGGAAAAGTGGCGCCATAGACGATGAGCCCCTAAATATTGGGGAGTTCGGATTAGGAGAAAGAAATGCCAGGGGCCAAACACTAATGGACATCATATGCAATGAAAATTTCTTCTGTATAAGCACTTCCTTTGAAAAGCCTCAAAAACCGAAATAGACGTGAATAAGCACGAATAACCGGGATAGAAACGAAATTGTTTATATATGTACTCCAAAGAAAAAAATTAGATGGAGGAAGGCGGATCATCACAAAAATTAAAAATTAAAACGGTCGAATAAGAGATGAATAAAGCCCAAATAACTGCTGTGGTGGCAGATCTATACCGTTCCACAAAGCGAAGCGGAGTCGGAAACCGGATCATTCTTAACGTGGGATCGGAGGAAGTTCCAGAGGTTGACCAAGACGAGTTGATATAAAAAGCAATGAAGCGCCTGAAGAAGACTGCATCACAAGCGAGATGTTGAAGCTGGGAGGAATCGAGCTTGCGAAATCCTCACTAGTCCTTTTGGCAGGATGCAGAGGTTAGTATCTTGTATGAAAAATGAGCCTGTAGAACTATAGACCAGTAAGTCTACTGTCAACTTTATATAAACATTTAACCATAATCACCACGAGCTGACTCAGCGATAAGCTAGACTTCTACCAACCTGTGGAAAAGGCAGGATTCAGAAAACGATATGGCACGACTGATCACCTTCAAACAATGTATCATCTCATTGAAAAATGTACTCTGTATAATGTCCCACTGCACTTCCTCGACTCACTTGACAATACAAGAGTAGTCCACAAATACTCAATACAACTTGAAAATATTTACCTAAAAGTCACACTGTATGTTAAGCTCGATGAATATCTAATTACCGAATAAATACCTATTCACAGAGGAATAAGACAAGGAGACACATTTTCTCCAAAGCTTTTCACCCTGGCCTTGAAGGACGTATTCAAAAAGCTCAACTGGGACGGAGTTGGCATAACATCAACGGGCAATACTTAAACTACCTGCACTTTGCTGACAACGTAGTGTTGATCGGAAAACTCAAATGAATTAGAAAAAATACTCAAAGAGCTAAGTGAAGAATCTCTTAAGGCCGGTCTTAAAGTTAACTCCAAGGAGACGGAAGTTAGCGCAGAAACAGTAAAAATCGAACTTCAGGGATGATTACTTGAAAATGAAAATGAAAATGTCTGTTTGGGGCACAAAGTCAAGCTTTTAACAGCAAATCAAGGAGCAGAAGTGACGAGACGCCTTGGACTCAGCTGGGCTGCATTTTGAAAGTTGGGCTATCTGTTCAAAGACCAAAAACTACCCATAAACCTAAAGAAGAAAGTTTTTGACACTTGCATCCTTCTTGCCATGACATACGGTCTGGAAACTGTGTGCCTAACGAGATGCTGAGTATTAAATCTGACATAGCAATAACCAAAACCACAATGCATGTTGTGCTCGATGAAGATCTAATTACCGAATAAATACCTATTCACAGAGGGGTAAGACAAGGAGACACAATTTCTCCAAATCTTTTCACCCTGGACTTGGAGGACGTATTCAAAAAGCTCAACTAGGACGAATTAGGCATAACATCAACGGGCAATACTTAAACTACGTCCACTTCGCTGACGACGTCGTGCTGATCGGAAAGACCCCAAGTGAATTGAAGAAAATACTCAAGAAGGTAAGTGAAGACCCTCTTAAGGTCAGTCTTAAAGTTAACTCCACTAACACTCAAGTTCTGGGCCCTGAAACATTAAAAATCGAACTTCAGGGATAATTACTTGAAAATAAAAAAGGATATGTATCTTTGGAGCACAAAGTCAAGCTTAGAACAGAAAATCAAGAGACGAGACGCGTGGGACTCAGCTGGGCTGCATTTAGAAAGGCTATGTGTTTAAAAACCGAAAATCTCCCATAAGCCTAAAGAAGAAAATTTTCGACACTTGCGTGCTTCCTGTCATGACATACGTTCTCGAAACTATATACCTAACGAAAGCGTCAGCTAACCGACTCACTGTCACCCAAAGAGCCATGGAAAGATGCATGCTAGAAATCTCGTTGGGTGAAGAAGTTCGAAATACCACTATCAGAACAAAAACAAAGGTCACTGACGTCATGGAGAATTTTGCAACACTCAGATGGAGATGGGCCGGCCACCTGGCGAGACAGGACGAGGAGAGATGGACAAGGATGACGTCGCTCAACGACGCGTAGCCGAGGAAGACCGTTAAAACGTTGGGCGGCCGACATCAGAACCGTAGGCGGCAGCGACTGAGTGAACCTGGCACAAGATAGATGAGCATGGAGCGAAATATTTGGAGAAGGCCTATATCCAGGAGTGGATGACAACAGGCTGAGAGGAAAGGAGAATAGTAAAGGTTTGTATTGGGGAACTTATACCTTCAACCATCAGATGTTAAATGCGAAAAAAACCAAAATAGAAAAAACGATAATACTTCTTTTCCTAGGCAATAAAATTTCACAGATGAAAGAAAGTAAGTACCGCATCTATAAAATATGTAAAAAATACTGAATATGTATCATTTCTTTAAAAATCAATATTGAGGTGGTTAAGAGATCAATGGGTTTCACAATTATGTCATATATAACTGAGAATACCTTCTGTTCATGCTCCCAAATTCTATATTTTATTCAACTCTTCATTCAATCTTTTCTGAGCTTGCTTCGCTTTGGTTCGTTTCAATTGGTTTTTCCAGCTGTATCTGTGTAGAAAGTTGATTTTCTCGATTTTCATCGATTGGTTAATTTTTTGCAGCATTATTACACACCTGCATTAGATAAAAAGATTTCAAGAATTACTAATATGTCTGGCATAGTAAAAAGAATTCTTCGAACGCACCAACTATGCATTGAAGTATTTCCTAAATTTATAAATTTGTGACCGTCGAAGATTTGCAGTAAAGAAATACGAAAATTCCAACGCAGTATATTTGACATAAATTGATTTTCGATGACAAACCAGTTCTATGAATAAAATACCTGAGTGTTTATTTCACGTTTATGATGGTCATCAATAGATGACCTACTGAAGTTTGTTTTAGGTATTGTACCCCAATACTCTGGGATTCCCTTCATTCAAATGTTTCAAAACATCTGCCTGGTGAATTTCCCATCAATGAAAATCACTAGACTTTAACTGAATATTTACAATTTGATGGATGATACTAAAATCATGACGTCATCAAATTTTCTCCTGAAATTCGCTGAATCACTGAAAATAATCAACGATCGTAATTGGGGATTTGAATGAACAGATGCGAAAGCAATTGACCAAATACAACATATTTATATGTTAAACGTTTAAAGGCCGTTTGGGTCCATTGGTAGTATTCTTCCCTAATTCCTGATTATACGATTATGTTCAATTACTCATTAGTTCTTTATAGCACTTTCTTTTATATCCTCCATTACTCCCTGTCTCTATTTCCTTTAATGCCGTCCTCTTTTCTTCTTGCACGCTGGTGTCTCCTACTGAATGTCCCTCAACAGCCTATTTTACCAGTCTCACCATATTTCCCAAACATTGCAAATGTCTCGATCCTATGATATCGGATATCTCTGGATCATTGAATAATTCATATAATTTTTTGTTTATACGTCTCTCTCATACTTATGATTTCAGCTGGTTTTAATTTTTCATTGCCCAAGTCTCTGCTGCGTAGGTAACTGTTCGCCTTAAAGTACTCTTATAAATTTTTGTTATCACCCTTGATACACCCTTGCACCTTATCAAATTATTCAGAATACTTTCACTTCTATAGCATTTCGCTATTCCTTGATTTATTAAACGGTCTTATTTAGCTCACCCCGTTTGTTTTATTTATTCTTGGGTCAAATTTAGTAATTCAAATTTCACCTCTTCCTGTCAACCGATTAATCTGAAATTTTGTATACACTTTGGATTTTGGTGGCAATACAATTATATTTATTCATTATCATTATAAATACAAGATGGCCGCCGCTACAAAATGGCGGATAATTTATGTTTTATTAATCCCATCAATATGGGTATCAAATGAAAGGGCTCAACAAGCAGAATACAATATACTATAAAAAATTGAAATCCAAGATGGCGGATGCTACAAAATGGCGGATAACATAGCTTTTATCAATCCCATCAATATGGGTATCAAATGAAAGGGCTCAACAATCAGAATACAATATACTATAAAAAATGGAAATCCAAGATGGCGGCCGCTACAAAATGGCGGATAACGAAGGTTTTATCAATCCTATCAATATGGGTATCGAATGAAAGTGCTCAACCAATAGAATACAATGTATCCAGCCTGAATTCACCACCCAAGTCAAGATTTTGTATCGTGTTGAGGACTGTGTGGCGTTAGGGTGGCTAAAATTAAAAAGAATGCGAAATAAAACTAAAAACTAGAAAAAATAAAAATAAAAATAGGTAAAAAACTTTTTAAGTTAAACGGTTTTATGTTGAACATACATTGCACTGTTTAAGATAAATGTACTAAAACCAAAAATAATAAAATAGATACAGTCGTGGGAATTATAAACATATGCATAGACTAGACTAAAATAAAACCGTGGGGCACGTCAATTGTCTACAAATTATCGACTTAATGTGCGATAGAAGAATTGTTTAATTCGTCGTTAGGCAGTTGGCCCGCAGACGGTGAGGAAATTATTTACTATTTTCTTGCTCATGGAAATTCTAATAGTTATACACTCCATGTAAATAAAAGAGATGTTTTAACTAGTTTATCGTTGGACATTCACACTGCTGGCTGGCGAGGAATCGTTTCACTGCTTATTGTTTGTCTTTAATCGACAAAACATATGACAAAAGTACTACTCGCTCACCACTATGAAACCCTAAAACTCGCTTATAATCGAGCTTGCTAGCTTGTTTCCACATTCTTGCCCTACTTATCACACGTCCATCGTTGTCGGTTGCACAACTGCCTAATAATTATAGTGTAACATTACAAAACAAACATTTTAATCAACGATTGTAGACAAATGAAGTGCCCCACGGTTTTATTTTAGTCTAGTCTATGCATATGTTTATAATTCCCACGACTGTATCTATTTTATTATTTTTGGTTTTAGTACATTTATCTTAAACAGTGCAATGTATGTTTAATATAAAACCGTTTAACTTAAAAGTTTTTACCTATTTTTTACTCTGTCTTCATCACATATGTTATCTATTGAAACTCCCAGTTAAAGAAAACTTTCAAGTATTTCAAATTTGAATCCTCCTCCCTAGTTTATACTTCTGAATTTTCCTGGTCTACCTTTTACAAATCAACTTCATAAATTTACCTTTGTCGTCATTGACGTCATTCCGATGTATTTCATTCATTATTGTATGTTATATTTACCTTTAGAGTAATTAGTTTTTATTCAATATTCTGGCCCGAAGAACCGAAAAATATTTTTTCTGAGAAGTTTTATTTCTATTAAGCTATGAAATATTCATTTCTTCAACCATCCATTCTCTAGAAAATATACATACTAGATTCATTTCATGGCTATTTTTCGAACAACCTAACTAGATTACAATTTAATTAATAAATTCTATAACATTTTCTCCCCCCCAGTAATTGAACTGGGAAAATTACTACCGAACATCTAATACAATCAATTTTGCTACCGGTCTCCGAAATATTCCACTATTTGTCTTCACATCAACAACTCTGATCTTCTGATCTTGAGCAGGATACAGTTGCACGACAAGCTCCTTTTCCCATACGTTTCTGTTGCCCTTTGGATTCACTAACAGAGCAATATATCCTAGCTCTATTGCCTTCTGTTCACTGTACCATTTGGTACGTTTAACAAAGGTTGGTAAATATTCTTGTGTCTACCTTGTCCAAAATACGTCTGTCAATCTTTGAGCGGCTTTCCTACAAGATAATAAGTTGAGATCTTTTTCTATAGTTTTGCCATAGCAGCATGTCTTGGTCCAATCAAGAAGCGATTTAGAGTTAAAGAGTCCTCAGAATCAGGGTCTAGAGAAACATGAGTCAGGGGTTGTGAATCGATTATGTTTTTTGCTTCTAACAAAATTTCCGCATAATATGTTCTGGTGGAGGTAGTGAGGTGAAAAGCTCTTTCAGAATCCAGCTTTGCACTTTTCTTTGCGTTTTTGCGGTATCTCTTCATTTGAAAAGGTATCTTCCTCGGTATAGGTGGGTGAATATCCATCAGATAAATAAACTTCATTCAGTTGAGAAATTTCTTTATAAGGCATAAATTCATCTCAAAATTTTTGGAGAAATGCCACTTAACGTTCGTATTGATACAAGCAATCAACCTAGGCCCTGAAATGCATGTCGAAAAGTGGAAATCGAGGCATTTTATATGCGCCTCGTTAGCACACTAAAAGTATGCTTCAAGATTGCAGGTCTTCATTTATTTTTATTCAGTAACTAATAACATGCCCCAAATAAAATTTTCGCTATTCTGAGAGACAAACAAATTTTTCTTCAACACCCTTACTCAACGTGTCAAGTATTGTACATCGTTTCGAAGATTTGTAATTTTCTAGAAAATGAGTGAAAAGTTAAAGCAGTATATCGATATCCCTAATCTCTTTTTCTTTCATGGAAAGACCTAAGAAATTACCCATGGAATTTTTGCCACATATTTACGATATACCCTGTATAGATAAATCCTTACAGACAGGAAACGTCTGATTATTTCAGATAAGGTTAGATGATAAATACTGATGATAATCTTAGAATTAAATAGTTCAATCAAAATATTAATCGGGTAAGAATGATTGTGAGAGAAATGTATTGCTCCCGATTATTTATCTACTTGTACGTATTGAGCTACTCGTTGATATCTATCAGTAGTGCAGGTATGACCCAAAATAAAACTGTAGCAATAGTTTTGAAAATTGCGATATTGAATTCTTCGATATCTTCATTATTTTTGGTATATAGTTTGCTATAGATACTCAAAAAATTTAATTTTCAATGTTCTATTGTATGATAAATAAATCTAAATTTTCTCAAATGATACCGATAACTATATATATATATATATATATATATATATATATATATATATATATATATATATATATATATATATATATATATATATATATATATATATATATATATATATATATATATATATATATATATATATATATATATATATATATATATATATATATATATATCGAGACCTTTCATTTAAAATCCAACTTGCATTGGAATTGTGTTGCCTTTGGCACTGCCCAAATTGAAGACCAATAATCAGTTAAAATATCAATTTTAGGAACTCCTATATCTTCGTTTGAAAATTTTTCAAATTGCATGCATTCTATTTTAGAAAATCGAGACCTTTCATTTAAAATCCAACTTGCATTGGAATTGTGTTGCCTTTGGCACTGCCCAAATTGAAGACCAATAATCAGTTAAAATATCAATTTTAGGAACTCCATTTCCAGAAATATTTTCATTTGAACCTGAAATAAATTTGTAAAAATGTTTTTCATTATTTTTGTAATATATATATATATATATATATATATATATATATATATATATATATATATATATATATATATATATATATATATATATATATATATATATATATATCTGTAACGCGTTTCGATGACATTACATCTTTATTAGATAGGTACAAAATAAACTCAAATTTTCTAAATTAAATAAAGCAATTCAAACTTGTCAAGATTTTTACTGAAATATAAAATAACCGTGACAAGTTCCAGCTTCATCAGATGATTAAGGTGCAAAATGATTGTGATTTATTTATTTATGAATAGGAAGTATGAGAGAAATTCACATCTATAGGAAACCCATAAAGTCTATTGTAAAGAATGATCCCTGAGAACAAGGGAAACGAATAAAAATCTATTTGTTCATGTGAATATTTCATGTGTTTTTGTGTTTGTTAATCTAGTCCCAACGATCTCAACGCCAGATTTATTAATTTTGTTGGACTTAGTTGAATTGTTTCTTATGTATTTGCTCAAATTATTATTGGTTCGGAAAGGAGTATTTTAATCATATGCCAAAGTAGGTTGAACTATTTAATATTATTTCTTTTGATTTCACTGTTTTTCTTCAACTTTTTCTTCAAAATAGTATGTAATAATGCTGGTTTTACAATTATTGAAAGTTTTTTGTCTAATTAGATTAAAATCTTAATTGTAATTTTCTGCAGATAAAAGTATGGTAACTATCTATGGATGAAACTAAAAACGCTGAGATTAGCATAAGGGATAAGTATTGTACTTTCATATCTGTATACAAGGGTTTATAATGAATCAAGAATATATCGCACCCTTGCTTCAAAATTGACATAAGTCAAAACAACTAGTTTTCGACGAAAATTGAAAAACTGATTGACCAGTAGGGAAGAAATAATTGATTGTTGTATGATCAATCTGAAACAATCTGAAAATATACCATGAAATAAGTTATTCGGTATGAAGTTTCATATATTTTTTTATTGGATTTGGAAAGAAACTACTTTTTCAGAGTTGTGACAGTTATATTTTTTTTATTGGAATTGGGATGAATTATTTTGAATTGTCTTGATGAGCATTTCTCTAAAAACTTGATATATATAACACTTTAGATGATTTTTGAATTCATTAACCACATACTTATTTTGAATTGTGTCGCTGTGATTTTATGTTATACAAGAAATTATAATGAAATATCTCTAAAAGGTTTGTTTAATTTCATAACAAAATATGAACATAGGAACCTATTCAGAATTTAGAGTGAAAGAAATATTTTAATTTTTATGAAATTTAAAACACAAATTAAATTGAACATCAACAATCATGAAGTTTTCATACTGTGTTAATTACACTTCTGAAAAAAGAATATTATATTCTTATTAACAAATCATTCTTTTTGTTTTCCGCTAATGGAAATTTGTCGGAATAAGCACGAACCAACCGAACAGATTCCGCATTAGCTTGAGATCTTGTTTACTAGTGCCAACCATGTTGACTGTCTTGAAGTTCTCGTCCTGATAGGAAGTCTTATAGAGAAAAGTACGGGGTTTTTCTTTTTCCTCTTTCAGAATTTTGATGTCATGCCAAACTACTTTCATTTTGTCAGTGCTTGTGGTGAAAAAAATTACCCCACTCTTCTCGCAAGATTTTTAAGTCATAAAAATCCTTATGAGTAATTTCATGAAGTCAGTATGGGGGCCACTTTTTTTTGCTGTTCTTATTGGTGAGAAGTATTGCTGTGGTACATAGATTGGACCAGATCTGAGATGTCTCTTAATTAGTTTCTCGATAATACTGTGCACGTTATCGTCCTCATTTTGTGAGTGCCCATGAATGAGAAATTTGTGGAAGGGGTGTGGGGACACTCGCACTCACACCAAGGCCAAACGGAGGTATAGGTACACACGGCCGTTGCCGTCGAAGGGGAAGGTTTTGAGAACCTTAAACTCTTTTGTGCTTTGTAGTTTCTAAAACTGTAGCCTTCCTTAATAAAGTTTACAACTTTATTGAAACTTTACAAAAACAATTATGAAAACTAAGAAAGACTTAATCTCAAAGATTTAAGGAACCTATTTTTGTAATTTTTCATGTATTTTATTTGGGTGTCAGGCCCCCTGGATTTTCTCCACGCCCCCCAGAGGGCGCGCCTCACAGTTTGGGAACCTCTGATCTATACTGAGGCGTACGATGCTATTGCTTGAATCAGCTTTTGTTAAAATGAGGTCTTCTCCTTGGATTTTGATGATATGGATTTGATTGTTTTCTGTGATCCTTGGATTTTGATGATATAGATTTAATTGTTTTCTGTGATTCTGAAAACTAATTTAACCTAAGCTTATTCAACTGTCATCTGAATAGTTGAATAATCAATGTTGGTTTTAGTATTTTCAAAAAGGTACTTTCTTTTCAATATCGGCTTAACTAAGAAGGGATCGAGAATAAATGCAAAAAAGTCTATTTAATTATATTGTTGGAAACCCTCAAAAGGCAATAAAGAAAATTTCAAATAAAAAATATTTTCTGTCAATTTATTATAAGATATACTATATAACAATTCAACCTAACCTAATACTACTGATCTAGTATTTTATCTCGCATGATTTTTCCGTGCTAATTATTTTATATATTTAAATATATATCATTTCACCTGATTGTCATCCAACTTGTTATCTTCATCCTCAGGTAAATCATCATTATAAAATACACATATGTTTTGCAGCACATCTGTAAATTATTTTAGCAGCTTTAATTGGCTCATACTCAAGGGTATGGTGATGTAACAAACATCGGAATCTCGAATTTAAAACGCCATTTACTTCTTCAATTATATTTCTCGCTCTAATGAATGCATAATTATAATTACTCTCTACGCGTCCTTCAGAAGGGTCATCGAGGGGAGACAGTAGAAATCGCTGAAAGGGATTAACTGAATCCTCTATGAGTATGGAGTTATCTTCTTCAATATATTATTTTCGTTAAGTCCTTCCAAATTGATTGGTGAATCATGCGTTGACCCTGGAATACAGACATTGATATTTAAAATAAAGTCATTGCTGCCAGCAATTCTCTAATAGTTGATGCTATAATAATCATTTCTTCTTACAGAAAAATTGTAAAGCTAAGCATTATTCTTAGGGAATTATGAAAGCTATTCAAGTGCAATTAATAGCATCAATATAGCGAGAAAAACTTTAAAAATCGGCCTTGAGCCTGGTTCTCTATTGTCATCGTTAGAAAATTTTGAGCAAATAGGTAGTAAGTAATTATGAGTGATATTGATGTTTTACTTTTATGAGAACTCATTCTTGATGAAGATGAAGTATAATATGTTATACCTTCCACAATTTTAATTTCACAAACACGACCGGTTTCGACCATCAGGTCATTTTCAAGTGACCAACTACAGGAAATGAACTCTTTTATATAGATACTAGCGTAATTTTATATTGAGTTGTGGAGAGTAATTGATGTCTAGCTGGCTATTAAAGGTAATTTGTTTTGGGTTTTTACGAAGGTTATTGATTGCCAATCAATCGAACAGATTCATTTTCTTTCCTGTCTCGCAATTATGAAGAATTTTGATATTATATAATGGTATTGAATTTATTGTGAATTTTATATGTTCACCATTGGAGAATTTTGTCAGAGGATAAATATTATTTGAATCTGGTCTCGAGATTCCTACCTGTTCAAGTTATTTGAGAGAGGACCAACGTTGTTGGAATTAACTTAATTTTTCATGGAAGTTTCTCTCTAAACTACAATAATTGGGTTATTATTTTGTCTGTGAAAAGTTTTGTTATTTGAGGATATCTTTCAAGTAGTATTTATTTTAATTCTGAAATCTGTCGGTGACAGTGAAATGAAAAAGACCCTATCGAGCATTGAATTATAATCTGCCTGTATGTGATTTACGTGATTGAATGAGTCGATAGGAAAAGTTGAGCCTGTAAAGCAGGGGTGCTCAAACCTGAACTGCTGGCGATCTACCTCAATATTTTTAGACTACTTACGATCGACTCAGAGAGGCTGCAAGTATGTGTGATTCAGGGTTGTCGTACATACACGATACACCCTACCTACTTACCTACCTAGGTAGGGTTTACCGTAGCATATATGGATATTAGCTTTCTGCGCAATATACATTATTTTAGTCAAGGTTTGGGATAGGTTTAGTTATGTTCGTCTCTATAAGAACAATGAAAAACTCATAGTTATTCAAAATTGCGAGTTTATTGGTTCTTACGAAACAAAAGAGTTACATATGGTGTTAAACTCAAATAAGGAGTGACTTTGGATGTTGAAGCGTGGCGCTGCATGTCCTCAGCATACTTTTCATAAGATCGTACGAAACCACTGAGTGCTAATCGCAAGCATGATGACATATGATCGTCAGTTAGTCGATTGCGATATTTTGACTTAATTAACTTCATTTCAGAAAATGCAGACTCTCACAAGTAAGTTGACAAAAACAGTGCCGTAAGTTGAAGGGCAATTTGCCTTAGATTCGGCTATTCATCTTCAGTAATAAAACCCAAAAATTTGTTTCAGAAGCTGTAGTTTTGCGTATATCTGATAAAATCTGCTCGAACTCATTTCCAACAGAACATGAGTTCATATTAAACTGACTTGCTATTTCAGTAGCTAATTCCTCAATGTATTTACACGAACAAAGGTAACTCATAAATGATGCTTTATTTGCCAATTTACTGCAATCATAAAAACGCATTTCGAATTGTCCCAAAATATTTGATAATTCAGCCTCATGAGTATTATAATTCAACTGAGGAAACCTTGCTTTCAAAGACGGAAAATAATTCAGATCCTTTCTTTTCAGTTGATCCATCATAAGTTGAAATTTTCTTCTGAATGCGTTTACTGCGCTAATCATCTCAATAAGAGTTTTGCCTATACCTTGAAGCTCCAAGTTGATAGCGTTTCAGTGCATTAAGATCCAAATCAGTTAGCCATTTTTCGTTTTTCAACATCTGAGTGTCATCACCTCTTTCGTCTAAGAAAGCTGTTATTTCGGGCAATAACTCTTCAAACCTTTCTAGGAATTTTCCGCGCCTCAACCAGCTGACGTCCGTGTGAAGAACTAAATCAGTGTGTTTAGCTGACTCTTCCAACTGCAACTTAAAGAGCCGCCGTTGCAAGCTACGTGCTCGGATGGAATTCACAATTTTTGTTGTAATGCCATAATTTCCTCCATGTACAAATTTTTGAACACAAAACCTGTTGATGTATAACGAAATGGAATGACAAAAATGAAGGGAAATCTTCATTAGCTCGAAAGAATGCCACAAACCCGTTTCCAGTCATTGCTGGTGCTCTATTGGTTTTAATGCACACTTGTTTATATATTGGTAGCTTGTAGTTTTTTACAAAATTGAAGAAAACGTCATATATATCTTCGCCACGGGTGTTCCCTTTCAGAGAAATGATTGTCAAAAATTCTTCCTTGGCCAACATGTCATTGAATACCATCCGAATAAAAATACTCAGCTTGGCAGTGTCTGTCATATCGGTGGATTGGTCGAACTGTAATTAAAAGTATGTTCATTTTATGATATCATGTTCTAGTTTATCTGCCATATCCTGACTCATGACTTCAATACACCTTGTAACAGTCGGACGAGATAACTGAAGTTCTCTAATAGTAGATTGTTTGGCTGGTCTTGTGTACATATTTTGCTCTTTTTTCGAACAAGAAATCAAATCACGTACTACTCGTTTTCTTAATTCACTCTGTGGCAGAAAATCCCTTTCATAGTTTTTATGAACCGTGTTCTGATGCCCCACTGAGTCCCTAGATATTGCAACTGATGGACGACAAATAAGACAAATGCACTTATGCTTCACCATACAAAATAAAAATACTTTTTAGATGTTTTAGATTTCTTCGCCGCACTCATTTTGTACTATTTAATAATAAACTTTATATCAACGTAGTATTGCCTTCAAGTTACAATTCAGAATGACTCAAATTCCTGCAAGCGCAACATTTATATCAGCGTGAACGAAAGTCTCGTCCAAACGCGCCGCCCGAATTTTCTAGAAAAGCGACAAAATAAAAATCGCGGCTTTTCTTTGACAAGTACCGCGCGTTCCTTTGATAAAACCGTCTTTTGCCCGGCTGTAAAGGTTTCGTTTCTGTAGATGTTATAAATAAATTGTTATTCGATTTTGTTATTGTCACGTCTAAATATTTATTGAGTTATGAATTTAAATTTCTGCTGTAAACTTAATGTTGGTATGAACTTCATTCCGAAATTGCAGAAATTTATCACTTTGCCTGCTTGAGCCCTGAAAACCTACCAAAATAACTTCTACATATCGATACCAGAACACTTTATGTTTTTTTGGCCAAGTGGCTATTTAATATTATTGTCCTTTCTGAGTTATTCATTAATATATTGAAATTGAAAATCATTTTGAGATTTGTAGGTTTTTACGAGGTTACAAAACACATCAGTAGTAGGTGGAAGCGTCTTATTATTGGTAAATATTTCTCTGATTATCGGAGGCCATTCAACTATTGGAATATTTGGATATATTTTCTTTATGTCGAATGAAACTTATTTAAGGTTTTGTGTGTTTTGTGCCCAGAAAACTTTTTGTACAAGATCAATAGAGTTCAAAATGGTGTGTTTAAAACGGAATTTTGTGAAACCAATGAATTTCTGATTTATGAATTTCCTAATTTACCTGAAGGTGGACTTATAAATGATACTACTGGTCCAGCGGTTTTTCTTTTAGCTGCAATTTTGTTGGTCTGTATAATTGTGAAGATTTAGCATTCATTAAGATCAGTTTTCGTTTTTTCCATTCTGTATGTGCTACGTAATCTGTATGTTCCAATCCTTGTCTTATGTCTGTTATGAGGAATGGATTTCATTGTTTTCGTGCAATTTCGCTTCTTGTGTCGAATTTTGGATTTTTCGTTAATTTCAACAAACAAATGTTTATGGTTATTGGGATTATTGATGATGTCTGTACATCTGAATATTTAGTTTGCTCGGATCCCCATAATTTCTCTAATATATTTAATTCTATTATTCTCCGGAGTGGATAGTATTATTAGTAAATATCGAAATTCTTTATGATTTTGACAAAGGAAAGAGGATATATCATTTGTTATATTCAGAAATCAATAAACTTTGTGAAAATCCAGGTGAAATCACCGTTAATTGCCAGCTGGACATTAATACCTCTCCAATATCAAATCAGGTTGATACCCATATAAGTAAGTTTATTTTCTGATGTTGAGAACCTGAAAATGACGTGACGATCGAAAGCGGTCATTTTCGTGAAAATTAAATTGCTGTATGTATAAAATATATTCACTTCAACTTCGTTGAGTAAGTGATTTACTCTGACATTAGCCACTTCATTAATGAGCATATGAGGCTCAATAAGATTAATTATTGTTTCGGTTACATCTTTATTATTGAATAGTTTTTTGAATGACTCATCTGGCAATAACAATGGGTTGCTTGCACCCCTCAGTTTTAATTGACCTATGGAGAAAAAATGCAGAATCAAACACTTAAATATTGTAAAACACAGCTTTCTTCACTTCGAACTATTTCTTGAACCAAAATTTCTCCTCTAATATCCATTTCAAGTCAAAATTTGACACCTTTAGCCACGTGCTAATCATAAGAGAGAGCATTTTACCTCCTCTAAAATTATTAATTTTGAAGGTTGAGTTTAGCAATAAGCAATAATGATTGAGCAAATACATCATAAACAATAAAACTGGGTAAAAATAATAAATCAGGTGATTACAAGTTGAATTGCTAGGACTACAATAAATTTTACATTCGTAGTAAGGATGCACGGCTCGTCTCGAAAATCAAAGTTGCATAACTTGACTTGATTTGAAATTAAGTTCTGAACAACATAACTTGTTGACAATCGTATTCATATTCATTCACTCGTTGAACAAGTCTCATGGTCTCTCTTTTCATTAGACTACTTTAAGTTGCAGAATATTCATTGGACAAAAACATATACGATGCCATTCCTGAAAATTTCACAAGGAATTTTTTGCTGTTCTTTGCACAAGATGATGATGAACCTATAATTCCAAGAGCTGAATTAGACTTTGACTGCCACCTTTGTGATGAAGCAGTTTCCACTCTTTTGTATTTTCGCAAAAATCTATGTCTACAGAAAGAAATTATTTTGAATATATTTATACTAGGCTGTGAGGCTTTAAGTTACAACGACCACCGAGTATGTGTTGGGAAAATCAATTCTACGCTGGTAAGATATGCGAATTTGGAGTTCACAGAATCATGTGATTTTTATAAGTATATATATATATATATATATATATATATATATATATATATATATATATATATATAACGAAAATTTGACCCCCCTAACTCCGAAATGAGTAACACAGAGAAATTTTGAGCAATGATATCTCATTCAATAAAATTTGTCTCTGAGATCTTGGAAGTAAAAGTCAAGGTAGTTATACTCAGATATTTAATTACATATTATAATTATCATTAAAAACTATAGCAAACCATATCAACAAATGCTTCTTTCTATACAGTGTGTTCCAACGAAAATTTGACCCACCCTATAACTCCGAAATGAGTAACATTAGCGAAAAACACCAAGACACGTCGATTTTTGTTTCGAGGGAGAGCATTTTTCGAAATAATTCGAAACTTCTCAGATCAACCCCCTACCCCCAGCACCCTTACTTTGAAATTCATCATAGGGAATAAGGGTCGAGTGGCACCTTACTGAAAAGGTCTGTCAATTCTCCACCTTGATTTGTCATTTTTAGAATTTTAAATTAACATACAGGGTGTCCCAACCAAGGGTGAAGTTGAATTCCTGGAAATCCCAAATACTAAATGAAATAGATTTATTTTGGCATAATGCAAGCGCAGGTTTATGCTCGGTCTAGAAAACGACCTACACTTGTGAATTTGGAGTTGGTGCAATCAACCCCTATTTCCAGCATCCCCAACTCAAAATCATTCGATCGATAATAGGTCAAGTGGCACCTCGTTGGAAAGGTATTTTCGAAATTCAGAATCATCATACAGGGTGTCCCGAAGCAGGAACATTGAAAATCCAAATAACTTTTTTAAACTGGTTCATTTCGGTATACGATGTTTGATCCGAGAATAGGACTTTCTCTGGTAATAGAATTTTGCAATCAACCCTTCCATTCAGCATCCCCAACTTGAAAATCATACAATAAAAAGTGAGCATATCTTCTGAAAGATTTTTGAATTCCAGAATGATTAAAGCATTTCATTCAGTTCGGCTCTCCATACAGGATGTCGCTTTCGAAAAATTCAATATCGTCATTTGAAATTATCAACTAAAATTAATTCGAAACTGTTGAAAGTATTTGGGGTACGATGTGTTGAGCATCAATTACGAAGAAATAAAGCTGATTTCTGCATTGAAAATGTTCACATTTTTTTCATTTCCATCTGGCGTGCAGTCGTCAGTTATTTCTCATTTTGCAATGAAATATTATTATTATTCAGATCAGTTCCTCATTATTGTTGTTGTTCATCAGTTGAAATTAATCTGAAAATGGTTTATTCCACTGAGGAAAGGGTCGAAATTGTATCGACGTATTTTCGAAATAACAGTTGTGCCAAAGAAACGGCAAGGATATTCGATAGGAACCATCCTGAAAGAGAAAGGGAGTCAGTCACCAGTACGTTAAATATTTGGTTGACAAATTCCTAGCTACGGGTTCGGTGGCAAACAAAAACATGAAGTGGCATGTCCTGTCAGAAATGAGGCAACGGAAGTGGCAGTAGTGGGTCATCTACAAATGGAGAATACTACTTCGATGAGAAAACTATCTCGTCTGACTGGTGTATCAGCTACAACTGTCCATAGAATCGTGAAACATCACAAATTTCACCCCTACAAGGTAAAATTAGTGCATGAAATAAACGAAGATGATCCAGATCGTCGTTTACAGTTTTGTGAAAATCTAAGTGAAAACCTAAACGCTAATCCAAATTTTCTGAATAACATCTGTTTTTCTGATGAAAGCACCTTTATGCTCAGTGGTGAAGTGAATAGACATAATTATCGATATTGGGACACACAGAATCCTCATTGGTTTAGAGAGGCCCACACGCAAAGGCCTCAGAAGGTGAACGTTTGGGCAGGAATTTTTGGCAATCATCTAGTTGGGCCTTTCTTTATTGAGGGTAATCTGAATGGAAATGGCTACCTACAGTTGTTAGAGGAACACATACATCCAAGATTGATAGAAATTTTACAGAACGATCCAACTCTTTCTGAGGACGAAATGCGTTTTCAACAAGACGGTGCTCCTCCGCATTATGATGCTCAGGTGCGCCAATATTTAGACGAAAATTTCCCAGGAAGGTGGATTGGTAGAAGAGGACCTGTTGAGTGGCCAGCCAGGTCACCAGATTTAAATCCCTAGATTTTTTTTTGTGGGGCCATCTAAAATCTAAAGTTTATGCCACAAGACCAGAAAACCTGGAGGAGCTGCGGATGAGGATTATCACAGAATGCCGACTTTTGACTCCTGAAGTTTTCGCTAATGTGAGGAGAGTTCGAAAATCGTCTGTATAACTGTATGGAGGTGGGCGGAGGTCATTTTGAACAATTGTTGTAATAATCAAGTTAGTTTTTGTTTTCAATTGAATACAAGTTCAATAAATCTCGTTTTCCTGTTTAGATGAGCATCCAATCAGTTTCTCCATCATCCCTCATCCTGATCCTCACGCCAGAAAACCTCGATTGCCAAACTGAAACCAATGCCTCAGTGATTCAGAAAATAGAAAAATCTTTCTGGAACTTTGCCACTCAACCTGTAATCACTTGTATGATTTTTTGAGTTGGGGATGCTGAATGGAAGAGATTGATTGCAAAATTCCATATTCACGCAAGAGAGTCTTATTCTCGAATCAAACATAAACATGTTCTCGTATTATACCGAAATGAACCAGTTTCAAGAAGTTATTTGGGTTTTCAGTGTTCCTGCTCCAGGACACCCTGTATGCTGATTCTGAATTTCGAAAATACCAAATTCGAAGAAAATTGAAATACCTTTCCAACGAGGTGCCACTTGACCTATTTTCGATCGAATGATTTTTGAGTTGGGATGCTGGAAATAGGGGTTGATTGCACCAACTCCAAATTCACAAGTGTAGGTCGTTTTTCTAGACCGAGCATAAACCTGCGCTTGCATTATGCCAAAATAAATCGATTTCATTTAGTATTTGGGATTTGCAGGAATTCAACTTACCCTCGGTTGGGACACCCTGTATGTTAATTTAAAATTCTAAAAATGACAATCAGAATGGAGAATTGACAGACCTTTACAGTAAGGTGCCACTCGACCCTTATTCCCTATGATGAATTTCGAAATTAGGGTTGCTGGGGGTAGGGGTTGATCTGACAAGTTTCGAATTATTTCGAAAATGCTCCCCTCGAAACAAAAAATCGTGTCTTGGTGTTTTCGCTAATGTTACTCATTTCAGAGTTATAGGGGGTCCAATTTTCGTTGGACGATTCTAGAATATATATATATATATATATATATATATATATATATATATATATATATATATATATATATATATATATATATATATATATATATATATATATATATATATATATATATATATATATATATATATCTACTACAAAAGATGCCAAACTTCAGTAGGTGATAGTACAAGTCATTGGCATCAAAAATATCCCATAAAATTTCTTCGAAGAGTTGATAATGCTGAAGTTATTTAACACTTCTTGATATCTTGATATCACGAAATTTTTGCTTCTCTCTTATAAAAACTGTTACTCTCACAACTACATCAAATGTGAGCATACCATCGGAAAGAACATTGAATTTACTATAAGATAGGTAAGTACTAATGGTAAAAAATTTTGTATACCTGGTGCTGTGAAAATCCAAATGAAAAAGATGTGAAATGAACAAAATTATAATTTAATCTCGTGCTGAGAGTGTGACACAATAGTTCCATGAGGATTTTCTGCATCCCATATATGGGAATTTCTCAAATTTATCCTACCAACTTTGGTAACAGTTGCCTCAACCTTCCATAGAATTTTATCTCATCCCCAATCCAGTAATTTATTCATGTACCACCTACATAATTGCAACCTCGCCTCACTATCCACTGAACTTTACTCAAATGGTGAGGATGTAAATTGTTTTGCTTGAGAACTCTAAGAACCGTGGAATGATGAAGTCTCAATGTAGCACCAACTCTCCAACTACTTGTTGAAGGATCCTCGCGAACAGCCTGCAATATTGCAGGTGCTTGTCTCCATTGCTGAGCATTTCCACCTCCTTCTCTAATTCTTAAACCACTGAATGAACCAGTTTCACCGGAGTGCAGAAACACTTCAACAAATATATTTCTGCAAGATTGCTGTCTGTTTGGAAAGCCCAGTGCATACTCCCGCACCGCTGCAAGGAAATTGCCATTAGCAAAACCATAAACAAATAACATATCTCGGTATTCAATATTTGAGAAACTAGGTTTTCCTTTTTTCGAAAAAAGAAAATAAAACCGTAACAGGGGAAAATATAAAATTCACTTCAATGACAGTTCCTGACAAATTCTAAATAGTTTTATTTGTCTTGAAATCAAGTAATACAAGCCTTCTGTGGTTTATTCTTTTACGTATCTTTTTTCTAATTTTCTTCTTCTAATCCGAGAAAAATTAATCATTCCTAGTTTCTTTAACATTCAATATCCAGATATGTTATTTATTTATCGCTTATTACTATTGAAAAGTCATTTGTGCAATTGTTTAGACACTCCAGTGAAGCTAGCTCATTTGTGATCGAAGGATTAGAGAATTTAATGTTCTTACTCTTACTCTTACCCATGAATTTGCTGTTAAAAAAATTGTAAGCTCAAAAATTGATAAACCGTTTATAATCCAGATGAACGTAGTAGTTTTTTCCAAAAATAAAACTGCTACTTATTGACCATTTTTCAGTGGTACAGCTAATAATAAAATACCGCTTATTTTGTTCATTTCACAATTTTTTCATTTAGCCTTACCTAGTAGTAAGCACCTCACATTAGTACTTACCTATCTTATAGCAAATTCAATGCTCTTTCCGATGGTATGGTCATATTTGATGCAGCTATAAGAGTAACAGAGATATTCTCGTTTTTATAGAGAAAGCTAAAAATTTTGTAAAATCAAGAAGTGTTAAATAACTCTATAATTATCAAATTTTCGATAAAATAACATGGAACAGTTTTTATTGCAAATGACTTGTACTATTACCTACTGAAGTTCGGCATCTTTATAGTACACCTAACATATATATATATATATATATATATATATATATATATATATATATATATATATATATATATATATATATATATATATATATATATATATATATATATATATATATATATATATATATATATATATATATATATATATATATATATATATATATATATTTATATATATATATATATATATATATATATATATATATATATATATATATATATATTTATTTATTTATTTATATATTTATTTATTTATTTATATATATATTAATTTTTTTGTAGAAATTTGCATGTTGTTTTGTGAAAGTACTTTAATCAAGATCTAAATTATTCTCTTTCATTATTTGATACCTAATTAACACTCAATTAAGCGCTGTACATGTACATTTACGATATAAGGCAACAATCCTGCACTACTAGAACTTTGAACCTTAACATTTTGCATACTTCCGGACACTTATGAAACAATTCTGGTAATCTCTACCAGTTTGGCCTACATACTAGGCAGTTCATTCACTATATTCGATTCTGAACACTACACATTTCTTGATTTTATCCACTTCGGTTTTGAGTTGAATATCAATTTCCTTAAGTTAAGTGCACTGGATGAGCTCAATGCCACGACGAAAGCACTAATGGAGATAAAAAGAAAACTCTGGAGTGATGGAAAATACTATTCAGTGGAATATGCGGAGCTCAATAAAACAATAAAAAAGATGATAAGAAAAGATTTGAAGAAACATCCAGAAGAAGAAGTGGAGAAAATAAGAATAGGGGATTGTATTGCTTGAGGCCGCAACAAGGGAAACTCATTATTACAGCTTTAAGAGACAAAGACGGCAAGGAAGAAAGAGATATAGAAAAAATCACACATATAGTAGGATAACTCTATAGAGACCTATACACCTCAGAGAAAAAACCAAGCGATGAATCATGGAAAAATATCAAAAGAGAATTGAAGAATGTTAACTCTGAAAAATTGCCCGAGATAGAAGATTATGAGATCGAAGAAGCTCTAGAAGGCTCAAAAACGACAAAGCTCAAGGTCCCGACGCCATACCATTGGAGATGCTACAAGAAGGAAGAGAAATTATTCTACCCACTTTGAGGACATTATCTAATGAATGCTTGCGTAGCGATAGGATTGTAGAAGATTGAGCTAAAAATGTTATCGTTTTGCTATTCAAGAAAAGAGGCGAAAAGAGTGGCCTAAAGAACTGTCGCCCCACTTCACTACTGTCACAGATCTACAAGCTATTCATGAAAATAATCACTGACCGATTGACAGCGAAGATGAACTCCTACCAACCCGCTGAACAGGCTGTCTTTCGAAAGGGGTATCGTACAGCTGATCACCTCCTTACTATGAGAACTTTAATACAGAAAGCAAACGGATACCATCTGACTCTGACATGTTGTTCGTGCACTATGCGAAGGCGTTCAACAGCAGAATCGATTCCAGGTTTAGACGATTAATTTATCAACAATCCTCAACGATAGTAACACTAGAACTAGGGACCCAACCTTTATAAATCCAGAGAGGTGTAATACATAGAGATGTTTTATCGCCGAAGTTATTCACATTAACATTAGAAGAAGTATTTAAACCATTGAGTAGGAAACGAAAGGGGATAAACATAAACGGAAAACAGTGAATCATCTTAGGCACGCCGATGATATTGTCCTGATTTCCACGACTCTCGAAGAGTTGCAAGAAATGACTACAGAATTAACTGGAGCATAGCAAAAAATTCGTTCGAAAATGTGCAGGCAGAAGACGAAAACCATGACTAACACAAAATATAACAAAAGGATTACAGTTGGCGTACACTCTCTCTGGACATGGTGGATGAATATGTTTACTAAGGTCGAATTCTCAGACTTAAAAGAGAGAATCAAGTAGCAGAAATTGCGAAATGAGTTGGGATTGCTTGGGCTGGATTTAGAAAACTAAAATGGGTCCTTCAAAGTCGTAAGAAAGTGAAGTATACAATTAGTGTATTTTGCCTGTAATCACTTACGGCCGTCACACATGGACACTAACTGGAACCATTATGGCTAAAATGTGTAAAACACAAAGAGCAATGGAATGCAGGATGTTTGGAATGAGACTAACAAACATAAAAACAAACACACGGATAAGGAAAGTAACTAAAGTTCGCGATGTCAGAGAAGAAATTGCCTGACTCAATTGGGGCTTCGCAGGTCATAATGCAAGACAAGGAGATGGCAGATGGAATGCCATCATACAAACATGGAGAACATATGTAGGCAGAAGAGGAGAAGGTCGCCCTCCAATGAGATAGGCAGAAGACCTGAAATGTATTGAAGGGCTCAACTTGTATCAGGTAGCACAGAACAGAGACCGTTGGAGAGAATTGGGGGGGGGCCTATGTAGAGTTGGATGACAGATGGCTGAACAAGAAGAAGAAAGTACACTGGTGAAAGCAGTTCTCATCTATTTTAGAATATAAATGTCCCTTATAACTCACAGAGAAATACTTGGCTGCTTTTTTGTCTACAAGTACATCGGTTTATGTTTTTTTCACTTAATTGTTTTGGAAACAATACAATATAATAACATAGCAGTGAAATAATTCGAAAAAATTCATCCTGAATAAAGGATTATTTTTATGAGCATCTATTCCTCAGTTTTTTTCTGACTTCGATATCTTCGAATTTATGACGAAGATAAATACTATTACGTCAACAAAATTCTATGAAATTTTGGATAAATAACTTCTAATACTGGGACACTCAGATCTATCAGATGAAATAACTGAATTGAATTGTTAAATATAAAAAATAAATTGAACAAAATTACGTTTCAGAATCAAAGGACCAATTAAGTAAATCACGGTTTCACTGTAGAGAAATGTTCTCGAAAAAATTATTAAACGAAAGTCCCTGGATACTTCGGTACTAATCTGCAATTAATACTTTTGATGTTGGCTTCCTTACAGAAACAAATGTTGCTCTACGACTTTGGTCCCTCCAAAGGCTTAAAGAAGTCTGACATAAAAAAAGATATCTCTGAAAATTTAGGTGCAATCCACCTCATATTTAGATCTCGAACTGAATATCAAAACACGGTCTCCGAATGATTACGGTACTATATTTCAACGACAAGTGATCTCGAAAATTGGTCTTCAAACAACAGATATCGATATAAAAATCGAGTTCTTCCAATAGATTAACATCAACAACCAGATATCTCTACAGGATTTTCTTTCGGTACTTCCAAAATAGATTACCGATTACCTTGAATAATACAGGAGTACCACAACTTGAACAGATTTTTACGCTCTTTTTAGATTAACCCAAACTACTCCATCTGAAAATGAATGTAGAAAGTCCACAATTTCAAATCAATTAATGATTGACAAAAGAGAAACATATTAATGATGTGAGGTGCCAATAATTTTCAAGGTGAAAAGGGGAATATTCTAACAAAATAAACAAGAATAATATCTAAAACATGAAAACCATTAAGTCAATAAGATGAATGGAACTTGATACAACACCATGCAAAATTCGAAGAAATACACAGGCTTATTCATGAAAATAACAACACTTCTAAGGCTACATTGGAAATGTCTAATTTAACTGAGAATGGAAAAATTTTCTGATCTCCGAATTGTATCTCCACAAGAACTGAAGCAGAAAATGAATGCAATTGAAATTGAGAACAGAATGATCCTCAAAATATGAGCTGATATCGGACTCTCCTACGAAGAAATGAATTATGTCAAACCGTCTTTAATGACAGTACTATCCAAGTTTATATACCTGATTCTTCAAGATGATTTATCTCCATATTAGGCATTTGCTTGATAGATCAAACACCAAAAGCAAGTTGACTTAGGATTTTGTGCTTCATGGACATGAACACTGGACATATTTTGCTGTTATGCAGAATGGATTGGTGCTCAATTTGCTCAGACAGAAGTGAATGAGAAAATTCCATTGTCAATTCTGATTGCCGAAAGCGCCTATATAAATAAACATATTCGAACTAGCGTCAAAAAACGAAAGTGTCAACTCCCTCATCACGCCACTCTAACTGAACTCCATGTTCAGCAGTCGATGAATCAGCAAAAGCGCTGGCTGAGTCTTTTGCTGGAACTTTTACTGTTGAGCCCACAGATGGCGATCTCTTGCTTTCGCCAAGAGTAGAAGTAAGTACATCACAAATATCATTCACGCCTGAGAAGTTTTGAAAATATATCTCCAGACTTGAGAACTCCATTTCTCCTCGCCTGGATGGAATAACAACAATTCTCTGTCAATAGAACGTCTTGTGTTACCCGATGTCTGAGATAATAACCTCTTCACCGACTTCATGGAAAACCGCTTCAATTACATCTGATTTTGGAAAGTGAGATGAATTGAATCCCCTCAATTACCGTCCAATAAGTCTCTTGTCTATACCACCGAAGAGAATGGAATCTATCATTGCGGACGAAATAATTCTTTTCTCAATCATCACCGAGTAATACCCGAAGAACAGCATGGGTTCGTCCAAGGTAAATTCTCCTCAACCAATCTAATTCCATGAGTTTATGATAACTCAAAGACTCTCGACTCGAAATCACCTAACGACATGATTTATCTTGCCTCTGCCAGAGCTTTCGATCGCACACCGTCACGCAGACTTCTTCATATAATTGACCATTGTGGCGTCAGATGTAAGCTTCTGTTGTAGATTGAGGATTATTTGACCAACAGAAGATTCGTTGTGAGGGTTGGAAGTACATTTTCTGAGGAGAGCGACATAGCCAGTGGCATGCCGTAGGGCTCAGTGCTTGGCCCCCTCCTTTTCGTTTTATATGTGAGCAATTTGACATACCATATACAGAGTAAAAAAGCATTTTATGCCGATGACACCAAGCTTTACTTTCCTGGTGATATGAACGGCTGCTTCCATTAAACACTTCGAAATGTGTTGTTTTGCACATAGATAGAAACAACCCTGACCTTGTTTATAAGTTATATGGCACGCCTCTGCTAACGGTATCTTCGCACATTGATCTAGGAGTGATCGTCACTACTAATTTGTGTTGGTCGGACTATATAAATGTTGTGTGTAAACGCGCCAAGTCATAGCTTTTTCTCATCAGTCGATCATTCACAGAGATTTCATGCAGTGCCTGCATAAAACTTTATGAAACCTATGTGCGTCCGTTGCTGGAGTACACCGGCCCAGCTTGGTGTCTTGTCTTGGTGCGTCATATCCTGAACGACTTCGTGCCGCTTCACTTCTCTCTTCTTTTTTTCATTTTTCTCCCCTTAAAGTTTAATTGTGCAAATTTGAGCTATATCAAATACGGATATACGTCTGCGAGGTCTGCATAAAGCTTAAAAAGGAAGTGTTCAAGACAACATAGCGTCAACATTTTCTAAGTAACATAATTTGTGACGTTTGGAATAAACTAAGAGATGAGATTTTTGAAGCCCCGTCCAACATTCTCAAAAATAGGTTAGATGATTCTGATATTCTTGATTAATTCATAGATTGGACTGGACTTGATTTTTTGTTGTTGTTATTATTTCTACTGGCATGCTTGTCGTAACAACAATTTCGTTCTTTACTTTATCAATCTGCACTCTGTGACCTTTTTTTCATATTGGGCCTTCAAAGGTCTTTGTGCTCGTTCCTCATTATAATTTAATAAAAATAATAATAATAATAATTATATATATAATATATAATAATAATTATATATATTAGCCTCAGTGGCTCAGAAATATGGTTTCTGAGTACGGGCTTAGCGAACCCGAGGTACCCAAGCTGAATCTGGCAGTAAATATAAAATACAACTTATCCAATGATGTACAATCTAAGGAATAAACGGGTGAATCGATATTGTACCACCATAACCTCTTGTCGCGTTCAAGATTTAGGAAGAGGGTCTTGTTCGGAAAATGAGTCACAGTCTCCCTCGGTTAGCGACGGAAACAGCGTAATATCGAGTAGGGATACTGCAACACAAAACCAAGTGGGAAATAACATCAACACCTCCAAACCGACTCTTGATGTTACAACGGAAGCGCTAGCCATTATGCCTACGACCACAAGAGCCTGACTCCCTAGGAAACGCATGAAGTGGATCCCAGAAATGAAAGCCTTCATTATTCCTATTACAAGATTACGAACTTGGAATCAGAAATGACAGCTTACAGATACGCGTTATATCTTGCGTTCGTAGAAAAATATCCTGAATTACAGCACATATCCGAGCAGAGAATTTCGGATCAACGAAAAACAATCGTCAAAAACAGGCTACTTTCTTAAGAAACGCTGCATAATAAGTCATAATGGAACTCAGAAGCGAAAATGAAACTCATAACGGTATACCTGCCGGAGTCAATGAAAGTGTTACAGATAACATCGAAGCCACGGAAACTAATATTAACATGGAACGCCTTCCTGAGCCGAATCAGCAGAACGAATATATGTACTAAGCAAGATCAGAACTCAACAGAGCAACAACTGAATTCAGTGGTAATAACCCACCTAAAAGACCTAAACTGCCCAAACTTAAGACGAACAAGAAGACCAATATCATCCTAGCAAGCGTAAACGCAGTGTTTGAAGAATATACCGACCTGAACACATTGGAGAAGATTCACACTTTGATTTACTGTGGAGCAGTAGCGGTTCTTCGACTTCACAAACAACAAATCTCCACAACTCTGATTCAAGCTGAGAAAAAAAGCGTCAGAAAACCACCATGGCAAAAACGACTGGAGAAGGATATTGATAATATTTGAGCAGAAATCGGTCGTCTCACAGAATTTCTGAGAAACAAAAAACCCTCAAGGCGCTTGGTATCACATATACGCTAAATTTATAGGAAAATTGGTACGAACACAATACACCCTGATCACAAACAACACATCGATGTTTATATGGACACTTTGAAACAGAAACTCCAAGCAAAAGCAAAGAGAGAAAATACCAAAACAAAAGGTTTCTCCAAAACACGGCAAATTTTCATAAGGGAAATAACAAAACTGCGACCAACAAGAGAAGTACCTGACGCACAGTGCTTGGCCGACCCATGGTCATCACTATGGTCGCACCCCAAAAACACAAAAGAGATGAGGAATGGATCACGAATGAAAAGAACGCCTCGATATCAGACATATGGACTTCGATGGAATAACGGAGGAAGAAATCACAATATTAGTTCGAGCGACCAACAATTGGAAGGCCACAGGTATAGATAATATCCACAACTACTGTTACAAGAAGTTTGATAAGCTCCATGGAGCCCTAGCGAAACAGCTCACGTATGTTCTTCAACATCCCAAGAAAACACCCACTTTCCTAATGCAAGGTTTAACATATATGCTACCTAAGAGCGATAGAACACAGGATCCGTCCCAATATAGGCCAATCACTTGCCTGCCAACACTCTACAAAATACTCACCTCATACATATCTAATCGAATATACCAACACCTTGACGACAACAATATATTAGCAGAGAAGCAGAAAAGATGCAGAAAGAAACACCACGGGTGCAAGCAA
This sequence comes from Cryptolaemus montrouzieri, assembly GCA_013387265.2. Classification (NCBI taxonomy): domain Eukaryota; kingdom Metazoa; phylum Arthropoda; class Insecta; order Coleoptera; family Coccinellidae; genus Cryptolaemus; species Cryptolaemus montrouzieri. The sequence goes on along the minus strand of JABFTP020000185.1, from coordinate 28,345,989 downwards.
CAACTCATCATCGATTCTGTGGTAATGAAACAGGCACACGTTGGGCATCGGATTGTTCATTCGGATTTTCTCGATTATCTGAAGGTATTCGATAGTATCGCCCATTTTTGGCTTGTTGAAGTATAGGAGATATACAAAATTCACCCAGCCATAGTAGAGTTCTTGAAGACAACAATGACACTCTGGCGCACGTCTCTGCAGGTCAACATGAACAATACGTCAATTAAAACCGACGACCATACGTCGTGAATTTCTTCAAGGAGACTCTTTGAGTCCACTATGGTTCTGTTTAGCTATGAACCCATTGTCCTTAATGCTCAATAGAACAGGATACGGATTTAGGTTAAAAGCAGAAAGGAATTATCATACAACCTCCCACCTGCTCTATATGGAAGACATCAAATTATATGCTTCGAACAAGAAGCAATTGGATGATTTGCTGAAAACTGTCAGTGAGTTCTCGGCTGATGTTCATATGAAATTCGGGATTGAAAAATGTAAGACCCTGAACATTCAAGGAGGGAAAGTCATAGATGGTGAAACACAACTTCCAAACGGTGATATAATACAGTGCATGAGAGATGGCGAAACATACACATATCTGGGATACTAACAAGCCAGATTGCTAGACCAAAAACAATCAAAGGGAAAGATTCGTTCAGAATACAGTCGGCGTCTGAAGTCTGTGCTGAAATCGATGTTGAACTCGCTAATCTAGTCAAGGCAATTAACACCTACGCCATTCCAGTGTTGCTTTACTCATTTATAATAATCAGATGGACTAAGACAGAACTGGATGATATTCAAAGGCAGACCCGAAAGATGCTGACAAAGTACAACAACCATCATCCAAAATCGTCTGTGGTACGAACAACTTTGAAGCGGAAAGAAGGAGGACGTGGGTTAATAGATATTGTCAATTTACACACTGAACAGATAAAAAATCTCAGAGAATTCTTCTCAGCAAAAGCTATCACTTCTGACCTCCATAGAGTGGTATCTTTGGCTGATAAGGGATATACATCTCTATATCTTGCTACCAGAGATGACTTTCTGAATCTACCATTCCTATCAGATACTGAAAAACTAGAGCAATGGTCAAGAAAGGAATTTCATGGACGACATCACCATGAGATTCATCAACCACACATCGACAAAGATGCCTCCAACAAATGGTTGATGAAAGGAGAATTATTCGCGGAAACAGAAAGATTCCTTATGGTCATCCAAGACCAAGTGATCGCTCTAAACAACTACAAAAAATTCATTATGAAGGACGGAACATTACAAACAGATAAGTGCGGAAAATGACATATAAGATCGGAGACTATACAGCATATTACTTCCGGATGCGAACAACTGGCCAATACGGACTATCTTCACAGGCATAATCAAGTGTGAAATATTATCCATCAGAAACTTGCACACAAGTTCGGACTTCTCAATACCTTCCAGCCATATTACAATTATCAATCGGCACCCGTATTGGAGAATGACTCTTTCAGATTATACTACGTTAGGCCTGTTATCACTGACAGAATGGTGACAAATAATAGGCCGGACATAGTGGTGTATGATAAGAGAGGCAGAATAGCAATGCTGGTGGATGTCACAATACCGAATAACAATAACGTGCTGAATTAGTTGCAGGAGAAAAAATTCAAATACACAGGCCTTGCTATTGAGATCAAGCAGATGTGGCACCTCGAGAAAATAGATATTGTTCCTGTCATCATATTAGGTTAATACCCAAAACTTTGCATGATAGCCTTAAGAAATTAGAATTGCATAAGAATACCTATATAGAAATGCAAAAAGCTCTAATTCTTAATACATGTAGGATAATTAGGAAATTTATGTCAAGTATATTGTAATCGAGAATATTCCTCTGATTGCTGAATCTGGGAAAGGTAAATTATATCCAGCTAATAGCTGATATAGTGCATAAGTCCACGATAATAAATAATTATAATAAGTTGTGATCACTTGATCGTAAATATCGATTATGGTATATTCTATACTGTTTCATTTCCATACATATTTTCGATCATTTTTCTGTGGTATGTCTACCAAATGTTGTAAAATAAGGTTTTTCAGCTATACATATGATCCAGTAGATTGATTGAAAGTTTTAGAGATTACATACAGATATTTGGTGTACAGCCCTCCAATTTTAGAGGTATCTTCAACCCAAAAATATTTTTTTCTGTAGACCACTTTTCAATGAGTATAGATCTTGTGAACATTTATATTCATAATACAATATGGTGATATTAATTTATTTGTGTATTTCTTTCAGGATCAGTTCTTATACATTATCGATAATGCCATAGATTTAACACCGCAGAAGATTTGTGCACTAAAATTAATTCGAGTTTGTCAAAATCAGTTAGATTTCTTCAATTGGACTATTCCTATACCTGAAAAACCGAATAAACTCAAAGAAAAGGTGAGAGGCTGAAGTTTTGAATTAATTTTGAATATCTTATTCCACATATTTGATATTTCAGATTGCTTCCAATGATAAAAACTTAAGAATTCTTCAACTAAGTGATCCTCATGTTGATGTTCTCTATACTCCTGGAGCTAGAGCAGACTGTGGTGAAACTGTTTGCTGCCAATTTGATCAAAAGGTTACTAATAAGAGCCAAAAGTCATGTGGTGTTTGGGGAGAATACTCTCACTCTGATATTCCAAAACGAACCTTCTTCGAGGCTTTGAGACACAGTAAATTACAGGTAAGTGAAAGAGTCTACATTTTACGTTTGAAAGCTCATGATTGCTTGAATTTTGTGCTCACCAGGAAAACATTGACTTCGTCTACTTCACCGGGGACAGTTCGGGACATAGAACGTGGTCGTGGAATACTGAAGACAATTCTGCCGTTGATAGAGAAGTCATGAGTGCTTTGGTGAAAAATTTTGATGTGCCAGTTTTCTTCGTACTGGGAAATCACGATCCATTCCTTACAATTTGTGAGTAATTTAATCAGTTGATCAAGTTATTGATGTCAAATATCTTGAAATGAAAGAAAAGGAATTATGTATGCTACTCATCACATAGGTCTCTTGTTAAAGTAATACTGAGTTGAATACACACCTTATAAATTAGATTTATGAGGTAACATGTTGAGAGGAGATGATACTAAATACTAGAGACCAGAATCATTTCGTTCCACCTAAGCCAAAAACTGACGTTTATCAATTCGCAGTCAATATCAATGACAGCTAATATGAAACAGCTATTTGAAGATTTCGTCAGAAGATCGTAGTCACTTTCAAAACGCAACAAACAATTCTCAATTGGTCACAACCTAGCCTTCGGTTATTTGGGACAACAAATAATTCACTTAGCAAGCAACAGAAGCATGAACGTTATGTTCATTTCACTGCTCCCAAAATACTCTGTGAATATCTATACTGCTCAAGCAATATATCTGAATTACAATATAGAAAGACGTGAGAATAAGTACAGCTGAAAATTTATGAAAATTTTGAATAGAGGCACTGAATTATTAATTTCATACTTCTAATTTTTTACTTCTAAAAATAACAAAATGTGAAACGTACTGGCAGGAGGTAGTGAAAATGCAATCAATTGTCGAGTAAAATTATGATACCAGATGTATTGAGAATTAGCAATACTTTGGAAGCAATAAACTTTTGCAGTGTGTAAAGAGTGTGTTCACTGTGTAGTTGTGTGTGTGTTATGTGTGTTTTACCTGACTGAAAATAACTTTTGTTGATTGAGACTGATTCTTTGTGTGTGTGTGTGTGTGTGTGTGTGTGTGTGTGTGTGTGTGTGTGTGTGTGTGTGTGTGTGTGTTTAACACTATTTATTTACATATATACATTTAACGATACACATAACGTTGTGTGTGATGTGTGTGTGTGTGTGTGTGTGTGTGTGTGTGTGTGTGTGTGTGTCTAAGTTACGATGTGTGTGTGTGTGTGTGTGTGTGTGTGTGTGTGTGTGTGTGTGTGTGTGTGTGTGTGTGTGTGTGTGTGTGTGTGTGTGTGTGTAAAAGTTACGAAGAAATCAAATAGGGATGTTACTGTGTGTGTGTGTGTGTGTGTGTGTGTGTGTGTGTGTGTGTGTGTGTGTGTGTGTGTGTGTGTGATACAAAATTAATAAGAAATATTACTTAAAAATAGTAAAGCCGGGCCTTTCTGGTTGTTAAGAAGATTATTTTCGGGAATTTTAAAACTTTGATGGATTCTAAGAAATCTAACTTCCGTCCTTTAGGTATTCTGTGAATAATTTGAGGTTTATCTTCGGATAGAAAATGATGGTCATTTTAGAATTAGTGGAAAGCGAAAGTAGTTAAGTTGGTTTTCTGATTATTATAATCTGATTGATGCTCTTTGTATCTTGTTTTGAATGAACGACCAGTCAGACGCTCATTCAAAAGACGCTCTCAAAGTTCATACACGATAGTTTGTAAACTCCTGTGTTGCCAAATATATATCAGTTCTATATCTACTATTGAAAAATTCTTGAGAGAGTTTGAAGCTACTCTTTATGCGGTTTTGAAATGACATTTGAAATGTTTTCGCTGATAGGGCCAAAATATGTCGATAAAATGTATTTATCTTTAGAAGATTATTCTATACTATAATATTGACCCACGTAAACAGGGTGTTGCATTATAAACTGTCACAACTCGAGGGAGTATATCTACGTGCAATTTTAAGAAAAAAGTTTATATAAACTAATGTCCGCCAAAGTTTCGTTACGGAGCTTCAGGGTGAAATTGAAATTTGAAAAATGGTTTTCTCTTCAAAATTCCCTCAGTTTTGAGATATTCAGCCCAAATTTGGAATCGAAGCAATTTTCACGGCCTCCATTATTACACGTCTTAGATTTTAACTGAAATTCACAAGGTGTTTTCTTTTCCGAGGCCATGTATCCTTTTGCCCTTTCAATCTTTTTTGCAGTACGCCACTGATCAGCGTACAATCAATTTTCGTCATCTTCTCTCAATTCAAAAATTTTTTGACAACTACAATTTTTTCGTATCTTCAACCGTTTTCGACTGAAAAATTATTGAGTTTGAATTTAAATGCTTCTAGGTCCTGAAGAAGATTTCAAACATAAATCGAAACTGTTGACCTTTTATTCAAACTGTTTTTTTTAAACTGGACCTTCAAACCATCAATAATTAAATAATTATGATGTCAACTTGAACTGCCTAATAATTACTATTAAGATTCAAATCCTACATACAAATTTTCAGGCCAAAAACGTTGAAGCCTAACGAATTCAATTCAACATTTCAACTCAAATTATGTGCGTTACATTTTTAATGCAATCGAAATTTCAAACCAAATATTCTCTATTCTCATCTATAACATAAACTAAAAGAAAATCTATACTCATCTTTCATCCCCTACTTTCATTGCTAAGGCTGCAATAATTCCAGAAGTTCATATTTCTAACTATCTACTTGATATCTTCAAATTTATCATCTCCTTTATATTTCGAAAAATTTTCATCCAAATTCCCAGCCCCTACTTCGCATTGTCAAGGAAAGAAATGAAGAAAGCGATATCAAGTTGAATTGAAATCAGCCAAGTGTTTTCGCCCCCATTGACAGATTCATATTTGCATCAAAAATATATCATTTTAAATTAATATTTGAGCGAAATGAATTGCATTTCTGCTCAAGAAATTATCGCGAACAATTAACATATTTCTCATGAGATGGTTCTGGTCAATGTGAATGTTCATAACATCTAACTATCAACACGAAAATAAAGGTGCTCAACTTAATTTTCTTTTCTATTCTACAGTTATTCTCCGACTGGTATCCAGCAGAATATTTCTACTGATTGGTTATTCGATATCTTGAAATATGAATCAACCGGATCTTTAAGCGATGATAGTTTGAAAACGATTCAAAAAGGTGGCTACTATACTTCCCTACTGAAACCAGGACTGCGACTTGTGGTTCTCAACGATAATGTTTGTAGTTGGGAGAACTTGTAAGTACAGACTTTTTTATCGAGAAATATTTCACCGGAACTCTTTGGATTATTTAATTAAAAATCTTGTGTCTTGGCGACCGAACCTAGCTAGATTTCCATTCGATTTTAAAGAGGTTCTTGATGAAGACTGTACTTTTATCCAAATTTATTTAAGTTGCTGTCTTAATCAAGAATTTATAAGTGACACAGATAGTTCTGAGATATCTTTGTAGCGAAAAAGATTAAATCATGATGTAATCAAGAAAGTACTCTAGTAAAGAACTTCAGCCCCATATCTGCTGACAGAAATATTAAAAGCGACCACCTCCGCTAAATGAATTCAAGTAGTATCACGCCAAGGCCATAATATCGATATCAAAATCTCATCCAGACCTTGACAGATGAAAGGTAAGTAGCGGAGTTTACTGCCGGAGAAATGGATGGGGTTGGCTACTAATGAGTAGTTTCCAGACTTCTCCGCAGGCGGCCTTCTCTGAGGGGCCTGGGTACACGGGACTACCTTTAAGGTGATCTGCGAGAGCGTTCAGCCACTGTAACAACAGACGCTGAAAACAACCATAACCGTTTCCTATGGATTTTGTGTCCCACAGGTATCAATGGAAATGAAATTGCAGGAACACTATAGGACTAGGATCCGCGATCGGTATCTCAGCTTGTGTTCTCAAAACGAGGCTTGGGAACTGGCTATCGAACAACGTAAAAACACTTGGTTAAATATTCAAGGTTGTTGCCAGTATTAGGCAATGCTGGGTATATCACCTGATAAAACCTAGTCAAGGTTAGCACTCGAAGACAGTCGAACTTATGTACGACTTTTGATACGGAGCATTGTAATTTCTGATATCATCTGTTCAAAAAAGGAGTAGGGAATAGTACTAAGTACAAGTGGTATAAAATTGGGGTCGAAACATCAATTCATTTGATCAGCACATTTTCGGTTAACATTTTCCTTAAGCGTAACCGAATGAATGCGGAAATGCTAAAAGTGTGTGATATGCCAAAGATACACTACTCGCTTTATCAGAGACTTCTTCGTGAGGATAAATCAGGGGATATAATTACAAGGAAGGGGGATACCGAGAGCTATAGACTCACGTCTCCATATCTATGACGTATATAATTCCTACCATAAGTTAACTATTTGGTTCTTACAGTGGAAAATAACTATTATTATTATTATTATCGATATTCGCCCTAAGGTCCTCCGCATTGCCCCCAAGAGGAACATTCACTGATCGCAGATATCTTCGATATCAAAAGGATTCAGCTCTGATGTGACCATTTCCAGGTTATCGGGTTATAGTTGCGTAATCCTATGTTGACGAATTGTTGTGTTTCCCATATACTTCCTGACGGTTCTAGTTGTTGCCAAAAGTACTGGTTTCTGCATTGGTTGGTACAGATGTTCGTTCAGTTTCAGTTTCATATTGTTTGTTTGTAAGTCGTTCGGTATAATTTCATTATCATCGGAAGTGTCCGAACGAATTCCATTCTCCACTGTTTTCTTATACTTTCTTCCATGTCTCGATACTTGTGTGTGTGACTCGTTAATCGGTGAGATCAGTACGGTTCCAGTACATTTCATAGTTGAATTGAATGTGGTGAGTTGTGCTAATTCTTGGTGCACGATTTGGCCATCGCGACATGTCTCTCCTTAAATTCTGTCTACGCGCCTATCTGACATCCTCCTGTTATGTGCTGTATCATCTCCGACGTCTGGCATCAGTATCCATATGTGCCTGTTGTTATAGATGCGTTTAGATAATTTCTAGTTGGAATAACTTGGTTTTGTATCGAAAAAAAGGATCCTTATGTATCAGGAAAAAGAAATCTGAACGGAGGTCAGCCGGTGTCGCAAATTTGTCAACATGAGCCCTACTGTCCCTGTGGGCAGTGTAGCGGTTTTTCCTTCCACATCTGTAGTTTTTCATCGTCGGTCTTATGACGAATACTATGCTCGTGTTCTTTAAGACGTAAAACAGTTGAGTCTTCTACTTCTACTGATCCAACTGCTTCGTGATATCGGCTAGTACTCTGCCTCCTTGACGTCTCGGCCATAAAGTTCTTTCAATAGGACTCATTGGGTGGTGTTTGTGTTCCTTCGTCAGCAGCATTCTCACCTTTCGTTGTTGCTCCAGGCAATTATTCCAAAGAAATAATTCAAGATTGAACATGCGTAATTGTTGATTTAAATATAATTTTGCTGTTAATATTTGTACGAAGCGTTATGTAACTCTTTTAGTAAATTCCTCAATCAAGTCTTTTTTCATTCTTCCATGATCTATTCGTAGTGATTGTTTAATGCTCAGATATTTATATGTCTCCCCTTTGACTATTGCGGTAAAATTTCGATCCTCTCCGATATCATCTGCGGTTCCCTTTTCTCTGATTATTCTGAGGGTGATTTGTCCAGTCCGAAAAGCATTCTTATGTTATCAATGAACTCTTCCACAATTTTCAGCATTTGCATTAGTTGATTCTTGGTAGCTGCCATCAATTTCAAGTCATCCATGTAGAGAAGGGGGCTCATTTTTTCATTTATGTGTTGTTCGTCTTACTCTGAATCTGTATCTTGTCGAGTTCAAACGGTGCGGCAGTGGATTAATAGCAATACAGAACCATAGTGGACTCATTGTGTCCCCTTGAAGCATTTCTCTTTTTATGGGGATAGCTGTTGTTTCCAAATTGACAGTGTCCGCATTAGGCTCAGTTCGCTAAAATGACATGGAGTATTCTAAAAAGGTTACTAGATTAGGCTTTATTTTATACATTCTCAGAATTATTGTCAGCCACTCATGCGGTACAAAGCCATAAGCTTTCTGGTAGTCTACGTAAACCGTGCACAGATTTCGCTTGCTGGAATAAGCTTGTGATACCGGGATGGGGTCACACACACGATGGAAACACTGATGGTTAACACGAACACTTCTGAACGTAAATTTAAAATGAAATAAAACACGTGGTTCGTTGGTAAACAACGGCGGTTTGGCAATATGGCGTGGGTACGGAAAACCGACTCGTGGCAACGCGTGCTGCAGCCGGTGTTCTGAGACAATGTGAAGTCGAAGAGGTTGTTGAAGAGGAAGTGAGAGAGTCTCCGAAATGCACGGATATTTAAACCCTCGGTTCAGGTAGGCCCAGAGTACGTTCTGTGCCTCGCCTGGTCGATGGGCCTACTTGGCGATCTGTGATTAAGAAAGCGTGGTTAACACGGTAACACGCTTATTCGGAGGGGCCTAAAGCGATCTTTGGTGAGATACCGAAGTGGGAACGGTAACACTTGGTTGCTAATAACTGAATCAATAATAAGTTATTCTTCTTATCTCATGGCATTCTTTTCACTACCTTTTTGTTGTGGTGCGATAATGTTCATGCATGCAGTTATAACTTTGTATAGTGTTGGTAGCGACAAAGAGCACGCTAATTTTCAGAAGCTATTAACAAGTACTCTGTATGAACTCGTATAGAACCATGCCGAGGAACCACTTTAGTCATAAGATCGAGGTGAAAATTTCAGCCAGGCAAGAGTAGTAGGGGGGAAATGATATAGGGTTTATCTGGTAGATGGATGGCTCAAAACCCATAGAAGGATCATGCTATCGTAGTTGACTGTCACAAAAATTATAGGAGTTTCTACCTCCCATTAGAATAAAACATTCTTCCAGCTGGAAATTATCTGTATTTTAAAGCTGACACAACTGGGAACGTTTAATGAGGGTCGCGGTTGACTTCGAAATTCGAGCTGCTTGGGGAATCCTGAGTGATCACTTCTATAGTGTCTGAGGTTGCGTTCAAGCACTGAAACAACATACGAAAAACAACAATGTCATCACCTCTGGCATTCGGATTACATTGGTATCAGAGTAAATGAGATTTCGAATAACTTGGCCAATCTAGGAGATGAGGATTCTTTAATTAGACCAGCGCCAGGATCTGAAATTTCCTCTGTGTTGTTATGGCAATCCTGGTGAACTGGCTAGCGGAACAACATTAGAACACCTGGTTGAACGTACGAGGATGTTGTCAGTCCAAGGCAATCTGGGTACATCACCTAGCAAACCTAGGCAAGGACCAAATTGACGAACGGCTCTAGACACAGCTAATGAAGAGGCATGGCAAGCTCAAATATCATCTAAGCAAAATAGTATTGGAGAACGATCATATGAGCAGATGATGTGAAATTAGAGTCGACACACCAATTTCATCAATCACCAATTCTCCAGAAGGGTCTGGCTCAGCAGGAACCGATTGTGTGCGGGAATGCTGTGAGTGAGTGTTCTGCTGAAGATAACCCCATTCTTCACTGAAGATTCTTCTTTCTAGATATCGAGCTGGGAATGTAGTTATAAGAAAAGGGGACACAAAGAGTCATAGACTCTGATCTCGGTATACATGACAGACTGCTTGATATAATCCCTACTATGAGTTAACTATTTGGTTCTTTCAGTGAGAAATTACAAATATTATTCTTATTATGATTTCACCATACCACAATGTACACTAATAGATAACACAAAGTAAATATATTGCTCCCTCATATGAATATACATGGTTGTTCTGAGACTCAATTCAGTAGTAAATGAAGCAATTGAAGTAAAAATAATCCTCATCACTGAAAATAACAAAATTTGCAAAAACTTATCGAGGTTCCAGTATCGAATTAATAAACTCGATCATTGTCAAACGATCATTGATCGTTTGGCAGGAGTTTTAGAAACAATTGGAGTTTGTATATATGGAGATGTAAATCATTTGTCAGTCGATGTTGAATGTGTGTTTCCATGAAAACTATACCCATTTTATACGAACTCAATTTCTGTCTCAATTAGGAATTCATATCGTTTTACACTTTCATGTAGCGAAAATGATTTGTTCTGAAATAAATATTTGAAAATGCAAGAAACAATACATCTGGTTAATACCTCACGGCTTTGCAGGCACATGTGTACTCTGTTGAATACATGGGGCGGTGTTTTGTAAGTAAATAGTTTCATGCCGACTATCGAGTCTCTTGGAATGGCATGCAATTCTGCCTACCAAACCAAATCATGACGCAACTAAAAAGGGACTCTTCCAAAAATTTCAGGATATTTCCTGCAGACAAAATCATCTTCAGACTAGACACATATGTCATTCACCTCGACAGCGTAGCCTAGTCGTCTAAAAATGACACGATGATTCCTTTAAACCACAATGCACTCTCACAGGTAAAAAAATGTTGATGCATTGCTCTCTCATGAATTGTATATTTCATTGAAAACTGTTAGGAACAGGCTCAGAAAAGACAATATCAGACCAAGGGTGGCTTTACCGGCCCGCGTCTCTCCAGAGAGTATCGAGTTGCAAGACTTCAAATTGCGAGGGAACATGCAAATTGGGGTATTCCAGAATAGTCGAATGTTCTCTTTGCCGACGAGTCTAAGTTCTGTCTAGTATCAAATGATAGACGCATGCCTGTATACGGACGACGGTATCAGCAGTGCAATATCCCGCAAACCGATAACTTCAGAGGGGGCTCAGTAATGGTGTGGGGAGGCATTTCTTTCCATGGTCGAAGTGAGTTAGTCCTAGTGAATAACGGAAGAATGATAGCGGCCAGATACATCGCAGATATCCTTGAACCCCAGGTTGTGCCCTTTGGCCCATTGATTGGCGAAAACTTCATTTACAGATTTTCTCCAAAATGCGAAATTGATATTTTAATATGGTCAGCCAGAAATACCTACTTGAATCCCATAGAACATGTTTGGGACAACATGGGGTGGCAAATTCAGCAACCTAGGATGCCTTGTAGAACCCTCCAACAACTAGAAAATCTGCTTCCTGAAATTTGGAACTCAGTGACTCAAGAGTACATCCAAAATTTGTTTGAGAGGCTTCCGAGACGTATACTGGCAGTAATCAGAGCCCAGGGAGGAAACACTCGGTGTTGAAAATGATTAGTAACCATTTGATGCTAGTTGATTGGTCTCTTCGCGAACGTTTGAAGATGGTAGAATTTTTAATTTTCATTAACTCGAAAATTGTTGATATTCTTCTTCTCTTTCGAATGATATTTTCTTATTCTACTCTTCTGAAAGTTACCAAGCGACTCTTGAATAACCGACCTAAAAGTTTTTATAGTATCGTAGTAAAAGTAGGGCAATGCGATAATCTTTGTGGGTAGTGAATCTGCTCACTATTCTCAAAGTCAACTAGTATTGAATCGCTCCTCACTACTCTGGCCTGAAACTAATTAAGTCAAAAGGTCTGGAAGTTACAGAATTGAATACAAGGAATGCCCAACAGCTGACGTAGGACAAACAGGTCGAAATTTTGCTATTAGGGAATGGCAATAAATCTGTTCCTCCGTAGCGTATGGGATATGATGCTCATCTCCTACGCAGAGTTCAATCCCCACAAAGTCGGTGCGATTTTTCGGATTCTGGGAATCGCTTTAGTATCCATATTTCGGAGGAGATGTAAAGCTGTTGGTCCTGTCTAACAAAGATGTATTGGATATTAAAGATCCCTTCCCTCGATACGAAAGGGGTTCGGCAAAATTCCTGGGTTAGTGAAGTGACGGAATTCCTCGGCGTGTCATTAGTCGAAAGGCAGAAATAGAGCACGTTAAAGGAAAAACAAACAAACAAATCTGTTGAAATGTTTGGAATGCAACAAACTTGAAAAAAACAAAACTCACTATTTCAACAGTCAACTGGAGTTGAATCACTCCCCACTACTCAACATTCAGAATAGGTATAGTTAGCATACAATTTCCTTTAACTGTTAGTTCTAGACACATGAAAATAACTGTCGCAACTGGTCATGTGTGTTGAACATAAACATTGTGGAAATCAGACAAAAAAATTATTTTTATTTCTGATTAAATGAAGTTCCATAAAGTCAATTCATCAACAGTATCACCCATTCACTGTGTTGATATAGTGATCTCTCATAAATTGTTTGTGGCTTTTCTGAGCCTCAAATGCCTGTTTACAAAACGATTGAAGTAAAAGTTAGCCTGATTCGAAACATGGTCTGTTGGTCTAAATATTTGAGCCAATAGGGTTCGTAGGGTAGAATGTAGATCATTTGTGAATGTTCAGTACCAGATTCCAAATCAAAGTCCCTGAACTCCCTATCACACTCTCGCAATCAGCCGTAATATTCTGCTCTGAACGATATGACCTCTACAATTCATTCAGTATTCAATTGCGGTTTTTCCAGTTAGTGAATTACGAACATCATGTTGATCGAAAATTGCTTTCATTATTCACTATATAGTAATCAAACCATTTCAACATCCATAATGTCGTTAAATTCATATTCCGCACTTTTGCACTTATCGAAACAAATCCTTACTAAGATTAAATGATTGCCTAGTCATCTCTTCATCAATTGGTGAGTTACCAAAAATTTAATATTTTATATTCTATTCAAAGATGGTTGCTACTAGATGACTATGACCCTTATGGTCAGCTAACTTGGCTAGTAGAAGTTTTGGCACAAGCTGAAAAGGATGGAGAATATGTTCATCTACTTTATCATCAACCTACTGCTACTGATTGGTTACTGCAAACCTGTTCACGAGAGTTGGTGAAAATAATCACCAGGTAGGTAAACCAATCTTCCCAAAGTGAACTTCATGCTTTAATATGTCTTATATTTCAGGTTTTCTGATACAATTAGTGCGCAATTTAACGGACACACTCATTTTGATGAATTTTTTGTATTTTATGAGGATGTAAACTCTAGTGAGGTAATCAATGTGGCTTTTAATGGAGCATCTTTATCTCCATTCACGGATATTAGTCCCAGTTATAAGATTTATGATATTGATAGTCTTAACTATGTAAGTATGAAAATAGAATAATTCTTATTCAAATGACACATACCAGAATTTGTTCTATTCACGACTATAATGCGTTGAATTTCAGCAGAAAAATTATATTCATAAACAGTCTCAGATTAAAGTATGGAAATAAACACGTTAATAATCGAATTTCTATATTCGGAAATTCTTTGGCAAAGTAGCAGTTTTTCGGCTCCTTTTCACGAAATGATTTTTCAAATTACAACCCCAATTTATCCTGTTGAGCGCCAAAGTCGGGTTCTGCGATTAATATTGCAGAGTTTCATAGTAGAAGAAGATTAATTTCTCATTTTGCATGATCATTTTCTCATTTTCTAGTAGTTTGGTGACAGCCGCTTGAAGGGTATTGTGAATTTTTCGACATCATTATAGTATTTTATATAGGTGTTTCAATAAAAATTTGATCTCCTAACAAATTCAGAAGATGGAAGTGCAACAGAAAATGCCGAAACAAATCGATTTATGTTGACTATTGTAAATACCAAATTTGTGTATGTCGTATCAATCTCCTACCTCTACCATCAGCTGCCTACGGGAATATTGGTCAACTGGCACAGCTTCAAGAAGGTTTTTTGATTATCTATATAAATCAATAATTCCTCAAGTGAAATTTCCGATACCAGGTTTTCCCACTACAAAAAGATATTATTATATAATAATTGAAGAACCCTTTGAATCCGATGTCTTTTGAAGAGAACGACAAGAATCTTTAACACAATCATTAAGAGAAAAATGGTTCTACAATACGTTGAACTTCGGCGTGTAATGAGTGTGATGCAATTTGAGTTAAAGTTATTGATGAAACTGTTCAAGACGACCTTTTCAGATCCCTACAAGGGTATGAGAAATTTTCAAATTCCCTCATTACGTTCCCCGAAAGGTAAGGTGTTAAAATATATGTCATAATTCGCCTCTGCAACTCTCCCAAAGTATCTGGCTGCGTAACGTATATTTTCGATTTTCAATCACAGCACAAGTAAAATCGAGGGGATTCAAATCTGCTGACGTTGTAGGCCACTCAATTGGTTCTGTCCAAACGATTCAGTTCCCTGGAAAATCATTAACATCCCGCACCCATTTATAATAAGCAGATTATATCTTAAGAAAAACGTGAAATGGAGAACAATATTATACAACTGAAACATGATTCAACCAGCACACAAGCTGATTATAAAAGCGAAACTGATTGCGAAATAAAGGAGAAAGGTAGATCAAAAATCGATAGAGCACATCTTGTATATTTCAGATTTTGAGAGGGGCACAACGTTGAATGATATACTTGTGCTTAAGGAGGAAAATCTACTAGAATATAAATGTGTGGAAATATCTCAAAAATGACCCAATACAGAGGTGAAGTTTCCTAGATTTGCGTACAAGACATAATGGAAGAAATCTTTAGCACTTCATCCTTTTGGCTGGTTCTTCAAAAGGTAAGGAGTTGAATTTCATGTCATAATTTTTCTCTCTCAACTCTTCAAAAGTATCTGAATTTATGCATACGTATCTGGCTACAAGAAAAATCGAGAGGATTCAAATCTGCTGACGTTATAGGCCACTCAATTGGTATTGTCCAAACGAGTCAGTTTCTTGAAAATCATGAATATCCCGCACCCATTAACAACAAGCAGAGTATATCCTAAGCAAAACGTGTAATGCTGAACAATATTATAAAACTAAAACATGATGCAACCAGCACATAAGCTTATTATAAGAGCGAAACTGATTGGAAAATACAGGAGAAAGGTAGATCAAAAATTGATAGAGCACAGGATGTATATTTCAGATTTCGAGAAGGGCACAATGCTAAATGATATACTTGTGCTTGAAGAGGAAAAACTGCTAGAATATACATGTGTAGAAATATCACAAAGAAGACCCAAAACAGAGGTGAAGTTCTCCAGGATCTGCGTGCAAGACATAATGGAAGAAACCTTCAGAACTCCATCCTTTTGGCTGGCAGAAACGCTGTTGAATATATATTATTTTCCACGTACTAATCCAAATTTTCAGATAAAACAGAACCAAGGAGAAGAAACTCAACAAGTAATGTTATGCATTTCAATCGAAGAAAGTTGATAGTGTTTTATCATAATATACAATGCTCCAAGAATGAACTTTCGGAAATAGAATAGTTCATTGAGCATCTGCAGGGACGACTGCAGATTATGTGTATAACGGAAACATTTTGCACCGCAACACTATACAGAATGCTAAAACGTACCCTGGTGCCGACGTATATATTGACCATAACCTAGTAGCAGCGTTTGTAAACATTAGGCTGAAAAGAAATTGTTGAAGATCAGAAAACATAAAAACTAGAAAAATAAAATTTGAAGGATCCAACACTAAAGTTAGTATTCAACAATGAACTCAGTAAACAACTAACAAGCATAAGAGGTGAAGGTGAACAACATATAGAACTCACATGGGATAAGTAGAAATAAAGAGAGGAGTACGTCAGAGCTGCGTTCTTGCGCCACTACTTTTTAACCTGTATCTAGAGAGAATATTTAGAGAAGCTCTGGATTATAAAGCTGTTGGAGTAATTGTCGGCGGTGTCACGGTTAATAACCTGACATACGCTGATGACACAGTACTACTGGCTACAAACCTGAAAGATTTGCAAGAACCCGTAACATCTATGTCGGGCCATAGTAAATCATTGGGAAAAAAACTGAATGCGAAAAGGACAGAATGGCTAGCATCAAGTAAAAGATACATAGACTGCCAAGAGAAACTCTTAGTAAGGGACGAAGTTATAGAACGTGTTGCCTCTTACAGATACCTGGGATGCCATACAAACAAGGATTGGGACATGGCACACCAAATCAGGAGCCGCATTGAATAAGATAGACGAGCATTCAAGAGGTGAAATTAGATTAATCAGTTTCAATAGGAAAATTTCTTGAAAAACGAATCTAATCTGGATCATATGTACAAGGTGAAATGTATTGTTGGATCTTCTTAACAGGAGTACAGGTTTACTTTCTAAACCTGTGTTGAAGATCAATCCCTCTACCTATCGATTCAGTCGTTCCTATGTTATGACGTCGACACTCATCCATGAACCAATCCGAAAAATTAAATTCTCTAGCTAATTCGAAATTCAGACCAATCCCAAATCAGCCAACCAACCCTGAGCTCCTTATTCAATCCTAAGTTCTATATCCGATCCTAAGTTCGCTCGCCAATCCTAAGTTCCTATAAGTTTGAAATTATCCCAATAGTATTACCAAATCTATTTTGACCATGCACATGCCAAAGAATGATCAATTAAAAGAATTATATCTTACCCCAAGAAGAAGAGGGAAACTTGATAAAGCTGCTGTGTCAAACGTGTCTTCCTTCAAATCAAGTCCTCATTTTTTTTTAATAGAGATTTTCTCAGAACCAAAACTCTTTCTATATCCCTGAGCTCCAAAAACTTATAGATCCAAAAAAAACTTTCAACTGCACTTGATTGTTCGAGTTCTGAATTCAGAAAGGACCGTTAGCCTTCAAAATTTATGAAACGAAATCGGCGTTGAACTTCAAATCTTACTCTTAGCAATCGTGGCCACCTAAATTAACAACATTAACTGGAGCTAACGAAAACCTTAAGATAAACTATGACGGAACAACTATAGCTCCAGGTCATATCGAATCAACCAATTAACAATGAATCTAACCTAACCTTACCCAACAGAAGTTCTTTTACCGCTGGCAACGTCGCAGCAATATGAGATATATTTTTATTTGACAATTTGAAATAACCTATAAAACTTTCGAAACAAAACATTGGAAGGGACTGCTTAATCTTATGTTAACAAAACAAACTCGTTCCTAAGAAGGACATTAACTGGATATTCAAGATAATTACAATTTGTTTACTATTGTAAAAGATGTTTTCTACACCAAATCGTTCAAAAATAATATCAGTTCAGTACTTGGTTATTGTAAAATTGTACACACTTTTTGTCAGAAATGAAAGGTTTTAGAAATGGAAACATCGCTAAGAAATGTGTGTCGAATAACAAGAAGGCTACGTTGAAAATTATGAAAAATTTTCAGGAAAAATATCTGGTATATTTGTAAGGTGGTAAATTTTTCAGGCCACCCTCGTATCTGTTCAAAACATGTTACAATAATGAATTTTTCCTAACTCTCAGTGCTTATAATTGGATATATTTGGCTAATTGTTATATGTAATCATTTCCATTTCACTATTTTGCAAATTCAGCCACTACCTACAACGTCGTTGTGAGCTATAGTTTTGTAGGTTTCAATTTGGTTTTCAAGAATTTCTTATGATAAAGGTATTGAAAATGCTCTGTGAATTCTCGAATTGAGAGCCGTAATTTCATTTGAATATGGAGATATTGAAGTTAATTTCGCTCTTTGATTGGGTAATTCATACATCTGAAAATGATATTTCGTCGTTGCGCTAGCAGAAATCGCTATGTGAATTTTGGCTTTCTTTGTTTATTGCGCCAACAAGTTCTATTTTTCATGCTTTTTAACCCCCAAAACCGATATGTGTCATTTTCAACGACTTTAAAAATTAACAAAAACCGCGAAGTGTAGATCTGGATGGTTGATTACTTTACATAGTATTTTTGTGCTCAATTGCACATGACTATTTTACTTCTACTTCAATTCCACGACCATAAGTCACGTTGTACTAATTCTTCAATATTGGCCGGCTCGGTGGCGTATGAGATATGTGCTCGTCTCCTACGCAGAGTAACCTGGGTTCAATCCCCACAAAGTCGGTGCGATTTTTCGGATTCTGGGAATCGCTTGAGTGTCCATCTTTCGGAGGAGATGTAAAGCTGTCGATCCTATCTAACAGAGATGTGTTGGACATTAAAGATCCCTTCCCTCGACACGAGAGGGGTTCGGCAAAATTCCCGGGTTAGTGAGGTCACAGAATTCCCCGGCGTGTCATTAGCCGAAAGGCAGAAACAGAGCACGTTAAAGGAAAAACAAACAGACAATTCTTCGATATCATCAAGTGATTCATCGACACATAGCGGATTTATTCTGCAGGAATCAACAAGATTCAGCGCAATTTCTTAGTGCATTTTCGCTAGTCCTTGGGATTGTTGTTATATTCAGTTACTATTATTGTTTTCATCACTAAATTATGGATGTGCTTCTTTGTGGACAGTAAAGTGAAAGCAGGTATGTCTAAATAGTTCTATTTTTCATGAAATTAATTTGAATGTATTGTGAATTGTCAGCATACTATATTAGATAGATATACTAGATTTCCGACTTTCGGTGGAAAACATTCGTTTTTTGGTTATATAAACGGTGCCTTTAGTTTAGAGTTCAAAATGGAATACACTCATTGCTCATCAAATTCTTTCCTGAGTCTGATATTACAGTTGATATTGAATAACCATTCAAATAATTACCTTCTGATTTCTCAATAATTTAATTGCTGAGAATGTTGCGTCAAAAGTGCTCAAAATAACTTTCATGTGTATGTAAAGGACATTTTGAATTCTTATATTGCATTATTTTTTACTAGCCCTACGGGCAGGCATCTTGCGATAACTTCGAAATGACTGATTCGGTGCTCATTTTATAGAGAAACATGCCGTTACCTTCGCTCAAAGAATAGCTTCCTGCTGTTCCTGCGCCACTGTCAAGAAATTTGGTTACGCAAAATTCGTGTTTGAGCTCACGACCAGATACAATTATTATGGAAGTTGATGAAAATGTTCCTCCTAATCGTGTTGGTTCAACTGTTGCTCTATTAATAGACATTTCCTACAATAGCCCAGATTAGCAGTCTTTCAATTCTTATAATGAAGATGCCTCAGCCTACTTAGGAGACGTGATTTCACAAGATTTAGGATTGATTGGAAAAGCTATGGAAGAAGAAATAACAATTACCAAGAAAAACAATGATTCCGAATTTGTTGACAATACTGATGTATATACCGATGAAAAAATTGATGAGGATATCGAGGAACAACATTATGGAGAAAAGAGACATGATACTGAATGAAGAAGTAACAATGAGGGAGGAAAATATCGTTGAAGAATGTGTCGAACATATTAATGACGAAAGCAATGCAAATATTGATGTGAATATCGATGAACAACATTTCGGGGAATCGAAATATCATTTTGAATGAATGCACTGGCATCTTTGATATAGTGGAGGATAGTATCAGTTCACAGGACGAAGAAATGGTTGAAACAATGCCAACAAAATACAATAAGAAAAATAATCAGAAATTGAGATTACTTGGAAAAAAATACGAAGTAATGAAAACCATCATAAATGACAACTAAGAGAAAATCGTCAAAATAATGCAAAGAAAGAAGAGAAAGGCATAAGAGGAAAGGCTCGCACCCACGAAGCTGAAAAGAAAACCGATAGGAAATTTTTATGTGCGGCTATTGACGACGATATAAGAAATAATTTGTTCCAATATTTCTGGCAATTAAAGTCATGGAAAGCCGAAAAAAAAACTTACATCAATGGATTAGTATCAACTCGAAATATCATGAGACGGCGGCCAGATACTATTGACGATATCCGGAGAAATCTTATGAGTTCGATTGTTTTTTACCAGGTTTGAATGGGCAAAAAATTCGCGTATGAAAGAAATGTTTTTGACGACTTTTGATTTGAAGAAAGACGTATTTCAAGAATAGATAGGAGATATAGCTGAAACTCCCATTAGTAAGATACGAAAACTTGACAAAGGAACCCCTAAGAATGAATGATCGAAATGTTCAGAATCGAAATTGGTAATAATGTGGCTGGAAAATATTCCAAAAATACCCATCTACTTCTGTCTAGCAGAAAGCAAGCAGATTCAGGATTCTTTTATATACAAAACGCATATGCATAAAGTTTATGTTCAGTGGAGTCATAGTAATAATCTTTACACTGTAAAAAGAGAAAAATTCCTCGAAGTATTGAAGGCACAAAAAATTTCAATTTTTAAACCAAGAAAAGACCAGTGCGACGTGTGTATAGCATACAAAGAAGTAAATGTTACCAAGGACCAATTTCAACTGCATATTACAAAAAAAAAAATAAGCAAGAGACGCGAAAAAATTTTCTATCGATGAAATGTCATCTGATGTCCTTGTCATCACAATAGACATGCTAAGTATTCTACTTTGCCTGAAATTGCTCGCGTCAGAACAATATTACAAAATGAGTTAGCTGTTCACAACTTCACAATTTACGTGAAAAATACAAAGGATGTACACGTGTATGTGCAGCTAATAATATAACTAGTTGTATAGTAAGTTTTATTTGGGAAAACTGCTCATCCTACAAGAAAATTATTCTCATATCAGATGGATATACTTCTCAGAATAAGAATAAAAGACTCTGTAGCGCTCTATCGTCATACATGGCAATTGAAATTCAGCAAATCACTTTGGAATAAGGACATACGATGATGGAGGTAGACAGCGTGCACTCCACTCTTTGGAAAAACCACTCAATTTCCCAAAATTTTCTCCACCTGGTTATATTAATCGAATGAGATCAGCAAGACCATCACAGCCATATAAAATAAATTACCTGGAATATGGTTTTTTTCAAATACTTCGAAAAAGTTCCAGGTAATTTTGTAACCATTAGACCTGGTAAACGAGCTGGTGATCCTACCAAATGATATTCGAGCACTTTGTTATAAAAATGGTGGAGTTAAATATAAACTATGCCACATAGTAAATTTCAAGATTTTGCCACGAAGAAGGGTGGATGTGATAGAAAATTTTCTCCAATTAAAATTGGTACATCTAAATACAATAGCCTTCAGTTGTTAAAAAAACAACTTATACGCATAGAGATTATCACGCATTTCATGACAATTTGAATCATTGAAACTATACTAGTAGCTTGTTCCTTTTGTTGAATCAGGCAGTAAATATGTGATCTCATTTTTATACTTTTCCAAGAAGTTGTTTTCAAATAATAAGAATGTACATTCAGTGGTGTTATAAATTTATTGACAAAACGCTATGTGATCAAAATTATCGTGGAATAGAGTCACCATAGCCTAGAAAAAATTTATCCATGTGCTCATTCTGCACATAGCGATTTTGAAACACAGTTTCATTTTCAGCTATGTGCAGTAAATATCTTGTTGATTTTTTATAAACTCAATGCTTTGATATTCATGACGAATTGATACAAATACAGTAATTAAAATTTTCAATTTGGTAAATGGTTAAAGATTACCAGTGCTTTACGGTGTGACTATTGATATAACTGGTTTTTCGTGTCTACTGTGAAGTTGTACCAAAACACATGGCGATTTCTGAAGGCACAACGACGGTTTGGAGGTTTTGACCTTTTCGACTTCAAATTTCATTTTCGGATGTTGTGTTTATGAATTTGAGAAAATGATCAAATTGTCTAGATGTACCGTTCAGGCAAATGAGTATATCTTCGATGTGTCTGTACCGAAAATGAATTTTAACAGACCAGTTAGAATCATCTACTCTGTTTTCTATGCTTGATATAAATTATTTGTAAGAAGAGGGCTGAGAGATCCCATCCCAAGACTTCTTGGTTATTCATACATTATTAAATTGATTTGGAGATAATTAATCTCTATTCATAACTTCGAAAACTTATAAATTCGCAATATATCAAAGACACAGTTGTGGTCGCCCATGATGATTTAATTTATATGTTCACTCGCTTCTTGTAGAGGGCCAAATTTTAAGTTATCAGGAAGATGTTCGATAGAAGCGAGTTCCACAGCAAACTCGCCCTGTAAATAAAATATATTTCATAGAGAGACGTAGTGGCTATGCTGGTTCACCCGTCTGATGATAGGAGTTCTCCGCTAGACTAATTTCCCTTCGGAATTAGATTCTTGTCGAAACAGGGGCTTTCCAGTTTTTCAGAGCATTTACCGTTGAACATTCTGTAGAAAAGAGAATGATCAGAAACCTGCCGCCTTCGAGCAGGAAGTTGTAGATCACGCGTAATCTCCGGGTGGTCATTCAGATGCACTCCACTGGATACTGTCCAACAAATGTAACGAATGTTTGGGTGCGGCGCTTCACACATGGGAACAGGTTGCACCTGTGCAAAAGCATAAGCTCTGATGGCGTGAGGTACTGATTATCCCTGAGAAGAAAACTAAGCTTAGCTGATTTGGCAATGACTGGCACATGATCATGTCAACAAATTTCGCTATTGACTGTAATATCGAGTAGGTCTGTGATCCTTTCTGAGGAAATTCGTCCCTGCATGACCAGGAGAAGCTATCCAGTACTGAATTTCATGGAAAACGTTGTTGATTGCGTCTTGTTTGCGTTGAAATTGATCAAGTTCAAACGTCCCCACTCCGATATCTTTTTCAAGTGACATGCTCTATTGGTATCTTTGTTGATGTATCTCGTCAGAAATTTTAGGACGCTGACAAGAAAATAGGGATATCGGGGTACAGTCGTCAGCAAACCCACACAGCCCATTCTTGGTGGCGTAGAGCAGATCACTATTCTGCAACATAAAACGAGTTGGTGAGAGTATGGAGCCATGGAGTACTCATGCATTAACCTGAAAAGATTCATTCATTACACCATCAACCACCACCTGAATTGATCTCCTGGAGCGAAAGCTACTTATCTAAGTACGTACCAAACCCCGCCTAATGCATTTAAGATATCAAGAGTAGTGGCTATTGATTCACCATGCTTTTCAATTGTTGATGTCCACAAATGCATGTCAGCAGTTGATTGTAGTCTATGAAACCGTATTGTCGATCACTGATGATACCATACAACTCGAGATATTTTATGAGCTTCTCATTATCACTATTTCCAGGACTTTGTATATAATGAACAACAATGCACACATGTAGTTTTTCTGAAATAGCAGACGTTGAATTAGGGAAAAAGGGGTAATGGGAGTCACTCAAGCAAGAAATTTAATAAAACATAAAATATTTGTATGAACTTTATGAAAATCAACACTTACGATAGCGATATTATAAAACAATCAGTGTCAATTAGTTTCACTACCATTACTTGGAATTAATTTTTTCAAAAATCAGCTTTGACCACAACTGTCCGCACATGAGGGTAATTTTAGTCACTATGCGGACAATGGTAGCCGGACCACCTCCTAACAATTATCACACACATATTCACGT
This sequence comes from Cryptolaemus montrouzieri, assembly GCA_013387265.2. Classification (NCBI taxonomy): domain Eukaryota; kingdom Metazoa; phylum Arthropoda; class Insecta; order Coleoptera; family Coccinellidae; genus Cryptolaemus; species Cryptolaemus montrouzieri. The sequence continues at coordinate 28,322,017 of JABFTP020000185.1, read as the reverse complement.
GGTAAATCCCACCCACTGCAGTCTTTGTGTGCCCACAATCCGCAACCGGTGCACCTGTACCATAGTGCGTTATTGCGACCAAATTCACTGCATACGAGGCATTAATTAAAATCATCGTCTTCGTCGTCATCGCAAATTTTGGTAAGACTGATGTCTGATTGCAAAGAGCTGTTTGACTCCTGCAGCACGCGCCTTTTGGCCTTATTTGCCACTTATTTTTTCTGTTTCCCTTTAGTTTTCGGTGCTGCATTTTTGCCTTTTGATGGTTTAAAAAGTTTTACAGTTTTTGCTGCTTTTGTTGCTATCGTATTTTTCTTAAGAGACTCTCTTTAACGGGCGTTGATGTTAAAAATCTTTGCGTGTTGCTTCATTTGTCCTTTCCTTACGGGTCTTTCACGAGTTTTTTGGGTCGGAAATGGAAACAGATTTGCGATATTTGATTGTATAGTTCCGGTCGAGGTGGATGGCGTTGCATTCATTACTGTGGGTGATCTAAGCAGCCTTGTTTCTATTGTAGCAAATGATGTCAATGGCGCAGGATCTATGGTAGCAGATGATGTCGATCGCACAAAATTTATGGTAGCAGATGACGTCGATGGCACAGGATCTATGGAAGCAGATGATGTAGCTGTCATTGGAATAACTGAAGTGGTTGCAGGTATAACCATGGAATGAATCTTCCACTATAGCAGCAGGTTGATTTAACACTTCAGCTGCGGTAAAATCTTCTTCAGTGAAATGGTCGAGGTTATATGCCGCTCGGAATCCTGATTCACCTTTGTTGATAGAAGCCACAGTTGAATATGCTTTGTTTAATATTGCAGCTACGTCATATGGAGTCATTTTTTTTGCTAGACGATTCTTTAAAGACGAATCACATTCTTTTCTGTAGGTAGCTTTGAGCGGCCCAAAAATGTGGGATCTAAGGGCTGCATCCTGTGAGATGTGTTTGGAGGCAGTGGTAATATATGAATGTGATCTTGTTTACAGAAATCATAAGCCATTAAAGACGTGTGACAGGCATGATTATCAAGAATCAATAAAACTGGCTCCTGTGAGGATGGTTTGGCATGATTGGCGAAGTTTTGCAGCCACTCAAAGAATAGATTTTCTTTAATCCATCCATTATTTGAGCATTAGTATATAGCTCCTGCTGGACCATCTTTTCGAGCTGCGGAGTCATCCTCTTTCTAGGAAGATGAACATAGGAGGAACAAAACCGCCAGCAGCATTCATGCCACATAATAGTGTGATATGTTGTACTCTTTCCCAACTTGTTATGGAACCGATCCTTTTCATGCCTTTGGGAGCTAATATTTACCAGGACCTTGTACTGTAGAAATACCGATTTCGTTGCAAACATAGATATTTTTTGGGGTGAATTTATGTTTGTCCATTAGATCTCCCAATAGTTTACAGAAAAGTTGGACTTCTTCCTTATTGAAAGCAGTTATTCTGTTGATACTTGTGGCTTCTGGTTTATTTCCTTTCAGAAATCCTCCTAGCCAATCACGTCCAGCCATTTGGGCACTGTGGTCAAATGTGTGTTGGATTTGAAGCCCTTCTGCATATCGGTATGCTGCCTTTCTTACTTTGACTCCATAAGAAATTGAAGATAAATATTTCATGTGGTCTGCCAAGATCTTTTCTGCATCCTGTGTAAAAACATGAAGTCTTTCGAGACGCGGTTCTGATTCATCTTGTTGCTTTAACCGTTTCTGCAGGGATGAAAAAGAAATAGCCATGGTTTTAGCCGCAGATCTGATAGACTCGCCTTGGTTCACCAGTTCTTTGGCTTTTTCTGAAGAGGTCCATTGCGCCTTATTGGTGTTTCTGAGTCATATTTTTGGCATCTCTGAAATAAAATTAAAAATTCGTAAGTAATCGACCCTATCATGAAATTTGCGGGCAATGGGAGTCAACTCTCATTACCGGAATCGCAGTGACTCTCATTGCCCGATTTTACCTACTGCGAAGAAAGGAATCGTAAAAAAATAACCTGATGTTAGAGAACACCTTCAACGATTTCAAAATATATAATTCTGCTACATTAAGTAGTCAGATTTGTTGTAATAGTGTACTCACCGGTTATTTTGTGCACTTGTAAAATTACATCGAAAGCGCGCCGAAACGTGTGACAGCCTTCCTCCGCAAACGACCGTTGCGCACTGAACAGGCGATCGGGCGGCCGCCAGGTGTCACGTGACGCGTCGTTTAAGTCAACATTCGCTTGTTTAATTTCTTTCGTTTGGATGTGGTTACACTGACCACCATTACCCGCTGACTCCTATTGCACCTTTTTCCTTAATACTTTCATCATCTCTCAGAATTTTCGAAAACATGTCTACAGCTTTGAAGGTAAGAGTAATTCGGTTGTTATTTAATCCTAGAATTCCTATAGAGAATTTAAATAAATCGGGAATTTATAAGTTTTGTTATTCAGACTGCAATGATTTCTTTATAGGTTAGACTACTCGTTCCTTCAAAAATATACCTAAAGAACATCAAATTTCATTCCATAAAAATAAACCAGATTCCATATTAGCCAATTACTGTATATTGAACGGCCACTCTTTCCCTAGTATTGATACTTTAAGTTTTCAGATGACCCCAAAGGGTAGATATCACTCAATTACCTAGAATCAGTGGAAATATTCGAGTGACAACTATTCAACTAATAAGTCTTTTTCGATAGTTGTTAAATACAGTCATAATATCTGTTTTTACCAAATCCTATTCATATGTATTTCATGTCACTTTGTACTTGGTGTCCATACTATCCGTCGATGAACGACAACTCGGAACCGCGGTAACATTGATATATTAATTTAATTTAAAGAAATCCATATGATTATTTCTTTATTTATTTGCATTTTCCAGACATTCTTTGCAGTAATAGAGCAAATGGAAGTAGAAGATATAAGATAAACCAATTTTTAATTTCTAGATACTTTATTTAAACAAACCAAACGCAAACTGAATCACCCTTTTATCCAATCCATAATTACTCGCCGCTGCTTCATGTAGAATATTGATTTTCGACCGTTATTGATGGAAACTGGATTTGATTCCGAATTCACATTGAAATATAAATGAAAACAATGTTATTTGTCTTCACTGCACAAATATTAAAAACAATTGGTCTCCTAAAATATAAAAAATCGATTTTTTCTACACGTCTTGAGTACTAAAATCACCATCGATCACATTATACCTTATTCAGGAGAATCCACTTTTTACAGAAAGTTTTGGATTTTGAGGAATGGACATTCAACTTAACAGCTGCAAATCTAGATACCAATAAAACAACAGTTGATTGGTATAAATTGTATTCCTTTAAAGAAGCTTATAATATGCCTTCAATGGACTTCGAACAAATTGGAAAACTAACTGATACTTTAGCAACAAATCGAACACTTCTTGAACAGTTTTACAGGTAAAAAAACTGTATACATCAAAACAATAATTTAATATTTATTACTTTTAGATTTAGATATCGAATGGGTCCGGCTTCACAGGATTCATGTGATGACAATTGCTATAAGGAAATCTTGTGTCGTATGGTGACGTCATATATAGAAGACGAACATTGCCAAGACATTGAAAAGAAATATGACAAAAGTGGAGCACTATCACAAACGTTTATATCATCATTTGAAAAAACTAATACTTTTTTATTACTCAGCACATATTCGTTTTTGTTGTTTATATCAAGATTGTGAAAATTTTGTAATCTTGTTTATGTCAGTAATGAATAAATATGCGATAGTTTGATTGAGGAGGTCTTTAGTTAATGAAAGTTGATATACATTTTTGTTTGAATAACACAATCATGTTCAAATTTTCATTATATTAGCCCATTCAGTTCCAGTCTACTCAAATGGGGACACTTTATAAATAATTTTACTAGAAACATCTAGTTGTGGAATTTGATAACAAGTCTATACTGGGTGATTCACTAGTGGCGCAGTGCTCTGTAGCTCATACACTCTTGAAGATATCATTTTTGTTCGAACGGTTTATATTGAGAAAGTAAGAATCTACTTGTGCAATTTATTTCGTGTGTGGTATTCAATGATAGAACAATATGAATCCTTGATGTGCATGCACATAATGAATGGAATTGTGGAAATTTCAGGTTTTTCTCTGAAAATAGTTATTGAATGCAATAATTGTCTATAAAAAAATCTTGGGAGGTTTTTTCAGATTGGAACACTACTTTTTTGTTGAAGATTCAAGAGCGTCCTAAACTCTGATATAATGTCGTTAAGTAATGAGTTTCTTTGATGAGTAGTTTTGTCACAATATTTTTTTTCCGTAAAAATTCATGGAAAAAGGCACATCATCGCATGCTCCTTCAGTCAGAGAGAATGAATACTTTTTTCCTATCGTTTTCTTATTGCCCAAGGATAGCTTCATTGATGAATTGAAATAGAATATCCTCATTTCATACAGGAGTGACTCAAAAAATTATTGAATATTGTAATTTTAAAAATATCATATCTGGATTTTCTCAAATGGAACATCCTGTATTTTATTAATCATATGAACGCATAAAATCGTGTACCATATTTTTGCAGAAGTAATCCTATATTTATGTTGGACATATCATTACACTTGATCAGAGAAATGGAGATATTTTAAGGTCGTCGTGTATAAAATACATAATAGAATAACCTAACCCCACAAGAAAAATTCTAGACTTGTAACGTCCGGATACCTCGCTGGCCAGCTAGTAGGACCACCACGTGCTATCAATTTGTTTGGAAGTACATGATTCAAATGCTCCATAAACGGATGTGAGTAATGTGCCGGTGCTCCATCATGTTCAAACCACAAATCTCGTCTTATATATCGGTAGATCATTTTGCAGAAAATCTAAATACATTTCATTATTGAGGTGCCCGTCTAGAAAGTGCGGCCCAATGTCCATCTACTATAGCGACCCATACATGCAAGGACCAACGATGCTGGAAATCTATTTGTCTCATGAGGTGTGGATTTTCCATGGCGTAGTAATGAAAGTTGTGTCTGTTTATAAGCCCATTCTTGTGGAAAGTTGCCTCGTCCGAGAAAAGAACTCTGCTAAACATATCTGGATTTTCCGCTTGTTTGTCACTTGCCCGATTGCAAAATTTGATTCGACTTTCATAGTCTTGATTGTTCAAGTCCTGGTGCAACAAAGAATTTCTATTACACTCACACAGAATGAAAATCATATCAACTATCTTCTTTGGAGAACTTCATGGCAGTCAATTGAGAAAATTGGGTTCAAACCTCACTTTAACAATTTTTAATAACGAAACATTGACAAGATCAGCATGAAAAATGCAGAATATGATGTCCGGACACCTGACAGAAGGCACAAATAAAAAAATAGTGTCAACATATACATCGATTTACGTTTTACTCATCTTGATTTTATTATTCGTTAAAAGAATCATCTTGTTTCGGTTTCATTTCTTACTACTTGAATCATTACAGAAAAAACAACTTCTGTGCGAATAATGATGCATGATGATGAGTTTGATACGGTTTGTAGAATTTTCATCAAAATTTTTACAAATGATCGAATATTTCGAAAAGGATCGAAGATAAAGATAAGATTCCTACTGCAAAAATATAGCACAATATTTTATGCGTTGACATGAATAATAAATTACAGGGTATTCCATTTGGAAAATCAAGATATGATATTCTTGAAATTACAGTATTTGATAATTTTTTGAGTCACTCCTGTATAAAATGAGGATAATCTATTTCAATTCATCAATAGAGCTATCATTGGACAATAAGAAAACAAAAGGAAAAAAGTATTTAACCTCTCTAGCCGAAGGAGCATGCGATGATGTCGGAGCCTCTTTTCATGAATTTTTACGGAAAAACAAATATTGTGACAAAACTACTCACCAAAAAAACTTATTACTTGAAGAAATTATAGCAGAGTTTAGGCCGCTCTTGAACGAAAAAGTGGTCTTCCAAACTGAAAAACCACCCAAGATTCTTTATAGAAAATTGGAACACCCTGTTTACTTCAGAATAAATTGCTGAAGTAGATTTTTACTTTTTAAATACAATACCGTTCGAACAAAAATTAAATCTTCAAGAGTGTACGAGCTACAGAGCACCGCGCCACTGGTGAATCACCCAGTTTAAAGGACTGTGAAGATACATACTAAGATACTTGTGCGTTCCTACAGATAGCTTCAATTTCAATTTTTCAAGAAACAGGGAAATCTAAGATACCCAACTGTTAGATTTCATTGTGTAAGTTGTGGTTGTCTGTTCTTATTGTTTATTTATAATTTGTTGGTTCTGAGATTATAAACATTTTCTTTTGTTAAATACTTTTATTTTTTCATAATGTTTTTGGTCGTATCTTGATGCTGTCCTCGTTTGAGAACAAGGGGTTCTTGTAGGGTCAAACTGTAATTCGAATTCAATTTTTTATAGATGGATCCTGAAAATTTGCTGGGCTTAGTACTGCATCTTGCAGCACTTGACGATATTAGTAATCACAATTTTCATAACGTAGATATTGTTATAGTATCCCCTGAATTAGATGACGTAACAGACGAAGAGGATATAGATGAAACTGAATACGATCCTGTTCCAAGATGTACCAGGGGAAATTGACTAACATTATGACAAAATTCAAGACAGCGTCGTTGAAGACATTGTACCCCTTGGAGAATAGATAACACAAAACAAAAACTTTGAATCTAATCCATCTAAACAAATTAAATCAACCCCACCAATCTGGACTGAGGTTACAATAGACCTCAGTATGAACGAAAAGCATGGTAACATCAACCTTCTAGATATTCTGAAACACACAATTGCAAAACAAAACTCCGATACAAATGGTACAAACCTATAGCAGAACAATCACAATTATATGCAACTCAGAATAACAATCAATCGTTTTGTGTTACTGCACAAGATATCAAGATTTTTGATGGAATATTACTCTTCAGTGGATACCATAAGCTACCTAGGGAACGTTTGTTTTGGAGTTTTGGATGAGGATCTGTCGTGTCCAAACCTATGTCAAGAAATCGATTTCAACAAATATATAGATTCTGCATTTTGCTGATAATTGACAACTCGATAGAAATGACAAAATGTACAGTTAGACCTCTTATGGAAATTCGGAATTGAAACTCTCAATGGTGGGGAATTTTTCATTCTCGATTGTCTATAGATAGGCAATAATCAGATATTTTGGTCATGACTTTGCAAAACAGAGGCAGGCCTGTACAATCTGGCCTTAAAGACTAAACTAGATCTTCTGCAGTTCCACTGGATGTTGAAATATACTGTGGTGCAAAACCATCTACTGCTAGCGAGGTAGAATGTTCATTACCTCTTGGCTCTAAAATCGTTCTCTCACTATCAGAATGTAAATCTGATCAGTCGGTTTACATAATATTTTTTTTAAAGTCCTTGTATCAGCCCTATTGTTCTAAAAACATGGTGAAGAAGAGGTTCTATGGCAACAAGGAGCATGAGGTATAATCGCGTACCAAAACTGTCCTTTATCATTAGTTTCTCGAATGAAAAGATATAAATGTGGATGTTTTCAATACATTTACGACACAACAAATAGATTATTGTTCGTCAGATAGAAAGAAAACATTATTGTGATATAATAAAAGTAAAGTAAAGAGATAGTCTTTAATTAGAAATCAAAAGACTAATGTTCCATAGCCTCTTCTCTCTTCAAAATTTAAGACATTCATGGACGTTGTTGATCCTCTGGATCTAAGTGTTAACAACTACAAAATATCTATTCCTGGAAAAATTGTGGTGATCTCTTCTCACCTATATGCTCATTGTGGCAGCTGTCAATGCTCTGAAAGTTCATACAGTTTGTGATGATAAAGTCGATTTGTTAACTTTTGTTCGGGGCATTACCCGTCATTATCTGCGGAGGTGTCAGCATCCGCTTCTTGAGATTAAAAAGAAATCCTGTTCGTGGATTATCTACAAACTAGTTGAACAATGCAATCAGATTATAATTGTAATTCTTTGGACCAATTAGATACAACATTCATGAGAAAATAGTAACAAAAGTATCCTTTTCTATGAGGAGAACACATATTTTCGAGAATCCACAAACAAATCATTAGATAAAAGTAATTGCATGTAGAAAAATAACAAGAGCACGTAATATGGATCAAGGACTTCAAAAAGGTAGAGAACATTTCAAAATAGATATATTTAAAGCCCTGCACCAAAACTTAGTTTGCAGAAACGAATCTGAAGACAAATCAAATAACTACCATCTATAGAAGTATTATAGCCTTATTAGTCCTTATTCAAGAGAGGCTTTGTTGACAATTGTTGACAGATAATATTGTAATTTCGAACAGCAAGATCTTCATCACATCTTTTGGAGCTGTCCATTATATGAAGAACCTAGGAACAAGATGATAAAAAAACGGAGGAATGTTAGATTGCTTCCCTATATAGTATAAAACCGATTCTAACCGAATTTAACTGTCGTGTTCTGGTAGAAATATGTGCCTATCTAGATGAGTGTAACCTAAAGTTGTAGTTTTGAGTTAATTGTTCAAATCTGTATAGGCCTTCATAATACATTGGTAAGCTTAAATAAAAAAAAGTATGGTTTATTGTTATATCCAGCCTATTTCCAGATTTAGATCCCCTGGACTTTTTGGCCCTTTCCACACTTTCCTAAAGATCGATTTTCCCAAACGAAGATATAATAGGGGCTGTAAGGGTGATTATTTGCAAAAGAATTGAGCTTGAAGGAGATTATACTGAAGCAGCAAATTATTTTCACAAATATTATGCCGTTTTTGTTATATCCATTTCCGATTTTCCAAAGAACTTCAAAATTGCAGACTGGTAAGACGTTACGAAGTACCTTCATAGAGAGTTGCCGTTTGTTTTGTTCGTTAATGATCTTTCAATTCTTGATGAATTCAGCTGTGTTATTTATTGGAACGTAAAATTTTCTTAAGTTATCAGATTCAAAGAGAAAGCAAAATGAAAAGGTTTTCATTCCACACCCACAAAATGCCAATAGTATTTTGAAGAAATATTCAATGGATCTCCGAGTGTATTGTTCACGACGAATGTATGAAATGGATTCGACTGTCAATTTTATTGTTTGGGTTGTCCATTCATCATAATATTCAGGTTTTCGAAAAAATGTATCCGCGAAAATAATTTTCATCTCTAACAAGCCATGTATATCATTTGTTCACATAAGTTTTAAAAGCAAGGAACGGACAACATATATTTACCAATCAGTGGCAGTATTTAATCAATTGAGGACTTCTATAATATTCAGGGTACAACAGTCAACCTTCCGTGAAATGCTAAATGTCTCTCCCTGAAGAAGCTAATTAACGTCAATCACTCAGTACTGGTACAGTCAGATCGAATGTTATGAATAGGAGCAACATACTCCACTTTAGGTCTGGTTTGACCTCATCAGTATTGCACTATTCACAATATCAAACCAGACTGCCGCCTACTCATCTCAATCCGTCCAGTACAACTATATGTATGTTCATATCATTGGAGCTCTTCAGCAATCTAACAGACAGGCTACTACCTGCGTCACCAGGAAACGATGGAAATATACTGTAGATCAAACAGGAAACTTCAAGAAGCCAAAACAAGATGTGATCTGTAGATAAGCTTAGGCTCCAGTAGACAATAAAAGTCTTCAACATATTTACACATAGCAATAAGTTTCGTATATCATCATTTCACTTTTTTTTTACATTATTTTTCGGTGGCGCTAGTAGTAGCCTCTGTCAGTTGATAATAAAAAATTATACTTTCTATTATAACGTTTCTCAATTCTTGAAATTCTTTGTGGTTTTAAATCACATACTTAAACGTTACAAAAACACTTACTAATTTATTCACACGTAGACTGAACAATTATAACACTAACTAAATGACTAACTTATATAACACAATCGATACTGCTTAATTCATCTCTAACACTCTGTCCAATTATTCGCGCTCTGTGTTCAAACTTCCCCTCTGCGCTTCGCACTCTCTTCTATATATAAGTACGAATTGTTCTAGAACATTTGTGTAACTTCGGCTCTGTTCCAGATCTTCGTTCGAGGTCATAGCGTTTTTTCATTCTATCACTGGCAGTGTGCACATGATGTCTGACCTTATTATAGATATAATAATTTCTTCGCTCCGGATTAGCGACATAATCTTCTCCAGGCTTAGACCCGAATTTCAGATCACATGGCAACGTCATCTCATTATCTAACATAACTCGAGCTGGCGCTTCTCCTGTTGACTCTTGCACTGGAGATCTGTAGGCCAATACAAAAACCTGCAGGTATTGGTCCCAATCTCGCTGACGATCCGATACCACTTTAGCCAGGTATTTTCCCAACGTTATATTCATTCTTTCAATTATGCCGTCTGATTGATGGCGCTGTTGTTCTGGTCTTTCTGATGTCTAGTCTTTCGCACGTTTCTTGAAACAGCTTCGATTCAAAATTTCTCCCTTGATCGCAACGTAACTCTAAGGGAACTTCGAAACGACAAAAGTACTCCTTCACCAAGATATCAGCAACAGTTGTGGCTTCCTGATTTAGTATAGCATAAGCCTCAACCCACTTGGTAAAATAGTCCATGGCAACTAGTATGCATTTGTTGCCGCCATCAGTTTCTGGAAAGGGTCCCGCTTTATCTACAGCAACACGTTCCATTGGACTTCGAACATTGTACTTGTTCAGTCTGGTTTGATTTTGTGAATACTGCAATACTGATGAGGTCAATCCGGACTTAAAGTGCAGTATGTTGCTTCTATTCATAACATTCGATCTTACTGTACCAGTACTGAGTGATTAACGATAATTATGAAGAGAGGTTCGGAGAACCAGCTTCTTCAGTGAGAGACATGTAGCATTTCACGGAAGGTTGACTATAGTACCCTGAGTATTATAGAAGTCCCCAATTGATTAAATACTGCCACTGATTGGTAAATATATGTTGTCCGGTCCTTGCTTTTAAAACTTACGTGAACAAATGATATACATGGCTTGTTAGAGATGAAAATTATTTTCACTGATATATTTTTTCGAAAACCTGAATATTATGATGAATGGACAACCCCAACAATAAAATTGACAGTCGAATCAATTTCATACATTCGTCGTAAACCATACACTCGGAGACCGAATGAATATTTCTTCATTTTGTTTTCCCTTTGAATCTGATTACTTGAGAAAATTTTACGTTCCAATTATTTATACAGCTCAATTCATTAAGAATTAAAAGATCATTAACGAACAAAACAAACGGCAACTTCCTATGAAGGTACTTCGTAACGTCTTCTGCAAATTTGAAATTCTTCGGAAAATCGGAAATAGAAATAACAAAAACGGATTAAGATTTGTAAAAATAATTTGCTGTTTCAGTATAATCTCCTTTAAGCACATTCTTTGTATTCCAACAATTCTCGAATCTCATCCCTGTAATGGTTTTCCGAAAGGTTTGCAAATCATCATCCTATTATATTTTCGTTTGGGAAAATCGTTCTTTATGAAAGTGTGGAAAGGGCCAAAAAGTCCAGGGGATCTAAATCTGGAAATAGACTGGATATTACAATAAACCATACTTTTTTTTTATTTAAGCTTACCAATATATCATGAATGTGCCTATCATCTAGATAGGCACATATTTCTCACAGAACACGACATTAACATTCGGTTAGAATCGGTTTTATATGATATAGAGCAAGCAATCTAACATTCCTCCATTTTTTTTATCATCTTGTCCCTAGGTTCTTCATATAATGGATAGCTCCAACAGATGTGATGAGAAATATATATATATATATATATATATATATATATATATATATATATATATATATATATATATATATATATATATATATATTTTCTCATTCTTCGAAAGGCTTCTGCTCAATATCGCCAAATGTAATAAATCTTAATTTGTTATGATACACCATCCATTACAAAATTAACCAAATCCTTTTAAAAAATAGTACTACTAGTGCCATCCATTGTGATAATGTACCCGTCGATAACTTGGTACTTAGTTGACAGCTGTTGAAAATTTCATGACATTTGAATGTAAACCACTTTAGCTGTTGCGTAATGTTTGATAGTGCGTTTAGAACATCTGTCTGAAAATGATTTTCAAACTGCTGCAATTGAATTTTGTGTTAACTTGGTGAATCTTTTACCAAAACGCACCTAATGCTACATAAAATGATTGTCTATCTTCCGTTCGCTATCTAAGCGATTCAAATAGGGTCGAAAAACTCTGAATGATGACGAAAGATCAAACCGTCGCAAAACTGGATTGACGAAAGAAAAGATGGACAAAGTCCGTCAATTAATCAAAAATAATAAAAAATCATCGTGGATTTATTGAAATGCAATTAGGCATTCCCCAAACTACTCTATACCATATTTCGACCAAATTATTGGGAAGATTATTTCAGAGTTCGTACCACACAAACTCACCAACGACCAAAAATTTAATCGAATTGTCCATGGCATAGACATTAAAAGAGCTCGGAAGAACCAAAACTTCTTGAAAACAATTGTGACTGATGACAAGATGTGGTGCGTTCAGCTGAGTTGGAAAAAGCGGCAAAGTGTGAATGGAAGCGTTGGATGAAGGAGAACCCAAAGAAAGTCGCTTACAGCTGTCAAACTGAAGGTTATGTTGATTTTTCTGAATCTGTTTCACACGGCCAGATAGTCAAAGGAGACTTTTACTTGGGAGTCATTTGCCTGATCTGGCTCTGTGCGACTAAAACCTGTTCTTAAGTTGCATTTCTAGATGAAAGGAAAGCTGCACGATTCGATTGAAGCCATTGAAAGACTTGGTACCTTATTGACAGCTGTTAAAAATTGCATGACACCAAAAACCAAAAATTTAATTGAATTGACCATGGCAAAGATATTATTAAAAGTGCTCGAAAGAACCAAAACGATTGTGACTGATGACAAGACGTGATGCTTTCCTCTGAGTTGGAAAAATAGCGGCAAAGTGTGAATGGAAGCGTTGGAAGAAGAAAAAACCAAAAAAAGGAGTCAAAAGTGAAGGTTATGCTGATTTTTCTCACGATTGTGAAAGAATTATTCACAAAGAATCTATTTCACACGGTCAGATAGTTACAGGAGACTTTTACATGGGAGTCATTTGCCTGATCTGGCTCTGTGCAACTAATAGCTGTTCTCTAAGCTGCATTTATAGATGAAAGGAAAGCGGCACGATTCGATTGAAGCCATTGAAAGTTTTGTGATTGACGTGCTGAAGACCAACTCAAAAAAGGGGATAGAGAAGTCGTTTGACAACGTGCTGACGTGTGCGAATTTGTGCATCAATGAAGGAACGAATACAATCATTAATAAAGAAGATTTGTTTCAAAATTAGTACTGGCTGTTTCTATTTCAAATAAGTTCGTTTACTTTTGGAATGGAAGGTATACATACACTTCCGAATGACTGCTTGTTAATTTCTTGTCTCCTTTCTTTAAATTACTCAAATTCCCATGCAAAATCAAATTGAGTCAAACCTTAGATTTTCGAGCTGCTTGATGAAACTCAGATATTATGTCGATTGAAAAGTTAGTATTTTTCGTTAACGTCTTACTTTATATTTTGCTCTTATCAGCAAGCTGCTTAATATTGACGCTTTGTCGATGTTCATTCTGGTATCAATGATACAAAGATACTTTCACTTCGAAGCCAATAACTCCACATCGACACGTCAAATTTGACTTTCTCTTTAAAGAATAAGAACGACTATAGCTATCCACAACTTAAGAAATCATATATTGATGACACCAATAGAAATGAATTTCAAAATCTAATTTTGAGATTACTACAGCTTTTCAATCATTTTATTAGTAGTATTTGGACTCTATTAATGTCAGAGGGATTGATAATAAATTAATTATCCATAAACTGGGAATAAAAAGTTGTCCCTATAAGTGGTTGTTGAAGAAATAAATCACATTACGGTCTTTATGTTGCGGAACAGAGTTGATGCCAGAAAATACTTGTGCTGTTTACAACCGATAAATCATCTGCACCTGTGCCAAATGGCCCCACTGGGAATAAAACAGAGCATATACGTAAGAAACAAGGGGTGCATAAAGTGGATAATTCCTAGAACTCTTTCTTCAGTGTTCAGTATCGATTTCATGTCACGATTGAATTAACCTTCTAGGATAAACTATATTTTAAAGCAATACAATATAAGACATGATAACATTTTACTTAGTATTCTTTGAAGGATTCTATAACGCGACTAATACTTTATGATATTTATTTTGAACGTACTCTTTAACTTAAACCTTGGCATTTTATTTCAGAGAGAGCTACAGAATTTGAATTTTTCAGTGTGTCCATTTTGTTCCTAATCTGTTCATAATTTCGTTTCTGTTATAAATAAATATATAGCTACAGTATCTTTATAAAGAAAAATGTTAGATTTGAATTGTGGAGGCCGTTACTTGATGTAGATCCATGATATAAATGAGATAAAAACGCAAGGTTTAACTTTAATCTACACTTTATTTGAAAAAATTCGACGACGTTCCGCTGACACAGCAGCTTTATCAAGAATGAGAATCAGAATGAAGAGTATGGTATTATAAGCAAATCGTAGAACAAGTTGGATGAATAACAGGAAAATCCACACCGCGCCATTGTACAGTTAGTATGAAAGGTAATAAAAACTAATTAAACAAGTTAACTAGGGGTGAATAATTCACATCTACCTGTTCATTCAAAAGCTTGTCGGAATGTTTGTATCTATTTATTTCTAATGCTTCTAGGAGATCTAATTTTGAACTTTTGATTTTATACGTAATATGTCAAAGTTTTTATTGAATGAATGGTTTTCTTTTATTAGGTGGTTTGAATAATAAATCTGATTCAAATTATTCAATAATTAAACTGTTATAAAAACATTCATTCAAATAAAAGTTCAAATATTCAAAAACTTTTTTGTTTATAAGAAAAGTCTTCAATTTTTTCAAATAAAGTGTAAATTAAACTTTGTGTGTTTTTATCTCATTTATAAAAAATGTTAGATGCTAATTTGCTGCATGTGCTAAAATTATTTTCAAAACATAAAGATGTTGCATTCCAGGAATTTATATCAATGATTTGTTTACCCTTAAAAGGAATCCCCATATTTTTCATAATTTTCAACGTGGTGGTCCTAAATAAGGTGAGTTTCTGTTTCTAAGCTGGTTTCTATACGGACGTTTCGGAATGGCGCCTTTCAACTGAACCGAAACCGAAAAAACCCATCGATCGAGAGTAAAAGTAATGTTGCCTGTTTTCTTTGATTATCACGTTTTTGTGCATAAGGAGTTCTTGCCAGAAGGTCAGACGGTTAACAAAGAATATTAGCGTTATGCGGCGTTTCAAAGAGTAAATTCGTCGAAAAAGGTCAGATGTGTGGAAAGAAAACTCATGAATTGTGCACCACAATAATGCATCATCTCACAAGGCTATCATTGAGAATGAATTACTGACCAAAATCTCAAGAAATGCCATCGAACAACCATTGTATTCACCTGATATGGATCCGGCCGACTTTTTTCTTCTTTCAAATCTTAAATTACCGCTAAGAAAAGGCGTGCTCAAACTTGAACTGCTGGCGACCTACCTCAATATTTTTTGGCTACTTACAATCGACTCTGAGAGGCTGCAAGTATGTGTGATGCAGGGTTGTCGTACATACACGATGCAACCTCATTACTTACCTACTTAGATAGGGTATGCCGTAGCATATATAGATATTATCTTTCCGCATGATATACATTATTTTATTCAAGGTTTGGGTTAGGTTTAGTTAGGCTCTACTCTATAATATCAATGAAAAAACTATTAGTTATTCAAATTTGCAAGTTTATTGGTTGTTACAAAACAAAACAGTGCGATTAGCACTGTGTGCTAATCGCATGCATGATGACCAATGATCGTCAGTAAGCCGATTAGGATATTCTGACTTAATTATTTTCATTTCAGGAAATGCAGACTCGCACAAGTAAGGTGACCCAAACATGCCGTTAGTTGAAGAGCGATTTGCCTTAGATTCGGATATTAATCTACAGATAGGAACCACCAGAAATTTGTATCGGGTGCTTTGAGATGTATATCTGATATAATCTGCACCAAATCATTTTCAACAGAACATGAGTTCATATTAAATTGAATTGAATGTTCTTACATACAAAAAGATAATTGTGTTATATTTGCTAAATTAGTTCATTGTAAACTGACCTGCTATTTCAGTAGCTGATTCCTCAATGTTTTTACATGAAAAGGATAACCCATAAATGATGCTATATTTACCAATTTATATCAATCATAAAAACGCATTTCGAATTGTCCCAAAATATTTGATGATTCAACCTCATACGTCAATATCATATTTCAACTGAGGAATTCTTGTTTCAGAGATTCTTTCGTTTCAGTTTCTTTATCATAAGTTGCAATTTACTTTTGAATGCTTTTACTGCACTAATCATCTCAATAATAGTAGATGATAAGTAGTAGATGAAGGGAAATCTTCACAATGCCACAAAACCGTTTTTGTTCCAAGTGAATACTGGTGCTCAATCGGTTATAATGCACACTAATCTATATATTATATATAGTTTTTCACAAAATTGAAGAAAACGTCATATAGACCTTCGCCACGGGTCTTCCCCTTCAGATGAATGATTATCAAAAATTCTTCCTAAGCCAACATGTCATTGAATACCATCCGAATAAAAATACACAACTGGGCAGTCTCTGTCATATCGATGGATTCTTTGAACTGTAAAGAAAAGTATGAACATTTCATGATATCATATTTTAGTTCATCTGCTATGTCCTGACTCATGACTTCAATACGCCTTGTAACAGTCGGACGAAATAATTGAAGTTCTCTAATAGCAGATATGATTTCTGTTTTATTTTTAAAATCTCCAAATGAAGTTTCACCCGCTTTAATAAATGCTTCCTTCACAACCGATCCAGCTTCGAATGATTTCTTGTGTTTGGCCAATATATGAGTTATTTTAAATGACGCGATCGTAGCAGCTTTTGATTGTTTGGCTATTCTTGTGAACATGGTTTGTTTTTTTTCAAATAAGATATCAAATCACGTACCTTTCGTTTTCGTAATTTACTTTGTGGCGGAAAATCGTTTTCATAGTTTTTATGAACAGTTTTCTGATGTTTCAACGCTTAGTTTTTATAACTGACGCTCGACAAATAAGACAAATGCACATATCCTTCACCATACAAAAGAAAAATTCTTCCTCCCAATCGTTATCAAAATAATACGTTTTAGATTTCTTCGCTGCAATCATTTTATACTATTTAATATTTAACTTTGTATCGACGAAGTATTGCCTTCAAGTTACAATTAAGAATGACTCAAATTTCTGCAGGTTAAACATTTATATCGCCGTGAACGAAAGTCTCGAATGTTCCCGTGAAACGCACCGCCGGAAATTTCTAGAAAAGTGGCAAGAATACAAAACGCGGCTTTTCTTTGACAAGTACCGCGCGTTCCTTTGATAAAGCTGCCTTCTGCCGCTAGCAGAGGTTCATTTTATTACTAAATGAATTTTTGTAGTTTAATTACTTACTCATTAAAATTTTTTCTTTCCTCGAGATCTACTCAAAAAGCCTCTGCGATGGACCATTTGAGCACCCCTGACTTAAAGGTACCAATTTGAAATAGATAGGAGAGAGAATAGAACTAAAGTCAATTCCAGAGGGAGCAATTGAAAAATATTTTGTTTATTGGATTATTCGTTGATGTTAATGTAATATTTTGGAAGAAGCCTACTTTGAAGACGATACAATAAATTTAGTTGAAGAACAAATAATTTGTGTTTCATTGATCAGTTCCCAGTACATTTTCGACAGAATGTACCTTAGCTGAAATTTTTCTTATTAATCGTCATTTAGTAGAGAAACTATTTTTTATCGAATATCTGTATCTATTGGAATCGTCTTAGAATCTCAATTGTGAACAAGAAATCATATATACATGCGTCAAAAAATGCACCGTTTTCGTGATTCAAAAGTTTTTCAGTAATTTCTTCATAAAAACTGCTGTTTTCAGAATAATCAACTGAGAATTGTCATCAGTTATATTCAAATATACAGGTGGCCTAGTTTCTGTAGTGGAAAACTAGAGACCAAAAGAGAATCGAAAACTAATATAAGTTTACTATATGAACTATATTCGAAAAATATTTTAATATGCGCGCTTCCCACGAATAGGCGAACCTGTTACAACACATGAGTGGGCGTCTGGGAAGAATTGAGGTGTCTGTTTACTTGCCTCTCGAACAGGGCCTAATTGTAGGATGTTGAGGTTCGTTGGGTCGTTAAATGTGCCGCCATATGATGAGAACTCCTTGCCAGCCTAGTGTTGCGGCAAAACATTAGTTTTCCGGAACAAAGTCTTTTAGAGCCTACAAGCATTTTCCGTTGAAGTATCTGAAAAACAGAGAAACGTCAGCAACTTGTCTTCTGAGAGCCAGCAGTTAGAGATCGCGGGTGATCTCCAGGTGGTCGATGAGGTGCACAGCCCTTTTCTGCAACTAAACATCCGCAACGAATGTTTAGGGGCAAATCACCATACATGGTAACAATATTCCAAAGAAGGTCGAATCTGCGATTTATCTAGTAGCAATAGCTGAGATGACGGAAAGTATTTCTTGGCTCTGAAAAGAAAACTAAGTTTAGCTGATGCCGACATAGCTATTGCTGGTACATGTTCAGGCAAGCAAAACCCGGGGTTGACCATTATTCCGAGTTTAAATTATCAATTTTTTGACATCTGTGACGCTGACATTCTGCAGCTGCAATCGGCCGTAGAATACTGAAAGACAAAACCAGGGTATAATCGCCTCCAAAAGAGAAAATCTTGTTGTGTAGATGACAGGAGTTCGTTCACGTGCAACAGAAACAAGGTTGGTGAAAGAATGGATCTCTGCGGTACTCCTGCTTGCAATCAGAAATCAGATGTTATACCGTCGACCACAACTTCTATTGATCTTTTTGAAAGAAAGCTACTCATGCAACCCCGCAATTTTTCGGGAAGCCCATATGCAGCTAGTTTCTCAACAAGGCTGCATGCCAAACCCTGTCGAAGGCCTTAGAGATGTTGAGGGCTATTGCCCTAGATTCCTCATGCTTTTGCATCGTTGATTTACAAACACGAGTGACGTAGGCGAGCAGATCTCTTGTCGATCTTTCCATACGAAAACCATACTGACGGAAGTTAATAATTCCCTGCAACTCAAGATATTTGATGTGTTCATCATTTATGAGTCTCTCCATCATTTTGGACATACTGAAAAGAGGTGCCACAGGGTGGTAGTTTTGGGGTAAGGACTTCTTTCCTTTTTTTGGGATCGGTTGAATTCTCACTATTTTCCAGCTGCTCGGAAAAGTCTGGCTTTTATGAGAAATCTGAAAGAGACGGTTAAGAATGGTTGCCAGTTCGGGAGCACACTTTCAGGACGATTGGCGATAATTCGTCTAGACCAACTGCCTTCTTGCAGTTCAGCTGCTCGAGAGCCCGTCTAACAATGCGGACTCTGAACTTGATTTCTGCCATACAAAAATTGTAGTTGGAACGTTCGGTGGTATTGGGTTAGATGAATCTAGCCTGAGAAATGTCCAAGTATGGTAAAGAAGAATCTGATGTATTGATTTTTTTCAAACGACGGCAGATATCTAAATGAAAATTTGTAGGCGTTAACTGCTGCCGAAGGAGTATGTTTTGCAATGAAGATATTACTTTTAATTTTAGCAGTGGTGTGAAAATCAGAATTTAAAGTATTTTTTTATGTTCATTTTTGATTCTTTGGTCAAATGTTTGAAGGTTTTTGTATGCCGAAACATGCATACTATGCATGCATACAATTCATTACTCCACGTCTTCTGACAGAGAATTCAATATTTCTTTCAGAAAATTCATAATAAAATGAATATCTGTGTATTTGTTTTCACTGAGAAGGATAAAATAAAAAATCAAAAGAGATCTATGAAAAACAAATTCATTTGTCAAAATGGTCTCTAGTAATTTGATTAATTCCTATTGTTATTGTTGTTATTATTAATTATTGCTTTTGTTATCGTTATTCTTAGCGTTCTAACTATCATTATAGAAATGCGTTTTAATTACAACGAATACGATATTTAATTTTGTAATGGATATACATTTCGTGAATATCGAAGAC
The DNA here is from genome assembly GCA_013387265.2 of Cryptolaemus montrouzieri. Classification (NCBI taxonomy): domain Eukaryota; kingdom Metazoa; phylum Arthropoda; class Insecta; order Coleoptera; family Coccinellidae; genus Cryptolaemus; species Cryptolaemus montrouzieri. The sequence goes on along the minus strand of JABFTP020000185.1, from coordinate 28,301,748 downwards.
GCAATCCAACTAGAAGATTTCCAGATGCTCGTTTCTTCGTTTTCAGAATTGTCCTAACTTTAGTCTGCTTGTTGAAAATGAATAAAACAAAAACTGTCGAAATTATGATTGTAATCACATACTTCGTACCTTTGATAGTAATTCGAGATCCAGCTCTCACAAGGCAGCTGAGCAATTCCAAACACCTGAATACATTTCGAGCAATCTCTTTCAATTTTCCTTCATTTAATTCTGTTGTTGAAGGCGACTAATTAAATCTGTTGTCCTCGTTGTATTTTAATTAACATGAGAATGCTTTAAGTTTTATTTTATTTTTTATCTCGCAAATTGTAACAGTCATCATTGTTTCATCGTTTTTCATCAATGATTAGGTTTGATCCCAGTTTTGGATCATAGAGGAGAGCACTTAGCTTTTAGGACTGAGGCTAATTCTCACGATAGTTGGATAGTGTTTCATATCGATTTTCTGGTATTCCTGTATCTTACAGCTTACAGCTTACTTGATTGGCTGAATATGGTTCACAAGGTCACTGCGCTAGGTGGCAAGACTAGTTCCCTAAAGACGTGGTTACCCCAGTCGTGAAATATCAAGGTTTTAATTAAAGATGAAAACTCGTGACAGTAAAATATCATGATGGTGGAAAAAACTATAACAATACCATATTTCTCGAATATATCTGTTAAAATAAACAGAATGAATATGACCTACCCTTGGAATATCGATTTAGGTCAATATAACGAAAGAATATTCGAAATCTCTCCACTCTCTAATTGAATTCGTTGTCGAGGAAATTTGACAAAATTACCGGCTACTTATAACGCCTCAGACGATTGGAATTCATACAGAAAATCGAAAGAATACTCAATTACTTTTACTGAAAATTAGTACCTATGTAGTTTGAATTCATCTCGTTTGAGACTCCTTTATTGTAATTGGTTAAACTTTGTAGTTAAGTTTTTTTTTGCATTAGTTACCTCGATTATAGTTAGTAATTCATTAGCCAGTTACTGTGATTTCGATAATTATTCTGTAATAAAGCTAGTTGAATAAAGTTATGAGTATTATTCCTAAGGCTATATCTAGGACGTAGGTTCTAGACGAAGATCTCACACATTGAGGTAAAGGGACTCTGATCTAGCTAAACATAGGTATTTTATATGTAGTTTCAATTGTAATTACATTTCAACTAGCCTTGATATAATTTAATGTCATTCAACTTCATTATTTAAAATTCTTATTTCAAGTAGCATTCAAATACTTCTTCAATTCTAGATATTCTTGAAACAAAACCATTACAAAATTCTGGGTCGTATAGAAAAAACCAAATTAAATGGAGAATCTGAAAACGGTTTATGTTTGTAAAAACAGTGGCATACCAATTTTTCTTAGAAAATATTGGTAAAGTTAAAAATATTATTTTCTTTGTATAACATACTCCTTGGACACCTTGTATTTCTTGAACGAAGCATTTTTCTCATATAGCTCTTATAGTACTCATTTCATTTTCCGATTCTCTATTCATATCTCGATTTTCCGCAATAGAAACTGAATCACTCTGTATATTGATGAACAATGTATATTTGTTGTTCTATCTAGGTGTTCTGTGATATATGACGTATTTGTTTAAGTTCAAACCTTATTCCATTTCTATTCCAAAGGAAGTACCCTATATTTAGTTACTCCAAATGAAAGACAATTCCAATAGAGTTGAAAATTTTTGTATATTTTCTGATAGAATCTTCACAGAGTCTACTCAAAATTTGCATAAATATTCCCAAATATCTTCTAACTAGGAACAATATCTGAGTGAAAGGTAGCTTACACACACTATGAAAAATGTTCACCGTTTCTACCTTGTTTATTGCTATTGTGACCTGTGCCTATATTTGATGACTACACGAGAAAGAAATTTCCATCATTTATTGAAATATGTTTGTTTTCCTCTAAATATTTTCAACAGATACAGAAAAAAACTATATAGGCCATGTATTCCCAATATATCAATGTATTGGCAAATTGAATATGAAATAACTTAAAAATCATTATCTTAATATTATATGAACCGATTGGATACAGAGTGATCAATTTTCGTTGTTACCCATCGTATTTTGTTCATTTTCAATTTTTGAATTCATTATCGTTTATTTCGAGTACTTTTTGATATATCGTTAATTTTGACTTTTTTGAGTTATTTCTCAGAACTTTTCATAGTCTTGCGTTTGTTCGTAATATTTTCCTTCTAAACAAACACTTGAAATCAGTTCCCGAACAGGTAATAAAATCGAGAACTGAGATATTCTGATCCATGATGCAAAGGAATTGAATGTTTTGGGAGAGAAAGTTTCAAGTCTTATCTATAAAATTGAACTGCCGATGTTGGAAGGTTCTCTAAATAATTCTGCTTCGAAAATGAGTATTTACGGAAATGATGACGAGCTTGCGAATCAGGATCTTAACTTCAACTTCAGAAATAAATCTTATTCATGAGGAAACGATAATTAATGAATCCATTTTAAATCAATGAGATTAGGAAAACGTGAAAATAAGAAGGTGGCGAAGGTATTCATTGTTCAGAATTGCTGTATTTCAGGTTTATGAAGCTCAGCCAACAAGACATCTTGAGTCACTCTCAAATACTTATTCCTGTTAAAAGAGATTTGTTTCCCTAGTCAGGTAGTTAAGCTTTTTTAGTAGGTCTTTATCAAACGATTTTTGATGTAAAACTTTAACGAGTTTCATCGATAATGTTGAGAGTCAAGTTGTGGCCAGTGTTCTTTGAATTTTCAACGTCTCATTTTTCATTTGAATTTGGGAGGCTTTTACTTGGTAAAATTCCATTATCAATAATAAAAAACAAGTACTGTGTTTTAAGGAATTTTACTTAATAATTGCGATTCGTAACGCGTTTCACTACACCGTAGCTTCTTCAGACGAATGATTATGCAGAAAAATGTAAATGAGAATATAACTATAAATGTTCTTGAGTAATTTAAAGCTTATTGGTTGCTTCTTCTTAAGTGGTTATTTATGACAGGTATATCCAATAAAATTAAGGAATAGATTGCTCCCGAAAAGATTCAATAGAGGTGAAGGGCTTAAATCGACTTGTTCATTGATGAGTCTACCTGAGTGTTTGTATTTATTTATTTCTAAAGTTTCCCAAAGATCTACCTTCCAATATTTATTATCTGTATGCAAAATTTCAAACTGTGGGTCGAAAGAATGATTATTTTCTAAGAGATGATTCGCGTAATTTGAATCTGATTTTTATTTGAAAAACTGCGTTTATGTTCCGATATTCTAATATTAAAATTTCTATGTGTTCTACCAATGTAGAAATTATCACAGTCATTGCAATTCAATCTATAAACACCTGATTTATTGTTTTTACCTGGTTTGGTTTTATTATTTTTTATATATTTGCCTAAATTATTATTAGTTTGGAAAGCTATGTTGAAATTATTGCTACTTAAGAATGATTTCAGTTTCTAACTTGTAATGCCAACGTAGGTTAAGGTGTTGAATTTTTGTTTCAATTTATCGACAGGGTAAACTTCATTCAATGCGATTCTAATTTGTTTTTATTTAAAATATTATTTATTAGTTTGGGATTGTAACCAATATTTTGGCTATTTGTTTAATCAAATTTAGTTCTTTGTTGAAATTTTCTGGTGATAGCGGGATGTTAATCAATCTATGAATAAAACTATTGAATGCTGACATTTTATGTTGATATGGATGACACGACGAGTTATGTATTATAATATCTGTATGTGACGGCTTATGGTAAATTGCGAAAACATGTTTTCCATTTTCATTCGAAATTGTTACGTCTAAGAAATTTATCGAATTATTGCTTTCTATTTCGGTTGTGAATGCAATTTTTGGATGTAATGAATTTATATGATTTTCGAAAATTTTTAACTGTCTATCTGTTCCTGTGAAGCAAATAATGATATCGTCTACATAGCGATACCAGTATAAACAATATTTACTGAGTGGATGATTATGAATTAATTTCTCTAAGTTATTCATGAAAATTTCAGCTAACAAAGGACTTAACGGATTGCCCATAATCAAGCCGTCTTCAATAGTATAATATTTGTAATTGAAATGGAAATAATTTTGATCTAAACAAATTTTAATAATGAAAGAATATCTGATTTAATGATAGTATTGACATGATTCCTTTCTAATAATTCTTCAACTAAGTAATACGTATCTTTTGGAGGAATGTTGGGAAATAGATTCTTAACATCGAAAGAAATAAGTTTGGAATTAGGTGGTATAGTGGTATCTTTGATATTGGCAATAAGTTCGTATGAATTTTTGACCGAAAATTCAGATTTAAAATTGCAATGTTTCATTAGCAAGTCGTTGAGGAATTTTGAAAGTTTGAACGAAGGTGCCGTTACATAAGAAACAACAGGTCTAATAGGGTAATTAGGTTTATGAAGTTTTATCAACGAATATATTTCGGGGGATTGTGGATTGGAGTTAATGAATTTATATTTTTCTTGGTCTGAATTTAATGATTTTGCTGTCGAAATTATGTTTTTAACAACTTTCTGAAATTTTGCGGTAGGATCCTTAGTTGATGTTATATAGTTTCCGGCTGTTAAGAATTCTTCAGTTTTAGAAATATAATCGGTTTTACTAATCGCAATGACGGTGTTACCTTTATCTGCTTTAGTGAATACTAGATTCAAATTACGCGAATCATCTCTTAGAAAATAATCATTCTTTCAACCCACAGTTTGAAATTTTGCATACAGATAATAAATATTGGAAGGTAGATCTTTGGGAAACTTTAGAAATAAATAAATACAAACACTCAGGTAGACTCATCAATGAACAAGTCGATTTAAGCCCTTCACCTCTATTGAATCTTTTCGGGGAGCAATCTATTCCTTAATTTTATTGGATATACCTGTCATAAATAACCACTTAAGAAGAAGCAACCAATAAGCTTTTAATTACTCAAGAACATTTATAGTTATATTCTCATTTACATTTTTCTGCATAATCATTCGTCTGAAGAAGCTACGGTGTAGTGAAACGCGTTACGAATCGCAATTATTAAGTAAAATTCCTTAAAACACAGTACTTGTTTTTCTGTCTCATTTTTCTTAAGCTGAAGAGAAAGTTATATGGTTATGTACAGGGTGACCCAATTTCGATGAATGCTGAAACCGTTTGGTAACAATTGATAGTAGAAAAAATCAGTGACACCTCTTTTTTAGAAAAAAAGGACACTGTTCAGATTTGACATAGTATATGAAATATCGGATTCTGAAATAACTCGAAAACTGAAGACAATAACCAAATACAGTACTTCACTAGTCCGGGTAGATATCGCCCCGGCTCATACCCAAACTATCGGAATGCCCGAATTTCTTAAGTGACTTGAATTTGTTTTATTTTCAAAATAGAGACAACCCAAAATCTGTTAAAGCCGTGTTTATAATAAAAATATCGAAAAGTTGAAGAAAAAATTGTTTCTATTATGAAACAGAATCAAATTATAGAATTTCCATTCATTATAATCTTTCCTTATAGAAAATATAGAATTTAAATATAAGCTAGTGTACATAAACAACATGACGTTTAAAATATCCATCGATTTTACTCTGTACCTTTCTCGATTCTGCCATATGAACTGATTTTTCCCTGATCCTTTTCAGGAGCAATACGTCTTCTATAGAAAGATTATTCGGCCCAACTGATAATCAGGGAGAACGCATCGACAGTATCTGCATGTTTCACTTTTACCATACTATTTAAACCATCCTCTGAGTCAGAAGATTGCTCTACGTTTTCAATATTCCTTCCTAAAGCATCCTGTATAAGCTCTTCTTCAGTCAAATCGATAACAAACTTTTTGTATCCCACAGCCCAGTTGGTAATGTTATCAATGGTTAAGTCATTTTCTGGATCGATGACCTTTAATGATTCGGCAATATTTTTCAAATCATTTTCACTGATTGGACGAAGTTTCAATCAAACTTGCTCCCAGTTCATTTCAACCCTTTCCTCGTGTGAGGTTCTTTTCGCCTCCGCACAACAAAATTCTTCCTAATAAAATCTTATTTTTTGCAGTTTATTTAGTTGGTCTCTAGTTAATTCTAGATTTTCTTCTAGAATCTATTAATTCAGAGGCTTTTCATACTAATCAATCATTTAAGATGAAGTAAAATATATTTTATACTTTCCACAATTTTATTTTCATGAACGCGACCGAATTCGGCCGTCAAGTCATTTTCAGGACTTAAAATGACCTTACGGTAGAACCGGTCATGATTCTGAAAATAAAACTATGAAAAGTAAAAAATATATTTTATTTCATCTTCGTTAGAGATGAATTTCCATAAAATAAATAAATCATCAATATTCTTAGATCTTGCTGATATATCTTGACTTCTTCAGGTCTAGTTTGTTTTGTTGTTCAGTGTTATAAGAGCAGCTCTACTGTCCTTCGTATATTTTCCCCTTCTGGAAGCCTTTTCTATACACTTTTAAAGACAGAATTATATGGAATTGAATAAATGATTGGTTTCTCACTTGGCAAAGGTTTCACAAACATTTATTAAAATACTCGACTTATGTTTGGGGTTGTTAGCCCATTATCAAGAGTAATACAATACTAAATTCAAAATGCGTCATTTCACTTATGTATAACGGTATTCAAAACAGGAGGTAAGCTCAAGTCTAGTTGGTCGTTGCAAATTGGCTGGTTTTTCCTATGAGCGGACGTAATTTCAACAATCTCTAAAATGTTCATCTTTTTCCTTTATTATCTGGATGCATGATTATACTGCTGTTTGTCAGCACACATAAAATGGTTAGACCTAGAAATGAGAAAATTGAACACTAGGAGAGACAACTTTGCTGCTCATCTTAAAATGACACATACAGAATTGGCTTTCCACTCACATCTCGTAGCATTAGAACTTCTTGATCAGCATATAAGAGAGTAGTCAGGCACCTGTGCCATGGACAATACAAGAAACAACAGAACAAGTTGAAACACCTCATCAAAAACAGTAAGTCTTTATTGTTGACTAATAGTGAACCCACTCCACAATTTCAATTTCACCCTAGAATGAAATTTCTTTCAGATATTCTCTTCAATGAAAAAGATACAGATACATTTGAAATTTTGTCCCAATATAAATAATTTGAACGATTTAAAAGTGTAAGGTGCAGTAGTCTGTGCTAAATATATGAGACATTATAGATTGACAAAAAGAATAGGGAATTAGCAATTGTTAGTTCCTTGCAAACAAAACTTAAAAACCATAATTTAACCCTTTCTGAAGCTGTCAAAGGTAACACTTTTACGATTTTAGAAACTGATATGTAAATTGAAACAACAGAAAGGCTATTTATTCCAGAAAAGTTTAAAGAAATACATGTGGATCCTACCAACAAATTTCAAACCCAAATCATATCTCTAATTGAAAAGTATACAAATTTATTGCAAAAAGATGGGTCGAAATTGACTGTTATGAATCCGAAATCTCCAATTTTGTATTTATTACTCAAAATTCACAAGGTAGATCGTCCCATGAGACCTACTGTTTTATATGTAAGTGCTTGAGCTACTGAATTATGTGAATATTTGAACAACATACTTCCAAATTTGATACAACACAATCCAATTTACTCAATACAATACTCTATCGAATTAACCAATCACGTGATGTTTCCCAAAATTCCGATAAATGCTAAATTAGTATCCTTTGATATAATTAATCTATATCCTTTTACACCCTGCCATGATGTCAAAGCCACAATAAATCAATAACTTCATTCCAATAGTACATTAAGCCCCACTCATATAGAAGAAACGATGTCAGCTGTAAATCTATGTCTCAAACAAAGTTTTTTCAGGTTCAATATAAAAGATATCAACAATTAGCTGGTTTACCTATGGGCTCTCCATTATCTCCGTTATTAAGTGAAATATTTATGACAAGTTTAGAAAATAGAATTTTTAGTTCCACCAACGTCCTAATTAAAATGTATTTTAATGGAAAAGATATGTAGATGATATTTTCTGTATTTGGATTGGCATAGACAGACATCTCAAAATTTTCTTATGGTTTCTAAATTCTTTTTATCGATCGATTCAATTTACTATTGAAAATAAAAATAATGAAAAATTTTTGAATTCCTTGGACATGACGATTAGTAGAGCTCATGACTCACTCACCTTTAAAATATACAGAATACCAACCTTTTCGGATACCCTAATTCATAACAGTAGTTCCCAATACCAGAGTATCAAATTGAGTGCTTTTCATTCTTTTGTGCACAGATTGCTTTCTATTCCTTTGTCAGCTGTCGATTTTGAGAATGAAGATCCAGTTTTAAAATTAATCGCTAAGATCAACGGCTATGAACCAAAATTAATTGATACCTTAATAAAAAAAAAGACATTAACTTTTATTGCAGAGCATTTATCTGTTGCATACTGAGAAATCTAACAGAAAATTTCCAATTACCTATATTCCTATTATCAGCAACAAGATATGTAACAGACTACTTAGAAATAATATTAACACTATCAGGATTAATAAAAAGAATTTGGGTTCATTGTTAGTTAATAATAAAGATAAAACAAATTATTGGATAGAAGCGGAGTATATAAAATACACTGCAGTGAATGTGAGGCATTCTATATAGGCCAAACCGGAAGAGGCATCGAGAAGGGGCTGAAGAACATAGAAGATCTATTCTCCAAAATACAAATTCTACGGATTTTTCGGACCACTGCATCAACAAAAATCATTTCATAGATTTCGAGAATATCGAACTCATGCATCCAGGTAATAAAGGATAATGGATGGATATTTCATAGGAAAAACCAGCGAATTTGCAATGACCAACTAGACTTCAATTTACCTCCTGTTGTGAATGCCGTTATACAAAAGTGTTACACATTTTGAATTTAGTATTGTATTACCACTGATAATGGCTAACAACTCGAAACATATGTCGAGTATTTTTAATGAATATTTATGAAACCTTTGCCATCTGAGAAACCAATCATTTATTCATTATGTTTCACCAATTGTTAAGCGAGAATTCCATACATATATAGAATTGTTTTCTTTCTGGAAGACTTGTCTACCTTTCAAATGTTATCGATAGCTCGAGAACTGTTTCTTCTTCAGAATATGTTCCCGATCCACTATTAGTTCTATATTCTATGTTATGTTCCGAATTTTGAACTTCACTGAGGGTGGACCACTGAGATAAGTTCCCCATTGTTTTTTTTTAGCCACTGTATTCTTCCCCATAAAAAGTCTTGAGAGTCCTCCATTGAGAAACTTTCAGTTCTTATGATTAGTCTGTAGATAGATATCCTAATAAGATAAAAATTGAAAAATGAAGAGAACAGTGAATTTTGCAATATGATACGATCATATGTACTATACCGGTGACGAATTCGTCCTAAGAAGGTTGTTGTCTGGAGTAGACATTTGACATGGTGCTAAGTATGTTCTTAAAGTAGTAGCCTTGAATACCAAAGGAGTTGGCTGATTTGTTGGATTGGCAGAGGAAATACAGGTGTGTGCATTGGTAATGATCAAAACTATTTGACTTTAACGAGAAGTCGAAACATTGGAATGAATAGATCAAACAGCCTTTTTATGATCAGAGACACCTCCGCAATACTACTAGTAAACATGTTACAGATATTGAACAAACTGACAAAAATAAAAGGAGTTTATACATCAACTAAGATTCCAATGGACTTTTCAAAATCAATTTGTCTTGATTTGTTCTTTCTTTTTCTACTGGAAGAATACATGGGAGATAATTTGCTTTAACATTCGTTATATTATAGACCTATGCAAATACTCTGATTATAGATGATCAAAATCTTCAATAAGTAAGGTGTGACTCAAAATATTTCACATGGTCATTCATAGAAGAATTATTTTCAAGTTAGAATCTTATATCTGAAATTTTTCGTTTGGTTCAATATCAAACATGAAGTATTTGAAAGATAGAGCAAAGGAGAAACCTGGACGTTTGTCAAGGAATATTCTATTGCTTTAATAATTTTGAGGAATCGGAGTCTAGCATCACAAGTTAGGAAAATAACTCTTTGGAGGTAATACTAGTAAAGTCAATATGCCCAGGACAAAGTCTTTGACGATCTACAGTCAGGCTTTCTCTGAGAGGTATATGTTGTGATTGTAACATTAATCGGAAAATAATGAACAACATGAAACCCGCTGATGAATCTTGGATTCTGATTAATTCCTTGGATGACCTTCGATATTCAGTTGAGAAAATAAATATACGTGCTGAAAATAGTTTGAAGATTACAAGATTCAAGATAGAACTTTCAATCACTGTAGAAAGAATTATGAGCGTATAATACTATAGATACCTAGAAAAGTGGCTCAGTGATGAAAACAACATTATCAGGAAGATCAATTGTACATTATAAATCAACGAAGCAGATTCTGTTAAAATGTAGAAAATACTTGTGCAACCTAAACATCATTCTCGAATTAAGAATTCCCATATAGAGATATGTGTTCCTAATATTGTTTTAGTCTCCAGATGAGGGATCTTGGAAATGGCAAGCATCGAGAACTCAGATACCTTGGCGATGTGATGTTATCGCACTATATTAAGAATCCAGAGTATATGGAATAACAAATATGCATGGACACTTAATTTCATTCTAGATACTATAAAAGCGATGTATTTCCACAAGAAATAAAAATTTGAAAAGATGCCGAGCGCATGTTTTTATAGTTAACTGTATAGCGCATGTTTTTATAGTTAGTATACCAACACAAATCTTCGTCGGTATTTTCTCAAGGGTGTAGATGAATTGAGCTGCACAAAATTGGATATATAAGCTTAAAACTGACGGTTTAACTTCGTCAATCGAAAATTGAGATATGCTTAAATCGTTGCTGATGCGAAAATAATCTCATGGGAATCCCAGATGAACTTAAGGGAAGTTAGATTTCGAAAGTTGGAATCATTAGCGAAAATTGGCCCTAAAAGGACGTTTTCGATTGTCTCGAAATAACGAAATTAAAATTGCAAGAGTAATTACAATCTTTCCGAGTCTGATTAACTCCTCGTGTTCACGTTTTCTCCAGACGATCAGAAGTTTTTGAAATATTATAATTATTATTAAATATAATAGAGGGCTGAGGAGCAAGTAATTTGAAAGCCCAAATAAAAAAAAAGTTCTGAGAGCTACAGCAACTAAGCTGAGCGAAAAAAACAAAAGAAAAATATCAAATACATTCTAAGCCAAAAAATTATTCCTAACAAATATGCTTATAAAGTAAAATAACACTAATTCTCAAGTAGGTAGCGGAGAGTTCACGAGAAAAGAGCTCAGTCAAGACCATTTTTGAAAATATTGGTCGATGACGCATCACCCACCTTCGACCTTATACCATTCCAGACATCGAATACCCTATTACCGAAGAAATATTGCCGTTGCTTTGTTTTGGAGAGCTCTTTTTTCAATTTTATTTGGTGGACTCGCAAACGGGTGTCAGAGCTGAGTGTGAACAAGCCCTCTAAGTACGTGTAGTTGAATTTAATTATTCGAAATGTAGAGATCAGATCACCCCTAAGCCTACGCTGATTGAACGTCAAGAGATCGGAATCAGTCAGACGTTCTTGGAACGTCGGTCATGTACGCCCATACGACAAACGTGTTGCTCAGCGTTGCACACCCTCCAACAAATCCCGATCACGCAACAAAACTGGACCGAAATATTCCATCAATGGTCGCACGTACGTTTTATAAGCTTTGATGGACGTACTAAACGAAATCTCCGCGGAAGATGGAAGAAATAAGATAGAGCAGCGAGTGAGCTCTTTTACACACCGCACTTATTTGGTCCGACCAACACAGGTCGCTGTTAATGATCATCCTCAAATCAACAACACAAAACTCCATGTAATGTTTAGCCGCATAGTATGTAGGATTGTTTTTCCCCATATATAATACTACACATTTCTCGATGCTCAAAGGAAGAAGCCAATCAATACACCACCTGCCAACGGAGTTTAAGTCGTTCTGAATAATGCTATGCTGATTAAACGGATTCGCATAAAGCTTAGCATCGCCGACATAGAAGGCCCTGAGGTACACCACTAGTAACGGACCTTGGAGCAGAGTATGAACTCCCAACTCTAACCACAAATTGCCTATCGGTCAGATAGCTCTCAATCCAAAGCAACAGTCTCCCTCTCACACCAGAGTGTTCAATATTGTGGGGAAGGGTATGAAATGATGACGACTCAGAAATATACTAATTTTGTCCGCAATGATTGATTCCAATATCTTCGAAGGTATAGAAAGTAGGCTGATAGGGCGACAGTTGCAAGAGTTCAGTTTTACCCCTTTTTGTAAATAGCAGTGATGGAAGCAACCTTCCACGAAGAAGGCAAACAGGAGTGTTCGAAAGAAGAATTCATAATCTGAGACAGTGGGTAGCAAAGGATGTCAGCATTGTTCTTAAGTAGATCAGCAGTAATTCCATCCAGTTCTGGAGATGAAAAACCTTCAAGTTTAAAAAATATACTTTTTCGCCTTTTCGGTTGTGAACGATATATTTGATATTGTGTCCTCGACTCGAGGTGACAGTAGATGGGAAAGGGTGCCATCAGTAGATTCAGTGAAAGCCTCAGCTAAGGATTCAGCGAGCACCTCCGCAGACTCACCATCCGTTAAGCAGAAGCTCCAATCAGAACGACGTAGAAGGGGGATCCCCGCTTTACTTTGTAAACCAGCTCTACTGTATTTATAACGGCGTTTTTGGCATTCAGAGGTCGCTATTGAGGTCTCGTAATCACGTCTGGCGAATGGAGTTCGTGAGATAATTCGAGAAATTGCGTTGTGTTGCATAAAAAGTAGCACTCTTCGTTCTTTTATATTTCTTCCAGAGATTTCTTTTATGACGGAGCATCTTCATGAGCTCTTCATTGAGCTAAGGTTTTAAGGGATTACCGAGAAAAACCTTTTATCTCGAATTCCTATCGATGCTTGAGGTGACGGCTACAAGAAAATTTTGCCACACTTCGTTGTTCTCTGGGCCAATCAACTTCAGACAACTATCTTCTTACTGCATGGAAGTTAGTCACTGTGAACATCGATTTAGAAATGGAGTGTGGGGGAAGTGAAAGGATTTGAATTTCAGACGTAATGACCACATAATCAGAGAAACCTATTGGCGAGTGAAAATCCGGAGTAGTCGAGAGTTGTTCGTCGTTGGTGAAGAAAAGATCAAGGATAGAAGGCACGTTGCCAGTTCGAAATCAAGTAGCCTTAGATATGAGCTGGAAAAGATTCGAATCAGTAAAGAAACGAGTAGCGCTGTTGGAATTACTGTCAGGAATTTGCGGCATCGGCCAGTTGATTCCAGGAAGGATAAAATCACCAACAACAACAAGGGTTTCCCTGGTGAAGATGAGATTTAGATACTGGACCAGTTCAGAGTCTGCTTCTCGGGTAATAACAGGTGGCCTGTAGATAGAGGTAAAATTTAAATGGAGTAGCCTTCGATAAACAAATTGATATAACATCGATGCCGGGAATTTTAATTTTTCGGTTTGAGTTTGGTAGGTTGTGGTAATATAATCACTAAGGTAGACTCCACCCCTAAGATCTTGTCTGTCACTTCTGTAGATAAAATATCCTTTAATGTCAACCAGAGAGTTAGGAATTTCGTCGTTCAGCCAAGTTTCCGTAATGAATATGATATGAAGTTTGGACATTTCTATAAAACATATTAATTCATCAAACGTGGACAGTAAAGAGTTTGAGTTATTATAATATAAAAGACAAGGAACACATTCTATTGAAAACGTTTTAGACTAAAATGATTTCCAGTTTTGAAATTGTTCGAACAAAAATCTGGACTTCCTTGTAATCACCACTCAGCTCCCTACTATCAGATATTTCTATGGACAACTTAGAAAACACATCAATACTGAACGGCTAACTAGTAAAAATACATATCATGTTCTGCTATCAGTACGTTGATGATATTTTGGTTGATTTTCATGGCTCAAAGGGACAATTAGATACATTTTTGAATTTCCTCAATAAAACTCAAGATCATTCAAAATTTACCGTTGAAGTTGAAACGATCAACTCCATCAATTTTTCAGATTTAACTAAAACAAACATAAACAATACCTTAACCTATAATATATATAGAACAGAGTCGTTCACATATGCAATAATGCTCATGGGCACGTTCAATAATTTGAATCATAAACTCGCCGCCAACACTTTTAGGGTCAACAGAGCTTTTACTATACCCATCCTAATTCAATAATTTGAAACAGACGTGAATACTATAAAAGAAAAGCTTTCAACACCAGATTTCAAATCAAATATGATCGTTGAACATGAATCATATGCTTGCCTTTGAATCATGTCCCCACTTTTTCATAAAATAAAACAATATTTTTCAAAATTCAAAATGACCACCTCATTCTCAAGTGGTCATAATCCCAGCCAATTACTTTTGAAAGCTGACAGATACATCTCTAACAATCTGATATTTACAAAATCTAATATAAAGAATGCCTCTGTGACCTATGTAGGTCAAACAGAAAGAAATTTCGATTGTCTGTTCGAAGAACATATATCGTCAGAAAATAAATCCCCAGTATTTGAGCACATTTAATCAACAAACCATACAACAGTTTTAGAGAATCGACCACGAATGCGATGAAAGAAGTGTGATGAATCTGTTATGGAGTTATGAAATGAATAAACTCAAGAAAAGCCCACATTATATTTTCCCTAATAGTCAACTTGAAATCATCATTTCGCTCATACTTAACATTTAAGGAAATAATAAACAGGGTGTTACATAATAGTATGTCACAACTTGATGGGTAAATCTACGTGCAATTGTAAGAAAATAAGTTCATATAAACATAGGACCGCAAAAGCTTCGTTACGGAGCTACAGGGTGTTGAAATTTCCGTAAAAAATTGTTTTTGTCGTCAACTCTTTTGCAGTTTTTGTGATATTCAGCTCAAATTTAGAATGCAAGCTATTTTTCATAGCCTCCATCATTACACGTCCTAGATTTCAACTGAAATTCACAAGGTGTCTTCTTTACCGAGGCCATGTCTCTTTTTGCCCTTTCAAACTTTTTTGCAGTACACCATTGATCAGCGTACAATCAATTTTCGTCATTTTCGTTCAATTTAGAAACTTTTTTGACACCTGTAATTTTTTCGTGTTCCAAACCGTTTTCTAGTGAGAAATTATTGAATTTGAATTATTTGAATTGTATGTTATTCGCTGAATAAAAGAAAAATAACAGAAATACTCGATAGGTATGCCCAAAATTTGCTTTAATTTTGATAGCTCGTCTTGTGAAACTCAACTTATACTTATTCAATATCAAACTGAAAAAAAAAGAACAATTAAAAACTAAATAAGTTGCTGGAAGTGTCCTTCACCTGCAAAAACACAGGCCTCTGTCCTTCTTCGCATATTATCACGCACTCTTTGAAATATTACTGTGGTATTTTTTATCGTGTCACAAGAGGTTATTATTAGATTTCTCAATTCTTCTACAGTGTTCACTGGAGTGGTATAAACTAAACTTTTGAGATATCGCCATAGGAAACAGCCTAAACTATTTAAGTCTGGGGGCCTAGGAGGCCATGGTTCTGGCCCACCCCGACCTATCTATCGGTTGTTGAATGTATTATTCAAGAATTTCCTAACTTGTCCACTGAAATGTGCTGGTACCTCATCATGCATGAACCACATTATGTTTCTCACCAAAATTGGCACATCCTCGAGCAATAAAGGTAACTCCTCCTCAAGAAATTGCCGATAGACGGGACCGTTTAGTCTGTTAGGCAAAACAAATGGCCCAATCATATAATTTCCAATTATTCCGACCCACACATTTAGTGAGAGTTATTCTTGATGATGAGAAATGGGGTTTTCCTCTGCCCAATAATGATTATTGTGAAAATTTGTGATAGCAGTTTCTCAAAAAGTTAGCTTCGCTTGTGAACATTATTTCATTATTTAAATGAGCTTTTTCTCTAATTTTATCTAAGAACCATCGGCAGAAATTCAGTCTTGAAGGAAAATCTTGAGGAAGAAGAGTTTGGACGCGTTGAAATTGAAACAGGTGGAGAATCCTTCAAACTAGAACATGTGAAATATTCAACTGATTTCAAATTTTCCTTGTACCCACTGAGGATTCAAATCCATACAATTCAAAAGCTCAATATCAGGAGTTCTTATAGTTTGAGTTGCACCTTTTAAATGATTATTTGCAGTAAAAGTTCCAGTTTCTCTCAACCTTCTGTGGATATTGGAAAAAGTTCGCCTATTTGGTGTTACTCGATTTGGAAAGCGCACCTGATATAATCGCCTAGCTTCTGTTGTGTTTCAGTCAGCCAGACCATACATGTCATGGATATCAGTCAAATCGGCGTTAATAAAATTAGCCATTTTTTCTAGAAGCAATAACTTCTAAAGTCTTGAAACTAATCGTTAATTTAATAAACGATTCAAGCAGACACTGGTTCAACTTTAGCAACTGTCATAATAAATACATAAATGAAAAAAATCAAAGTCTACTAATCATTTTTTTAATTAGAAGTGCTTACAATTCAGCGAATATATACAATCGTTTAACGATTTTTTGCTCGAGAACGGTCGGAGATACAAAAAAATTACAAATGTCAAAAAAGTTTCTTGATTGAACGAAGATGACGAAAATTGATTGTACGCTAATCAGTGTCGTACTGCAAAAAAGTTTCAAAGGGCAAAATAAGACATGGTTACGGAAAATAAAACACCTTATAGATTCTAGTAAAAATCTAGGACGTGTAATGGTGGAGGCTACAAAATAGCTTGCATTTTAAATTTCGGTTGAATATCTCAAAAACAGCAGAAGTTTTGAAGAAAAACCAATTTTTTCCGGAAAGTTCAACACCCTGTATCTCCATTTGTGGACCTATGTTTATATAAACTTCAATTATTAAAATTGCACGTATATTTACCGCCTTAAGTTGTGACATACTAATATATATTACCTTGTATATGTTTTTATCATATTTGTACTTAAATTTGTATTTAGCACTTGAAAGTGACCGAAGGATCGAACATAGTCGTGATTTAACAAATAATTTTGAAAAACTGACAAAAGTGTTTTTACCCTTTCATATTAGGTATGAAATGGATTTCCACAAAATAAATATGTCTTCAATACCATTAGTAGTTTCCGATTAAGGACGCAGAATAGAATGGAATTTCGAATTGGAAGTACCTTTAAGGAACAGAAAGATTCTTCTTATAAATTTCGTTATAAGAGTCCAAATTTCGTCAAAAAAATGATACTCTTCAAATGTGTTTAAAATACTATTTTAAGTTTTTCGAGAGACCCTCATAGACATCCCTCTAACGCGTATGCGGCATCGCCGGGAACGAAAAATCGCGCTTCAATCATCCCTGCTAACCTCACTAGATTTTACAATTTGTCAGCGAAAATTTACTTGTTCAGTATTGTATAAATACCAAATGAAAATTCATTATTCAATTTATACACTTACATTCATTCAACCATGTCCTTTAATCCTCCCACTTCAATTCGCCAATTTTCTTCAACCGAAAAGAAAATTGTGACATTTTCGAAAGTATTTTCTTTGAATGATTTTCAGATCAGTCCTTGAATGAAAACCAGGATATAGTCAGCGCCCCTCACAAACTCGCACCATTCAATCCTATTTTTCTTATCATATATTTCCTTCGAGCGCTCTGGTTTGCAATAAAAATTTGCATGAAAAATGTAGGTGAAGCAAGATTGGTGAGCTGGAAACTGGCTCAAATGATACGGAAATGAAATAAAGAAACGGAAAAACGATGGAGCTGATGGTCCAAGAGAATTACATCGTCTTCAATTTGCGAGAAACCCGGCATCCGGAAAGAGGCAGTCTGTAACCGATGTTTCATGAGTGTATAGACTGGCGCAATGGACCAATGAAATAAAGCATTCTGTCATTTTCCATACGACGTAAGCTCCGACTAGGATAAAGTGATGATTGCCAATCTGCAAGGTAAACTACATACGGAAAATTCGATATCAGTCGGAATATATTTGTAATGACAATAATATTTATTGTGATGAAATTATTTTCATTGTGTCGGCTAAATATTTAACAATTCAATATGAGTATCCTCCTGCCGTTTCTTAAGGTTGAAATATTTCATTAGAGAGTGGAACTCAACTAAGAGTTAATTGAAACAAGTACTATGTTTTGAGGAATTTTACTTAATAATTACGATTCGTAACGCGTTTCACTACACCGTAGCTTCTTCAGACGAATGAATGTACAGACAATAAGAATGAGAATATAAATATAAATGTTCTTGGGTAATTAAAAGCTTATTGGGTTGCTTCTTCTTAAGTGGTTATTTATGACAGGTATATCCAATAAAATTAAGGAATAGATTGCTCCCCGAAGAGATTCAATAGAGGTGAAGGGCTTAAATCGACTTGTTCAGTGATGAGTCTACCTGAGTGTTTGTATTTATTGAATTCTAAAGTTTCCCAAAGATCTACCTTCCAATATTTATTATCTGTATGCAAAATTTCAAACTGTGGGTCGAAAGAGTGAATATTTTCTAAGAGAATTGTAATTTGAATCTGATTTTTTATTTGAAAAACTGCGTTTATGTTCCGATATTCTAATATTAAAATTTCTATGTGTTCTACCAATGTAGAAATTATCACAGTCATTGCTATTCAATGTATAAACATCTCATTCATTGTTTTTATCTGGTTTGGTGTTATTATTTTTCATATATTCACCTAAATTATTATTAGTTTGGAAAGCTATGTTGAAATTATTTCTACTCAAGAATGATTTCAGTTTCTCACTTGTAATGCCAACGTAGGTTAAGGTGTTGAATTTTTCTTTCAATTTATCGACAGGGTAAACTTCACTCAATGCGATTCTACTTTGTTTTTATTTAAAATATTATTTATTAGTATGGAATTGTAACCACTATTTTTGGCTATTTGTTTAATCAAATTTAATTCTTTGTTGAAATTTTCAGGTGATAACGGGATGTTAATCAATCTATGAATAAAACTATTGAATGCCGACATTTTATGTTGATAAGGATGATACGACGAGTTATGTATTATAACATCTGTATGTGACGGCTTATGGTAAATTGCGAAAACATGTTTTCCATTTTCATTCGGAATTGTTACGTCTGAGAAATTTATTGAATTATTGCTTTCTATTTCGGTTGTGAATCCAATTGTTGGATGTAATTAATTTATACGATTTTCGAAAATTTTTAAGTGTCTATCTGTTCCTGCGAAGCGGATCATGATATCGTCTACATAGCGATACCAGTATAATCAATATTTACTGAGTGGATGATTATGAATGAATTTCTCTAAATTATTCATGAATGTTTCTGCTAACAAAGGACTAAACGGATTGCCCATAATCAAACCGTCTTCAATAGTATAATATTTGTTATTGAAATGGAAATAATTTTGATCTAAGCAAATTTGTAATAATGAAAGAATATCTGATTTAATAATAGTATTGACATGATTCTTTTCTAATAATTCTTCAACTAAATAATACGTATCTTTTGGAGGAATGTTGGAAATAGATTGTTAACATCCAAACTCATTTCTTTCGATGTTAACAATCTATTTCCCAACATTCCTCCGAAAGATACGTATTACTTAGTTGAAGAATTATTAGAAAAGAATTTTAATATTAATATTATACTATTGAAGACGGCTTGATTATGGGCAATCCGTTAGGTCCTTTGTTAACAGAAATATTCATGAATAATTCAGAGAAAATAATTTCTAATCATCCACTCAGTAAATATTGTTTATACTGGTATCGCTATGTAGACGATATCATTATTTGCTTCACAGGAACAGATAGATAGTTAAAATTTTTCTGAAATCATATAAATCATTACATCCAAAAATTGATTCACAACCGAAATAGAAAGCAATAATTCGATAAATTTCTTAGACGTAACAATTTCGAATGAAAGTGGAAAATATGTTTTCGCAATTTACCATAAGCCGTCACATACTGATATTATAATATATAACTCGTCGTGTCATCCGTATCAACATAAAATGTCAGCGTTCAATAGTTTTATTCATAGATTGATTAAAATCTCGTTATCAACAGAAAATTTCAACAAAGAATTAAATTTGATTAAACAAATAGCCAAAAAGGATAATGGTTACAATCCCAAACTAATAGATAATATTTTAAATAAAAACAAAGTAGAATCGCATTGAACGAAGTTTACCTTGTCGATAACTTGAAACAAAACTTCAACACCTTAACCTACGTTGGCATTACAAGTGAGAAACTAAAATCATTCTTGAGTAGCAATAATTTCAACATAGCTTTCCAAACTAATAATAATTTAGGCAAATATATGAAAATAATTAAACCAAACCATGTAAAACAATAAATCAGGTGTTTAAAGATTGAATTGCAATGACTGTGATAATTTCTACATTGGTAGAACACATAGAAATTTTAATATTAGAATATCGGAACATAAACGCAGTTTTTCAAATGAAAAATCGGATTCAAATTACGCGAATCATCTCTTAGAAAATAATCACTCTTTCGGCCCACAGTATGAAATTTTACATACAGATAATAAATATTGGAAGGTGGATTTTTGGGAAACTTTAGAATTCAAGAAACACAAAGTCGATTCAAGCCCTTCACCTCTATTGAATCTCTTCAGGGAGCAATCTATTCCTAAATTTTATTGGATATACCTGTCATCAATAACCACTCAAGAAGGAGCAACCCAATAAGCTTTTAATTACTTAAGAACATTTATGTTTATATTATCATTCTTATTTTTTGTACAATTATTCGTCTGAAGAAGCTACGGTGTAGTGAAACGCGATACGAATCGCAATTATTAAGTTAAATTCCTTAAAACACATTACTTGTTTTTTATTATTGATAATGGAATTTTACCATGTAAAAGCCTCCCTAATTCAAAAACAACTCAGAGTTGATTCCTCGTCCGCCAATGCACGTTAAAAATTTGTTTCTTTTCATAATATTTAATAGCACGGAAAAAGTATGACAACTTTGAGTATGGAATGGTGGGCGGGAAATCCGCTTACAGGGATACTTTACTACAAAATAACCTCATTCGGCAGAGCCTTCAAGGAAAGGCATAATTCGTTTTATGGTCTGAGGAATCAACCTGGCAAAACTATATAGACTTTTCTTCTTCGAATACCCCATCGAAGCAGGTGTGTGTACCTTAGTTTTCAATGAATAAACAACGTTGAATATTTGTACGAAGTGTGACAGATTCCGGTGAAATTTTCGTGAAAGTTATGAATTTGTTGATCGCTGTGATTCTTAGTGAGTGAAATTTGTGAGAATTAAAGACTAATTAGCTGATCGATTTTATTCGATATAAACATGAAAACAATATATTTTCAATGAAATAAAACTATAGTATTTAGATTTTCACTATATGACCGGTTCCACCACACTGTGACTTCATCAGATAGATACAAACTAATGAACAGAGTTATTCCTAATATATTAGTCTTATTTCCTACTTAATATTTCAGTAGGTACAAGTACCAGGGTCATGTTAGAAATTTGTTGAGAATAAAATTATTTTAACCTCAATGGAGTAGTATATAATAGTAAAAAGGTTTGATCATGGGTAATCCCCTGAGCCCTCTACTCGCTGAAATTTTCATGGATAATATTGAAAAAACTATCCAAGAACATCCGTTGATCAAACACTCCATTTATTGGTTTAGATATGTCGACGATTACATTTGTTGTTTCACTGGCACAAACAGACAATTAGAGTCATTCAAAACATTCATTAACAAAATTCACGATAATATTAAATTCACGTTAGAGATAGAAACAGAGAACTCCATCAACTTTTTTAACTATTGCTAAAATTAACGGCAAACAAGATTTTTCTATTTTTCATAATCCATCGCATACAGATATTGCTATTCACAGTTCATCTACAGCTTACAATAGTATGGTACATTGACTCATTAATATCCCAATGTCACAAAATAATTTTATAAAAGAGAGTCAATAACGGTTACATTCCAACTATGATTGAGAACATGATTTCACGCAAAAAAATTCAAAAAGCAACCCAGGAAGTATTTCCAAGCATAAAAAGTCCTAACACAAAATACAAAAGCTCAACTTCTATTGGTAATCCTAGTCTAAAATTAAAATCATTCCTCTAAAATTATAATTTCGATTTAGCATTCCAACTGATAATTTTTCAGGCCGACATATCAAAAACTGCAAATCTAAAATTGATATAGGTAATAAATCCAGTCTTTATAAACTTGCAGGGATTGTAATAAAATTCATATTGGAAGAAATTTCTAAGTTAGATTATCCGAGCACAAACGTAGTTTCAATTATCATAAATCAGATACCCATTATTCTAATCATTTACTCGAAAAACGATAACTTTAATGATAATTTCAAAATTTTATACAATGGAAATAATAGACAAAAACTCAATCTATTGGAAATTTTAGAGATCAATAAAGAAAATAATTCAGGTAGGTTACTTAATAGTCAATTAGATCTAAATCCTTCTCCTTTACTCAATCTTTTCAATTCAATAAAGTAAGCAATCCCGATGGGTTTTCCAACATACCCCTGGTACCTGTACCTATTGTATTATCAAATCTAAATACTATAGTTTTATGTCATTGAAAATATAAATATCCTCCTCAATCAAATTATAAAAACTATAAACATGCCGTTCAACTGCAAAACGTGTGTCGGTGCTATAAGCCGCAATAAACCCGGTGTTGAATGTTTCAACTGCAATGACGAATTCCATAATAATGTATTGGATTATCTCCGGATGCTTTAAAACTCAAGGATGTTTATGACGGCGAATTTAAGTGGCTATGCAAGACTTGCGACTCCAATGAAATTTCTGTGCCATCTCAGCCCTTGAGTATTGAGTCAAAACTTGACAAAATCATGGCTCAACCCAGGCAGAATTTGCCAAGTCTCTCACTTTATACGGCGATAAAATTCACGAACTTAAAAATGAGACGAAAATTATTGAAATCTTCGATAAAAATTTGTCTGTAACTAACTCTGAAATAATCGCCTTGAAAGGTGAAAACATTAAAATGAGGAGTGAAATGAAAATGAGTTGGATGTTGTTGTACTCGAGTCCAGGAATGAAAATGTACTAGAAATAATGAAATTAGTATCAACCAAAATAAATGTACCAGCTATAGAAAATTGCATCGAAAGTTGCTTCAGAGTTCACTATGCACCGAAAGATAAGAAGTAACGTCCAATAGTCGTAACCTTCAGGAATAGAATGATGCGCAATGATGTTTTGAAAGCATATAAACGCAAAGGCAAACTGAATCCGAATGGAATAGGTTTTCCGGATGAACAAAATTGGGTGTATATAAATGAGTGTTCAACTAAACTATTGCTGAATCCAAGATGGAAAAATATTGTTATGAGAAAAAAAGCACTTCGAAAATCATTCATGTTCGCTCAGAAGAAGCACTGTCCCAATTAAGCCCGAACACTTCCTGAATATAATGATGTTTTCCAGTTTGTTTATGCGTAAACTTTCATTTCATTTTTAAAGTAAATCGAAATTAGACGCTTTTGTCACTTTTTCACAATTTATTCAATAATCACGACCGGTTTCGACCCTACGGTCATTTTCAACTGAATAACAATATAAAACATGTACAAGTACAGAATGAAAGTTATCCTAAATATTGAGTAGTCGGGATCCATTGTGCTCTAGTTGGCTATTGAGAGTAATAAATTGTGGGTTTTTACATAGTTTGTTAATCTCCAAACTTTCCAACAAATTCATCTCTCTTCCCTTGTTACATTTATAAAGGATTTTAAGATTGTTAAATGATATCGAGTGGTTAGTTGATATTATGTGTTCAAATATTGGTGAATTTTTATCTGAGGAAATATGTCCCTTGAATCTAGCTTCAAAACTTCTCCCTGTTTGTCCGACATAGGCTACCTGACATTCATTGCATTTGAGTTGATAAATTCCTGATTGCTTGAATTTATCGTTCTTTTGTTTGGCATTGAATAATAATCTGCTAAAGTTGGGGCCGCTTGAGAATGAAGTAGTTATGTTCAATTTGGAAAAGTAGTTACTGATTTTGTTAGAGAGTTCGCCGGTGTATCTGAGACTAGTGTATCTTTTTTCCGAAGTTTTTACGATGCTATATATATGGTTGAGATTTCGTGTGTCTGGTTCTTCTTATTTCTATTTGGGTGTGGGCTAGATCCCAATTTTTTTTTAAAATTTTTCTTCATTCATTTCACTTTATTGGATTCAAATTCTTCTCTGGAAAAACCATATCCAATTATGAAGACTAAATACCACGATACTCGAAACCGAAAAATCAAACTTGAATTTAATGACTCAAGTGTGACATCTACTTTAGACCCTACTAAAAAATGCAGTAGATAGGCATAGACATTGTAAACAATCAAGAAGTTCAATTGTATCCAAATAAAAAAAATAGAAATTTCCCCTTCTTTATTACTACACTGAGATGGCAAACTGCTTCTCTGATTCAGAAGAGTTAGAACGACTACCAATTATTGCATCTGGGTGTTCCAAAATTACACCCTGCAACTATGATTGAACAAGCTACTGCTGCAGTTGTCATTTTGGATGATTGGCAGCTGGAGAATAGTATAAAAGCGATTTGTTTTGACACATCAAGTGTGAAAATGATTTTTATCACTCGTTTTATATTGCTAGTTTCGATTAAGTGCATTAAGAAGTATGCGTCAAGCATTTTAATTTTTTTTGAGAATTTAATAGAATATGTCATTTACTTGAAATGAAGTTGGATACAAATGTACTTCGCTTGTCACCATCATATTTATGTTGGCCCGTGACGAATAGTCCAAATGTTCCCATTTTCTCCCGCTTTAGGAAAAATTGGCAACAAATTGATCAAGAACGTTTTGTAACCGGAGTACAAGATGGTTTTATTCACACTCGCGTTGAAGATGAACAAAAACTATTCTAC
The DNA here is from genome assembly GCA_013387265.2 of Cryptolaemus montrouzieri. NCBI lineage: Eukaryota > Metazoa > Arthropoda > Insecta > Coleoptera > Coccinellidae > Cryptolaemus > Cryptolaemus montrouzieri. The sequence continues at coordinate 28,276,605 of JABFTP020000185.1, read as the reverse complement.
AATTTTCTTCCGATCCAAACTAATTTGAGTCATATTTTAATAAAATCAGATAATTTTTCAAATGCAATTTCTGATTAAACGTTAATTGATATATTTTTTTGCCAATTATTTTCAGATGCATCATCATTGAATGAATTGAAATAAATTATCCTCATTTTTTACAGGAGTGACTCAAAAAATTATTGAATATTATAATTTCAAAAATATCATATCTTGATTTTTTCAAATGGAATATCCTGTATTTTATTATTCATGTGAACGCATAAAATATTGTGCCATATTTTTGCAGAAAAAACCTTATATTTATCTTCGACCATCTTCGAAATAAAAATAATACACTAAAATAATAAAATCAGAGGTTGCGAAGGAAGGGTTTATTAGTACATATCAGTATACTTGATCAGAGAAATGGAGACATTTTGAGGTAGTCGCGTATGAAATACGTAATAGATTGGTTTTAGGTGAGATGATCTACAAGGTGTTGAACTATTTCAAGTGTTCGATATGTTGCCCGTTTCTTTGTAGACACAACTCAATCCTTCTGAGGAAAGACCGTTGAACTCTCGACAACATTTGCGGATTAACTAACGGAAAGGCGTAGATTATTACCTGTCTCATACCCAACTGTGTTATAGAAGGAATCTAGTAAACGATGCCTTAATATCACCCCTCAAGAAAAAATCCAGACTAGTAAGGTCCAGAGACCTAGCTGGCCATCTAACAGGACCACCACTTCCTATCCATTTGTTTGGAAATACATGATTCACATGCTCCCTTACCTAATGTGAGTAATGTGGCGGTGCTCCATCCTTTCGAAACTACAAATCTTGTCTTATATGCTCTAGTATATCGGCAAGTATCATGGAAGATAATTTTGTAGAAAATCTAAATACATTTCACTATTGAGGTGCCCGTCGAAAAAGTGCGGCCCAATTAGATATCCATGTACTATAGCGGCCCATACATTCAAGGACCAACGATGCTAGTGATCTATTTGTCTCATGAGGTGTTGATTTTCCGTGGCGTAATAATTAAAATTGTGCCTGTTAACAAGCCCATTCTTGTGGAAAGTTGCCTCGTCCGAGAAAAGAACTCTGCTAAACATATTTGAATTTTCCGCTACCTTGTCACTTGCCCAATTGCAAAAATTGATTCAATTTTCATAGTCTTAGTTGTTCAGTTCCTGGTACATGATATGCATGAAATTCACTTTCAAGATTCTCTGGAGGGAAGTTTGACTTATATCTGTTAACTGTGATATCTCTGTTTGGCTTTTATATGGGTCCTTTGTCACTGTCAACAAAACTGATAACTGGTTGTCTTCAGCTGTAACAGTTTCCGATTTAACATGTTGTTTGTAAGCGATATTACCCGTTTCGATAAATCTGATTAGATCTTTGTGCATGAACTCTACCTGCCAACGTATAATTTCTATCACACTCACCCAGAATAAAAATCATATCAACCATTTCTTCTTTGGAGAACTGCATGGCAGTCAATTGAGAAAATTATGTTCAAACCTCTTTTTAACAATGTTTAATAACGAAACACTGATAATCTCACCATGTAGAATGCAGAATATGATATGTCCGGACACCTGACAGAAGGCACAAATAAAAAAATGTCAACACATACCTCGGTTTACGTTTTAATCATCTTGATTTTATCATTCGTTAGAAGCTTTATCTTGTTTAGGTTTCATTTTCAACAACTCGAATCTTCACAGAAAACAAAAACATCTGTGCGAATAATGATGCATGTTGATGAGTTTGATACGGTTTGTAGAATTCTCATCAAAAATTTTTCCAAATAATCGAATATTTCGAAAATGATCGAAGATAAAGATAAGGTTACTTCTGCAAAAATATAGCACAATATTTCATGCGTTGACATGAATAATAAAATACATTTGAGAAAATCAAGATATGATATATTTAAAATTACAATATTCAATTATTATTATTATTTCGAGTCCCTCCTGTAAAAAATGAGGATAATCTATTTCAATTCATCAATAAAGCTATCCTTGGGCAATAACAAAACGAAAGGAACATTATAGCAGAGTTTAGGCCGTTCGTGAATCTTGGACGAAAAAATTGGTCTTTCAATCTGAAAAACCACCCATGATTTTTTAATAGAAAATTGTGACACCCTGTTTACTACAAAATGAACTGCTGAAGTAGATTCTCACTTTCTAAATACAATACCGTTCGAACAAAAATAAAATCTTCAAGAGTGTATGAGCTACAGAGCACCGCGCCACTGCTGAATCACCCAGTATATGTCTCATAGTCAATTTCTAATGCGATCAGATGAAGTATCAAAACTTCGTAGAATATGTTTATTTATAGTTAAAATTTATATGAAAGGCTGGATTAATTGTCCAAATGCTATCAAACCTCCAAATCAAGATCTTAACTTTCTTCTAAACCTGATGAAATTTAAAAACATTGATGTAAAAATTTCTGATGTTATTTCAGAAATATTCAGGAAGCATTTGTGGTATTTATTAGAAGAAATTGTCTCTCTGGATTTTTCAGATGTTTCTGTGTTCAAAATAGTTAAATCGGTAAAACGAAAGGAAGTCAATCTGACAAAAAACGTATTGACAATTTTTTGTGTACTAAAATTATTGGTTATTTTACAACGGAGAAATATATGGCTTTATTCGAACAGGTTGAGCTTCTAAGTAATTTTCTTAATATATCTCCTGCATAATGGCCGAGTGATCGAAATTATACAGCTTGCTTATCGTTGTAAAAAAATGTAGAGATAGTGAACGATATTGCTGAAAGAGCAATTGCTTGAGTTGAAGAATTTATTCAATTTGGTACTAAAGACGAAAAACCAAAAACAAAATCGCTATCTGTAAAAAATTATACCTTTCCTTGCTAATTGTACTCTCCATGCGATGAATTATATTATATAAATCCATTTAGTCAACAAACATAACAAAAATGTATAATTATAATATATAATTGCAATTAATTTCTATTTAATTGTTAACTATGATCTGTTATTATTTCGAAATAGTGTTAAATTACTAAATATTTGATGGATAACGAAGTATATTGAGTTAATAAATTGAGAAATTCAAATAATAAATTTTGTCCTGATATTAATTCATTAATTATTTTTTCCTCCAATTCGGCCCTCTGTAACTTTATTTATGTTGAGTTTATAGAAAAATATATTAAGACAATTTTGTAAAGAATTTAATTTCACACAAAATAATGGCAAGCAATGTTTTTACGAAATTTCAATTGTGTAGTTATTTTAAAATAGAAAATAAATATACAGTGTTTTTTAAACGGGAAAAGGGACCCTTTTGCATCAGCTCAATTTTTAAGATATGGAGAACAATTTTTATTCTGTCTAAAAAACTGTTTAGATATATTTACTCATAAAAAAATTCTTTTTTTGACGCAGTCTAACCAGCTCTTCTTGCACATATCTCCCTCACAAAGAATCAGAAATGAATAACTATTGAAATGTTTTACTGTCTCTGAAGCCTACATTTGAAATGACAGTTTTTGTCTTGAGATACGAATCTGATCTGAACCATTGTAAAGTCGATGTCTTAATCATTATTACGTATTCATTACTTTGGTATAACGAAAAATTTAGTATACCGAAAAACTCCTAAATTTTATATAGTTTGAACTACATTCGAAGAATAGTTTTTCGAATGATACTCTTATAAATGGAAACTGTGGTGGGAAACTTTAAGAGAAAAGCTAATGGAACTGAGAAACTAATGGAGCTATTGTGCAGAGAACACTTGATTGACATTTAGGGTAGTTCCACCAACTTTCTCGCCAAGTTTCTCAAAGTTGAGATTCACGTCTTGGCTGAAAATACTGGTCACTTAATGACTTCTCCAAACTGTCCAGACATACAAATCTAATCTTTGTACGTATTCTGTTTACGTGTTGAAGTTATTCGTTACTGAAAACAATGAAACTACATGAAATTGAATGGCTGTTTGAAAGACCAAATATCTAACATAACTAGCTTTTAGCGATTATGTGACTGATAAAAATATACAGAGTGTCTTGAGGCCACGGACTTATTTCAAGTAGTATTGATTTCACAGTTAAAATGAGGAAGACTTATCATATAAAATTTCATCTTAGGGACATAAAATGTGGTTTTTCATTTTAACTTCGAGAACGATTCAAGCCATCAGCTTGAAAATTTTCAATTTGAGGGGACTTTTAACACAGTAATTTTTCATTCAACTACCCCTTTTTCTATCTATAAACACAAAATCCACAACCCTTCTATTTTTTTCATAGTAGGCTTTTTGAGTAGTATAATGAAAGCGAAAATATATTTTCAATGAAATAAAACTTAAGTAATTAGATTTTCACTATATTAACAAAACTGTGACCAGTTAAATTAATGAAGTCAACCAGAAATCTTTCACATTTTAGAAATTTGTTCAGAACAAAATTATTTCATCTTCAATGGAGTATTATATAATAGTAAAAAGGTTTAATCATGGGTAATCCTCTGAGTCCTCTGCTCGCTGAAATTTTCATGGATAATATTGAAAAAACTATCCAACAACAACCGTTATTCAAACACTTTATTTATTGGTTTAAATGTTTCGACGATATCATTCGTTGTTTCACTGGCACAAACAGACAATTAGAGTCACTCAAAACATTCAATAACAAAATTCACGATAATATTAAATTCACGTTAGAGATAGAAACAGAAAACTCCATTAACTTTCTGGATTTAACTATTACTAAAATTAACGGCAAACATGATTTTTCTATTTTCATAAGCCATCGCATAGAGATATTACTATTCACAGCTCATCTACACATCCTTACCCACATAAATTAGCAGCTTACAATAGTATGATACATAGACTCATTAACATCCCAAATGTCCAACACATATCTGTTAGATAGGACCGACGGCTTTACATCTCCTCCGAAAGATGGATACTCAAGCGATTTCCTGAGTCCGCAAAAATCGCACCAACTTTGTGAACCCAGGTTACTCTGCGCAGGAGACGAGCATTATATCCCATACGCCACCAAGCCCGCCCGAATAATTATATTTACAATAAATGCTTGTATCTATAATTTTGGTGTGTGTCAGAAAAAACATAAGTGTGAGTTCAGGAAATGTAACAGGGGAACCATACTATCTTGGATATGATTCAATAAACGGGTGGAAAAACCTGAGGAAAAAAACTCGTTTCCTGTCGCTCTTGCACTAGCCATAGCTTGTCTCCTTATGTCTCTCTAACCTAACCTGCGATATTTCCTCTTCCGCGCAGATGTTCTTCCGTCCCAGTGAGTCTCCTGAAGCATAATCACTTCCTTGTTCTTGCTTGCCAATTTTGAAATATAATCGCGAAAAACCCTTCAATATTCAAATTCAACAAAACAATTTCCTCTCTGTTTGACCGAGAGAGCCCCGATGGCCAGTTTCAGTCTTCTAAGTGATGCCGATTATGATCTATAGATATCTTAGAATCATTATGGACCCAATAATTTGCGTCGCCCATATATTATTTCTACGTGGAACTTGTTTAATTTAAAGAAAAGTTTACGAAAAATTTTGACAGTCCTTCTAAAAATGACAAATGTAAAAAGAAAGAAGTAGTATAGTGAAACGTTATATATCACAATTATTCAGTAAAATTCCTCAAAAACTATTATTTGTTCTTTGTTATTGATAATGGAATTCTACCAAGTAAAATCCTCCCAAATTCAGAAATTTTTGGTCATATTTGAAGCCCGAGGCCTGCTCTTTTTTGCATTAACAACAATGGTGATCAATTTCATACTTCTTGGAGTATGAAATTAATCAATGACATTTCATTTCTCGAAAAATATTCCTCAATAATCGTGAAACTAATTTCTGAAGCAATTATGAGTATCATTAGAAATCATAATGAATAATCATATAAATAATTTCGAGAAGGATCAATTTCGGTCCACTTCACGATACTCTGTTTTCTCCGATCGTATTTTTGACTCACATCAAAATCAAACACTAAGCAAAATGAAGCATTATTTCATTTAATTTTCCGCTCTTTGTTCAATTAAAAGAATAAACTTATTACGCAAATCATTATTATCAATTGGAGACAACGAACCTCTGCAACTGTTATTACACAACGACTGGCTGCATGGCGTTTCCTCAGACTCTCTTTTTTTTTTTCTATACCCGATTCTAAATCTCGAATAAACACTTCAACCAAAGTCCATCGTTTGTACACCTTTTGTCTGTGATTCCCATCCTCATGCAGCACAACTGTTGTGTTCATTTCATCACCACTGAAATTTAACCTCCGTAGATTTATTAAGGTAGCACACTAACGGAAAGTTTGAGGATTATCGAATCTCTGTCGTACGTATATGAAAATTTCAAAGAAACTGATTTTCTAATTAATATAAAAACTGCTGAAACGCTGAATAGCATATTTGTGAAAAAATGCGATCATACGAATTATAAAGTGGTTGAAAAATGTGAAAATTCATAATGAATTGGGTTTCATATAGTGTTTGGAAATTAGAATGAACGCTCATAATATCCTTACATATTCGCCGTGGGTTTATATTTCTCACATTAATTTATTTCTGAAAATAACCCATATTCAATACTGAAGAGCTTTTCGCTCTGGCAATACAGCAATCCTTCCATAAGTCTTCCCAAGATGTTCAATATATCGAGACATAATTTTCAGTTGATACTTAAAACGAAGAGTCCCAATCAGATTTCTGAATCAGTACTACATTTCCTGCAGTTTCCACACAAATTCGAATAAAATAGAGAAAAAGATCCAATCAAAATGATCCCTTCAGTTAATGGTTCTCGGTTGCGTCCATTCGAAGCCGTGCTCGAAGCGTTATAAGGCAAAGAAGTGAAACGAAATGGGATAATCAGATAGTCGGATAGGACATAAGGAATGAGAAAGAAATCCCGGAGCGGAAGCGGTTGAACTCTTGAGAGCAATAGCCATTGCGTGTAAATTGCACATCTCTACAAGTTGGAGCATTATCGGATAAATTCTACTGTTGTTTTATTGGCAGTGTGTGTCATTTTGGACTTCAGGATTAACAACAATGAAGAGGATTATTGTGTTAGACGAGTTGTCTGCAGAGATAAAGATGTTGAAGGGATAGCTTATTCCCAAGATAATAATGCTGGAGTTATTGCGCTAATCATTTGCAAAACTTATGTTGATGTCAGTTTTTAACACATTTTCATTGGATTCACTTCTTGTTCTGTTCTACTACTGAATATAAAAAACTTAGTTTTATGTTATTGGGGTGTAGTCGATGAAACGAAGCACTAAAATCTACTAAACCTACCAATGGTTCCTAGCAAAATTCGTTTTGAAAAAGCATCAGAAAAGTTTGCGAACTTAATCAGGAGTGGAAATATGAAAATTGCATTTTCTGCATGAGAAAAATGCATTTTCCAAAGTGCATATAATATGAAAAATTTGCAACTCGGAAAATATCGACAGAAATGAGTTGCAATTTGTTACTCGGAGGTTTTCGAGGTCGCTAAACACGAAAATGTTAACGATATGATGGTCCTGGAGCTACCTGGTGCCTAGGGTGCACCTCGTCTTCTGGAATTTTATGTTATTTTTATTCGAAATCAATGTAAAATCTTTACTCGTGGGATTTTGGGGTTGCTGTTATAATATAATATTCCGTTGATGAATGACTATCTCATGCAACTTTACATTATAATATCAAAAAATTATTCAAAATATTTTTTAATTTGCCGCTTTCAAGCAGTTGGCAGCACTGATGAAAAGCCAGGTGATACGAATTATCATTTTCTTTCAGAGCAGCTAGAGCTCCCGTCGTCTTACATTCACAAGTACTCTTATACTTATTCTCTCACACGTACTAGTACACAGATATCCTCAAAGTCACATAGTAAGCGTGCGTTGTTTTTCTATTCCGTATAATTTAAATTATTATAGAAATTATTTATTATTTTTTTCAAGTGGTTCAGTGCCGAAAACAAATTGATTTTTTTTTAATGTTATGAACAATATTATTTTCAGTTTTTATTAGGTGAAATCTTGAATGGAATCGTGATAAACTATGATATTACTGATCATTCACCTACCGCTTTCACCGTAAATGGAAAAAACTTGGAAAACAACTCGAAAGGAACAGCATCACCTTCTTATATATCATATATCAATCATAAAAAATTCAAACGAGACTTACAAACGGTAAAGTGGGAAAAAATGTATATGAAAAATAGTCCAAATGCAAAGACAATAGCTTTCATCGAAATAATTTGTGAACATCATGAAAATAACAAAAATGTAGTGGTGAAAAATACGAGAAAATCCCAAAACAGCCGTGGATCACAAAATGACTTCTTCATTCAATAAACGAGAAAAACAAACGCTATATGATGTTCCGATAAAATCCAAATGATACAAACCTGAAAGAAAATTACATGCATTACAAAAATAAACTTCAGATACTTATAAATATCTCGAGAAGAGAATACTTACATAGATGTATCGAAAAAAGTGGTGTTGAGTCCAAAGCTCTCTGGAGCCACGTGAATAAAAATTTGCAAAAAATTTCAAATCTGAAAAAGATATTGAGATGATTAGAAACCCGAAAAATGGGATGATAGGGGATGAAATCTTGATAGCAAATAGTTTCAATGAATACTATAGTGACATAGGCGCAGAATATGCTAATAAGATAGAAGAGCCAACTGATATTATAGAGTATAAATTTTGTTTGAGAGAAACTTTTTTATCTCCCACTGATCCAATGGGGGTTGAAAAATTTATATCTGAGCTTAAATCAAATAAAGCTCCAGAATTTGATGGGTTACGCTCTGAGACGCTGAAAGAGATAAGACAGGAGATATCTACTCCACTTTCTGATCTCATAAATGAATGTAGTATAGGATGTTTTCCAGAGTGTTTGAAAAACGGCATCATCAAGCCACTACATAAAAATGGAGACAGAACTAAATTGTCGAATTATAGACCAGTTACCCTCATTTCCAATATTGCAAAAATTTTTGAGAAAACCATTAAACAGCGAATGGTAAGCTTTCTGGACAAACACAATCTATTGTCGGAGAGCCAATATGGGTTCAGGAAACACAGGTCGACTGAGGACGCAATAAGGAGTTAACTACGTATATTTACGATCGCATAGATAGAAACGTATCGCTGCTTTGCATATCCATAGACTTATCTAAAGTCTTCGATACCATTCCCTAAGATAAACTACTTACTAAGTTGCAGAAATATGGATTCAGAAGTGTGACATTGAAGTTATTCACAAGTTATTTAAATGGTAGGAAACGAGTGGTTAAAATTGGAACTGATTTGAGCGATGAAAGGTAGATTACTTACGGCGTTCCCCAGGGAACGGTATTGCGCCCGTTATTATTCATATTATACGTGAACGACGTTTTTCAAATTGAACTCGTGGAAGTGTTTTGAGTTTCGCTGACGATACCACAGTACTTTATGAGGCCAGCACATGGGAAAATCTACAAAAATAGCAGAAGAAGATTTCGCGGAAATAGGGAAGTGGTTGAAACATCATAAACTAACACTAAATGCAGAAAAATCAGTATACGTACCTTTCACCTCTTACTTATCCAATTTTCCAAAGCAAGGCGCACTGAATATCGACAAGGACACTATCATTAGTGAGGTTAGATCTCACTTCAGGAACAGTAAAATTTTTAGGCATTGTGCTTGACCGACATATGAGATGGGATCACCACTGTTGTTATGTGGCAAAAAAACTTCGGAGGTTACTGGGCATTTTCAAATACTACAAAAGTGAAATGAATATAAACTATCGGAAAATATTATATCACGCATTCGTGCTAGTACATCTTACATATGGGAATGTTGGGTGGGGAGGAGTGTATGCCTGCCATGTTGAACAACTAAATATTTTGCAGAAATGGATCCTGAAAATCATGTATGGTAAAGGGCGCATATTTTCGAGTGGAGATATTTGTGCTTTGTCAGGAATAAATGACATTAGACAGTTGTATGCTCTGAAACTAGTAACTCAAGTATTTACGAGTAAGACGAATTTAAACCCCATTGATCATAAATATGATACAAGGGAAAAGACTCAGACTACAAAACACTACGCTCGAATAAAAGAATAGGACAAAGATCCAGCAAATATCTGGCACCACGAGTCTATTCGCGTAAACCAGTAGACTTGCGAATCTTGAAAACTACAAATGTTTCAAAAAGAAAGTGGAGCTTTTGATTCTTTGTGCCGGAAGAACAAAACAGACAACTTATTTAATCATCGGAAAAACGAAAGTGCCTAGTTTGAATACTGAGTTCAGAAATTTCGCGGAGTGACTTAAAAAAAGAGAAGGAAAAATATCTAAAATGTGAGAAAGAAATCCTAAATTGTGACTAAAATACCTGAATTGTGACTGAAATACCGGATTTGACTAACTTCCGATTGTGAACAAAAAAATAAACCTATCGTGACGAACAATTCAAGAAACATAGTGACTTTTTGTTTCGTAATTACGCGCTGTGAAACTAACTTTACTTTGAAATAGAAAAAACATTCCACGCAAATGAAGTTGTTATAAATTTAAATTTAACAAAATATACCTATCTCAAAGGCGAACAGGCGAGGCATTCTTCGGAATGATTTATCCTCTGCTTTTTCATTGTTTATTACTATGTATGTATGAAATTAATTGCAATAAACTTTTCATTATCGTGGACTTATGCACTATCTCAGCTGTTATCTGGATATGATTTACCTTTCCCAGATTCAGCAATCAAAGGAATAGACTCGATTACAATATACTTGACATAAATTTCCTAACTATCCTACATGTATTAAGAATTATAGCTTTTGCATTTCTATATAGGTATTCTTATGCAATTCTAATTTCTTATAGTTAGTTATTATATAATGAACTTTATTATTATTTATTATCGTGGACTTATGCACTATCTCAGCTAGTAGCTGGATATAATTTACCTTTCCCAGATTTAGCAATCAAAGGGAATAGGCTCGATTACAATATACTTGACATAAATTTCTAACAATCCTACATGTATTAAGAATTACAGCTTTTTGCATTTCTATATAGGTATTCTTATGCACTTCTAATTTCTTAAGGCTATCATGCAAAGTTTTGGGTATTAAGCCAGTCGAGGATACGATGACAGGAACGATATCTATTTTGTCGAGGTGCCACATCTGCTTGATCTCAATAGCAAGGTCTGTGTATTTGGACTTTTTCTCCTGGAACTTATTCAGCACGTTGTTATTATTTGGTATGGCGACATCCACCAGCATTGCTGTCTTGGCTCTCTTATCATACACCACTATGTCCGGCCTATTATTCGTCACCATTCTGTCAGTGATAATAGGCCTATCGTAGTATAATCTGATAGAGTCATTTTCCAATACGGGCGCCGGTTGATACTTGTAATATGGCTGGAATGTATTCAGAAGTCCGTACTTGTGTGCAAGTTTCTGATGGATAATGTTGCACACTTGATTATGCCTGTGAAGATAGTCTGTATTGGCCAGTTGTTCGCATCCGGACGTAATATGCTGTATCGTCTCCGATCTTATATGGCATTTTCTGCACCTATCTGTTTGTAATGTTCCGTCCTTCATAATAAATTTTTTGTAGTTGTTTGTAGCGATCACTTGGTCTTGGATGGCCATAAGGAATCCCTCTGTTTCCGCGAATAATTCTCCTTTCATCAACCATTTGTTGGAGGCTTCTTTGTCGATGTGTGGTTGATTAATCTCATGGTGATGTCGTCCATGCAATTCCTTTCTTGACCATTGCTCTTGTTTTTCAGTATCTGATTGGAATGGTAGATTCAGCAGGTCATCTCTGGTAGCAAGATTTAGAGGTGTATATCCCTTATCAGCCAACGATACCACTCTATGTAGGTCAGAAGTGAGAGCTTTTGCTGAGAAGAATTCTCTGAGATTTCTTATCTGTTCGGTGTGTAAATTGACAACATCTATTAATCCGCGTCCTCCTTCTTTCCGCTTCAAAGTTGTTCGTATCACAGACGATTTTGGATGATTATATATTATTATTATTATTATTATTATTATATTAATACAGAATAATAGATGTTGAGTGATATAGAATAAAACTGGTTTGAGAGTGGTATTCAAGAAGATTTTTTCTTATTCAGACCATCAAGTGTCAGTTGGCTGAAACGTATCGATACAGAATGTATCTTATGGCCGTTACAAAAAATAAAAAAGGATTGATTGCCAAAATTCTGCCAACGGTAGATGCTTTCACACAACATCTGAAAAGAGTTTATTTACAAGTTAAGACTTGGTCGTACGAAGATGGAGTTTTAAATGTTACAGACTGGGGATAGGAGTTCAAAGAAAACTCCTATCATCCAGTGAAGATGACGTAAAGATGACACAGCTTCCTGGTCCACCGAGTGTCATGAGCTTAATATTTTCAGTTGCAAAAAGACTGTGGTACCTCATGTGGATGTAGGAAGAATGGCTTATTTTGCAATTTGTAATGAAAAATTATGGGTCCAATTGCACGAATATGGAAAACTTTGAAGAAAATCAATCTGATGCAGAAGAGGATTAAGGAGAACCAAGTCTGAATCATACGACTATTTGTTAACCATATTCTTTTAATGAATGAAAAATTTGTTTGTATTCATACTCAATAAATCATATTTCAACTACTATTCGATACCACACTTTCGTAAAAACCTTAAATATCACATTTACATAAAACTCCAGGAGACGTGGTGCACCGTAGGCAGTAGGTGGCTCGAGGATTATCGCCGTTATCATATTCGTGTTCAGCGACCTCAGAAACCCCCGAGTAATGACTATCGACTGATTTTGAATGAAAATAATACAAAACTCCAGGAGACGAGGTACACCCTGGGCACCAGGTGGCTCGAGGACCATTGCCGTTATTATATTCGTGTTCAGAGACCTCGAAAACCCCCGAGTAACAAATTGAAACTCATTTCTGTCGATATTTTCCGAGTTGCAAATTTTCGTATTATATGCAATTTGGAAAATTCATTTTTCTTATGCAGATAATGCAATTTTCATATTACAACTCCCAATTAAGTTAACAAACATTTCTGATGCTTTTTCAAAACAAATGCAAAAAGTTTTATAGTGATTGATCTTGCTAGGAAGAATTGGTAGGTTTAATGCTTCGTTTCCTCGACTAGTGTGGTATTGGTAATGGTACAGACTTTTGTTTTATCATAAAAGATGATTCTCAAATCTTGATGATAAGGATGAACGAAGTTTATGAAAACCAGAGTTCTGGAATGAATTTATCCTTAATAGGGTTTCAAGTCAAGCAGCTTGAAAGATCTTCGAAAAGCTTGGCTTAAAATTCAAGCTTCTGATAAATCAATAGTTTGATTAGATTTGATTTTGCATACCAAAAGCTTGACATCTGGCTTCTTCAAGATGCTTGAAACCTTGATACTTGTTAGACCTTAAAGTTAAGTTCAATACTAATGGATTGTTGTCGTACCCGTACAGGAGCAACAGAAGTAGGTGATATTTCTGTCAAACGAAATTTTTACGTAGCTGCAACCCACTGGGATTTCAAAACTTAGTACATACGATCTAGTCAGTTTGTTCCGCAGCGCAACAAGTATATACAAAAACCTCTGCGAGGGAGTTTGGTTCATTCGAAGGAAAAAAGAAGAAATCTATCAGAAGTCATAACAGAAATGTAGACTTTCTGTATTCAACAACAACATTCCAAAAAATATTGATGTCCCCTACAACCTACAACAGATTTTTATATAATATAGAATAGTTTTTAATGAACTGATTTTTTCAGAGGTTTTTCGTGTCACTCGTTGAATACTCAATATTCCTTGTTAAAATATATAGATAACTGAGATGAATATATGTAGTATCATCAGCTAGCCGCCAGAAGTGTAAGTATAATAATCTGTCGATTGAGATTTACTACATTTGGCGATATTCAGCAGAAACCTTTTGGAGAATAAGTGAATCCCAAAGAATTGAAATTGAATGGTGATTTCCTGAGAACCAACACTCAAGAAACTCCAAGGTCTATTACTGTTATACCATTACCATTATACCAGTACGGCGGATCGCACTGAAAGAGAAAACTAGGAAAGTACAATAATCATTAAGTAAGTGATTATCGAAAATGAAAGCTAATGCTCATGAGGACAACAGTTCAGAATTCGACGGTTAAGACGAACACCCATCACATTATGATACTCATATAGTCTCAGCAAATAGAGAACCAATACCAGGGAGAAGTGTTTAGAAAAACAAAAAATATTCAGGACAATAAAGTAAGGTTATTTTTACTTTGTAGAGACAATCCGTTACCTTGATAGTGGTAGTTCTAGCTTCTCTTTCTCAGTTCTCTTCAACTTACTGACTTAGGAACAACGAAGTAACGTGCCGAAGGTTCCAGTGGTCACATGAATATTTTCAATTCCAACCTAGTTCAAGAATTAATTCAATTCAGTTTCGTTAAATACCCATAGACACTTTTCGAGTGTTCACTTAATTCAAAACTATCTCCTTCACATTTTTTTCTGCCACCACCTTCATACTTTTAGCTTCATTGCTTCAGTCTACGCCTATTACATTCTTTCAGAATTTCATTGAGCTGTTTGCTTTTGACGTTTGATTGAGGTTTGAAGTTCGTCATTCGTGCATCCGGTCGAATTCGAATATGTTTTTTCTATGAACGTTAAAACTTATATATTCCTTGGGAAATGAGTAAACGTCCTCTTTTCCATTTCAACCATCTTGTGAAGTTCACAGCTCGTGTTCCGTTAAATACCTGGTAGCTGCGGCCCGAGTGAAAAGTTCGATAGTTGTGAAATATTTCTTTGGTTTAACAAACAATTCCGGCTGTAAGGCGACGTTAGTTTAAATCTGCTTGTCAGGATAGCCTATGATACAGAATACAGAGAATTGTGAGTTTTGGAACATGCGGTTGAAGGAACTTATACCAGGAATCAATTATTTTCTGAGCACCTCTTGAATCTGTCCACCTTTGAAACCGTCTCAAAGAAACTTTAAGACGGTTTTGTCATCTCACTTTTTATCCACCCTCAGCAGCAATAGTTTAAGCAAAAGAACCGATCCACCTGTAGCCTACCGACCTCGCCTGCAATACTAGCAAACTCTTTCATGTCAAGATGAGTTCTTTGGTGATTTCAATTGTTCCCATATTCCGCTGAGTTTCAATTTTATTCAGCTCAGAAGTAATTTCCTAACTACCAGAGAATTAATTTTCAGAAGTAAGCTAGTTTTTTTTCCTTTTTTTTCTCTTAAGAGTTTAGTAAAGAATTTTAACGTTGTATGGAAAGAGAGTTAAAGACTAGAGAACGTTCTCAGCTATAACTGTGATATAGATTTTGAATTTTTTTGCCTGTTTAAAGAACGTCTCTCAACAATTATTGTGTTTTAATTTACTTATTCATTTGTGTCGCTTGATCGTTGTATAGTTAGATTAGTCAATTTTGTGTATGTAGGTGCCTACTTGTTGAACGTCACATTGAATTCAATATTTCACTTCACGTCAAATGTAGTCAATTTTACAGTTCCCTTTCTAGAGTTTTATTAATCATTGTATTAAATTTTGTGAGTTGAATTGTGGCTGTCGGGTAACTATTATCTTGAATGAATTTGGCAGTTTTATATGATGAGTTTGAGTTGACCGGCCTTGTTCTAGAAGCTAACCCTTTTAGAGATAGAGGATCCAAACCCGATTAATTGAATATTTTGAATACCTCTTTCCTGTAGTCCTCATAGAGTGACTGATACCGCTTTCTTTAGGTACTCTGGTGGAAGTATTCACACCGAAACAACACATTATAACTGAAAATTAATAACTGAAACAGTTCTCAGACCTTAACTGCGAAATAAATACTCTTTTTAGCGGACGTGTGTTTCGGTTTCTTAAAAATAAAAGGAAGACTTTCTTCAAAACCAAAACTAGTGTTCTAGTTATTAATTTGATAAAAAACAAATTCATAAAAATTGGAAGAATTTTTCGCAAAAATTAATCCGTTACACCTGCAGAGTGGAAACTAGGAATTATATGAAATTCATAACATTGTATTGACTACTTTTACTAACAAAGATCTTGAACAGGTCAATTTTCATTCTAAAACGAGTTTCACGTAATACTAATTTTTCACAATACCTATTTTTTCGGAAATGTGCAATATCGTCATTGTTATCTGTTGAATGACTTACTTATATACTTACTTATATTACTTATATCTTGAGTACATTTGAATTTTATTTGAATATTTTTAGATCAAATATTTAGTATTATTTGAACCTTCATTCTCGCTTTTACTGATTATAAGATGAAGTTAAATGTTCAATTTCAATTGAGTTCTGTCTCAAATTTTGTATTGTAAATGGAATTTCATTTCGTGTGCCGAGTTGATGCAAGTGTTAAAGAGGGCTGACCGTGTATATATATATATATATCATGCAATCAAACTGATTTCATGAAAAATATAAATCCACCACCCGGTAATTAATACCATTGCCAGGCAATTAGTATAATAAAACATATCCTGGAATAATTATATATTAGGATAACGTTAAATGTTATGAGAATATATCAATCTACCAGAATATATACAAACTATAGCATCATCAAACAATGATATCAATGTATCAACGAGTAGTGTCACAGGCTTTCTCCCCAGAAAAATCCAGTGTATGGACCTTAGTCAAGTAACACTGAATGTTACTCATTAATAGTTTCCTTTGTGTGAAGTGGTGAACGATCGAATAGAATACTGCTCTGAATATAAATATGACAAAATTGTCAGTTAATTATATTACATTTATATAAACAAATAAATAAAATATGAAATGAGATTCTGAGCAGTATAAACTAAAGAAAACTTATGACTCTACCTCATTATTTTTTCGGAAAGAAACCCTACGAAGAATATTACAAGATTTGATGACTGTTATCTTTTGTAACTGTTCAAACAAATTTTTCTTCAGACCCAAAATCTTAATAATTTTGTGAAGATTTCTAGGAATAACACCTGTTGTGGAAATAATAATCAGTAGAATAAATATTTTCTTCATTTTCCACATTTTTTAATCTCGTCGCCAAGCATTATATATTTAGAAATTCTTTCATTGTATTTATTTTGTATATTATGTGTGTTGGGTATAGCAATATCAATTATATATGTTATTTGATTCTGTTTATCATTAAGAATGATATCTGGTCTATTGTGTTTTACAGCTCTGTTGCAAAGAATTGTTTTATCAAAATAAAGTTTATATTTGTCATTTTAACAAATAATCTCAGGTTCATATTTGTGAAATTTTTTCTTTTGGTAATTAGGTCATGTTTAATTCTAGATTAAAATGAATAATATTAGCGACGGCATTATGCCTTTCAAATAATCTGTTAAAGCAAGGACTGAGCAAGATGATAATATATGAAAACTGTTTTGAAGAACAGAAACATCTACGGCAAGAATCATCTATATTTTGTTTGATGATGTGTTTTCTATAATTCCTCGTGAAAACAACCTGAACCTGGATCGCAATTGCCAAGCCTTCTGTTTCTGCAAACAATTCTCCAGATACTAACCATTTATTCGATCCGATTTCATCAATATAATCATTTTTCAATTATTTAGGGTGCTTTTCGAGTAATTCCTTCGGCATCCAATTTTCTCTTTTAGAATTATCATCAAAATCTACTTTTTGCATTGTCAAGTTCAGAGGTGTAAGATTATAATCTGAAGCAACAACAATATCATGTAATTTAGACGTTCTCTGTTTATCATGAAAATGGGAACGTAGATGAAAAATCTGTTTAGTATGAAGATTATTCAAATCAGTTAATCCACGACCTCCAAGATGGGTAGGTAGTGTAACTCTCGGAACAGCTGACTTTGGGTGGTGCTTATGATATCTACAGAGCATTTTCCTTGTTTGACATTGTAATTCATTTAGATCAGTTTTAGACCATTTAATAATTCCAAAAGAAGATGTAAGAATAGGAACTGCATAGGAGTTGATAGCTCTGAAAAGGTTTTTGCTAGTTAAATGATTCTTGATGATAATTCTAAGTCTTTTGTTATATGAACTTCTAATATTTCCCTTAGTGCTTTAGTGTCTTCTCTTGACAAAATCCAAGATATTTATATGTATCTCCTTGATTCATTGGCTCGATTTCGATATTCGAAATCTTTATATAATCAGAGGTGATCTTTCCTTTTTCAATAGAAAGATTTTTACATTATATATATTATATTCTTTTGAAAAGAGAGGATTTATCACAATTTCAATAATTGTTTTTACAATAAATGCTTTTATCTATAACTTTGGTGTGTGTCAGAAAAAGCACAAGTATGAGCTCAGAAAATGTAACAGGGGAACCATACTATCTTGTATATGATTCAATAAACGAGTGAAAGAACCCGAGGAAAAAACTCGTTTCCCTGTCGCTATTGCACTAGCAATAGCTTGTCTGTTTATGATGTGTTAGTGTCGTGTGTACATAAAGAGTACCAAAGATTGTTCTGCTTAGCCGCTTCATTCTCTCTTGTATTCCATGAATTCCAAAAAAACGGTGAAAGGAAGGGGGTTTGGGACAGGAATCTGTAACAATGGAGAAAGAAAACCAGCAGAAAAATATTTCAACAATCAAATTCTTATATGTCTAAACAAATCTAAGAAAAGATTTTACATAGCAAGCAAGGCCATAAAAAGGACTAAGGAGATAATCAAAAAAATACACAACCTGTGATATTTCCTCAAATTCCTTCTCTGTTTGACTGCGAGAGCCCCGATGGCCACGTTCAATCTTCCTAGTGATGCTGATTATGATCTGTAGATATTTTAGAATCATTATGGACCCAATAATCTGGGTTGACATCGCCCATATATTATTTCTTCGTGGAACTTGTTAAATATTAAGAAAAATTTGCGAAAAAATTTTAACAGTCGTTCGAAAATATAACAAATGTCGTGATTCGAAAACACGTGCATGTGAGTGGTACAGTACATTCAACAGTAGCCGAGATATGGTGGAAGATTTTCATCGCCCTGTTAGGCCATTAACATCTTCTAAAGTTAACATAGATGAAGTGGAAGAAATGCTAATTAAAAATCATAATTTACGGTTGATAGAGATAGGCTGAGAACTTTCTGTTGGAACGTGTTAAAATCACGTCACAGATATTCAAATTTAAAACACCTAATTCCAATCTACCCTCCATCTATGCCCTACAGTTACGCTACTGGCTATCACTTGTCATCATCGAACCACATTTCGACAGTACAACCTAAAAGAAGTCTAATGTGCAAAATGCGCGTGAACACTAGGCCAGTACGACTGTGGAGGATGATGTTTATCTTCGAATGCTTCTGGAAATCTACAACTGCTAAACGGGCACACTGGTAGTTTGATGTGAATCTTTTCCAAACGCAGAACAGATCTCATTTTGTTGAATGAAAAAAAATCGGTTGCGTGTAAAGTCGGTTTACTGACGATAGTTGAACGTGGCAACGTCCTAAAAAGATACTGATGGAATGGCTGCATTTTTCAACAGAATATATTAATTTTATTTGTTTGATAGATATTTGTATAAATATATAGAAGGAGGTACATGAAAATCACAATTGGATTGGTCAAGTTACATTTATTTGTAAGTATAAATAAAATTATGTCAATTTTTATTTATTTTCTTCTACAATGTACATAGTTTTTACAAGTATGAATGTGCTTTGAGCAATTGTTTTACAACTTTTATTTACCATATTCGAACATGTGTGATATTTAACTTCTTACAATTTGTGTTATTCTATTGAGAATAGGACGATGATAGGAAAACTAGGAAATGAAAGGGAGTGTTTTGAGTGTAATGTATCTTGAAAAAGTCAAAGCGACGGTGGTGCCTGTTAGTGTTGCTGACTTATTAACATATTGCTACCGGGATGGGGTCACACACACGATGGAAACACTGATGGTTAACACAAACACTTTTTAATAACGTAAATTTAAAATGAAATGAAAACACGTGGTTCGTTAGTAAACAACGGCGGTTTGGCAATAGGGTCGGTGGCGTGGGTACGGAAAAGCCGGCTTTTGGCAACGCGTCCTGCAGCCGGTTTTCTGAGACAAAGTGTATTCGTAGAGGTCGTCGAAGAGAAAGTGAGAGAGTCTCCGAAATGCACGGATATTTAAACCCTCGGTTCAGGTAGGCCCAGAGTACGTTCTGTGCCTCGCCTGGTCGATGGGCCTACTTGGCGGTCTATGATTGAGAAAGCGTGGTTAACACGGTAACACGCTTATTCGGAGGGGCCTAGAGCGATCTATGGTGATATACCGTAGTGAATACGGTAACACGGCCCCCCTCTGAAGATCGCGGTTAGGCGCTTCCATATTGCCATACCGGGTAATAAAACCATGTTGTATCTTTATTAAAGAAATGTGCATACGTGCACATCATACCATTGAAAATCAAAAAAAAAAATTTTATCAAGTTATCCTACTTAAATCTAATACGACCCTGTGTGCAGTGCGTCTGTGGCCGTCTGACTATCTTACACGCCATTTGGCATCAACGCGATGATGACAAGGGAAACCACAGAAAAACTTGCCTCACGTAAGCGAGTCGTATGGTCTAGATACTTACATTATGAGAGCGTTGTGCAAAGCTCTATTTAAAATATTTAAATCTAAGATATGTACAATAACAAATCTGAGAGGGGGGGGGGGTGTGTTTGAAACGCATCTACTTCGTATCTTTATTTGTCAATCACACATAAAACTTAGATATTAAAAGTATCTGAAAAAGAGATAAATAGTACTGAAAAAAAACAATTTACTAACCTAAGACACATAGGACATATGATGAGTTTATCATACGTTGAACAACTGCGACTGTGAGTAGGTTCTAGATTCACTAGCGCACTGGTCGTTTAACAACACTACAACACTACACTCCCACACTCGTCTATGGGCGCCACTTGGTGTTGTCTTCGGTCCAAGAACCGAATGCTTCATTCACAGCTGCTGCGGTAGTGGATTAATTCTGCGGTAGATGAATTAGACGAATACTATCCACGTGCGTCGTTGCTATTGTTCGCGTTGGTCCTACCACGTGCGTCAGATTCACCTCGTGTGCGGAAGTAGCGGAATTCTTCACTTGGATTCTCGTATTAATATTTATCGGCTAACTCAGTCGGGATGGGTTCTTTTTCTCAACGGAGAAAACAATGCCCTAATGCACACGTTGGGCTCCACTTGCTACCGGGATGGGGTCACACACACGATGGAAACACTGATGGTTAACACAAACACTTTTTATAAACGTAAATTTAAAATGAAATAAAAACACGTGGTTCGTTGGTAAACAACGGCGGTTTGGCAATATGGTCGGTGGCGTGGGTACGGAAAAGCCGGCTTTTGGCAACGCGTGCTGCAGCCGGTTTTCTGAGACAAAGTGTATTCGTAGACGTCGTCGAAGAGAAAGTGAGAGAGTCTCCGAAATGCAAGGATATTTAAACCCTCGGTTCAAGTAGGCCCAGAGTACGTTCTGTGCCTCGCCTGGTCGATGGACCTACTTGGCGGTCTGTGATTGAGAAAGTGTGGTTAACACGGTAACACGCTTATTCGGAGGGGCCTAGAGCGATCTATGGTGAGATACCGTAGTGAATACGGTAACAATATGATGCACAATCAAGAGAGAAATGTTTTGTCTATTTCACATTCGTGTTGAAGTCGCCACAAAGAAGAATTGGTACATCGGTATGAACTTCCATGATTGGATGTACATACTGGTTGTTGTAAACATACGGAAATATGCAGCAGAATACTGATATTATAGATACTTGCTCCACGATGAATATAAAGTGCGCCAAGAACCGTTTTATATGTGGTATCAGCGGTGAAGCAGGTAACTTCTGCCAAGCAAACGTCACCAGTGTTTCTAATATGGCGGGTTGTATCTGACAGTTCAAAGTTAAGAATTATGGCCGTGGATGTCGATGATAAGTTTCTATAAATTGCCTCTCCACCTGCTGCGTTCGTTTTAGAATCTGATGGATTATTTTTCCGGGCTGCACATTCAAAATTTTCAATTGAAATTGGACCACAATTGTCACGCATCCACGTTTCAGTCAAAGTCTAAGTGGCTTTTTATAGAATTCCTATCATTCTATATATGTATATATATATATATATATATATATATATATATATATATATAGAATGATAAGAATTTTATGAAAAAGACACACATATGTAACTTGAGATAGGAAGAATTATTCAAATATCCGTAGATCAATGAATAATCCTCCTGACAAGAGCTAGTTCCCATATATGCGTGCTATGCACGCAACCCCAAACGCCACAATAGTGCAACTAAGGAGGATGCCGAGAAACGAAGCGGCAGACTGCAGTTTCGCCTTTATTAGAAGCTCATCAGTGTCACATATCGCATATTCCAGAAAGGACGCACCCCGTACATACGTATGAGAGTCGCCTTCTATGGACCGACACGGCGAACCCGCTACCGCGCTTCGAGAAAGCGCGAATAATAACAAACAGGTGTGGAATCGTTAAAAATCCAAACATTGGGGAGACATCTTTCGTCGTTCCGTGAATGACATCTACGGTAGAAAACAAGCGAAATATTCCCGCTGGAGTAGTGCTCTTTTCTCTGTTTCGAGATAAACCTCCCGTCGGTAAATACTTGGTGGGACAAATATATATATATATATATATATATATATATATATATATATATATATATATATATATATATATATATATATATATATATATATATATATATATATATATATATATATATATATATATATATATATATATATATATATATATATATATATATATATATATATATATATATATATATATATATATATATATATATATATATATATATATATATATATATATATATATATATATATATATTCTAGATATATCTTCACAAAAGTATTGGGATTTTGGCTCTGAAGAAAAATTTGTTTGAACAGTTACAAAAGATAACAGTCATTAAATCTTGGAATATTCTTCGTAGGTTTCTTTCCGAAAAAAAAAAAGAGTAGAGTCATAGGTTTTCTCTTCAGTTTATACTGCTCAGAATCTCATTTCATATTTTATTTATTTGTTTATATAAATGTAATATAATTAACTGACAATTTTGTCATATTTATATTCAGAGCAGTATTCTATTCGATCGTTCACCACTTCACACAAAAAACTATTAATGAGTAACATTCAGTGTTACTTGACTAAGGTCCGTACACTGGATTTTTCCGGAGAAAGCCTCTGACACTACTCGTTGGTACATTGATATCATTGTCTGATGATGCTATAGTATGTATATATTCAAGTAGATTGATTCTCATAACATTTAACGTAATCCTAATATAAATTATTCCAGGATATGTTTTATTATAATCATTTCCTGGCAATGGTATTAATTACCGGGTAGTGGATTTATATTTTTCATGAAATCAGTTTGATTGCATGAACATATATATGAGCAACTCGTCGTTATATATATATATATATATATATATATATATATATATATATATATATATATATATATATATATATATATATATATCTATATATATAATTTGTAGTAGTACATTGCGACTCGTCGTGGTAAAACCCCTATATTTATATATATATATATATATATATATATATATATATATATATATATATATATATATATATATATATATATATAATTTGTAGTAGTACATTGCGAATTATTTTATTGTGAGTTGTGAGTATGTTTCGATTGCTATAGAAAAATTCTGGATATTCTGTGTACATAATATGGTTGATCAAGAAATAATTTCAGTTGAAATGCTGTGCATATTATATTTGTTCTTTATCGAAGGTTAGGTTAGGTTAGATTTCATGAATTTGAGTTGGAATATCCTGAAATGATAAAAAATTGACCTCTTTCAGTATCTTTTGCTAGTATCACCCTTTCCAGAGTTAATTGCATTGTGAAATTTCAGTTTAAATACAGTGCATATTATATTTGTCCTCTACAGAAGGTCATATTGAAGTTCAGGAAAAACAGATCATAATTATTCAGTTTGAAAGTTTAATAGTGTAAAATAAAAATTCCTTACAACATATAAACTCTCATTAAATCACACAAATTCTATTTCAAGCACATAAAAATACATATAAAATTCATGAATTCAATAAAAAAAGAATTTTTAATATTTGGAAGACTCGGCAGCGAATAGTTTTGTCAACTTGATAATCCTATCTTTCTGTTCGGGAGTGAGGTATGATAGCCTTTGGGGAATAGCCAAATTTTCCAGCCCTCCTATATTCTCCAACTGATTGTATACTGCATCGCTCCAATAAAGCACTGGCATAATCCACTGTGCCATCATGTAGGCATACAAACTACATCTTCTTAATTCCTGATCGATCCATCCATAATTCAAAGGAACTACAACATCTTTAGATTCAATGCAGCCAAGTTTATCGGTGATATTTTGATGCAGATTCAGAAGATAATATTCGAGAATACTTTTGCGGTTATTTGAGAGAAACTCAGGTTCGAGATTAACGTAGAGGAAGAAACTCAAGTCTGTTGCTGGGGTACTATACACTATGTGCTGTAGATCTAAAATTGTAATCAGGTCTCCTCTGTAAAGTGTATTATTAACCCATAAACTACCATGATTAATCACTCTTATGGGTACATCTTTTTGGACAATTTCCTTCTGTTCCCTCCAAGCATCCTTCTTCAATTCCTCAATTAATTTGGTATATTTCTCGGCCTCCTTTCGTTCGCCAAGCACTCCTAGAATTGTATCCAGAACTGTAGCTTGCTTGTCTCCCAGAGGCGTTGATTCGGGTAGTGGCACCTCAATTATCTTATTTTTCAGAGAATCAAAGTTGGCCTTATCTAAATGCTGCATTGTGATGGACGCCGCATGGAGCTTCGCCATTTCCTGAAATGAAATACAAATCTAATTAGCAACGTCCATAGTTTTGTGAAATAGTTCATGTTTCTACTTATTGTTTAGCTCAATTCGCATATAGCGAATTCACAAGTCTTTCAAATTTAGAACTGCTTTATTTGAAAAAAAGGATTAAAGAGAAGTATGTAGCCTTTATGTACAAGATGTTCCAAAGTCAATGGTTTTGCGTGAAAGCTATGTGGAATATTACATATTCAACAAAATGGCCCACTTTCTCGGTGTCGATTTATAACCTTATTAGTGAAAACCAATTTCATTCATCATTTTTTGTTTAGGGGTATTCCAAAATTTTCGATTTCCCAGATTTGAACAAATGACATTATCTCGGATACTAATTGAGTTACATAAGCATATTTTCACATTCCTCAGACATTTTTTTGAATAAAATCCAGAGATGCATTCGAAAACTTTTATAACCCAACGGTTTCAGGTAATAATAATAATAATAATAATTTTTATTCACTCAATCATAATCACAATGTGAAAACCCCCCTTCCATTACAAACTATAGAAAAAAACACAAATTATGACCATGACGAATGAACAAAACACATCAAGGATTACCCACTAAGGCACTAAGGCTAAGCCAGTGCGTGGGTACGCAACTACAAACAGAGAAACACAAAAGGTATGCTATGATCAACGAAATACAAATCAACAAAAAAAAAATTTATATGGATCAAAACAAACAATGGATGTCATTTTTATCTTTCATTCTGAGAAAATGATTGACCTTCCTTTTGAAACTATTTATATTGGGTACAATTCTGATGTTTAGTGAAGATCGGGTCCCATATCCATGATCAACATATTGAAGTTTGTTTTTACTTTTGTGAATTTGTGTTACACAATCAAGGAAATACAGCTGCCTGACATCCAAAACACCAGTTTGTTTATATCTGAGGGGTAGGTAATTGGTTTTTTTGAAATTATTTTTAGAATTTTTTTCTATAAGATTTCCACTTTATTCAGATAACAGCTTGCTGCAGCACCATATATCGTGATGCCGTATCTAATTCTGCATTCTACAAGGCCGTGATAAATCATCTTCAATCTACGAAAATCGACAAACTTAGCAAGGAATCCAAACAAGTAGAGCAAACTCCTCAGAGACTTAACCAATACTTCAATATGATAGTCCCATCTTAAATTTTGATCAATTAGTACTCCAAGATACTTCACAGTTTCTTTTTTGTAGTACACTTATGTTTTCTTTCAATATAAGGTATACGAAAAAATTGGCCGCGTTGCATAAAGTATATTTTTCTTTTCCGAAAATATATAATATGACAATAATATTACTACGGCGTATTTTTAAAGAAATGAAAAGAAATTCGCTACCTAATCTCATTCGCAAAACAATTTCCTATGGCAATATCAGTAGCATTAATCTATGAATATGGAAAGATTACAGAGCGGAACTTTCGTAACTGATCAAGGTGTATCATTATTTAATCACACAACAGAGAACGCCCCATCATTGTCAAAGTAATTAATTATTATCTCCCCATTTGTAAGATTTTTGCATTGTTAGAAAGAGTTTGTGGTATTTTGAAAGGTTTGTCAAAATGGAATAAAGAAACGGTGAGAATTATGATATGATTTCTTTTTTAATTTCAAGCTGCTGGTTATCTGTATCTATCTATGATACTGGAGTAATACCGGAAAATTGGATGCACTCGACATTTATTCCCATTCCAAAGAAACCAAATGCAAAATCCTGCGACCAATACCGCCTAATAAGTCTAATTAACCACTGGACTAAGACATTTACAAAAGTGATCCAGAACAGAATCCACACAAAGTGCGATCTAGAGGTCAGTGAATCGCAATTTGGTTTCCGTAATTCTCTGGGCACAAAGGATGCTTTTTTTTGCTCTGCAGGTTTTAATCCAGCGTTGCAGAGACACAAATAAAGATGCATATATCTGCTTTGTCGACTTTGCTAAGGCATTCGATAGCGTCAACCATGAACGACTCGTATCCATCCTACAAAAAGTAGGTCTTGACAATAAAGACGTAAGAGTAATAACTAATCTCTACTGGGGCAGATCTGTCGGGTCAAAGTAGACAATAGCTTCACGTATGATATCGAAAATAAGAAAGGCGTACGTCAGGGTTGCATTTATCCCCTCTTCCCTTCAACAGATACACGGAAGAAATCTTCAAGGGAGCGCTGTACGAAGTAGAAGTATAAAGATGAATAGAGAACTGATCAACAACATCAGATACGCTGATGATACAGTTATACTTGCCAGCGACGTTAACGAATTGCAGCAACTAGTGGAGAGAGTGCTAGTCGTTAGTGAACAGTATGGCTTGAAGCTCAACGTTGAGAAGACCAAGTGGATGCGTGTTAGTAAACGACCACAACAATGGGAACAACTGGTAATAGGCACGAAACCAGTGGAACAGGTCAACAAGTACTCCTATCTCGGATCTTTCGAAAGTTCAGATTGGGATCAGTCCATGGAGATAAAACAAGAATTGAGAAAGCAGGAACAGCATTCAATCAACATAAAACCATTATTCACCAGTAGAGATCTATCTATCAATTTAAAATACAGACTGGCAAAATGCTACATATTCTCAATTCTGTTGTATGGTGTGGAAGCATGGACGATGACGGAAAGACTAATAAAAAAACTGGAGGCATTTGAGCTGTGGGTCTACCGCCGCATTCTACGCATATCATGGACGGACCACATTACCAACGAGGAGGTCCTCCGTAGGCTTGATAAACAGAGAATTCTTATTTACCGTGAAAAAACGTAAAATGGAGTACTTTGGACACCTAATGCGTCACGAAAAATATCGCCCCCTCCAGTTTATCATGCAGGGAGGACAGCAAGAGAGGCCCTGGTAGACGAAGACATTCCTGGCTGCATAATTTGCGTCAGTGGTACGGGCTCACTACCATACAGCTCTTCAGAAGTGCAGCTAACAAGATACGAATAGCTATGTTAATCGCCAACGTCCGTACCGGATAAGGCACCAAGAAGAAGAAGAAGGTTATCTTTAACAGCGATTCCCGGATCGACACCATCCTGAAAACCGTATTTTTGAAAGGCTAGAAAATAATTTGCGAATCAACATTTCGTTCAGAATACCGATGGTCAAAGAAAATGAAAAAGAGGAACTGAAACGAACTTAATTGAAGTAGTAATTGAAACAAGCTGACAAAATATCAAACCATTAACGTATTCACTTATAATATACAGGGTGCTTCAACGAAAACTGAACAGAGGCTTCATCTACCAAGATATTCATTTCTGATCAAAATGCAAAAACAAGTCAATTTTTGTTTCAAAGGGAACATCTTTAAGGGGACATTATTTGCCTGAAACATCAACCACCCTAAGCGAGGGTTGCAATCCTTGAACATTTTTAATAGGAAAGATGGGTCGAGTGATGACTCAAAAGAAAGGTGGTATCTTCGTCTACATTGCATTGAACGAATTTCCATTTTTAATTGAAAACTGTAAAAGATGCAGGGTGAGCAACTGAAAGATAGGAAAGACTATCTCCCTGAGACTATTCAAGTTTCAGTAAGGTATAATGGAACAGATCCATGCTGATCATTGACAGTCATCATCAAGTACCATCCTTATCTCGAATTTCAATCCCTAGAGCAGGGGTGACACCCCTTGAAAATTTGGAAGAGGGTAGATGGGTCGAGTGATAACTCGAAAGAATGGTATTATCTTTGTCTACATTCCCGTGAAAGAATTTTCATTTTTGATTTAAAACTGGAGAATATACAGAGTCAGCCACTGAAAAATAGAGAAGACTATCGCCCCAAGTCTATTGGAGTTTTGGTGCGAGAAACTGGAATAGATTCATTTTAGATCAAAACTGTCATCTTTCTAAATCACCCTCATCTCGAATTTCAACCCCTAGAGCAGGGGTAATATTTCGATCTTGTGATACCTTACAAATAAAGGATTTCGATTGCCTTTATGACTGCTAGCAATAATTCTATTCTCATTGAGTTCCATAGGAGTTAAAGGATGCAAAACGGAAAAGTGACTGAAGATGCAAAGCATGGCATACCATCTATCTTCGACCAGTATCAAACAGGGGTTGATTGTTCACTGAATAAACCCCTTTTAAAAGACAGTTACTCATTTGAGACATCCGATTTCAAAGGTAATAGATAAAAAAACTAATACAATGGCTGAAAATAAAGAGGGGAATGAACGAAAGGAGAAAATTAACGAGTAGAAGTTGTACTTTATTACACGATAAAATGAACGGAACTGAAGTCACAAAACTCAACGTAAATGTTCGAATTGTTGGCCACTAACTTCCATGCACATAAACAAATTTTGGGTGAAACGTTCACGGACATTCTGTAAAATTTCAGGTGTGATTTGGTTACACACATTGATGATGCGATGTTTCAGATCATTCAAATCAGCAGGTTCAGTTTTATAGATTATACTTTTGAGGAGGTCCCATAGGAAAAAGTCTAATGGACCCGAGATCCGGAGATCGTGGGGGCCATTCCGTTGGGCCTCTTCTTCCAATCCAACGACCAGGAAAATCTGTATCTTCTACATGAAATACAACCTCGTTCTCCGAATAGCGAGGGTCATTCTCAATGATCTCCGTTATTGTGGGTCGATAAATTCTTCCAATAGTTGATAATACAACCCTCCGGTAAGATTTCCAGGAATGAAAAACGGTCCAATGAGGTGATCGCCATAAACACCAAACCAAACATTTAGTTTTTGAGGCAGCTGAGTGTGACTTTCGTGGAATATTTACGGCTTAGAATCTGCCTAACGGCAGTTATGGCTGTTTACCGTTCCATTCAGAAAAAATGTACATTCGTCCAAAAAACACGAGTGAAATAAATAATGAGGGATTGTTCATGGCTCTCCCACTTATGGTCTCGCAGAATTGAATCGATCGAAATCATCTTGGTTGAGTTCTTGAACTAATTCGATTTTATATGGATGAAACTTATGCCCTTTCAGAATGCGGAAAATACTCGTTAAGTTTACACCACTTACATCTCCCGATTTCCGCAGGCTTAGGGTAGGATCAACCACCGCTTGACCAAGCACCGCCACTTCTACAGCTTCATTTCTTACTGGCCGCTAAATTACGCGCACCGATCCAGTTTCACGAAATTTGGCAACTAATTCTAGTACATACTTCGAAGTCACTTTAGCACCTTCGTGGCGTTGTTTGAAGATACTGGCCGTTCTGTTCGCGTATAGAACAGTTTATATCAGAACTGAAAAATAGTTCAATCATTTCAACCCTCTCAGTTATCGAGTAAACCATGACGATTTTATGAAAACTGAATTTCGAATAGAAGAGAAACTATTGTGATGAATGCAACAGAATTTTCACAACAAATGCGGAATAAAATTGGGACGATGAAATTGAATACAAAAGGTACGAAAACATTAAGAATCAATTTTTTTGTTGAAGAAATCTGATCATTGTAACATCTGCGTTCCTGATTCGTAGTGTTGATTCGTATCGTCAAATAAGAGTCATTTAACATGAGGACGATGATCATACAGTATCACCTGTGAAAACAAAAATGTTTCCTTTCAGTCAACTGATCAACTGATGAAAACGCATGTACATGTGAACCCAACTCTAGATGCATTGCTCGCATATCGTACAACGAATGTTCAAAGATCAATTGAGTTACTATGACTGATGGTTTTATCGTTTTCTTTCAAGGTCCATAATCTTTCATAATCATCCTAATGTTTCAGCTGCTCACCCAGTAATTTTGATAGAGAACGAAAACTTGCACACCATTGTGGAGACAAACAAATATTCTCTCTCAGAAGGTTATAACTGGACCCATCTTTTGCTTTAAAAATAACACACGGTGGTCACCCCTGCTCTAGAGATTGAAATTTGAAATGTGAATGGTGTTTCGGAAGATGACAGTCTTTGATCTGGAATGAATCTGTTCCATGTTTTTGCACTAATACTTGAATAGCTCAAGGCGATAGATAGTCTCTTCTATTTTTCAATAGCTCACTCTGTATCTTCTACAGTTTTCAATCAAAAATGAAAATTCGTTCACGGGGATGCAGACAAAGATAATACCTTTCTTTCGAGGTATCACTCGACCCATCTACCCTCTTCCAAATTTTCAAGGGTAGTCACCCCTGCTCTAGGGGTTGAAATTCGAGATGAGGATGGTACTTGATGATGACTGCCATTGATCAGCATGGGGATCTGTTCCTTTTACTTCACTGAAACTTGTTCGTTCAAGGCGATGTAGACAAAGATACCACCTTTCTTTTGAGTCATCACTCGATCCATCTTTCAATATCAAAATGTTCAAGGATTGCAACCATCGCTTAGGGGGTTAATAGTTCAGGCAAGTTTTGTACCCCAAAAGATGTCCCCTTGAATTAAAAATTGACAAGTTTTTGCGTTTTGATCAGAATTGAATATCTTGGTAGATATAGCCTCTATTCAGTTTTCGTTGAAGCACCCAGTATAATTATAGATGTAACTTAACCGAAGAATACTGAAAATACATTGGACACACACAGAAACGAACATCGAGGTACTGAAAGGGGTGAACTAAGAAAAAAAACTTTTTACACACTGTAAAAAAACCGAAGATATTGTACCTGGGTCACGTTATGAGAGGCGGGAAATACGAAAGATTAAGATCTATTATAGAAGAAAAGTTGAATCGTTTGGGAGGCAAGAACTCCTGGCTGAAAGACCTCACATGCAGACATTCATCCATCAGCAGTCTCTAGAATTCAGATATCCATCTGGATCGCCAATATTCGTTAGGAGAAGGCGGATCAAAAAAAAGGCAACAACGGATATGCATGTTGCACATCCCCTAATTCGATAAAATGGTTTTAAATTTCACTTTTAGAACTTTGACAAATTGAAGAAAAATCTGGGTACATTACTCAAAATTATTGAACAACCGCGGCTTGACTTCTAGTTCTGTCGCCATAACAACGAAAATTTATCTTTTATACAATTTGTTTGAATGTATTATTTGGAAAGGAATGTCTACATAGAGAGCGTAATCATTTAAAAATTCCTGAATGGTCCAATGGAAATTAACGATACAACGTTATAGAATTACTCCCGTGTATCAAAAAGAGATGCCATATAAACACCTCAAAATAGTCTAGGAACACTTACCAATATCTTTAAAATATGAATTTGATGATTCCAATTTATAGAAATCTTTCGCTTTTTGTTAGGATGTATTGAATATAATGTATTCTCAAGAAAACAAAATAATAAATAATAAAAAAATTTGAAATTTGAGAATGACGAAATTTGGTAAAACACAAAAAAAAATCCAGAACTAATATTTTCGAAACGATATGGAAGCACTTATATTTTTCAGTATCCAGAAGGTCCACCTCTGTTACTGATGACACTTTAGCATCGTCGCGGCATGCTCAATATTAAATTGTCTATTACATTTTGGCCTAAGTCATTCCAAGCCCCCTGAACTGCTAATCGAAGCTCCTGTTCATGATGGAAGATTTTTTGACGCAGGAGATTTCTTTTTAGGGTGTCCCACACATGCTCGATGGGATTCTGATCTGGGGAGCAAGATTTCCACAGTAGAAGCTCGATATAATTCTCTTCACGAACGTTCAAGACAACTCTCGCACGATGTTGACGGGCATTATCTTGTTGGAAGAGTGGATTTTGACCCATTGTTTGGAGATACGGTACCACAACAGGTAAAAATATCTCATTTGCGTAAGAATTTCAGTGAGGTTTTTCTGTATGAAAACGAGGTCAGTTCTTCCACCAAGGCATATACCTCCCCAAAACATCACTGATCCGCCTCCCTGTCTAACAACTTCTCGAGCATGCTGGAGACGGTTTTGCTTTCCAGGTTCCCTCCATATTCGAATTCTTCCCGAATCGGGATAATAACTAAATCTAGATTCATCACTGAAGAGAACGGTGGCCCACCTCTCTTGATCCCAGTTTACGTGTTCTTGGCACCAAGCTAAACGAGCAGCGTGATTTCCATGGGTCAGTTTTGGAACTCTTGTAGGACGTCTGGAGTGGAGTTGACCTTCGTGCAGTCGATTTCTCACAGTTTGGTCGGAAATTTGTACATTATGAACTCTCTTGAGCTAATTGAGATAATGTGGTTGTAAGATCTCTTCTGGCTTGTAAAACCAAAAATCGGTCTTGGGCGACTGTAGTTATCCTGAAACGACTTATATGGCGTTCTTCTACGCTACCTGTTTCATTGTAACGCGACCATGAACGGTTTATGACACTTGGGCTACTTCCCAGAACCCTGGATACTTCCCGTTGTGAGCTCCCAGCTTAGAGCATGCCAATGGCTCGTAACATCTCTTCTCTAGTCAAATGTCGTCTTTCCATGGTCGAATCACAAGACTTGAATCTTTTATTTGTGCTTACAACAGAAACAAAGTTCCAACTAACTAATTTCAAACACTGAATACATGAAATGATTATAAAGCAGCGTCGCATCTGCTACATTTTTAAATTTTATAAAAAAAAATCTGTTGCGGCACCCTACATAATTTGGTGAGAAATTGATGCAGATGTTCATTTCTTTAAAAAATAATCCATATTTATCTTTCTGGATACGATATATCGATATTCAGAAGTGTTACCTAGACTTTTTTGGGGTGTTTATTGATAAAGAAGATAAAATATAATTTCTAACTCAAGTTTTCTGCTATAGACGAGATTTTTAACTTGTACACCGCCAAAATTTAATCTTTTAGTTCTTTCAAACGTGGTGAATCATGACAATTCAAGCCATTTGAAAAAAGTTTGTTATTGCATAAAATACGCGATATGCATAACTACTGAAATCTTTATTTCTCACCTGAATAGGAGACCAGACTAAGTTCCATTCTGTGGCAAGTTTCTTGTTGGCAGATTCAAATCCACTGTTACTCATGTCTTCTAGAACAACGGTGCTGGGGTCGCCATGGATATATTTAGGTACACGCATGGGGGCACACACGTACTTATTCAAAGTTGGAATTACTTCCTCATAAGCCAAAATTTCGTTCTTGAAAGCAATATCAGTATGCATCAGAGCATTCTGAGCTTCATTTTCAGGCCTGGCCTTGACAATTACACTGTCCTGGTGCACTGGAAGAGAGTAATGACTGTTATAAATTTAGTTCAATGAGAACTTCCGATGTAATGAAAAGGTTACTTTAGGTTTGCAATTAATGTTATTCTGATACCGGGAATACGTTTTACATACTATAACAAATTTAATGTATAAATTTTGTTTCAATTTATTTATACTTTCATTTCGCGTTTGACGAACTCTGTTGATTAGATTTTTCAACTTACGATTGGTTAATATAATTAAAGATGAATTATTATTATGGAGGAAAATGGTCGTATAATTTTATATGAGGGACTAAAAATCAAGCCCCGACCAGTTTTTGAAATAAGAATCAATCTCTTATTGAGTATAAATAAGCATTTATTTTCTTCTGGTATTCGAATACTTTGGTTATTAATTATGAATACAGGTTGACTAAGTCTAAATATAACATAGACTAAAACAGTGCCTACTGATGCAAATTAGTCCTTTAATATGTTACATGAGCTTCACATTCTATAGAAGACGTAATTTTATGTTTGCGACATATGGGGGGAGGCGCAATAGAAGCTTAACCCCAAGTTTGTGGGCTTGCCGCTCTTGTCCACCGGCCATCATCTTGGAAAAAGTGGTGCAAACACCTTTTCCGCGATATCTCAGAAACAATACGTTCTACAAAAAATTTGTGAAGATATAATTTGTAGCAAATCGCTTTGTCTACAAATACAGGGTGTTACATAATAGTATGTCACAATTTGAGGGGGTACATCTACGTGCAATTTCAATAAACAAAGTTTTTATAAACAAAGGTCCGCAGAAGTTTCGTTACGGAGCTACAAGGTGTTGAAATTTTCGAAAAAAATTGTTGTTTTCTTCACAACTCCTGCAGTTTTTTGAGATATTCAGCCCAAATTTGGATTGGAAGCTATTTTTGCAGCCTCCATTATTACACGTTCTAGATTTTAACTGAAAATCACAAGATTTTTTTTCTTCCATGTCTCCTTTTGCCCTCTTAAACTTTTTGCAGTACGCCACTGATCAACGTTCAATCAATTTTTGTCATCTCTGTTCAATTTAAAAAATTTTTTTGTACCTCCAACCGTTTTCGAGTGAAAAGTTATTGAATTTGAATTATATGAATTGTATGTTATTCGCTAAATAAAAAAAATAATAGAAATACTCGATAGGTATGCCGAAAATTTGATGTTATTTCGATAACTCGTCTTCTGAGACTCAACTTATAGTTATTCAATATCAAACAAAAAAAAAACAATTGATAACTAAATGAATTGCTGGAAATGTCCTCCACCGGTATACAGAATACAGGCCTCTGTCCTTCTTCGCATATTATCATGCACTCTAAGAAATATTCCTGGGGTATTTATGATCGTGTCACAAAAGGTTATAATTCGATTGCTCAATTTTTCTACAGCGTTCACTGGAGTGGTATGAACTAATTTTTTGATATATCCCCATAAGAAAAAGTCTAGACTATTTAAGTCTGGGGACCTAGAAGGCCAAGGTTCTGACCCTCCCCGACCTATCCATCGGTTGTTTAATGTATTATTCAAGAATTCCCTAGCATCTCCACTGAAATGTGCTGGTGTCCCGTCATGCATGAACCACATTATGCTTCTCACCAAAAATGGCACATCCTCGAGCAATAAAGGTACCTGCTCCTCAAGAAATTGCCGATAAGCGTGACCGCTTAGTCTGTTGGGCAAAAAAAATGGCCCAGTCAAATAAGTTCAAATTATTTAGAGCCAGACAGGGAGAATTGTTCTTGATGATTAGATTCTACAATCAAATGGGGGTTTTCCTCAGCCCAATAATGATTTTTGTGAAAATTTGTGATAGCAGTTCTCGAAAAGTTAGCTTCGTCTGCCAACTTTATTTCTTTATCAAAATGAGCATTCTCTCTCATTTAATCCAAGAACCATCAGCAGAAATTCAGTCTTGAAGGAAAATCTCGAGAAAGTAGAGTTTGAATGCGTTGAATATGAAACGAGTACAATAGAAAGTCGTGGTGAGTCCACCAAACTAGAACATGTGAAATATTCGACTGATTTCTAATTTTTCTTGTACTCACATTAGGATTCAAATCAATACAATTCAAAACTGCTTCCTCAATATTTGGAATTCTTATAGTTTGAGTTGCACCTTTTAAATGATTATTTGTAGTAAAAGTACTCTCAACCCTTTGTGGATATTTGAAAATGTTCGCCTGTCTGGTGTTACTTGATTTGAAAAGCGCACCTGATATAATCGCCTAGCTTCTGTTGTGCTTGCGTCAGCCAGACCCTACATGTATTGGATATCAGCCAATTCGGCGTTAGTATAATTAGCCATTTTTTCTTACATCAATAACTTCAGAAGTCTTAAAACTAATCGTTAATTTAATAAACAATTCGAGCAGACACTTGTTCAACTTCAGCAACCGTCAAAACAAATAAATAAATGAACAAAATCAAAGCCACTAATTTTTTTAATTAGTAGTGTTTTCAATTCAGTCAATGCATTCAATCGTTTAATAATTTTTTGCTCGAGAACGGTCGGAGATACAAAAAATGTCAAGAAAGTTTCTAGATTGAATGAAGATGACGAATATTGATTGTACGCTGATCAGTGGCGTACAGCAAAAAAGTTTGAAAGGGCAAAAAAGACATGGTTCCGGAAAAGAAAACACCTTGTAGATTCTAGTTGAAATTTAAAACGTGTAATGATGGAGGCTGTGAAAAATAGCTTGCATTCCAAATTTGAGCTAGATATCTCGAAAACTGCAGGAGTTTTGAAGAAAAAAAATATTTTTCCGGAAATTTCAACACCCTGTAGCTCCGTAACAATGAAACAAATAAATTTGTTTTAGGCATTCCTACTGGCTCTTCTACGTCTTCATTCAATTTATATGGGGTATATCGTTCACACTTCTTCCATTATTGAGCAAAGGAACATCCGCTTTTAATTTGTCATCATCCAAATGAGGCAATTAACAAATTTTCTCGTTCAAGCACACTCAAAACATTTGTAAAGGCGCAAATGAATATGGCTGATCTAAGCTGTGAATATGGACCACATATTTTTTGTGATATGAGCAATTAAGCCAGTACAATGCTTTGATTACGAATATCACAAAAGCCATTAAATTATCTTCACGGTAAAACAAATTTTGGAAATCAAATCGTGAAAAATATCATGTGTAGTTTCAGGTTTATCGCCATTCTTATTGAATGAAAATTTTCTAAAAGGCCTGTCGTTCATCAGAGTTCCCTCAAAAAAAATTGTACTTCGAAGGATGTACAAAAATGATGAAAGAAGTAGCGTTTTCTCTTCCCACCAAATTTTTCTTTGAACTGTAACACCATTTATTTTTCTTTAGGTAAGAAGAGTATGTGGTGATTCATTCTACGCTATACCTAGAAATGAAAGCACGAAATCGAGAATACTAATTCATTCAAAAGAAGTTTAGACATGTTGAGGAATTATTTTTCCAGTAATCTTCTAGCACCTTGAAAAACTTGAGAACAATCAATGAAGATGGTACTCATAGAAATTGAAATAAAACTAATAATGAAATATACACATTTTTGGGAAAAGAATGAAGCTCCCAACAACCTGTTATTACCGGATATTTATATACTCGGCGAGAATAACTGCATTATATCGACGATTCATACTCAAAATAAATAACTTCACAGCATTCTGATCTATTTCATTCGAAATCTCGATCAGTCTGTTCAGAACCTCATTCACTGTAGCTACCTGGTTTTGCTGGATTCTTAATCATATATTGAAAATGTCTCAGACAAGCCCGATGGGGTTGAGGCTTGGACTTCTTGCCTATCAGTCAAATGGTTCGTGACGGAATGAGCTTAGTGAGGTCTGCCGCTATCATGCATAAACAAAAAGTAATAAAACGTACTTCTGGGCATTTCAGTGTTCCATTTTTTATGATAAGCAGATCGGTATCAGCATTGAAAATTTATACCCACACCATTATTGTACCTTCATCAAAATCATAAGAAGTTAAAAAGCACCGGGTATGTCAACGTCTCTGAACTAGAGAAAGTCTATTGCAATGAAAAAGACAAAATCTCAATTCGCCTATAAACAAAACTCTCTTCAGTCAACTTCTAACCAATTTACATGTTCCCTGACACAATTAAATCGGGTTTTCCGATGGGCCAAAGGCTACAACACGAGGCTTCAAGCCAAATTTTCTGAGATGAGGTCGTCTCGCTTCAGTGCTAATTTGCTATCGACTCTTTTGTCGAAGATGCATTCGAAGTTGCCTAGCCGTAGCGTATAATTGTCTCAACGAATAAATTCTTAAACAATGGTCGTGGATCGCCATGGCTGCTCAAACTTGTTCTTTCCCATGTCTACTTTCATGACTACCAGTCTCCATGTACCTGCGTATGATTCTAGAAACATTGAATGGGACAGCATTTGACCAACATAGTACTTCTAACACCACTACTGCAAAATATCCTGCCAGTGTTAAATTTCGTGATTCGGGTTGCATTATTATCGAAGATTAAAATGTTCGAGAAAAACAATTAATACTCACAAAAATTCATCGAATACTGATGTTATTAATATTTTGAAATATTCAACTGAAATTAATTCGAAACTGTTAAAAGTATTGGGGTGCGATGTGTTGAGCATCAATTACGAAGAAATAAAGCTGATTTCTGCATTGAAAATGTTCACATTTTTTTCATTTCCATCTGGCGTGCAGTCATCTGTTATTTCTCATTTTGCAATGAAATATTATTATTATTATTCAGATCAGTTCCTCATTATTGTTGTTGTTCGTCAGTTGAAATTAATCTGAAAATGGTTTATTCCACTGAGAAAGGGTCGAAATTGTATCGACGTATTTTCGAAATAACAGTTGTGCCAAAAGAAACGGCAAGGATATTCGATAGGAACCATCCTGAAAGAGAAAGAGTCAGTCACCAGTACGTTAAATATTTGGTTGACAAATTCTAGCTACGGGTTCGGTGGCAAACAAAAACATGAAGTGGCATGTCCTGTCAGAAATGAGGCAACGGAAGTGGCAGTAGTGGGTCATCTACAAATGGAGAATACTACTTCGATCAGAAAACTATCTCGTCTGACTGGTGTATCAGCTACAACTGTCCATAGAATCGTGAAACATCACAAATTTCACCCCTACAAGGTAAAATTAGTGCATGAAATAAACGAAGATGATCCAGATCGTCGTTTACAGTTTTGTGAAAATCTAAGTGAAAACCTAAACGCTAATCCAAATTTTCTGAATAACATCTGTTTTTCTGATGAAAGCACCTTTATGCTCAGTGGTGAAGTGAATAGACATAATTGTCGATATTGGGACACATAGAATCCTCATTGGTTTAGAGAGGCCCACACGCAAAGGCCTCAGAAGTTGAACGTTTGGGCAGGAATTTTGGCAATCATCTAGTTGGGCCTTTCTTTATTGAGGGTAATCTGAATGGAAATGGCTACCTACAGTTGTTAGAGGAACACATACATCCTAGATTGACAGAAATTTTACAGAACGATCCAACTCTTTCTGAGGACGAAATGCGTTTTCAACAAGACGGTGCTCCTCCGCATTATGATGCTCAGGTGCGCCAATATTTAGACGAAAATTTCCCAAGAAGGTGGATTGGTAGAAGAGGACCTGTTGAGTGGCCAGCCAGGTCACCAGATTTAAATCCCTAGATTTTTTTTGTGGGGCCATCTAAAATCTAAAGTTTATGCCACAAGACCAGAAAACCTGGAGGAGCTGCGGATGAGGATTATCACAGAATGCCGACTTTTAACTCCTGAAGTTTTCGCTAATGTGAGAAGAGAGTTCGAAAATCGTCTGTATAACTGTATGGAGGTGGGCGGAGGTCATTTTGAACAATTGTTGTAATAATCAAGTTAGTTTTTGTTTTCAATTGAATACAAGTTCAATAAATCTCGTTTTCCTGTTTAAATGAGCATTCAATCAGTTTCTCCATCATCCGCTCATCCTGATCCTCACGCCAGAAAACCTCGATTGCCAAACTGAAACCAATGCCTCAGTGATTCAGAAAATAGAAAAATCTTTCTGGAACTTTGCCACTCAACCTGTAATCACTTGTATGATTTTTTGAGTTGGGGATGCTGAATGGAAGAGATTGATTGCAAAATTCCATATTCACGCAAGAGAGTCTTATTCTCCAATCAAACATAAACATGTTCTCGTATTATACCGAAATGAACCAGTTTCAAAAGTTATTTGGGTTTTCAGTGTTCCTGCTCCGGGACACCCTGTATGCTGATTCTGAATTTCGAAAATACCAAATTCGAAGAGAAATTGAAATACCTTTCCAACGAGGTGCAACTTGACCTATTTTCGATCGAATGATTTTGAGTTGGGATGCTGGAAATAGGGGTTGATTGCACCAACTCCAAATTCACAAGTGTAGGTCGTTTTTCTAGACCGAGCATAAACCTGCGCTTGCATTATGCCAAAATAAATCGATTTCATTTAGTATTTGGGATTTGCAGGAATTCAACTTTACCTCGGTTGGGGCTCCTGTATGTTAATTCAAAATTCTAAAATGACAAATCAGAATGGAGAAATGGTGGTTTCTTGCAAAGTCTGAATTTATTTCTCTCATTTCATTCCCCGTTGGCTATATATTTTTGCAACGGCTGTCAAATTTTTTTGCTAATTTTTCTTTAAATTATACAAGATCCACAAAGAAATAATATATAGGGGATGTCAACGCAAATTATTTGGTTCAGAATGATTGTATATCTATAGATCATAATCGGCATCACTTAGAAGACCGAATCTAGCCATCGGGGCTCTCCCAGTCAAACAGAGAGGAAATTGTTCTGTTCAGTATGAATGTTGAAGGGATTTTGCGAATATACTTCAAAATTGGCTAGCAAAAACAAGAAAATGATTATGTTTCAGGAGACTCAGACTGCGACGAAAGAACATCTCCGCGAAAGAGGAAATATCGCAGGTTATGTACTTTTTGATTATCTCCTTAGTCATTTGTATGGCCTTGCTTGCTATGTAAAATCTTTTCCCAAATTCAAAGGTTTTTAGACATATAAGAGTCAGGTTTGATTGTTGAAATAATTTTCTGCTGGTTTGTTTTCTTTTTCCATTGTTGAAGATTCCTGTCCCAAGCCCCTCTCCTTCCACCCTTGTCTTCATCTGGAAATCATGGAGTGCAAGGTGAGAATTGAAGCTGCTAAGCAGAAAAATCTGTGGTACTCTTTATATACACACGACACTAACACAACATGAACAGATAAGCTATTGGTAGTGCAATAGCGACAGGGAAACGAGTTTTTCCTCAGGTTTTTTCACTCGTTTATTGAATCATACGCATGATAGATGGTTCCCCTGTTACATTTCCTGAGCTCACACTTTCAATTTTTTGACACACACCAAAATTATAGATATAAATATTTATTGCAAATACCATTATAATGCATTCTGGACACGCTGCAGTCCATTTTGCGTTAGCTTCTGCAAGCAAGGAAATACGACAAACAAAGCATAATTCAAAATAGGTAGCACTTATGTCTCAACGAGTTTTTTTTTTTCTGAATTTGAAATTAAGAAATCCAGAATTCATGTATAATGCCTTCAAGGCTGCATAACATTTTCTGATCACCTGGGAAATATAAGCCTCGAAACGAAATCCACAGTCAAAAATAACACCGAGGTTCTTCACAGAGCTCTTCACAGCTATTGACTCCTCCGAGACAACAAAGTCCGAGTCAATAAGCTTACTAGTAGATTCCGTACAAAACACTATGAGATCACACTTAAAGCTTTCAATTTAAGACCATGTGCCTCAGCGTAGTCAAGAATTCTAGACAAATCGGCGTTGAAAATTTCTGCAGCAGTTGGAGCACGCAGAGCGTCAAAGCTGTAAAAAAGCTGAGTGTCATCCGCAAAACCTCGAGCCTTACACGAATCAATTTCTTGAAAAAAATCTGCAGTGTAAAGAAGAAAAAGTACGGGCCCCAGCACAGATCCCTGCAGCACCACAGACGTCACAGGAATGGCGTCAGAATGGACATTGTCGATAACTACCACCTGGGAATGCTTGTCCAAATATGACTCAAAAAACTGTAACTCAGTCACATCGACACCAAAATGCTCAATTCTGCCCTTAGTAATCGGTGATCAACTCTGTCGACAGCTTTCGCAAAATCTAAGAGGACAAGCGCCGTCATTATACCACAATCAACAAACCTAACAATATCATCAACCACATCCAGAAACAAGGTTGCCGTGCTGTGCCCCTACGAAATCCAGACTGCATCGGTGATATAATTTTATTTTCCAACAAATAATCATTGATCTGGATATGTCACTGAATGAAGTATGTCGATTGTTTTTATGATTAGATATAGATGAATAATTCATATCTTCCTTTCTGTTGTTTTCGGGTGGCAGTGATATAAGAAAAATGTACGGAATATAATTTTCTACACAAAAAAATAGAAACATAAATTATGCCATTTGAAATTTTGTTGGTGTCAACTTTCGGTTTAACCGAAAGTGCCACAGCATTGCAAATATTCTTAGAACTTAGTTCGAATAACATTCAAGACAACAGAAATACATTCTCCAATCGGTAATTCCTTTCTCCAAATATTGTTAATGTACCATCTCACATGGACACCCGGTATATCCATCACATGCCAAACTGAAAACGCCACTCATATTAACAAATTTAAATCTGAATATTTGAAACGCTCTTTGAATGGTCACAATTTGAAGTTTTTACCTTTTCCATTTTCAGAAACGAGGTATCCAATCCTCCAAGCGTCTGACACGAAATTATTTCCTCTAGCTGTTGCAGGCTCTGGCAGGGGATTTGAAACGTCAACGTTCTTCTTCGCGAATTTGCATATAACCTGTTTCAGGGCTTCAGCATTGCAGCTTCCACGTCTCATTATGGCGGCCATCTTGAATATTCGTGTTTTTGATGAGATTTAACGAGTGAAACAAGGACAACTAGAAAATGAAAAAAATCTCGTTCAGACTTTATTCCAGAAAACATTAGGAAAAAACTTAATCCTTGATAAGTTAGTACAATTAGACGATAAAGCGATTATGTTTAGGTACATTTAATATTCAATTGACGAGGCTTTTACGTGATGGAAATTCATTTTCACAAATACAAGTAAACGATGATTTCTACTAAAATATATTATTTAATGCTCGACGCGTTTCGATACACAGTAACTTCTTACTAACAAATTTTTATATATACTGAAGAAAGAATCCACTCAGAGCTATCCGTACTCGAACTAATGTTTAGGAAATAAATTTAATAAGGGTGAGTTATTTATGTTTACCTGATCATTAAGAATTTTCCGGTGAATAACTAAATCTGTAAATTTCAAGTACTTCCAGAAGGTTGAATTTTATACTTATATTCTCAGAATGTAGGATTTTAAATTCTGAATTGAAAGAGTGACATTTTCCTAAGATGATTTGAATAATTTGAATCGGTTATTCCATTGATGAAACTGCGTTTTTGTTCAGAGATTCTAACATTAAAATTTCTTCCTGTTCCAGAGTATTATTATGTTCCTTTATCCTTAGACAATTTTGATACAAAACTTATTTCCTATATATTTGCATTAGTGAAAAAACTTCTCTTGAAAATGCCTACAAGCCATATAGTGTAACTGGATTATCTCACTTACGTTGGGAAAGTTATCTATAATTCAAAACATATACTGCAAAAGTTCAAATTACACATCTCATTCTGAATCAATAATAATCACTGAAAACACATCAAAGATTATAAACGTAAAATGGATCGAGGAAAGGAATATGTTATCTACGAACAAACTTAGCAATGG
The DNA here is from genome assembly GCA_013387265.2 of Cryptolaemus montrouzieri. Classification (NCBI taxonomy): domain Eukaryota; kingdom Metazoa; phylum Arthropoda; class Insecta; order Coleoptera; family Coccinellidae; genus Cryptolaemus; species Cryptolaemus montrouzieri. Next base: position 28,232,574 of record JABFTP020000185.1, on the reverse strand, counting down.
CAGTTGTATATTGGTACATAGAAATTTCAACATTGGAGTAGCATCATCAATAAAAGGACTCATTCTAATTACGAGAACCATTCACTTGGAGAAAAGAATGATAATATAAAGGGCGAAATGTGAATTTTATATTTTATTTTTATATATTTTAAAGTTTTGGTAAAAATAATGAGGTACTATCACCTCTCTAACTGATTCATTCAAATCACACAAAACAATAGCGGTGTAGAAAAATGCGTTGTTTCGACCAAATGAAATATATCGCTTATATACGACCAATTTTAAATTTTGGCATTAGAGTAGATGCATACTGATCTACAAATTGCAATTGTTATCCAAATATACCAGACATCGACAAAACTTGGTTGTTTCAAATAATATGGTGTACTATTTAGTTTTCTCATTAAATGCATCCTATTTTTGCATCTTTTGTTTAGTTTCGAGGAATCTGAACGTTTTTGATAAAATCGCGGGAATATAGGAAACCTAATCAAAACAAATTCAGAATATAAATATGTTTAGCACAGTTTTTCGATAATTTAGTACATAGCTCTTAAAAATATCGCTTTTTTTCCTTGAACTATAGTAAATGTTATGATTTCTCACAAATCTGAGTCCTTTTTTTCAGACGAAGAAGATGACACTATTAGTCCTAAAATTTAAAAGTCTAAAAATTAGAGCTGAATGGTGGTTAATGTCAGTTAGAACAGATCTCAATACAATATGCTTGAAAAAGGTGCTGTTTAATGAAAAAAAATTAACAAGTACCACCTTAAAAAGCAACTTGTAGTGAATGTCTTGTAAAACCGAAAGTCCTACCGACCTGAAGACAATTGTGAATTGTGAAATCAGTTTCCACTTACTTTGAAACTTTGAAATTGATCGGTACACTCGTTCCACAGATACTTCTTATGAGGCCATTTAGCAGAGACATCTTGTATGATCTATTCAACTTGGATTTTGTAGAGAAATGAATGAATACCTTGATAATTGATAATTGATAATTGATAATTGATAATTGATAAGTCATGGATTCTTGTATAAAATTTCTATTTTTAATAAGCAGTACTACCAAATATATTTACATATTTCTAATATTACAACCTATCTTGTCATTCTTCAGGTTCATCATTCAAAATTTACAAAACCTTCTATTAATACTGATTAAAATTAAATTTCTTATACTTGGATTGAAGGCGTCCTCTTTAAAACATCTTTTGTTGAGATTTTTCTGATCTAAAACCAACTACCACTAAGCAATGATTTTTTCATAAAAATTATGAGAATTATAGTGTCATCTTCTCTGCAAGAAGAAATTGACTCAGATTTGAGTCAATTTAACGAGGAAAGTATCATTTTCGGGGTCTGATCTGATTTTCCGAAGGAATTGAAGATTTTTGATAAAATCGCGATTGAAATGATAACAGTCTGTCTTAGATGTAGAAAACATATCAAAATTTAATTCAAAATATGGTTCCAATAAAATAGATAGAAAGAATAGGCATCCGTATTTGAAGGAAACCTTTTTTCGACCATTTAATTTTATTGAGTTGACAGGTGATTTTTGGGCATGCTGTATACGAAATAGCATCGGTATGTACGCAGCCCTTAGAAATAACAGGTTTCTCGTCAAACAAATGTTATAAACCTAAATAAATCTGACCCTATCTTTTCTATTTATATATGTATATGAAAAAGCATCGGTATGTACGCAAAACTCAGAAAAAACACGTTTTCCGTGAAACAAATCAATCAGAAAATTTCTATGAAATAGTTATAGCCTTATGGTGATTTACTTCAGTTAGACAAGATCTCAACAGAATATGCTTGAAAATAGGTGCTCTTCAATGAAAAAAAAAAGTACCACTTGAAACAACAACCTGTATTTAACGTCTCGTATAACCGAAAGTGGTACTGACCTGATGGCTATTGTGAATTCTGGATCAGTTTCCATTTACTCTAAAATTTTGAAATTGATCGATAAACTCCTGTATGGTATAATCAATATGGATTTTGTAGAGAAATAAATGAACACAATCCTAATGAGTCATGGATTCTTGTATAAATTTTCGATTTTTGATAAGCAGTACTACCAAATCTACTTATATATTTCTAACATTACAACCCTTCTTGTCATTTTTCAAGTTCCGCATTCAAAATTTACAAAGAGTTTCATTATTACTAATTGAAATTAAATTTATCATCCTTGGATTAAACGATATATCTTGACGAAATTCACTTAAAAAATATTGCCTATTAATGGAAAAAATGAAGAAGTTCCATTTGAAACATCAAAGTTTTAGTCGATGTCCTGTATAACTGGAAGCGGTTCCGACCAGAAGACAATTGTGAATTCTAGATCAGTTTCCATTTACTCTAAAACTTTGAAATTGATCGATAAACTCGTTCAACACATACTTCTTATAGGGCCCTTTAGCACGGACATCCTGTATGGTCAATTCAATATTTTGTAGACAAATAAATAAATACCATGATAATTAATCATGGATTCTTGTATAAAATTTCGATTGTTAATAAGCAGTATTAACAAATTTACTTATTCAGTTCGAATATTACAATTCTTCTTGTCGTTTTCAGTTTTCGTATTCAAAATTTACAAAACCTTCTATTAAAACTAATTGAAATTAAATTTATCATCCTTGGATTAAAGGCATCCTCTTTTCAACATCTTTTGTTAGGATTAGTCTAATCTGAAACTACCACTAAACAATGTTTTCTTCATAAAAATTTGGGAATTATAGTATCATCTTCTCTGCTAGAAGAAATTGACTCAGCTTTGAGTCAATTCAAGAAGGAAATATCAATATTGGGGTCTGATTTGATTTTCCGAAGGAACTGAAAGTTCTTGATAAAATCGCGAATGAAATGATAACATGCTGTCTTAGATGTAGGGAAACGTATTAAAGTTAAACTTGAAATATGGTTCCAATAAAATAAAAAACAAAACATAGGCATTCGTATTTGAAGAAAACTGTTTTTGACAATTTAGTTTTATTGAGTTGACAAGTGATTTTTGAGCATGCTGTATATGATGCATCAATATGTACTTTGCCCTCAGAAATAACAGGTTTCTCGTCAAACAAATATTATAAACTTATATAAATCTGACTTAATTTTTTCATCAAAGAAAATAACACTATAATTCCGAAAATTTCGATGGAAAAATTATAGCCAAATCGTGACTGATCTCAGTTAGAACAGATCTCAACAGAAATTGCTTGAAAAAGGGTGCTCTTTAATGAAAAAAAATTAGAAAGTACCACTTGAAACAGTAGCTTGTAATTAATATTCCATATAACTGGAAGTGGTAGCAACCTGAAGACAATTGTTAATTCTAGATCAGTTTCCATTTACTCTAATGTTTTGAAATTGATCGATAAACTCGGTCCACAGAAATTTCTTATAGGACCCTTTAGCACGGACATCCTATGGTATGGTCTATTCAATATGGATTTTGTAGGCAAATCAATAAATACCATGATAATGAGTCCTGTATTCTATGAAATTTCGAATTTCAGTAAGCAGTATTACCAAATATACTTATTTATTTCTAATATTACAACCCTTCTTGTCATTTTTCAGGTTCCGCATTCAAACTTTACGAAACGTTCTATTAATACTAATTGAAATTGAATTTCTTATCCTTGGATTAAAGGCGTCCTCTTTTATATAATTTTGATAAGATTTGTCTAATCTAAAACTACCATTAAGAAAGAATTTCTTCATAACAATTTTGGGAATTATAGTGTCATTTTCTCTGCAAAAAGAAATTGACTCAGACTTGAGTCAATTCAAAGAGAAAAGTATCATTTTCGGGGTCTGATTTGATTTTCCGAAGGAACTGAAGGTTTTTGATAAAATCGCGAGTGAAATGATAACAAGCTGTCTTAGATGAAGAGAAACCAAATTAAATTTAAATTTTGGTTCCAATAAAATAAAGAGAAAAAATAGGCATTCGTATTTGAAGAATTATTTTTTTTAACAATTTAGATTTATTGGGTTGACAAGTGATTTTTGAGCATTCTGTATATGAAATAGCATCGGTATGTACGCAGCCCTCAGAAATAACACGTTTCTCGTCAAACAAACGTTTTAAACTTATACTATTATTTTTTCACAGATAAAATGACGCAAAAATTCCGAAAATTTCTGTTAAAAATGATAGCTCAATGGTGTTCAATTCTAGTAACGACATATCTTGAGAAAATTTGTTTGAGAAGAGATGCTTTTTGATGGAAAAAATGAAGAAGTACCTTCTGAAACATCAAAATATCAGTCGATGTCCTGTATACCGGAAGACCTGAAGACAATTGTGAATGATCAGTTTCCATTTACTCTAAAACTTTGAAATTGATCGATAAACTCGTTCCGCAGATACTTCTTATGGGACGCTTTAACACGGACATCCTGTATGATCTATTGAAGATGGATTTTGTTGACAAATGAATAAATAAAAACCATGATCCTCGTATGAAATTTCGATTAGTAATAAGAAGTACTACCAAATATACTTATATATTTCTAATATTACAACCCTTCTTGTCCTTTTTAAGGTCTCGCATCCAAAATTTGAAAACCGTTCTACTAAAACTAATTGAAATTGAATTTCTTATCCTTGGATTGAAGGAGCTCTCTTTTAAACATATTTGTTAGGATTGGTCTAATCTAAAACTACCATTGAGAAATGATTTCTTCATCAAACTTTTGGGAATCATAGTGTCATATTTTCTGCAAAAAGAAATTGACTCAGATTTCAGTATCATTTTGAGGTCTAATTTAAGTTTCTGAAGGAATTGAAGATTTATGATAAAATCGAGAATGAAACGATAACAAGCTGTCTCAAATGTAGGTGAAACTATTAAAATTAAATTTAAAATATGGTTACATTGTTACAAGTGGAAAAATAGGCATTCGTATTTGAAGGAAACATTTTTTGACAATTTAGTTTCATTAAGTTGACAAGTGATCTTTGAGTATGCTGTATATGAAATAGCATCAGTATATACGCAGCTCTCAGAAATAACACGTTTCTCGTCAAACAAATATTATAAACTTAATTTTTTTACAAAGAAATTGACACTATAATTCTGGAAATTTCGGTGATAAACTCATAGCTACATGGTGATTAATTTCAGTTAGAACAGATCACAAGAGAATATGCTGGAAAAATGGGGCTCTCTAATGGAAAAAAATTAAAAAAGACCACTTGAAACAGCAACTCGTAGTTATTGTCCCGTAAAACCGGAAATGGTACCGACCTGAAGACAATTGTTAATTCTAGATCAGTTTCCATTTACTCTAAAATTTTGAACTTGATCGATAAACTCGTTCCTTATGGGGCCCTTTAGCATGGACATCCTGCATGGTCCATGCAATGTGGATTATATAGACAAATAAATGAAAACGATGATAATGAGTCACGGATTCTTGTATAAAATTTCGATTTTTAATAGGCAGTACTATCAAATATACTTCAATATTTCTAATATCACATCCCTTCTTGTCATTTTTCAGTTTCCGCATTCAAAACTCACAAAACCTTGTATTAATACTAATTGAATTAAATTTCTTATCGATTAAAATCGTCCCCTTTTAAACATCTTTTTTTAAGATATGTCTAATCTAAACCCAACTACCTCTAAGCAATGATTCTTTCATAAAAATTTTGTGAATTATAATGTCATCTTCTTTGCAAAAAGACATTTACTCAGACTTAGGTCAATTCAACGAAGAAAATAGCATTTTCGGGGTCTGATTTCATTTTGCGAAGGAACTGAATGTTTTTGATAGAATCAAAAATAAAAGGATAGCAAGCTGTCTTAGATGTAGGGAAACCTATTAAAATTAAATTTAAAAATGTGATTCCAATAAAATAAAAAGAGAAAATAGGCATTCGTATTCGAAGAAATTTTTGTTTTCAATTTAGTTTTATTTTTTCATTATGTTAAATGTAGGTAAAATTTCAAAATTGAATTTGATATATGGTTACATTAAAATAAAAGGAAAAATAGGCACTCGTATTTGATGAAAACTTTTTTGACAATTTAAATTTATTGACTTGACAAGTGATCTTTGAGCATGCTGTATATGAAATAGCATCGGTATTGTTATATGTTATAAACTTATATAAACCTGACTCCATTTTTTAAAACGAATATGACACTATAATTCCGAAAATTTCGAACGAAAAATCTGATGTTCAATTCTAGTTACGACATATCTTGACGAAGTTTGCTTGAAAAATGATGCCTATTGTTAGAAAAAATTAAAAAGTACCATTTGAAAGATCAAAATTTTAGTCGATGTCATGTAGAGCCGGAAGAGGTACCGATCTGATAACAATTGTAAATAATATATCAGTTTCCATTCACTCTAAAATTTTGAAATTGATCGATAAAACCGTTCGTTAGATACTTCTTATCTAGCACGGTCACCCTGTATGGTCTACGCAAATGGATTTTTCAACTACAGAGAAATAACATCATGGCGTTTTCATTTTGCGTCACACTATACCCAATTTTTATATAAAAATTATGATAATGAATCATTGATATCGAAACATACACCTATTTGCATTAATTCATATTCTTGTATAAAACTTTGATTTTGAATAAACAGTACCACCAAAGTTCCTTATATATTTCTCATGTCACAACCGTTCAATTCATATTTCATATTTCAGGTAGCGCTTTCAGAAGGTACAAAAGGTCCTAGTAATAATAAAGATAAAATTTCTTATCCTCTATATTATTCAATAAATTTTTGAATTTGGGAGGCTTTTACTTGGTAAAATTCCATTATCAATAATAAAAACAAGTACTGTGTTTTAAGGAATTTTACTTCCTATTCATTCGTCTGAAGAAGCTACGGTGTAGTGAAACGCGTTACGAATCGCAATTATTAAGTAAAATTCCTTGAAACACAGTACTTGTTTTTCATTATATTCAATAAATGTTTCTTTTTATCAGAATAGATTTTTCGATTCAAACAAAATGGAAATTTTCAGTACGTTTTGCTAAAAACAAATGAATTAAATTAAGATTACAATATAGCCTACTGAAAAAAATTATTATTTGAATACATCGAAAACTTGTGACTCAGAGAGATCAGTCTGATGGTTCAATATCTGAAAGATCACATTGAGAAGTGAGTTAAAAATTTCAACGAATTCTAGGTAATGAATGTTGTGTCCTTTGCGGCAATATGTCTATCTTTCAATTTATAAATTCAAAGAAAATAGGGCCATATTAGATGCAGTAGTTTTATTATATTGAATCTTGTTTACTTTTAATGGATGAAGTTAGATGTTTTTCTTATTTTGGTGGAATATCGAGTTTTAACTACATTGAAATTAAAGCAGTCTAAGCAAAATAAGTGATAAACTCCAGACTCATTCAAATTCTCGATAGGATTTTCATCATTAAATAGGAGTGATGACAATCTATCTTGTGGTCTGAATGCAATTTTTCATTTCAATTTGGAGATGTATTTGGCGACTTTTTCACTAATGTATTTAAAATATGTTGAAAGTATTAACTTTGAGTTTTTCGTATTCGTTACTTATAATATAATTGGCTATGTTTGGCTGAAAGCTATATGTAAATGATTCGTTCCACTATTTTGTGAATTAAGCTATGATCGAAACCGTTGTTGTGAGATATAGTTTCAGTGGTTTCAATTCCTTCTTCTTTTGATTTTAAAATTTGATTTAAGAAATTAGAAAATTTCTCTTATACCCAATATTTACTATGTATATGAGGAATCGCAATGTCAATAATTAATGTCGCTTTATTATGATTAGCAATCAGTACGATGACTGTTCTGCTTTGTTGTTATGTTATAAAAAAAATTTTCCCAAAATAAACAATAAAAGAGTGAATTTTTTATCCTCCCATAAAATTTATTTTGTTATTGACATCTGTTGAAAACAAAAGGCTGTTTTCCAAACAACAAAATATGGCGTGTAACACCGTTGAGATTTGAAAGAGCGACCGTTCAGTTGAAAAATTCGCCAACCAAATCACAATTCCTCATGGTTTTATAAGAAACTATCCAAAACATATTTTTTTCCATCATGAACGTATAGAATGAAATTGAAAAACGAAAACACAGAAAAAATACAAGGAGTAATGATAATTGTATTTTTATTTAACTTGTCTATGGTCAAGACATTTTTTCTTCATCATAAGTGATTTGTTTTCGTTGTGCTTCAGTTTTTGTCATTTCATTTTATACGTTCTGTCAAAAAATTTGCCAACCAAATTACAATTCCTCATTGTTTCATCCTAAAGAATCCAAAAATATTTTTTTCCATCGTGAACGTATAGAATGAAATTGAAAAACGAAAACACAGAAAAATACAATGAGTAATGATAATTGTATTTTTATTCAACTTGTCTATTCTCTTTTTTCTTCATCATAATTGATTTGTTTTGTTGTGCTTTAGTTTTGTCATTTCATTTTATACGTTCTGTCAAAAATTTGCCAACCAAATTACAATTCCTCATTGTTTTATCAGGAAGAATCCAAAAAATATTTTTCCATTATGAACGTATAGAATGAAATTGAAAAACTAAAACACAGAAAAAAAAAAAAGAGTAATGATAATTGTATTTTTATTTAACTTGTCTATAGTCGAGACATTTTTCTTCATCATAATTGATTTGTTTTTGTTGTGCTTCAGCTTTTTCCATTTCGTTTTATACGTTCTGTTAAAAGTATGCCAACTAAATTACAATTCCACATAGTTGCATCAGAAAGAATCCAAAAACATTTTTTCCCATCAGGAACGTGTAGAATAAAATTGAAAAACGAAAACACAGAAAGAATAGAAAGAGTGATGATGATTGTATTTTTATTCAACTCGTCTATTGTCAACACATTTTTTCTTTATCATAATTGATTTGTTTTTGTTGTGCTTTAGCCTTTTTCATTTCATTTTATACGTTTTGTCAAAAATTTGCCAACCCAATTACAATTCCTCTTAGTTGCATCAGAAAGAATCCAAAGAATATTTTTTTCCATCAGGAACGTATAGAATAAAATTGAAAAACGAAAACACAGAAAGAATACAAAGAGTAATGATAATTGTATTTTTATTTAACTCGTCTATTGTCAACACATTTTTCTTTATCATAATTGATTTGTTTTTGTTGTGCTTTAGCCTTTTTCATTTCATTTTATACGTTTTGTCAAAAATTTGCCAACCCAATTACAATTCCTCTTTGTTGCATCAGAAAGAATCCAAAGAATATTTTTTTCCATCAGGAACGTATAGAATAAAATTGAAAAACGAAAACACAGAAAGAATACAAAGAGTAATGATAATTGTATTTTTATTTAACTCGTCTATTGTCAACACATTTTTTCTTTATCATAATTGATTTGTTTTTGTTGTGCTTCAGCTTTTCTCATATCATTCTATACGTTCTGCATAATTAAGCCAGTTATTTTAGTGAGGTTCATATCCCAATTTTAGAATTGAATCATGGCAATTTCGAAACGGCTTGAGTAAATCACACAAAACTATTACCATACTGAGTAATACGAAAACTTTGCAACTATTTTTTGACAGCTGTCAAATAGAAGCAAATGAATTATATCTTACATGAAAATATTAAAGAGAAATAACTGGTTCCGTCATGAAACCAGGAAACGAGCTAATTGTTGAAGGAAGTCTATACTTTTTGACGTACTGTATATAAGAACAGTGAGGAATTATAGAAAATCTCTAACTCCTTTCGATCTTCAACTTGGCTAACTATTAACATTCCTTAAAATATCCAAGTAATAAATTAAAAAACTCTCAACTCGAAAAATATATGAAAAAATTAATCATTTTACGATAAAATGTTTTATTTTATTAATTTAATCGCGCTGAATAGAATAGTCAAAACACTTTAAAGATCTTATTTCATAAAATCTTAAATCAAATGTTGGAGAATGAAAATTTTCTTACCAGATAGGACGGACAGTGAACAAGACAGAAAGACAAACTGCAAATGACTGAAATTAGGACAGCCAAATGTTTCGCTGAAGAACTAAGAAAAAACCGTACAGATATGAAGTTGCAACAGTTTTTTGATGGTATCTGTGTTTATATTCATTGTAAAATAACATCGAGTATTCGCATTTTTGATATTCTATTATTTATTGAACGTTGTTCTACTTTAATGTAAATATTCCTAAGAATAATTGATAATGAACTATGATTAAGTAGGGATTAAATTGGTGTTTTATATTTTAGAATTTTCTTCCATACGATTGAATTAGAGTTTCAAATCAAATCGAAAACTTAGGTCAAAGACAACAAACATAGGATAATTTTTCTTCAAGAATAAATGGTAGTTAATTGTTTCAAGTTTAAATTAAAAGTTTAACTATTAAGAGAATATCCATAATCAAATATGATAGCCCAATCAATTTAATGTAAGATATAGAGTTACCCATGCACAAATTTCGAAGAACTAAAAATTTGCATGAACGTTAGTGGTTCCAATGTAATGATATTATGAAAATACCCTATCGATCCCATATGCCAAAAAATTCATTCGAGGTCAAAATTCGCGAGAATAGATTCATTGGATTTTTCGTACAGTTTAATATCAAAAATATTTCTGTCCAAAATTGAATATTACTAACGACTTCTGAGGAAAAGTGATTTTAAATTTACTTTTGTTGTATTCTCCATAATAAAAATGACTACGTCTTTAGGTTGAACATATTTCGTTTTGGTACTATAGCTATGTGAAATTTTATGAAAAGAAGAAAATAAGTCCCATTCAAGAGAAAATTAATAGATAACAGATTCGAGCTAGTTGTTTTGCTCTTCTAGTAATTTGGCAATTTTGAAAATTTTCGGTATGAGTCGAATACCAATATGACAATTGCTCTTGAAATTATTTTCAAATAGTTTTGACTTTCTCAAGTCACATTTGCACGCATAGTTAGCTGCAGAATTTTCTCCATATCTAAATGTTTTTAACTTAAGGAGTTAAGTGTAGTCAGAGACGTGAAAAAATGACAATTTTTAATGATTTTGTTTTGCCAGTGAATTATTCTATTTTATAAAAGTAAGAACAAAGCATCTTTAAATATGGTTTCGGCTTGATTTGAGCTACAATGGTCACCTGTTCAGAAAACATAGTTTTGAGAAAAACGCATTTGAATTTTTACACTCAATACACGTAAAATAATACATATTATTTAATTACTTCCACCGAGTCATCTATTCCTGGGCCATAAAATAGTTTTTCAGTTGTTGTAGCGGCTTACAAAATATATACGTTGTCTACTTAGCATTCTACCTTCTGGAGTTTGTTTGTTCGTTTGTTTGTTTGTTTATTACTCTTTTAGCGTGCTCTATTTCCGCCTTTCGGCCAATGACACACTGGGGAATTCTGTCTCCTCACTAACCCGGGAATTTAGCCGAACCCCTCTCGTGTCGAGGGAAGGGATCTTTAATGTCCAACACATCTCTGTTAGACAGGACCGACGGCCTTACATCTCCTCCGAAACATGAACACACAAGCGATTCCCGGAATTCGAAAAACCACACCGACTTTGTGGGGATTGAACCTAGGTAACTCTGCGCAGGAGACAATCATCATACCTCCTACGCCACCGAGCCGGTACTTTCTGGAATGTTGTAGTTCGCGCTTATCTGCCACTTTCACCCGTGCAGTATCGGTTTCTTGAAATACTGATGAGAATTACTCCCACATAAAGTCCTAGACTATTCATTATGATCAATAATGATTTCGTACCTTCATTGAATATACCAGTAGTATTCTATGGAGTAGATTTTACAACCGTAAAACTAGTATTTATCGTTCGGGCATATTTTCCACACTGGTTGGTTAAAGATCTTATTTTTATTCTAATTGAATCTAGCTACACATCTTGAAAGTAGTTGTCCAGGACCCCCGCAACCATATGTGCAAAGTGTGCATTGCACACGGGCGCCATCCTTTAGGGGCGCCAAAACCCAGGGACAAAAAAAAAATTAAAATGAAAATTGAGAAATTAAATAGGATTAGGTATAAATACACACGAAATTTTATTCGTATATCATCCAGTTACTGCCGATTCCTATGTTGCGAGAACATGTCAGGCGGCAGTTCCTTGATTTTTCCTGTTCAGACATGAATAACGCCTGGAACGCTATAAGAGCTATGAATCGCCACAGGCGTTTCTAAATCGGTTAGTTCACTAGAACGTGCAACAATTGAATAAAGAGAAGTAATTTTCACATATAAAGTTATTTTTATTTTTTCAAGTGTTGCGTTGTGTTGTGTAATATTTTGTTTACTACTTTTTTTCAATTAAGTGCCGAATACCTGCTGACTGTAATTTCAACGGCTTGATTTTTATAAAATGGTAAGTGTTCCCTACTTTATACTATCCACATCAACCCTTTATAGGGTTAATTAATTTTTTTTAGCCCACTATCTTTTCATCAATTGAAATATCATGTACGAGTTTGAAAAAGTAACTGGATTAATTCATAACTCGCTTAGTTTTTATGCTATTGATCTTCTTAAAAAGCCATTTTGTAGGGTGTTTTAAGGGCTATAAGATCAAATTAGTTTAATATCTTTTTTGCCTTTATTTTTGAAAAGATTTAAGTTGAAAAAGCTCGAACAGATTGCTTTTTACTCAAATATGCAAACTTTAACCGGCCAAATCTTACCTAATAATAATCTGCCCCATAAAGAGTTAAAAATTATTGGCTACTCAGTTAACTTTTCAAGAATAATTCCTACACAACCACATGGTGCTTATTATTGTGGTTACATTAGAAATTAATTCCTAATTCATATGAGTACTAATTATTTGTTTGTTTTTTCAGGATAAAAAAAAGATACCTTCAAATGCGAAGTTTCGAGAGCAAAAGAAACTGAAACTACAAGAAAGGAGAAAAATGGTTGGATCTTCGAAGCATTTCTTGCAAAACAATCGAGATTCCACGGAGACTATCGATGTTGGTGCGACCGAATCATCCGAATCTCAAGACTCTAAATCCGTAATATCAATAACCGTGAGTGGGCCATCTGAAATTTCAACAGTAACATCAGGTCCTGCAAGAAAATGGCAGCGGTTTTAGCAGCAAAACAGTTTTTACTGACGCAGAGCCCGATTAAGCGATGACACCATCCTCCTCTACAGCACTTGAACAATCCACTTCAGGTAATTTAGCTTGTGTAAAAAGTTCGGTAATGTCAGCTACCGAAATACGTGCTGCAAGTGGAACTTTCGATGAAGGCTATAATGAGACTAGTATCGATATAATTCCGTCCGACCCGTTTTGTGGCCCGAAAGAAACACCAATGAGATGGCTAGAATATTGGTTAAACGTGATCGGCCCTTAGACATCAGTTTTAGCTTTCCTAGTAATAAAAATAAAAGAAAGTTTTCGTGCAAATACTTTGAAAGAAATCTATCAAATGGAGAAAAAGTCGAAGGGCTTGGCTTATTTACTCTGTTTCTAAAGATTCTGTATTTTGTTTTTGTTGTAAGTTGTTTTGTAAATGTAAGACTCCTAACGCTTTTTGTGATACAAATGGAGTATCTGATTGGCAAGTCATGTCTTTGCCTAATGAGAGACACGAAACGTCAATTTTACACAACAGTTATATAAATACTTGGGTAAATTTAAAAAATATTTTGTAGACAACTATGACTTAATGCTCATCATCTGCGGATTTTAGAAACGAAAAAAAAATATTGGCGAGACGTGTTGGAAAAAGTTATTGCGATTGTTAAGTATTTATCTACACAATGCTTGGCATTTCAAGGTTCTTCTCAATTGCTTTTCGAACAAAATAATGGAAATTTTCTAAAAGCTCTTGAGATTATTGCCTCTCTTGATTCAGTAATGAGACAGCACATTAGCCGAGTGTATAACTCCCAAAAAAAATCTGTTAAAATGACTCATTATTTAGGCGTGCAAATACTGAATGAAATAATTGAATTATTGCCGTCCAAAGCAAGGAATAATATTTTGGAAATGGTTCGCAGTTCAAAATATTTTTCCAATAATATTAGATTGTACACCAGACACTAGTCATACTGAGCGAATTAGTCTTGTTCTGAGGTATGTTGTCCTTAACACCACTTCAAAAAAGGTTGAAGTTAAGGAAAGTTCTATTACGTTTAATCCAATACTGGACTCTACAGGAGAAGGGATATATACATTTGTGAAAGAAAATTTGAAAAAATTGAATTTAGAATTAAAAAACATTAAGGGACAAGGTTATGATAATGGAACAAATATGAAGGGAAAATAAACTTTCTCAATCTTGTGCAAGAGTTATATTATTTTTTTTTCGTCATCCTCAAAAAGGTGGTATGTTTTGAGAAAAAATGTCCCCGGATTAAGTTTAAAGCCGCTAAGCGAGACAAGTTGGTCCAGCAGAATTGTCGCAATAAAGCCCTTAAAGTTTGTTTAATTAAGGTTTGCGAAAGTCTTCTAGAAGTGGCTGAAGATAATTCCTTTCACATTGATGCAAGACATAAAGCGAGTTCCCTCTTAGCGTCTGTACAAAATTTTCAATTTATCGGAAGCATCATTTATACGATTTCGCGAACTCATTTTATTTATCCAATATTCACATTGCTTACAATATGCACTTTTAATGTTTACATCAAGAATCTTTTCAGTGAAATAGCCAATTATAGAAGAAACTCCAAATGAAATTTGATGGAATTGTTAATATTTCATATTTTAGTGACTCCTCAATAATAATGATCTATCTATGGTAAAACCCAATAGTTTTATTGGGTTCTCGTTCTCATTTGGCGTTTTCGTGGACACTACTAGTCTCTGCGTTTTATCTTTATCGAGTTTGAGTCTGCTTGCGGTGAACCACCTCTCAGCTCGTGATATTGATTGGTTTGAATGTTGCATGAGTTCATTTATTTTAGCTGACTTGTTCAGGAAAGTAGTGTCATTCGCAAACTGACTCTTATCACCTGCTGAGACATTGATCGGAAGGTCGTTTATATATAGTAGGAAGACAATGGGTCCCAGAATGGATCATTGAGGCACCCCAACTTCATTTTTTTCTAGCTGAGACAACGAACCCTTTAATAAAACTATTTTGATATCTGTTGCTCAAGTATGATCTGATAATGTTGCAAATTGGATCCCTTATGTCATAGCATACCAGCTTCGCAAGGAGGACTCCCCGGTCCACGCAATCCAACGCCTTACTTAAGTCGCAGCTGCTAATCTCCGCATATTCTATGTTGTCGAGTGCCTCGAGCAAAAAATCTATTATCCTTAACATCGCTGTGGTAGTAGACCTCCTTTTGCGAAATCCATGTTGAAGTTCGCTAAGTACACCCTCATTTTGAACATTGTAGACATGACCCTACATTTGAGATTTATTTATTTATTTATTTATTTTTATGATGATATTGATGCTTTTAGATTATTTATCAATGATGAAATCATAAACTTAATTGTAATTGAAACAAATGAATACGACCAACAAGAAATCAATGAAAGAGTTCGTGAACATTTGAGGGCTACGTGTTGAACTGAAACAACTTCTAATCAAATTTTCAAATTTTTGGATGTTCTCTTGGCAATGGATTTGATTCCTGCTCCAAATATAAATAACTATCGTTGTATTTATTCTCTTTATAAAAACGAATTAATTTCGTCAGTCCTACATAAGGACAGATTTTTACTTCTATAAAAATTTATACGTTTTAAAAGTTATAAGACATCAGACAAGAATAAAAGACTGTACTAAATTGAAAAAGTAGTTTCTCTGTTGGTCAATAATTATAACAAATTTTTAACACCGGGAAAAAGCCTTGTCGTAGATGAAATCATGTTACCATTTGGAGGAAAATTGCTCTTTATGCAATATATCCCTAATAAAAGTAATAAATATGGGGTAAAACTATTTGAGCGAATACAAATCAAACGTAAAGGTTTACACTGGAAAAAGAACGACCTGAAATGTGTAGGCCACTTAGAGGTAATAGATTGGGATCTTCTTGATCCTATTGATCCCAAAGAGAAAAGAATCATATATGCAGATAACCTTCATTCTGGCATATTACTGGCATCAAAATTATTGAATATGAAAATATTCTGTTGCGGCAGTTTGCGGGCAAACAGAAAAGTATTACCTGAGGGGTTTAAAGTTAAAATCTTAGGGAGAGAAAAGCTAATATTAACATAATTAGAAGGATGGATAAACGTCTAGTCCTCATAATCATTACGGATCCTTCTCACACAGTAGAGCTGCTTCCTACGGGCCAAACAAATTAAAACGGAAAAGTTATGGTTAAGCCCCAGTGCGTTATGGACTACAACAAGGCCGGAAAAGAGTTGATCTCAGTGAGCAGATGTCTTCTTACAGTACTCCTTTGAAAAAGTCCCTCAAGTGGTATCGGAAAGTTGCTTTTGAATTAATAATTGGTACAACTGTGGTGATTGTGTGAATCATTTACAATATGGTTTCACTTAGATGGAAATAACCCAGTTTAGACGAAAACTTGCAGAAGAGCTGGTGACGATAGAGAGAATGAAGAAGCACTTCTTCAGGAAAAAACGCATCCAGACTGTTGAGAATTGTAATAAATAATCTCAACATGGAAGCGTTCTAAAGTTTCGTGTCAAAAACGTGTAAATTTGAGTGTCGCAAACTTTTCTTGCCCGGAAAAACTCGTTAATCGTCGAGGATTGTTCACCATACGATATTTACCTGTCATCGATTGTGAAGGCTGCGCTCAATTTGGAAGGTTAGTTGATATGTACTTTTCGCGCAAAATGACCTGAACAAAACGGGCGAGATTGATCAACAATCACAAGTGATCAATCTCGCCCCATCGTTTTCAGATTTTAATGTCTACCTGTTTCTTTTACTTTTAGAATCAGAAAACTGAAAAATGGGCAGAACATATACGCGAAAGCTAGGCAGCAGAACTTACAACAATTTTCTGATGAACAACTAGAAAATGCCCTTCGAGACGTTACAAATAATACACTTTCTATGCGCCAAGCAGCTCGCACTTACAATGTTTCTTATGGTACCCTTAACAACAGATTTCATGGGCGCAGATTCAAAAAAATCGGCGGGCAGACAATACTATCAAACAAAACCCATAGTTAAATCTTTCAATTGCTAAAATTCCCAATATTCATATATTGAAAAACATTCATTGTAAATAGTCATGAATTTATTACCGAATGTAATATCAGCCTGGAAAGTTAGAAATTCTAGTAGGTAAGATTTTACTATATAAATTCTTCTACGTTAGTTTTATTCCAGTAGTATTAGAGTATCAGAGTAACCTCCACTGAGTTTAGTACAGAAGACGATGAATCTATAGATGAACCGACGGCAGACCCTACTTATATTATCAACATAGTAATTTTTCATACAGAAAATTCAAATTCATTTTATTTATAGCCATCATCCAAATGACATTAATATCAAGGAATGCTAAATGCTCGGCTAAATATTTATTTTTCTATTTTATTAGGTACCCTGTTTGTTAAAATGTTAAACAGAATAAGATATGATTTTCTACATGATAAAAATATCAAGGAATGCTAAATATTTATTTCCGTATTTTTTAAATAAATGATATCCTCTGAATCACTTTTTATTCCGTAGTAATTGAGCTGAACAATGTCACCCCGTCTGATCAATCTCACCCCTCATACAAATTATCCAATAACTTTTGCAGTAGTTGAGGCCTAAATTCGGCTATAACTGACATAAGTTTGTACAGTGCTTTTTATAAGTTTGTACAACAATAAATTCTGTACTGGTCCTTCGACCTATCGTTTTTAACCATTAACTTCTTGTTGAGAAATTCACTCAACACACACTTCCGAAAAACCAGACGGAGCTGGGCTTGAGCAGAGGAATGTTTGCAAGGGCTGCTACGATGATTGTCGAGTTAGCTGAAGAGCTGTCCTGCAGAGGAGCTGACAATAAAGTGAAACGTGTCATAAGTTACTGCAAGGACTGTCCAAACAACCCTGGGTTTTGCCCCTCTTGTTTCGATAAGTTTCATAAATAAAGTATTTTATTTCTTTTATGCTAATTTTCTTTCCTACATTTTTGTATTGTGTTCTCTTTTTTCATACTTATCACCTTATAGAATTTTTTTATTGAGTGTTCAGACATTTACTGAGACATAAAATCAAACAATATAACAACAAAGATTACAAAATTTAAATCGCAATTTGAACTATCATTTGAAATCTAACCTAACTCTAAGATATGAGTCTTAGTTTTAGCGTTATTATGATCGTTCAAAATGCGTCTTTTGTTATATATTTTTGTTTAAATACCTGCAACAATAAGAACGTATTTAAAATGAACGAACTAAAAACATTTGTTAAGATAACATTGAATATATTTTAAATCCACTTTTTATGATAACATATTGCTTTAAAAGTTTATGTAATAAAGTTCAGTTATTTTTGTTTTTTGTTTATACAGGGTGTTACATAATATTATGTCACAACATGGAGGGTAAATTTATTTGCAATTTCAAGAAAAACAGTTCATATAAACATTGGTTCGCAAACGCTTCGTTACGGAGAACCAGGGTTTTGAAATTTCAGGAAAAAAATTTTTTTCATCAAAACTCCTGAAGTTTTTGAGATTTTCAGCCCAAATTTGGAATGCAAGCTATTCGTGACAGCCTCCATCATAACACGTCCTAAATTTTAATTAAAATGTACAAGGTGTTTTCTTTTCCAGAGCCATGTCTTATTTTCCCCTTTCAAACTTTTCGGCAGTACGCCGCTGATCAGCGTACATTCGATTTTCGTCATCTTCGTTCAATTTGAAAAATTTTTTGACAACTGTAATTTTTTCGTTTCTCTGACCGTTCTCGAGCAATAAATTATTGAACGATTGTATGCATTCGCTGAATTGAAAGCACTTCTAATCAAAAAATGACTAGTAGGCTCTGATTTTTTTCATTTATTTATTTATTGTGGCAGTTGCTAAAGTTGAACCAGTATCTGCTCGAATTGTTCATTAATTGTACGATTAGTTTCAAGACTTTTGAAGTTATTAAAATAAGTAAAAATGGCTAAATTTACTAATGCCGAATTGGCTGATATCTATTACATGTACGGTACGGTCTGGCTGACGGAGTGACACCAAACAGGCGAACATTTTCAAATATCCGCAGAAGTGTGAGGGAGAATGGTACTTTTACTGCAAAAAATCATTTGAAATGTGCAACTCAAACTATGAGAAATCTAGATATTGAGGAAGCAGTTTTGAATTGTTGTATTGATTTGAATCCTCATGTGAGTACAAGAAAAATTGGAAATCAGTTGAATATTTCACATGTTCTAGTTCGGAGAATTCTCCACAACTTTTTATTGTACCCGTTTCATATTCAACGCGTCCAAACTCTACTTCCTCGAGATTTTCCTTCAAGACTGAATTTCTGCCGATGGTTCTTAGATAAAATAAGGAAAAAAGCTCATTTTGATGGTGAAATATAGTTCACAGACGAAGCTATGTTTTCGAGAACTGCTATCACCAATTTTCACAATAATCATTAAGGAAAACCTGAGGAAAACCCCCATTTGATTGAAGAATCTCATCATCAAAAACAATTCTCACAAAATGTCTGGGTCGAAATAATTGTAAATTATTTGATTGGGCCATTTTCTTTTCCTAACAGACTAAACGGTCCCGCTTATCGGCAATTTCTTCAGTAGGAGTTACCCTTATTGCTCGAGGATGTGCCACTTTTGGTGAGAAACATAATGTGGTTCATGCATGACGGGGCACCAGCACATTTCAGTGGAGAAGCTAGGGAATTCTCGAATAATACATTCAACAATCGATGTATAGGTCGGAGTGGGCCAGAACCATAGCCTCCTAGGTCCCCATACTTAAATACTTTAGATTTTTTCCTTATTGGGATATCTCAAAAGTTCAGTTTATACCACTCCAGTGAATATTGTAGAAGAATTGAGAAATCTAATAATAACCTCTTGTGACACGATAAGAAATACCCAAGAAATATTTCAAAGAGTGCTTGATAATATGCGAAGAAGGACCAAGGCCTGTATTCTTGCAGGTGGAAGGCAATTCCAGAAATTTATTTGGTTTCTAGTTGTTCTCTTTTTTAGTTTGATTGGAATAAGTATAAGTTTAGTCTCAGAAGACGAGCTATCAATCTGAAAGCAAATTTTGGGCATATCTTTCGAGTGCTCTTATTATTTTTTTCGTTTAGCGAATAACACAATTCAAATAATTTGAATTCAATAATTTTTCACTCAAAAACGGTTGGAGGTACAAAAAAGTTTCTAAATTGAACGAAGATGACGAAAATTGATTGCACGCTGATCAGTTGAGTACTGCAAAAAAGTTCGAAATGGCAAAAGAAGACATGGCTTCGGAAAAGAAAATAACTTGTGGATTCTAGTTAAAATTCAGGATGTGTTATGATGGAGGCTATGAAAAATTGCTAGGAAGGGCTGAATATTTCTAAAACTGCAGGAGTTTGAAGAACAAACCAATTTTTCCAAAAATTTAAAAACTCTGTTGCTCCGTAACGAAGCTTTTGCGGACCTATGTTTATATAAACTTTTTTCCTAAAATTGCACGTAGATTTACCACACCAAGTTGTGACATACTTTTATGTAACACGCTGTATATTCCTGATGCGTCTAATTCAACATAAAAAAAGTCAAAAATACACAATAATTATTTGTATAAATAAATAATAAGATAAAAATCAGAATATCTATAAATTACTATCATATATTAAATAACAGTTAGAGATCTGTGTGCGAATCTTGCCACATTTTTAACCGGGGCATTTGAACCAGAAAATGGCACTCAAATTCTTACCTGAAGTTCAATCTCGTTAAATAAATTTTTTTGTTAAAAAAGTACATATCCTTGGAGGCATGTACCGCACAGTCGGGATGTCGGCCTACATGTCCCCGGGGATATGTATGGCGGGAAAACCAGTCTATTAACATCCCGCAGTCAACGTGTTAATCTAACAAAAAAAAATATTTGTTCTTCATCCTTGTGCTGAATAAACGAACGAATGAAAAAATTTCATTCCGTAGAGCTTTTCATGAGTATTGGAGAGATCATCAGAACAGATATCATCAGACATGAAATATTCATGAATTTTCTCCTGAATTCCTTTTCAAGAATATTTCAATAATTATTCGACTAACGCTCCGCTGAAAAACGAAATGCGCCTCATCTTTTCGTATATCTTGGCAAATCTCTTGAGCCGATAATGTAATTAAGGCGAAACGTGATTTTGAAGCCTCTGATAATTATTTTTTGTGAGCTCAGTCTCGTCACGTTATTTTCTTCCCCGACGTAATTAACTTGAAAGCATTCAGCTAATAAATTGAATATTATGAAAATTGTTATTTCTTTCATCTTCTTGATTTTCGATTTTATAAAGGGTAAACTCAGGATCTGATTTTCGGCAATTAATTAAGTTTAACTTGCGTTCACATTTCAAGGATTTCGTGGTTCTGTAGCTTCAGCGTCTATCAAAAATCCTGATAACCACAAGCGAATTCCAGATTCGCCTTGATCTAAAGGTGGGAAGGGAAGGCTTTTGTTGATGTTGTTCATTAATTAGTTTAGGAATTGATAGTGCCAGAGGCTGTTTATATAATTAATGAAAAATGATTTGTCCGGTATCTCTCAGAAGAATAAATTTGCTTTGACTTTCATTAACATGAAAATGTGAATCGAATGCGTGTACAGGCTGGACAGATTTTGACGGTCAGAACTGTAGCTATGTGAAATACTGTGAATAGAGAAATCTCATTAATTTTGTGTGAAGAATTTATTGCCACAAACATATTCAAGCCAACTTTTTCAATCTTCACTAAAATTCAGTTTTTCTGTTTTTTTCTCGAAGAATTATTTTCATTATTAGGTGCAATTTGCAAATATTATATTTTCCTTTCATTTAATATGATAAGGGTAGGGTACAGGGGTACAGATTCAGACGTTTCAATAATTCAGCTATGTGAAATCTTCGGAATAGAGGAAAATAACCTCCTCCTTGTTTTTGTTTTTCTCTGAGGACCTACAGTTTATAGTGGACTCCGAACCACTCACCTAGACCGTGCAGTGATAACTGCCACCTCTGAGGAGGTTATGGACTCAACCTATCGGTTATGTATCCAGTCTCAATGTGATTTTTATATACATACGTGGGACAAACACACCAACATTCATACTACATCCATATCTTACCTGGGATTCGAACCCGGGCCCTCGGCGTGGGAGTCAGTACTTCTACTGACTTACCCACGGAGGGAGATAACCTCCTCCTTCCTATATTCTTTTCATATGAGGGATTCATTGCCACAAACTGGTTCAAGTCAGCTTTTTTTGTTATCTGGGTATATCCCTATAAATTGAATAATTTTCGATATTTCTTTGGTAGTTTGCAAATTATTTCAGATACGACGTGTTTGTACCCAAATAAGTTCAGTAGGCTGAACTGAGGAAAAAACTTTTTGTTTCATGATGATTCATTGTTTTTTTATAGTTTTTCGTAAAAATCTCAAAAACACAATTAAGGGAGTGACAAAAGATATGAGGGAGTGACCTTTTGAAGGGGTTTGAGGAAAATAAGTCGTTAAAGAAGAAAGGTTACCTTTAGTATGGCTCTTTAAGCCTTAAACTAAAAATACATGGGCACTACAGCGAAAATAAAATATGATTCATTCAATCAAAATTTGTTGAAAATAAATCTGTTATACGAGCAAACTCGTCGGCCAGTAATGAGTGAACTGATCTGCCAGTGTATGAAAGTGGTTCTGGAAACAAATGTATGTTTAGCTTAAAAATTATCTTTGGAGTTTTCGATAATGATTTCGGAGTCAATACCCAAATTCAACTGACAGTTTTTTTGCACACATTCATTTACACGGTGTATAGTTTATATTTGTCTTAATAAATTAGAAAATTATTTAAATTTCCACACTAGAAATGTGTTTTCGTATCTCATTCCCATTTATTATAATTCGATGAATTCTTTTCGGAATATTCCACTGAATTCCTTTTGAAATCATCTGAAGACTTTAGATAAGATTTCGTGTCCATAATGACGTGATAAAATAGATATTTAGATTTACTTTTCTAAACATTTCAGTCACCTATGATTCATTTGCCTGCACTGTATGTGTTGTTTGTTGAACTCAACCTTTTGAACTTGGAATTTTTATATCAAGGTTCATGCTTTCCTTATCTTCACATGCAGATAAATCATTAGAACCTAGAATTATAGAGCTAGTCTGTTTCAGTTGTAGTGAGGTAGTTTCTAGAATTACCACAACATGTGAGTATTTTTATTTGTTATGAAGCATAATTACATACTTAGCAGATTACTAATGGACTAATATTAATTCAAAATTAAATGAATATTTCTTCACTGAATTCAGTTTATGCGTACCTCAAAAGAAAAAACGGAACTTCTATAGAATAGCTTGATTGTCTGTCTGTCTCTCTAGACTCGCTTCAGATACACGTGCAAGTATACAGTTTAAAATAATAACACTGGTCAACAGCTATTTCAGTTCCTGAATATTTAAAGCTAAATTTTATATGAATTTGATGCTCTGAATTCAAATATGGTATTAATTTTTTCCTAGGAGCTCAAATTTTTGTGTTAGTAATTTTCATGTGGAATACATGGTATCCTAAGTTGAGTGGCCTATCAGACGTTCATTGAGAACTAATAATGCTATCATTCTGAAATTTTGACTGTTGCTTTAGCTGTTCCGAAACTATTTCTAAACTATTTTCACCTAAATTACCAACTCTATAATTTGATAAAGATCTCCCAGTATACAAGGTGTTACATAATAGTATGTAATAGTTGAGGAGGTAAATCTTCGTGCAGTTTTAAGAAAAAAATTTCATATAAACATAAATCCGCAAAAGATTCGTTAAGGAGCTATTGGTTTTGTCTTCAAAACTCCTGCACTTTTTAGAATATTCAGCCCAAATTTGGAATACAAGCTATTTTTCACAGCCTCCATCATTACACGTCCTATATTTCAACTGAAATTCACAAGGTGTTTCCTTTTCCGAGGACATGTCTTGTTTTGCCCTTTCGAACTTTTTTGCAGTACGCCTCTGATCAGCGTACAATCAATTTTCGTCATCTTCCTCAAATTTAGAAACTGTTTTTACACCTGTAATTTTTTCGTATCTCCAACAGTTTTCAAGTAAAAAATTATTGAATTTGAATTATTTGAATTGTATGATATTCGCTAAATAAGAAAATAATAGAAATACTCGATAGGTATGCCCGAAATTTGCTTTCATTTTGATAACTCGTCTTCTGATACTCAACTTATACTATTTTATATCAAACTAAAAAAAAGAACAATTTAAAACTAAATAAATTGCCTCTGTCCTTCTTTGCCTAATTTCAGGCACTCTTCGAAATATTCCTGTAGCATTTCTTATCATCCAACAAGAGGCTATTATATGAGTTCTCAATTCTTCTAGAGAGTTCACTGGAGTGATATAAACTAAACTGTTGAGATATCCTCCTAAGAAAAAGTCTAAACTATTTAAGTCTGTTGACCTAGGAGGCCATGGTTTTGGCCCACCCCGACCTATCCTTTTGTTGTTGAATGTATTATTCAAGAATTCCCTAGCTTCTCCACTAAAATGTGCTCGTGCCTCGTCATGCATGAACCACATTTTGTTTCTCACCAAAAGTAGCACATCCTCGAGCAATAAATGTACTTCTTCTTCAAGAAATTGCCCATAAGCGGGACCGTTTAGTCTGTTAGGCAATAAAAATGGCCCAATCAAATGATTTTCAATTATTCCGACCTAGACATTTAGTGAGAATTGTTCTTGATGATGAGATTCTTCAATCGAATGGGTGTTTTCCTCAGCCCAATAATGATTATTGTGAAAATTGGTGATAGTAGTTCTCGAAAACTTAGGTTCGTCTGTGAACATTATTTTACTATCAAAATGAGCATTTTCTCTAATTTTATCTAAGCACCATCGGCAGAAATTCAGTCTTGAAGGAAAATCCCCAGAAAGTAGAGTTTGGACGCGTTGAATATGAAACGGGTACAATAAAAAGTCGTGGAGAATCTTCCAAACTAGAACACGTGAAAGATTCAACTGATTTGCAAATAATTTCTTGTACTCACATGAGGATTCAAATCAATACAATTCAAAACTGCTTCCTCAACATCTGAAGTTCTCATAGTTTGAGTTGCACCATTTAAATGTTTATTTGCAGTAACAGTACCAGTTTCCCTCAACTTTCTGTGGATGTTTGAAAATTTTCGTCTGTCTGGTGTTACTCTATTTGGAAACCGCACCTTATATAATCGCCTAGCTTCTGTTGTGTTTCCGTCATCCAGACCGTACGTGTAATGGATATCAGCCAATAATAAATTTAGTCATTTTTCCTTACAGCAATAACTTCAAAAGTCCTAAAACTAATCGTTAATTTGATAAAAAATTCGAGCAGGCACCGGTTCACCTTTAGCAACTGTCTAAATGAATAAATAAATGAGAAAAACAAAGCATACTATCATTTTTTTAATTAGAAGTGCTTTCAATTCAGCGAATGCATACATTCGTTCAATAATTTTTTACTCGAGAACGGTTGATAACACGAAAAAATTACAAGTGTCAAAAAAGTTTCTAAATTGAATGGGGATGATAAAAATTTATTATAGGCTGATCAGTGGCGTACTGCAAAAAAGTTTGACAGGGCAAAAAAGTCATGACTCCGGAAAAGAAAACACCTTGTAGATTCTAGTTAAAATTTAGGACGTGTAATGACCGAGGCTGTGAAAAGTAACAAGCATTAAAAAGTTGGGCTGAATATGATTTTCTCCGGAAATTTCAACACTTTGTAGCTACGAAACGAAGCTTTGGCGGACCTATATTTATATGAAATTTTTATCTTAAAATTGCACGTAGGTTCACCCTCTCAAGTTGTGACATACGATTATGTAACACCCTGTATTAATGGCTGGTTCGATAACATTGATTATTGTAATCACAGAAACACCTAACATATGAGTCTTGCTTGTTTCATAAAATATCCTAGTTTTACTTGAAAATTATCGATTTTTTGGTTTTGAAAATATTGATATATCTCGAGAACGGCGTGAGCTACCAAAACATTGAAAGATGTTTTGCAAACAAGAAACCATATGGGACATAACTCATATCCGACTGAATCTCAGTCAGTATACAGAGTGCTCATTTTTGCGCCTCACATTTCGAAACGAAGACACATCGAAAACTATGTTTTTTCAAATTGTAACCCATATTTTTTTCAATTCATTAGATTCGCCATAAAAACTAAATGAAGTTCCTTCTACATACCCTTTACCTGAGATTTCAAGTTTTCAGGTTATGGGAAAAAACGAATTTTACGTACCTACCTAAAGTTACCGCAAAGGAGGCTTAGATTCCTGCACGTGCATAGACAATTCCCAGAGCATTAACAAATAACTGCATTTTTGTCTTTAGATAATTGATTGATTAAGGGAAAAAAAGCGAAATTTCAGTTGTTTCATTAAAGCATTTTGCAGTATATTATGCGAATCATACATTGAAAATTTATCTTTCAGCGTTCTCCAAAGATAAAAATCTATAGGCGTTAGGTCAGGTAACCCTAGAGGCCACAAAGTCGTTCGTTTCAATCCATCTATTTTCAAACATATCAGTTAAAATTCAATAATTTTAATTTGTGCGATGAGCTGGCGCTCTATCGAGTTGGTACTAACAACGCCTTGATTCAGCTTCTGATAAAGTGTCAACGAAGTCGGCTACTACCGTCTTCAAAAGTGCAAACACATTAAAACTAAATTTATTTTGAAGATTTTTCCCTACTAATATGAGGATTTTGATTGGCCCAAAAGTGTGACTCATTCCGATTAAAAACCTCCTCATAAGAAAATTTGGCCTCATCTGTCCAGATAATCCTTTTGAGGACGGTAGTAGCCGACTTCGTTGACACTTTATCAGAAGCTGAATTTTTATCATCTCCATTTAATTTAGAAACTTTTTTGACACCTGTAATTTTTTCGTATCATCAACCGTTCTCGAGCAAAAAATTATTGAACGATTGTATGCATTCGCTGAATTGAAAGCACTTCTAATTAAAAAAATGATAGTATGCTTTGTTTTTTTCATTTATTTATTCATTTGGACAGTTGCTAGAGTTGAACCGGTGCCTGCTCCAATTTTTTATCAAATTAACGATTAGTTTTAGGACTTTTGAAGTTCTTGCTGTAAGGAAAAATGACTAAATTTATTATTGGCTGATATCCATTACACGTACGGTCTGGATGACGGAAACACAACAGAAGCTAGGCGATTATATAAGGTGCGCTTTCCAAATAGAGTAACACCAGACAGGCGAACATTTTCAAATATCCACAGAAAGTTGAGGGAAACTGGTACTGTTACTGCAAATAAACATTTAAAAGGTGCAACTTAAACTATGAGAACTTCAGATGTTGAGGAAGCAGTTTTGAATTGTATTGATTTGAATCCTCATGTGAGTACAAGAAATGTTTTGCAAATCAGTTGAATCTTTCACGTGTTCTAGTTTGGAAGATTCTCCACGACTTTTTATTGTACCCGTTTCATATTCAACGTGTCCAAACTCTACTTCCTGGGGATTTTACTTCAAGACTGAATTTCTGCCGATGGTGCTTAGATAAAATTAGAGAAAATGCTCATTTTGATAGTAAAATAATGTTCACAGACGAACCTAAGTTTTCGAGAACTACTATCACAAATTTTCACAATAATCATTATTAGGCTGAGGAAAACCCCCATTTGATTCAAGAATCTCATCATCAAGAACAATTCTCACTAAATGTCTAGGTCGGAATAATTGGAATTCATTTGATTGGGCCATTTTTATTGCCTAACAGACTAAACGGTTCCGCTTATGGGCAAAGTCTTGAAGAATAAATACATTTATTGCTCGAGGATGTGCTACTTTTAGTGAGAAACAAAATGTGGTTCATGCATGACGAGGCACGAGCACATTTTAATGGAGAAGCTAGGGAATTCTTGAACAATACATTCAACAACGAAAGGATAGGTCGGGGTGGGCCAAAACCATGGCCTCCTAGGTCAACAGATTTAAATAATTTAGACTTTTTCTTAGGAGGATATCTCAACAGTTTAGTTTGTATCACTCCAGTGAACTCTCTAGAAGAATTGAGATTTCATATAATAACCTCTTGTGGCATGATAAGAAATGCTACAGGAATATTTCGAAGAGTGCCTGAAAATAAGCAAAGAAGGACAGAGGCAATTTATTTAGTTTTTAATTGTTCATTTTTTTAGTTTGATATAAAATAGTATAAGTTGAGTATCAGAAGACGAGTTATCAAAAGAAAAGCAAATTTCGGGCATACCTATCGAGTATTTCTATTAATTTCTTATTTAGCGAATATCATACAATTCGGGATCCTCTTGTGTTCTTTGAAGAAGGATTTCACACAGTTATATTCGAAGCTGTGGATAGGCAGCTTGTAGAGATTGGACCAATGAAAATTTATAAGGATACAGTTTATGTTTTTTTAGAATTCTGTGTACAATGAGGTAAATTCAGATTATGCTCAGCTGTTGCCAATTAAAACGGCAATTTCATTGTCTTCATTGTTCACTACAGGCGATGAAAATAATTCTTATTCTATATCGTTCCAGTCGAAAGAAATTTCGTAACGTATCTCCTAAATGTTTTAGCTGTCATAGATGGCATAATTAGATATAATTCGTTGAATCCCCTACAAGTTTTACTCACAATCCTTCTCTCACCTCCATGAATGAAGAATAAATTAAGTGAAGCCCGTTAAAGGATTAAAAAACAAACCAACGTATTCAGCATATGTAAAACAGGCATCTTTACGAGATTATATTTCAGCTAATTTCATTCAATTTATTATATCATAAAAATTCAATGACATATGGAATAAGAACAATAATCATACTCTAAGTTTCAGGAGAATGGAGTTATGTTTGAAATATGGCATAAGGATATCAAGACAATCAAAAAATCCGGCATATAAAGCCACGTTCCAAGAGAATTTCCATGATCTGTACGATAAACAATTTAGAACACCTAAACCACTCAATTATAGATTGAAAAAATACCTGAGCAAGACCAGCATTACCTCACCCCTAAATGAAAATATTCATCAAACTCGGCCTCCTTGGACGACGAAAGCACCTAAAGTAAACCTGCAACTGGAAGCACTCGGCTCGAAAGCCAACACCGAACCAAGCCACTACCAACGTTTGCACGACAGAATCCGCAAAAACCATCCAGACCACAGTTACTATTACACTGACGGATCAAAAACCAATGAAAGCGCGGGATGCTCAATAGTGCTCGACACCATTGAACCACAGGTGTGGTCTTTCAAATTATCCAGTGACACAGCAATATTTACATGCGAGGCCTTCGCCATTCTAAAAGCTCTCGAGATCGCGCGTGAAAAAGAAAAATTAATAATTCTCACCGATTCGAAAAGTGTTCTATCAGCCATAGGTAATTATCACTCAACGAATATATTAATAAAAAAAAATCCAGAATATCCTATATGAATATCAGACGGTCAAACAAATTACGTTAGTATGGGTCCCGTCCCACATGGGTATCCGAGGAAACGAAACAGCGGATGACAGGGCTAAAACTTCCATAACACATGGGACAAGGGCAGGGGTAGATAGGACAATACTAGAGCTACAAAAAATAGTTAAAACTGAAATTAATGAATTATGGAACAGAAAATGGGGTGAAGGCATGCCGAGTAGAATATCTGAAGTAAGAAGCAATGTCCACGAAGCTTTTCCACATCTGGAAATCCGCAGGCACCAAACAATCATCCAGAGACTCCGAATAGGACATACAAACATAACACATTTACACCTATTGTTAAACGAAGAACCACCAATCTGCGACGTCTGTAGAGAACCACTAACGGTGAAACACGTATTATCAACATGCCCAAGTATTATAATCAGCGTAACCAATTTTTGACCAACAACTTCAAGGGCAACCTGAAAAAACAACAGCAGTGCCTAAAGACGATACAGTTTCTCAAATCCATAGGATTATACACACTTATTCAAAACAGTCTACAAGAAATTGCTTAAGTATTTATCATCCTATTACTGTATGAATAAACCATTGTGATACTGTTGAATGAGCAGTCGCTAATGACCTCGATGTAGATGCGACTTTAAATGAAGGCAAAAAAAAATATCATAGAAAAGAAAAATGTGTCTCGTCATTCATTGATTCATAGAATCCATGAGGCTGGTGAACGAATAAAAATCAACCCGAAATCATACATAAGCATAACGACAATTGAGGTTGAGAGCTGGAAAATGTTTAGAAGAAGAGGCTGCAATTTTAGAACATTTGTTGTAATTCGTTTTTCATTCTTGATTTTTTCTATTAGTTCTACTTTTCTCGATTTATTCTCGTGGATGTCCTCTGTTTTTCTTCGAAATAAATGTTAGAACACTCGTACATACTCCTTTGATACGAATAATATCGAATCTTCAAGAAAATGTTTCAGAATATCCGGTTTTTGACATTTTATCTTCTATAGATAGAGCCGTAACGGAGACGAGATACAAGAAATAGTATTTCGAATCGCCATAACTTTCTTCAATCTAGTGCGATAGTTGAGCAAATACTGTTGACATATGGATATTTTCGTTGTGGTCTGAGCGAGAATGAAAAATTTCTGAGAAACTATGTACAGGGTATTCAGTTCAATATTTGATGAAAAACTTTCCAATCCCTCTCTGTAATATTCCATCAAACTTCAGGTGAACTTTTTCTGTACAGTTGTTAACATTTGTACCAAGTCTGACATGAATCGATCACAATATTCAACAGTTTTAGCCAATAAAAGATTTGGCTCAGATTCCTAAGACAGCCTGTATCTTCGGAAACAATGGCCTCACCTTACTTACTGTGTGTCTCCTATCTATCATAAAAATCTTTGCATTCATTTCTGAAACACCCTATTTAGTTTGACGTTAGATTATATTGTTCCATAAACCGTGAAATCTTGCTAAGTCTTCGACTTTATCTATCCATTTTTGGTTGCTGTTGTGATGAAACTGTATTATAATTTTTAAAGCCAACTATTGTCTTCTAATATCAAGCGGTTGGCCTCCACTTTCTACCAATATTGTCGCGACCGGGGTTGATTTCTTATATCCTAGTGCTGTCTTGATTCCTTGATATTGAACACGGTCCATTTTTGCCAGTTTTTTTTTGGACATCGCCGCAAATACATTGATGCATAATCTAATTGTGATCTGACCCATTATTGCAATATGTTCATCCACATCTTGAAATAACCGACCCACCCAACTCTATGATTCCTCTCTGAGCATTACCACATATCCAATTCAAAAATAACTCCCAAGCTAATGAACAACCTGACCTTATGAACAACCGAAATATTTGATATTATTACCCCAAATTATTCACTCCCTCATTATTTCTATTCGCGGTAGTTTAAATCTTTCATTTACGCTAAAGAAATTAATGCCCTTGAATTTAGTTCCCGAAATATTTAGTCTCTTGCTCTCAACCATTTCTATGTTATTCTATCCAATGTTTTTTCTAGTCTTCTTAATATGTCATTCATATCTCATCCCTCTGCAATTATACACATATTATTACAAACTCAACTATATCCACTTATTCTTCTGCAAATTAGACCAGTGACGCCATGTGTATATTGAACAATAACGGGCTCAATTATGAGCTTGTGGCAATCCATTGTTTACTTCTTTAGGTCCTATTAATTCACCATCATACGGATCCCACACAAATACTTCCCTTCCCATCAATATGTGAAATCAACGCTTTATTTGTAAAAATCCTAGACAATACCACTGTGCCTTTCTGTAGCTATATACAAGAAGGGCGATAAAAAGACCCCCTCAAATTACTGAACAATAAGTCTGCTAGGGACACTAACCAAGCTCTTTCCTGAAATTCTACGAGACCAAATAAAAGAAGTGATAGACATCAACGAAGAACAACATGTATTTAGGAGGAACAGAACAGCAACGGATGCAGTCTCAGCCATTTTCTGTTCAATTTAATAATGGACAGAATCATCATCAAAGTTAAATCAGTAAGAAACGGATACAGCACGAGTACGGGAGAAATAAAAATAGTATGCTACGCGGACGATGCGGCGAGAATGGCGGAAAATGAAGATGATCTCCAAAGACTCCTGGTTGCTTTCAAATCGGAAGCTGAAAATTACAATATGAAGATAGCTACCGAAACAACAAAAAGCATGGTGATATCGAACGAGCCAAGATGATGTAAGCTCGCAATTGATGATAAAACTGTAGATCAGGTAATGTCCTTCAAATACCTTGGGATGCAAATAACTAGTAACGGGGATTTAGCGAGAGAGGTCCGAGAGCAGCAAAATAAAGCAGCAGCAAAATAAAGCAGCAGCGATTTCAGGATCCCTGAGGGATGTCGTATGGAAGAACAAGCATATTAGCATTGAGTGTAGAACGAGGATTTACAAAGCGTGTGTACGTCCCATCGCCACATATGCAATAGAAACTAGAGCCCATACCTTCAAAACCGAAAAAATTCTGAGAACGTCAGAAATGAAGACGCTAAGGCAAATATCGGGAAAATCGCTAAAAGATAGAATTAGGAACTAGGTTATAGGAGAAACATGTAACACTGAAGATATTGTACGATGGGCAAGAAAACGCAGACGGGTATAGAATGAACATATATACATGATGGAAGAGCACAGATTAGCACGTATTCTACGGGACGGAAAACCAATAGCAGCACGACGGCCACCGGGAAGGCTCCCAAAACGCTGGAAAGATAGTTGGCAGTCCATCTCACAAGAACAAAAGTAGAGGGATATCCTGGAAAAAACAGATCTCAAGGTCTAAAATAAGAAGAAGAATAAGAGAATTATTTTCATAGACACTTTTAATTGTTTTAGATCTTCAATGAGTATATGTATTTGAACATTATGTCCAGGAAAATTATGGTCGTTATTTCTTCGAAAGCCATTCTTCTGTAGATTTGTGTTATTACATACCCCTTGCCGTCCATAACTGATCTTCTTTTGCGACATCCGAATATTAGTGTATCTCTTGGTATTTTCGATTCAGAAAGAATTTCTGCCCTATTCTTGATAATATTTTCTAACGTCTTTAGTATGCATGATGGTAGGTAACTCTTTGCTTCATTCGGGTATGTACCATCTCTACAAAATGGCATTATTGAAATTATTTTTATTTTAAGGATTACCGAGTTCATAAAAAATTCATTGAACAATTCTAACATTTTAGTTCTGATACTAAGCGGTGCATTTTTTAGGATAGAGTAGGTCACCCTATCCATTCCGGAGCCGAGTATTCTTTTCTCCGTCCCAGATCATCGCTTAGTTGATTAAGTGTTAATTTTTTATTTTTGTTTGTCATATTTAAAAGGTCCTGAATGAAGTGGATAATCGGTGGAGTTAATTATTTAATTAATATATCGTGTTCACATTAGTTTACAGGTCTATTCCTTTTTTTATTAGATGTTATTGCTCCTTCAAAGCGTCTTATTACTTGTCACTTTTATTTCGGTGTTTTCGGACGAGCTTCTCACAGAACAATTAAAAAAAATGTTTTCTCCTTAATATGGAATCGAACTTCTGCATTTATTTCTCGAGGTAATACATAATTTTCTATTGCAGGTTTTCTCCTCCGCTTTCGACATACTTTTCGCCTTTCTTTCACCAGTTTTGCGATATTTTCATTCCACCTTGACCTCGTTGTGTCTTCTTTTATATTGTTTTTCTTTTTCGGTATGCTTTTTCTGGCTGTTTCCTAGATACACTGCATAATATCTAGGAAATTTTCACATACGTTTATCCTCATTAGTTGAATTGAGTTTATGAATTTCCACCCTGCACTGTATCACATCTGAATCTTTCTAAATTTGAAATATTTTGCCTTGGTATTCTGCAATTCCCATACATATTTATTGTCGTCAATACTTTGTAGTGATCTGTGCCGCCAGCTTCATCAAATACTTTCAATAGGTATCTTTTAGTTATGTCCGCTCATGTTATTTTCAAATCTGGTGCACTCTTATTTGCATTATGTGTAAATAATCTAGTACTGCTTCCTTGATTGATAATTACTAGATTATAGCCCTCAGGAAGATTTGTATTATTTATTCCATTGGATTCAAAATTCTTAATGCCCTCATTGGGATTAGTGCGTTGAAATCTCCCATCATAATGGACGGGTCTAGTATATGTATCCTGTCCTGTTCCTTATTTATGTAGAGCGGTGCATTTTTTAGGGTGGAGTAGGTCACCCTATCCATTCCGGAGCCGAGTATTCTTTTCTCCGTACCAGATCATCGCTTAATTGATTAAGTGTTAATTTTTTATTTTTGTTTGTCATATTTAAAAGGTCCTGAATGAAGTGGATAATCGGTGGAGTTAATTATTTAATTAATATCTCGTGTTCACATTAGTTTACAGGTCTATTCCTTTTTTTATTAGGTGTTATTGCTCCTTCAAAGCGTCTTATTACTTGTCACTTTTATTTCGGTGTTTTCGGACGAGCTTCTCACAGATCTACTTAAAAAAATTTTTTTCTCTTTAATATGGAATCGAACTTTTGCATTTATTTCTCGAGGTAATACATAATTTTCTATTGCAGGTTCTCTCCTCCGCCTTCGACATATTTTTCGCCTTTCTTTCACCAGTTTTGCGATATTTTCATTCTACCTTGACCTCCTTGTGTCTTCTTTTATATTGTTTTTCTTTTTCGGTATGCTTTTTCTGGCTGATTCCTAGATACACTGCATAATATCTAGGAAATTTTCACATACGTTTATCCTCATTAGTTGAATTGAGTTTATGAATTTCCACCCTTCACTGTATCACATCTGAATCTTTCTAAATTTGAAATATTTTGCCTTGGTATTCTGCAATTCCCATACATATTTATTGTCGTCAATACTTTGTAGTGATCTGTGCCGCCAGCTTCATCAAATACTTTCAATAGGTATCTTTTAGTTATGTCCGCTGATGTTATTTTCAAATCTGGTGCACTCTTATTTGGATTATGTGTAAATAATCTAGTACTGCTTCCTTGATTGATAATTACTTGATTATAGCCCTCAGGAAGATTTGTATTAGTTATTCCATTGGATTCAAAATTCTTAATGCCCTCATTGGGATTAGTGCGTTGAAATCTCCCATCATAATGGACGGGTCTAGTATACAGTGTGTTCCAACGAAAATTTAACCCCCCCTATAACTCCGAAATGAGTAACATTAGCGAAAAACACCAAGACACGTCGATTTTTGTTTCGAGGGGTAGCATTTTTCGAAATAATTCGAAACTTGTCAGATCAACCCCCTATCCCCAGCAACCCTAATTTCGAAATTCATCATAGGGAATAAGGGTCGAGTGGCACCTTACTGTAAAGGTCTGTCAATTCTCCATTCTGATTTGTCATTTTTAGAATTTTAAATTAACATACAGGGTGTCCCAACCGAGGGTAAAGTTGAATTCCTGCAAATCCCAAATACTAAATGAAATCGATTTATTTTGGCATAATGCAAGCGCAGGTTTATGCTCGGTCTAGAAAAACGACCTACACTTGTGAATTTGGAGTTGGTGCAATCAACCCCCTATTTCCAGCATCCCCAACTCAAAAATCATTCGATCGAAAATAGGTCAAGTGGCACCTCGTTGGAAAGGTATTTCAATTTTCTCTTCGAATTTGGTATTTTCGAAATCAGGAACACTGAAAACCCAAATAACTTTTTGAAACTGGTTCATTTCGGTATAATACGAGAACATGTTTATGTTTGATTCGAGAATAAGACTCTCTTGCGTGAATATGGAATTTTTGCAATCAATCTCTTCCATTCAGCATCCCCAACTCAAAAATCATACAAGTGATTACAGGTTGAGTGGCAAAAGTTCCAGAAAGATTTTTCTATTTTCTGAATCACTGAGGCATTGGTTTCAGTTTGGCAATCGAGGTTTTCTGGCGTGAGGATCAGGATGAGGGGATGATGGAGAAACTGATTGGATTCTCATCTAAACAGGAAAACGAGATTTATTGAACTTGTATTCAATTGAAAACAAAAACTAACTTGATTATTACAACAATTGTTCAAAATGACCTCCGCCCACCTCCATACAGTTATACAGACGATTTTCGAACTCTCTTCTCACATTAGCGAAAACTTCAGGAGTCAAAGTCGGCATTCTGTGATAATCCTCATCCGCAGCTCCCAGGTTTTCTGGTCTTGTGGCATAAACTTTAGATTTTAGATGGCGCCACAAAAAAAATCTAGGGATTTAAATCTGGTGACCTGGCTGGCCACTCAACAGGTCCTCTTCTACCAATCCACCTTCTTGGGAAATTTTCGTCTAAATATTGGCGCACCTGAGCATCATAATGCGGAGGAGCACCGTCTTGTTGAAAACGCATTTCGCCCTCAGAAAGAGTTGGATCGTTCTGTAGAATTTCTGTCAATCTAGGATGTATGTGTTCCTCTAACAACTGTAGGTAGCCATTTCCATTCAGATTACCCTCCATAAAGAAAGGCCCAACTAGATGATTGCCAAAAATTCCTGCCCAAACGTTCAACTTCTGAGGCCTTTGCGTGTTGGCCTCTCTAAACCAATGAGGATTCTGTGTGTCCCAGTATCGACAATTATGTCTATTCACTTCACCACTGAGCATAAAGGTGCTTTCATCAGAAAAACAGATGTTATTCAGAAAATTTGGATTAGCGTTAAGGTTTTCACTTAGATTTTCACAAAACTGTAAACGACGATCTGGGTCATCTTCGTTTATTTCATGCACTAATTTTACCTTGTACGGGTAAAATTTGTGATGTTTCACGATTCTATGGACAGTTGTAGCTGATACACCAGTCAGACGAGATAGTTTTCTGATCGAAGTAGTATTCTCCATTTGTAGATGACCCACTACTGCCACTTCCGTTGCCTCATTTCTGACAGGACATGCCACTTCATGTTTTTTGTTTGCCACTGAACCCGTAGCTAGGAATTTGTCAACCAAATATTTAACGTACTGGTGACTGACTCCCCTTTCTCTTTCAGGATGGTTCCTATCGAATATCCTTGCCGTTTCTTTGGCACAACTGTTATTTCGAAAATACGTCGATACAATTTCGACCCTTTCCTCAGTGGAATAAACCATTTTCAGATTAATTTCAACTGACGAACAACAACAAAAATGAGGAACTGATCTGAATAATAATAATATTTCATTGCAAAAATGAGAAATAACAGATGACTGCACGCCAGATGGAAATGAAAAAAATGTGAACATTTTCAATGCAGAAATCAGCTTTATTTCTTCGTAATTGATGCTCAACACATCGTACCCCAATACTTTTAACAGTTTCGAATTAATTTTAGTTGATAATTTCAAATGACGATATTGAATTTTTCGAAAGCGACATCCTGTATGGAAGCCGAACTGAATGAAATGCTTTAATCATTCTGGAATTCAAAAACCTTTCTGAAGATATGCCACTTGAATTATTTGTATGATTTTCAAGTTGGGGATGCTGAATGGAAGGGATTGATTGCAAAAATTCTATAACCACACAAGAAAGTCCTATTCTCGGATCAAACATGTTCTCGTATACCGAAATGGACCAGTTTCAAAAGTTATTTGGATTTTCAATGTTCCTGCTTCAGGACACCCTGTATGATGATTCTGAATTTCTAAAATACCAAATTCGAAGAGAAATTGCAGTACCTTTCCAACGAGGTGCCACTTGACCTATTATCGATCGAATGATTTTTGAGTTGGAGATGCTGGAAATAGGGGTTGATTGCACCAACTCCAAATTCACAAGTGTAGGTCGTTTCTCTAGACCGAGCATAAACCTGCGCTTGCATTATGCCAAAATAAATCTATTTCATTTAGTATTTGGGATTTCCAGAATTCAACTTCACCCTTGGTTGGGACACCCTGTATGTTAATTTAAAATTCTAAAATGACAAATCAAGGTGGAGAATTGACAGACCTTTTCAGTAAGGTGCCACTCGACCCTTATTCCCTATGATGAATTTCAAAGTTAGGGTTGCTGGGGGTAGGGGTTGATCTGAGAAGTTTCGAATTATTTCGAAATTGTGCCAATTGTCGTCAATAATGTTTCTCTTTTCCACCATAATATGCACCGTCCGATGTGAAACCTTTGAACATAGACTGCATGCACTATACTATGGATTATCTAGGTCAACGCTTAGACGTTATCATCGAACCGAAACAATGGCCCCCAAATAGTCCCGATCTTAATCCGTGCTACTATTTTCTGTGGGGACCTTTGGAAAAAATGGTGTATAAAAAGGGTATTATTTTCAATAATTGTGAGGAGCTGAGGCAAAAAAGTCAAGAATGTTGGAAAAATCTTGATCAAGAAGTAATTTCGAGATCCATAGAGAGCTGGTGAAGACGGGTGCAGATGGTTGTGAGTGCCCATGAAGGTCAAATTCCATTCTGAGTACTTGATTTTTTTTGTTGAATGTTTTTACTCATGTAATTTGTTGAAAAAAATCATGTCGTATTATTATTCTTGCAGATGTTTCCGAAAGTTGGCATCTATGAGATATTTGAGAAACAGTCATCCTGATCTTCTTCCTAATGACCCTGTTATCCGAAAATTTTCCTCAAGATCATAGTTTGTACTTCTTTTGTAATAAGGGGCTGTAAATTGGCGTAATAACTATAATAGCAGTATAGTCACGCACAAATGAACATTCAATGAAAGGCTTATCCTCATTTGCTGAAACCATTGTTAAAAATTTCAAACGTCAAAAACAAGCAACACCAAGATGAAATTGGTGTCCAAACCAGATGTCGTCTAAAACTCGATGACATTTCATTATTTTTTGTGTATCATACAGTTAATGCATGCAGTCTATGTTCAGAGGTTTCACAACGGGAGGTGGATATGATGGTGAAGAAGAGAAACATTATTGACGACAATTTGCACAATTCGGAATCAATATTCGAGTTCGACCACTCAAAATGATGGAAATAGTTCAATATAGTGATTGAATTACGCAGTTGATTCATTACAACCTCGAAAAATTTTTGAATGTCCTAGGAAAATTGTGAATATTTGAGAAAATCGGCCATTTTGAATTCGAACGGAAATCAAATTTTAGGTTGATTTTAGTAACAAATGGTTCTTTGTCTTCTTAGAACATCCATGAAAAACACAATAACATTTTGTTGAATGTTTTTACTCATGTATTTTGTTGAAAAAAATCATGTCGTATTATTATTCTTGCAGATGTTTTCGACAGATGGCATCTATGAGATATTTGGGAAACAGTCATCCTGATCTTCCTAATGACCCTGTTATCCGAAAATTTTCCTGAAGATCATAGTTTGTACTTCTTTTGTAATAAGAAGTTGGAAATTGGCGTAATAACTATAATAGCAGTATAGTCACGCACAAATGAACATTCAATGAAAGGCTTATCCTCATTTGCTGAAACCATTGTTAAAAATTTCAAACGTCAAAAACAAGCAACACCAAGATGAAATTGGTGTTCAAACCAGATGTCGTCTAAAACTCGATGACATTTCATTATTTTTTGTGTATCATACAGTTAATGCATGCAGTCTATGTTCAGAGGTTTCACAACGGGAGGTGCATATGATGGTGAAGAAGAGAAACATTATTGACGACAATTTGCACAATTGTGATTCAATATTCGAGTTCAACCTTTCAAAATGTTGGAAA
This sequence comes from Cryptolaemus montrouzieri, assembly GCA_013387265.2. Taxonomy (NCBI): domain Eukaryota; kingdom Metazoa; phylum Arthropoda; class Insecta; order Coleoptera; family Coccinellidae; genus Cryptolaemus; species Cryptolaemus montrouzieri. The sequence goes on along the minus strand of JABFTP020000185.1, from coordinate 28,192,694 downwards.
AGATTCAATCTAGTGATTGAATTACGCAGTTGATTCATTACGACAGCGAAAAATTTTTGAATGTCCTAAGAAAATAGTGAATATTTGAGGAAATCGGCCATTTTGAATTCGAACGGAAATCAAATTTTAGGTTGGTTTTAGTAATAAATTGTTCTTTGTCTTCTTAGAACATCCATGAAAAACACAATAACATTAGGAGTGCCAACGCCATGAGGTGAAAAATATTTCGATTTCAGTTGAAATTGTTCAGAAAAGACTGAATTATCGAAAGAATGCCCTATTCGAATTACGAATTCCATAAAAAGAATTGCTCGGTTTTCTGCGCGTTTACTCCGAAACTACTGAACCGATTGGCTTGAAAAAATTCAGAGGTATAGTTTAAAGTATATTCAAAAATTAATAAGTATTATACAGGTTTTTGAAATGTTTAATACCCTAAAAAATTCGTGAAAAAAAAATTTTTGAAAAAATGTAATTTTCTTTAAAATTCATAACTTTTTAATTTTAATATTCTTTGATAAAAATTCATGTGAATACTCTCGAAATATGTTCAAATAATAAAAAAATAGTTCTCTATGATATCTTGCAAAAAGGTATTTATTTTGCATACTGAAAAGGATCTCTGAAAGGTGCAAAAATCCGTCATTTACATGGATTAAAAGGATTTTTATCATTAAATAAAAAAAAAAGTATGAGAAGCTTACATTTATTGATTTTAAAAGTATTTTGCATTTTATGGATAAAATAATATGAAATTTTAATCAAATCAATACAATCATTACACATGTAGGCGCGATGTTCATCACACATAGGCCTCTCACAAGATTGGCAAACCATCTTCGTTTTTCGATCGGCTTTGTAACTACAAACACCACATCTTGATCTTTTAGTCAGTACTATACGATCTTCTTCTTGTTGTGGGTTCCTTGATCCAAGAATCATTTCCACGCATCTTCTAATATCTGTTCGGAGCGCTGGACTTTTTAATTTTTCGCGTAGAAATGGCTCCACGAGATGAAATACTAGTTGTTTTACAGCATTGATGGCGGTTAATTTTTTGTTAGAATTAGACATGTGTTTGCAAGTATACAAAACTCTTGCATTGACACAAGATTGATCGAGCATCCCAAAGAAAAAACGCATCGGCCAACGCTTGGTTCCACGGGCTGTAGTGTAAGCGTGGCAGAGTTTGTCAAAAACATCAGTTCCACCTTTGGTTTTATTGTAGAACGAGATCATTTCCGGCTTGCCATCTTCACCGATACTTGAAGTAGTTATTTTATTACTGACAATTAAGACGACTTTATTTTTTTTTGACGTATAACTCGCTAAAGTTATATGCTCATGATGACAAAATTTTGTTGAAGGAACTTCTTTGCTTGCGATTTTCATCTCATTAGGAATATCTGGTTTGTTTTTTCTTATTGTGCCAGTAATCGTTATATTGTAGGGCTCATTCAACATATTTTCATCAAAGGAATAGTCGTGAACCAATTATCACAAGTAACACTTCGGTGAGTACCATGAATTGGCTCAGTTACTTTTTTGAAGAAAAATTCGCCAGACGACTCATTTCTTGCATGGCCACTTTTACCTAAGTAGGGAATCCCATTTATCTGTAAATAATTATATGTATTATTTTACAAATCGAGCAAGGAAATGTGAATATCTAAAAAATAAAATAAATTACCATAGAAAATGTTTTTGCGTCGTTCATTTCAATAATTTTTAAGCCGTATTTATCCGGCTTTGACTTGATATACATGCGGAATTTACACCGACCTCTGAATGAAAGTAACTGCTCATCTACTGTTATTTCATCGCTTGGATTGTAGTAAAATTGACAATGTGAATTAAATTTATCCCATAATTCTCTTATTGGAGCTAATCTATCCTCTTTTGATCGGTTTTCTCTAATGTCAAATTGCAAACAATTAGCAAGAAATACAAATCTTGACCTTGACATGACTGATCGATAAAAGTTGATACCGTTCACGTTATTCCATAACTCGATCGTATCAACATGATTAGACTTCCACTGCCCAGAATAATAGAGTAATCCAATGAAAGCATTTATTTCAAGCAAATCAGTTGTGTGGTGATATGTTTGCATTGTTTTATCCTCGGCCATCATTATCGCACAGACATCTTCAATTTGTTTATTAGTGTAATCTACAATTTTCTGTCGCATATCTTGATTTATTAGAAGTTCCCAAAACTCGACGAAATTTTCACAATTTTCCGCACCATTTCGTGGTCCAGGTACTCTTTCCGATGCAATGTTTTGTCTGTCTGTAAAGAAATAAACATAGAATTAGTCATATAGCGTTGATAGTAAAATATATACGAAGCAAACCAAACGAAAAAAAAAAAGAAAAAGAGAATGTTTTGGAGCAAATATGTGAAAGAAAAAGATGGGCACGCACATTTGATGGTACGCTTCGAGTCGTTTATTTTGGAGCAAACGTAATAGAAAGTATTTTGAAGCAAACAATAAGAGGAAAAGAAAGTGCACTTGTATTCGTGTATAAAAATTTACTTACCCGATGTTCTCTCGCATGGTTTTGTGCTCCATTTGGTTTTATTTTTACTGAATAAAACAGTCGATGGCCTGCCTCGTGCATTGGCTTGCTGACGCTGCTGCAAAATTCTTGCACTCAGCGTTTCGTTTTCGGCGTCTTTGGCTTCTGAATAGTCAGACGCATCATCTTCGCTGTCTGATTCGGATTGCTCCGAAACATTATCACTATCAGGAGTCGCATCACCGCCGAAATCATTTTCCCGCGATTCTTCTAACATAACCTCACGAACACGTGGTCGCAAACTGTATGCCATTGTGCACTACAGTAAATGTACACTTATACAAAACTTAACAAGTAGTTTTTTTTGTTATTCCCTCACATAAAAAAACCTATTTTTATAATCAAAATTGAATATGCAAATTACGTTTGATTCGACACAACCTACACACCTGGGGCAACTAGACCCTGCCCCGACTTGCGTCGCTTCTCAAACACAACTGACGACTCAGCACGCTATAGCAACTGTCTGAACCAATAGTCGGGATCCCAAACTATAGCTGTAAGACGAGGTTACCACCTTTTTTCAAAATACACGAGTTTTATATTCGATCACAGTTGGTGTATGGGTCCAGCTGACCCATTGTGTAGGCGAAGGGTTTAAAGCAACTTGATATGAAGAATTCCTCTTGTGGGGGGAGTTTATTTATAGATTCGTCTAAATACAGTTTAAAATCTGTATTATTGCATCATGGAAATGAGAAACCCTCTATACCCATTAAGTGACGATAAAATAAATTTATAAGAATATGCGCAGTGTTTTGAATAAAATAAACTATAACAAGTATAAAAAGCAAATATGTGGGGACTTAAAAGTTATAGGATTTTAAGTGGGGAGGGAGGATTTACAAAATATTGCTACTTTCTTTTGTCTATGGTTCAGTAAATCAGCATTACATAACAAAAATTTGTCCAGAAAGAAATAAATTTCAACCAGGATCTCTAAGTGTTAAGTTAAGTCCTCTTGCAGACCGAAAAAATGTCCTTCTGACTCCTCTGCACATTAAACTTGTGCCGATGAAAAAATTTGTGAAGGCTATCAATGCAGATAGCGAACGATTCGAATACTTAAAATAAGTCTGCCCCAAGTCAAGTAATGCCAAATTAAAGAGAGACATTTTCGTTGGATCACAAATCAAAAAATTGCAGGACGATGTTAGTTTTACAGGGAAGCTTACCTGTCAGGAACTTAGAACATGGAACTCATTTGTGAGTATTGTAAGAAAATTTTTGGGCTACAATATTGGTACAAACTACCAACAGTAGTAGGACGATTGCATCAAGCTATGATCGGTGACTACTACTGGTTATTTAAAAAGATAATATAACCCTGGTTATTTAAAAGAGAAAATACACATAAAAGGCAGAAATAGATTTAAATTAGTATTTTAAGTTTACATCTTAATTTTATATCTTTCTGTTTTCTTCAATGTAACATATGTTTTCTATGTGTGAGAGTGAGTAGTCAATAAATACTATTCAAAAATTTATATTTTGTCTATACATATTAGATATTGATATGCTATTCAGCTTTATATTACATCCTCAACAATTCTTTTTATCTGCCAGTTTTATTAATGATATTGTTGATGAGTTTATATTATGAAAATTCATTTTATTATAAATGAGATGAAACCATTTTCTCTGATTTCCGCAATGTTTATTTTTGATTCACTCGACTGGTTTCGACAGTTTCAATTTGAAAATAACGTAACTGTCAAAACAGGTCGCTTGAATCGAAAATAACCATTCTGGAAATCAGACGAAAAGGTTTCATTTCATTTGTACTAATATGAAATGAATTTAAGCAAAATTAGTTTCCTAAAATTATCCCCTTCTAAGATAGCAGCAACTTACAAGTTAACTTATATTAAAAATCTAGTTGATTTGGCTTCAAACTCAAAAGAGTGATAAATGAGGTTTAACTTTAATCTACACTTTATTTGAAAAAATTCGACGACGTTTCGCTGACACAGCAGCTGTATCAAGAATGAAAAACAGAATGAAGAGTATGGTATTATAAACAAATCGTAGAACAAGTTGGATGAATAACAGGTAAATCCACACCGAGCCATTGTACAGTTAGTATGAAAGGTAACAAAAACTAATTGAACAAGTTAAGTAGGGGTGAGTAATTCACATCTACCTGTTCATTCAAAAGCTTGTCCGAATGTTTGTATCTATTTATTTCTAATGCTTCTAGGAGATCTAATTTTGAACTTTTGATTTTATATGTAATATGTCAAAATTTTTATTGAATGAATGGTTTTCTTTTATTAGTTGGTTTGAATAATTTGAATCAGATTTATTTTTATCGAAGCTACGTTTATGTTCAGATGTTCTTATGCCAAAACTCCTATAGGTCCTACCGATATAAATTTTATCACAAGAACCGCAATTGAGTTTATAGATTCCTGCTTTACTTGATTTTTCAACACGAGATTTATTATTTTGATATGTTTACCTAAGTTATTAGAAGTTTTGAATGTTATATTAAGATTTTGTTTGACGAGAAAGGATTTAATATTTGTACTTGCAGAACCGCAGAATGCTAAACTGTTGAATATTTTATAGTCTTTATGAATAGGATATACTTCATTTATTGCTTTCTGATACAGTTTTTTACGAATGATTAGATCTATCATATCCTGATTATATGAATTATTAATGGCTATCTGTTCATTAATAATTCATATAATCCATAACTCGATAAAAATAAATCTGATTCAAATTATTCAAACCACCTAAAAAAGAAAACCATTCATTCAATAAAAACTTTGTCATATTACATATAAAATCAAAAAGTTCAAAATTAGATCTCCTAGAAGCATTAGAAATAAATAGATACAAATATTCGGACAAGCTTTTGAATGAACAGGTAGATGTGAATTACTCACCCCTACTTAACTTGTTTAATTAGTTTTGTTATCTTTCATACTAACTGTACAATGGCTCGGTGTGGATTTTCCTGTTATTCATCCAACTTGTTCTACGATTTGTTTATAATACCATACTCTTCATTCTGTTTTTCATTCTTGATAAAGCTGCTGTGTCAGCGAAACGTCGTCGAATTTTTTCAAATAAAGTGTAGATTAAAGTTAAACCTTGTGTTTTTTATCTCATTTATATCATGAATCTACATCAAGTAACGGCCTCCACAATTCAAATATCAAAAGAGTGAACTGGTTTCCACAAAAACAAGCTTCATTCTCTAAACTGTTTGTTCACCTTAGTAATAAAACATGAATTAAATAGACTGGTTAAGATTTGTTACATCACTAAGTATTTTCGCGCCTTAGGAATTTTCATGATATTCCTTTATTGTGAAGTGAATAGTTAACGACCCAATATTTTGGTACTAAAATATGTTAATAATCTCAGCGCTTTAGGCACTCATCTGAGTGAGTTATCTTTAGACTCTCGTATTTCGATCACGTATGACATCTTGAAAGGGAATTTTCAACGAAAGTGTAGTGAATAACAATTACCGGAATGTTTTCCACCCCAGTGGTAACTAGATTGGAGCTTATTTCGTATCAACATCTCTACTGGAAATTTATTTTTGTTGTCCTCGAAAATTCCTCAATTACAGAATTGAATCGAATTTAAATCAAGGAATAGAGACAAATTTTGTTATCCTTTTTCTTGAAACGTATTTCAGAATTCCAATTAATTCTTGATTTCTTTTTCAGGGCTGCGCTTTTGATTCAGTTGGGAATTCTTTCTCTTCTATTCGCCTTCATTCTTTCAGATCCAGAAATAGTTATCAAGAAAGAAGTAGAAGTAAAAGATTATGTCGGACCAATGACTAAAGACATTCTCAATTCTTTAAAAGATGTTGAAAGTCTCCATATTAAAAGAAGCAATATAACTGATTATCCTTCTCACGTATTCTCCCTTTTACCGAATTTACGAAAAATCAAAATAGAGAAGAGTCAGTTCAATATTATGGACAGTAATATTTACAAGGGTGAGTATGAAAATTGGCATGAGGAACTGTATTTCCCTATGCCTTGAAATTGTGCTGAATCGAGATTTGCAGAATGGCCTGTAGAACTCAATCAACATGAGGGCTGAAATCTTTTCCATCCTATAGATCTTGTTGTGTTACTTCACAAATTCTATCATTTCATTTCTGTCTTTCATCTCCTTTCGAGATTTCTTAACTTGGGTAATTCTATCATCATTCTTCTTTCTTCATCTTATTTTCGGACAAAGATCATTCTACAAATTCTCTAGCAGTCATTCTTGTTGCGTTCTTCGCAATCGCATTGTGGGATATATACAGGGTGTCCGCCCCAAACAGCCCATTGGAAGTATCTGGATAACGCGTTTATCGGTCCACTTCAAATCTTACGATTAAAGTAAAAAGCATCATATTTCAAGCAGATTCAGGTATATATATATATATATATATATATATATATATATATATATATATATATATATATATATATATATATATATATATATATATATATATATATATATATATATATATATATATATATATATATATATATCTATCTGCTTGAAATATATGATATTTCCAAATTCTCATATTTTTCCGATTTAGATGATTTGTTCGGCAAGTTATAGATCAACTCTTCTGCTTTGTAGAAATTATAGGAGAAAACAAAAAAAAATTGAAAAAAATTTTATACGGGGACAAAACTAAAAGTGTTTTTTTTGTCAAAAATTCGTAACACCCTGTGGAATTTCGTGGTCCGAGTTGAAAAGTACAATATCATGGTCTGTCAAGACACATCTTCCTTCAGTAACGCCCTTCTTGTTTCATGCGTTTATCTCTATTTTTGCAAAATATATTTAATTTCAAGTGGAAAATCACCATTTCGGAGAAATTCCATTGAATCAAGAAATTGTCATTAAAATTCGTCTATCAATTTGGAATTTTCTTATTATCACTCAGGCGTGTCGAAATTGTCGTTTGCGATTTTTATGTTCGAATTGCATTAGTTATTGATGACAATTTGGTTTATTTGGTGAAAATTAGGAATTCATAGGAGATAACAGTCGGTACGTATTAAAATACACAACCGAATTCGGGGACCATTGTAAAACTTTTCATTTACACATGTGCACACCTTTTTTTATCGAATATGAAAGACAACACACGTTTTTTTGTATATGACCACATTTGCACTTGTTTAAAGAATGAGAGTTCTCCATTCTTTGATTTGATACAAATTCGATCGGTTGCGGTGTTTTGTGATTCTTTTACTGTTTACGATTCGAAACGGTATTCTTCATTCAGAATGAGAGATTTACCACCAACCTCAGTAGCAAGGGCAGATACATTCATCGAGGAAGGGTGCACCTACCGCTCAGTCGGTACCATGTTGGGTGTCTCGACGTCGGTTATCCATCGAATCTACCGACGTTACACGGAAACTAGATTGTACGTGAGGAGGCGAGGACAAGGAAGAAATCGGGCAACCCGCGCTATACATGACCGTTTCATTGTCAATCAAACCATAAGAAATCCTCGTCTTATTGCTGTTCAGGCACGTAACCTTTTACAAGCAGTGGATAACATTAACGTCAGTGTGAGGACAGTCAGAAGACGATTAAATGAAGTTGGTCTGAGATCATACGCGCAAGCAAGAGCACCAAGACTCGATAGAGCCCATCGGGTAGCAAGATTGGCGTTTGCTAGGGAGCATGTAGCATGGACAATCAATCAGTGGAGACGAGTTTTATTTAGTAATGAGAGCCGATATTTTGTGAATTTCGTGGATGGTAGAGATAGAATATGGAGGCATCGAGGGGAACGGTACAATCAAGCGAACTTCGCAGGAACTGAGCAATACGGTGGAGGGTCAGTTATGATATGGGGTGGCATATGCTTGGGAGTACGAACAGAACTGGAGATTATTGGCAATGGATCACTTAATGCCCATCGATATATAACAGAAATCTTGGAGCCCCATGTTGTGCCTTTTGCTCCTTACATAGGGGAAAATTTCCTTTTTATGCTCGATAACGCGCGCCCTCATACTGCGCGCATAGTGATAGAATATCTCAATGAAGTTGGGATCACACGAATGGACTGGCCGTCGCGGTCACCGGATTTAAACCCGATCGAACACGTTTGGGACATTCTTGGAAGAAGGGTTCGACAACGGATTCCAGGCAACGTGGAAGAGCTGACATTGGCTTTGGTGGAAGAGTGGGACAACATACCTCAACAGATGACAGACAACATCATTGGGAGTATGCGAAATCGTATGCGCGCTGTAATAAGAGCTCGGGGGGGTCATACTCGCTACTAAAATTAAATGTTTTTTTTTTGGGTCATCATGAACATTTTCCTCAACATGTTCATTTCATTTCACGAGTGTATCGCCAGGATTCATACCTGCTCTCAATTTTGGACAGGAATGATAATTATTATAGAGTGTCACACAAAAAAATTCAAAAGTAAATGTGCAAAATCAACGATTTTTCCAGTGTACTTCGAGTTCTCCCGGAGCGTGAAATTGGCCAGTGAATTTCAAAAATTTTCATTTCGTTAGATTTCCGCTTCTCTAATTTTGATTTTATTTTTTGGCTAACCTCCGATGTTATGCACCTACGTAAGATTAAAAATAAATTCTTGAAATTTGTGGCTTTTCGCTTTGAATTGGATATCTCATGTAAAAATAGAGATAAATGCATAAAACAAGAAGGGCGTTACTGTAGGAATATGTTTCTTGACATACCATGATATTGTACGTTTCCACTCGGACCTCGAAATTCCACAGGGTGTTACGAATTTTTGACAAAAAAAAACACTTTTAGTTTTGCCCCCGTATAAAATTTTTTCACATTTGTTTTGTTTTCTCTTATAAATTCTACAAAGCAGAAGAGTTGATCTATAACTTGATGAAAAATCATCTAAATCGGTTGAGAATTAGGAAAAATATAGGACTTCGAATTTATATATATATATATATATATATATATATATATATATATATATATATATATATATATATATATATATATATATATATTATGTTTTTCGTCACAACAATTAATTTTTAAAAACAATCTTTATTTTCTATAAAGCGTCGTGAATACAGAGTACAAACTTAACTTAGGAACTTATTGCAGTTCTATTTATGCATTTCCATAATGCTGAATCGCTATCTCCATGAGAACAATGAAGAATGCAATTGGGATCATATCGGGATGACGTAACTTGTTATCTTCTTAGAATGGCTGTTGTTCTGGGTCATATAATTCCTCCCCCTTTTGGAGAATCTGGACCAAGGGTGTAGGGCCTTGGACAGTATTCTTTCTTCTTTTCTTGAAGAGTTGATAGTACAAAGAACAGAAAACAATTATGCAAATTATAACTAGGAATATAGTAGTGAAAGAGATTATTGTTGGATGGGGTGCCCAAGAGTATAAGTCTTGTAACGGCGGGACTTCTTCCACTGACAGTTTCTCTTCATTGATAATATTTATCTTTTGAAGTTCCATTGGTAATATTTTCACAAGTTTCAAATATCCATGTATTATTTTGGGATATTATAGTTTTATCTTCTAATTGATAAAGATCCGTTATTATCGGTTTCCTTATTCTGGGACATTCTTCTCTTAGTTCTTTCAAAAGTGGTTTTAGGCATTCGGGTGGTAACACCAAGTCTTCTTGACGTGTAATATAAAATTCTTCGATTTGATGTAGAGTAGTGGTTTCCCATTTTATTTCTTCTTTCTTCTCAAGAGCAAGGGAAGGTAATTGAGGTAAGGATAAGTTTTTGTAAGGGATATCATACATGTGATAAACATTATAGTTTTCTAAGCCAATTAAAGGTATTGAAATAAGGAATATTAATTGGTCTTCTTTAATTATGATTTTTGTCAGACATAATGCATAATAATTGCTTAAATGTTTGAAAACTCTCCAATTAGTATTTTCAAGTATACTAATAAAAGTTTTCAGTGGTAAAATGTTTTCATGGAGTAGATTGAGTCTTCCGAAGCTAATAGCGTTTTCAAGTTTCATCAATAAAAGTTCAATTTCTGTTGATTGTAAAATCATTAAGTGAACTTGGAGAAGATAATCAGTATTTTGCTCTAGATTTTTGAGGGCATCGATTAAATGATTAATCTTTTCAACATATTGTTTTGGTATTGTGTTTACGACATGAAGAATTTTCTTCTGATTTGTGAGAATGATTTGTTCATTCGCTTTGATTGCTTGGAAATATTGTTGGTAGGTTGCTTCATCATCGGCATCCAAAGTTCCGAATAGAAATTTAGAAATTGTTCCTCCTAAATTTACTAAACCACGTTTAGGGCGCGTATGATAAATTAAGTTCTGATACGATACATTATTTCGCTCTATAATTTTAAAGGCTACCGTTAAATATTGCTTAATTACAGGCGAAGTTGCGTTAATCCTAATATTTTCTAATAGGCTTTTTTGGATATTTAATAACATAGGTATCTTTGAAATATTATAATGAAAAATTAGGTTTTTCGTATGTGTAGCTACGTAAGCTTTTCCTAAGTAAATGGGTAATATATTATGTTTCATTTCTTGAATTTCTACAGAAATGATAGAAGGTAGAATTAGGGTAGTTATAAGGATAGTTGCTATATATAGTCGTTGTCGAAACATCTGCAACAATAAAACATAAGATTACTGTTTGCGTTGTTTGATACGTGATTTATGATAAATGCGTTGCGTTTGAGGGTTTTTAATCTTAATATCACTCAATATTTGAATGGGCGTTTTCTTATATCTTGGATCTAATTTAGCTTGAGCAGGAACTTTCAAATATGTTTCCTTACTTTCATCTAAGTCTTTCTCTTCTTGTCTTTTGAGATTTAGTTGTTGTACCTTGTCTTCGTTTTTTCTTTGGGCTAATTGCACTACTTCTGCAATTTCGTTGAAATTATCTCGATAGTTCTTTATGTAGTTATTCTTTTGGCATGTTTCGCATAAATTGATATAAGTTTGAACATCTTGTTCTAATTTAGGCCAATAGAATTTTTTCTTGATAGCTGTTACATTTTCTGTAATACCTCTGTGTCCAGATTTACTTGTGTGATACATTTCTATCTTTTCTTTTTGTTCATTTTCTTCGTACACGTCTTCTAAGTAAATGTTACTGATTCTTAAATTATAGCTTTTGGCTTTGAAATTGGATTGTAAGAGTTGTATAAATATTGGTTCTAGTATCTTATGAACAAAATGTAGACTATATTGACTTTTGGTTTGATAAATTCTCTAATGAATCTAATAAAGTCATCTCTTTCTTTTATAGTAACAATATATCTTAGTTTTGTACCGAAAGGTTTGCTTTTAGTTACATTATACTTTTTGTGGTTGGTATGAAAATAATTTGTTGTTTGGCACAATTCACTGATTTTTCCGTGTATGGAATTTCAAGAATTGGATTTTCTTCCTGACTATGAATCGTTGAAGAATGGTTAGATTCGTTTCGTTGTTTAATACTCGTTGGGTTGGATTTTTCTGGTTCTGTTGGTTTTCGACAGTCTTGAATAATATCTTCCAGGTCTTGGAGGTTCATGTCAAGATCTGAGGCATCAATGTTAGGTAATACCGATTGTAAATCGTCGTCTTCTATGGCATTGAGTTCTATCGTAGGGACGTTGGGTACCTTAATTCTTGATAATGCGTCTGCATTATTGTTTACTCCCTTTATATTTGACTGTATAATCAAATTCTTCTAATTTTAGTTTCCATCGCATTAAGCGTTCATTTGGTTCTTTTAGTGAATTTAACCAAATTAACGGTTTATGATCCGTATAGATGGTGAATTTGCTTCCGTATAAATATGTTCGGAATTGTTTTGTTGCGAAAACAATCGCTAATAATTCTTTTTCGATTGTAGAGTATTTTTCTTCGGTAGGACTGAGAGTTCTGCTTGCATAAGCGATAGGTAAGTCTTGGGGTGGTGTTCCTTGTGACAAAATTGCACCTACAGCGTATCCAGAAGCATCTGTAGTGACAATAAATGGTTTTTCAAAATCTGGATAGATCAAAATTGGATGATTGATCAATAAATTCTTACTGGTAGTAAAAGCTTCTATGTAGACTGGATCTTCTGTATTAATTTTTTCATCTTTCTTCAGGTATTTTGTCATTGGTTTTGTTATTTTTGCAAAGTTAGGAATAAATTTGCGATAGTATCCTATTAATCCTAGGTAAGACTTTATTTCTTTAGTCGTTGTAGGTATCGGAAAGTTTTCTACAATACTTATTTTCTTTGGGTTTGGTTTTACACCGTTCGGAGTTACAATGTGACCTAAGAATTGAATTTCTCGTTTGAAAAATTCACATTTATCTAACGAAACTTGTAAATTTTCATCAGCTAGTTTTGAGAGAATTGTATGAATATCTGCTAAATGTTGTTCTTCAGTTTGGGAATAAATGATGACATCGTCCATGTAGTCATAACAGTTTTTTCCTATGAATTCTTGTAAAATTGAATTCATTAGACGTTGAAACGTTGCTGGGGCATTTTTTAATCCGAATGGCATTCGAAGAAATTCGTAATGACCATTTAGTACCGTAAAAGCTGTTTTTTCAACAGAATCTTCAGATAATTGGATTTGATGAAATCCGCTAGCTAAATCTAGACTAGTGAAATAGTTGGCACCTTTTAATTTATCTAAGATGGCATCTATTTGTGGAAGTGGAAATTTATCACTTACGGTTTTTTCATTGAGTTGTCGATAATCTATAGCCATGCGCCATTTTTCTTTTCCTGATTGATCTAGTTTTTTTAACCATGACTACTGGGAAGGCCCAAGGAGATATACTTGGTCGAATTATTTTATTCCGAAGCATTTCATTAATTTGCCTTTCAATTTCTGATTTATGTTTTTCAGGATGTCTGTAAATTTTGGCATGTATAGGTATTTCATCTGTGGTTCGTCTGTGGTGTTTCAATTTATTATTGAATCTAAGAGGATTATTTGGTAAATGTAATGCTCTTTCTGTTACATTAAAAATCTTGATTAGTTGACTTTTGATTTTGTTCGACAGATGTGAAAGATTAATTGGGTATTTATCTTTTCTTTGAATGGTTTCTTGAAAGTATATTGGGAATTGTGACTTTTTTCCTATTAAGAGTCTTCTTTTAAGATCTATGATAAAACCATGTTTTTTAGAAATTTTGATCCTATTAAACCATCGTATGAAATATGAAATTTATATATCACAAAAGGATATGTGGTTTTAATCCGAAATTGTCAAGGGAATATTTACTTTTTCATTACTATTTTCGTTTCCATGGGGTGTACATAAGGAAGTTGTACTTTTATAAATTTCTCGTGGAAAATTTTGATATGCTACTTTTGGGTCGATTAAACATACAGTGCATCCACTATCAATTAAAAGTTTACATTGTGGTTTTTCTAAAATTATATAAGGTAAATGGTTGTTAAGCATCTTATTATGGACACTATTTAGGTCAATGGTATTTCTGAGGCTTGTATTTGAAAATTTGTGTTTTCGTTTTCTAGACAGGCTTGAAAATCATCTTCGATTGGCGAATACTTGTCCTGGTTTTCGTATTCTTCATAATTTTCGTCGTTGTCTAATTCAAATATTTCGTCTATATCACCATCATTACAAATATTAGTTAATTCTTCTGATATGAAATTAGGGCTTTGAGACGTACTTGGTTTGAAATAGTCGTGATTTGATTTAATTTTGTTGGTGGATTTCTGATCGTTTGCGTAGACATTGCAAAGGTCGTTTTTCTGGGTAGTTTCGATGAGTTTGAGTCGACATCGGTGTTGGCTGGTAATTAGAAGTTTCATTTCTAGGTTTAAATATATTCGGTTGTTTGTATGGACTTCCAAAACTTGTTTATTGGTCGGGTATTTTGGTGTTATTGTTTTTCGCTGCATCACGTTTATAGGTTGTGATGGAAATCTTTGTGCTTGTTGCGTAAAGGGTTGATAATTAGAGTTATGATTATTGAAATTGTGCAGTTTATTTTGATTTTTATTCTGATTTCTAATTAAATCTAATTGATCTTTTGTACTGTGTAGTTTTCTACCATGTGACATGCTATATCAAATGTTAGATTTGGCGTTGTCAATAGAGAAGTTTGTAAATCTATTGGTACGTTACACATAAGGACATTCTTTGATAATCCGTCAATTAATTGTTTATGTAACAATTTCATTTGAGCACCTAAAGTTAACTCTGCATCGATACGATAATTAATACGTATTTTGTATTGTTTTATGCGTTCAATGATATTTTCATTAGGATGTTTACGTAAGAACTGTAATTCATTCTTTAATACGTCGAGATTTACTCTATCTCCAAACTTGATTGTGAGGAATTCTTTGATAGCGTTCCACGTCTCGGGTGTATCGGATGAATAAAGTTCGTCAGACGCTTTACCGCTTAATTTGTTTTTGATAACTGCTAGACGGTAGGTTTTTACAACTGCATCGCTAGTTTCAAACTGGGCTAGATATTGCGTACTACTTTTGAGAAATGAATGCAATTTTTTGAATCACCATCAAAAGTTGGTAGAAGTGCGCCAAATTTAGCTACTAAATCTAAATGATTGGTTGCGTTACCGGTCGGATGAGTCATTTTTTCCGTATTATTTGATTCGAGTTGAAGGTTCGATAATTGATCTGTTATAAAATCAATGTTGACAATATGCTGTAAATATAATCCTTAAAATCTAAGTAATTTCGAATAGGTGAACTTGAAAAAGTTATTTTCTTCTTTTGTCTCCTACAAGATTGATTTGTGACTTTTAAAGTCTCTTTGATTGACTTTTACACTTTTTGTGTTTTGTCTTGCACTTTTTTGTGCCTTGTTTTGTTTGGGGTGAATAGCTAATTCGGGTTAGAATTAGGGAATCCAAAATTTTTTCATACTAGGAAAATTTTTACAATACTAGGAAGTTGCTCTTGTACTCACGTTCTTGTTCCAGGCAGGTCAGGTGTGCTAGTCCCGAATGCTGCGTGTTCTTAATTGTTTTTCCCTCTGGGTGTTCCTTCTGGCTCGGGGCGGTACTATTGTGGTTTCGTGCCTCTGTGAGACTCAGGAGTAACTTATGTGACTGTTTTCTGGTTTTCTTCCAAAGAATTGAAATTCACGTCAATTCACTTAGCGCGGACTTAGTTGAATTTACTGAAGAAATCCCATCCTCGTCGCCAATTATGTTTTTTCGTCACAACAATTAATTTTTAAAAACAATCTTTATTTTCTATAAAGGGTCGTGAATACAGAGTACAAACTTAACTTAGGAACTTATTGCAGTTCTATTTATGCATTTCCATAATGCTGAATCGCTATCTCCATGAGAACAATGAAGAATGCAATTGGGATCATATCGGGATGATGTAACTTGTTATCTTCTTAGAATGGCTGTTGTTCTGGGTCATATAATTATATATATATATATATATATATATATATATATATATATATATATATATATATATATATATATATATATATATATATATATATATATATATATATATATATATATATATATATATATATATATATATATATATATATATATATATATATCTAAACTACATAAGTAATTTTGAGATAAGAAGAATTAATTCGAAAATCAATTAAATATCGTTCCTGACAGGAGCTACTTCTCAAATCTGCCTGCAATGCAGTGGAATTGAGCTTGGATACTGGATACGATAAGAAGCGACAAAGCGACAGAATGTACTTTTGTCCTGATTAGAATCTCATGAGTGACGCATATCGCATTTCGCTTTGCAGCATCCTATAAGAAGAATATTCCAAAAATCAGTAGATCAATGGCAGGCAAATTTGAGTACTATCTCTTGTCAGGAAAGATTATTCATTGATCTACGCATTTTTGAATAATTCTTTTTGCCTCAAATTTACATATGTAGACCCTCGCGAAAGATATGGCAGACGATATTTGTTTCATCAAATATTAAACCACGGGAGGTTTTACCTTAAAAGCACCGAAACCAGCGGGGCTATATCGTTCGTTTTGAACCGTGATGTAATGCACGGACCGACGAAATATGGTCTACAGGCGTTGGAATTTTTACGATTTTACATCTATTCGTTATTGTTCATTGCATTCCTCCAAGTCCAGTAGCGGGTTCATCGTCTCGTTCCATAGAAGGCGACTGTCCTATGTACGTACAAGATGCTTCTTTTCTGGAATAATTAGGATACTCCGATGTATGTGGTTAGGATGCTGAGAAGTGATCAGTTCCTAATACGTCGAAACTGCAGCTGTTTCTGAACATCCTGCTTAATTGCAGTATTGTGGCTCAAGGGGGCTGCATGCATGGAAATCAGATTTGAGAACTATCTCTCTTGTCATGCAATCAAACTGAGTTCATGAAAAAATATAAATCCACCATCTGATAATTAATACAATTGCCAGACAATGATTATAATCAAATCATATCCTGGAATCATCATCATATGAGAATATATGAATCTACCAGAATTTATACGAACTTCAATGTACCACCGAGTAGTGTCAGAGCTTTTCTCCCCATAAAAATCCAGTATACGGACCTTAGTCAAGTAACACTGAATGTTACTCATTCATAGTTTTCTTTGTGTGAAGTTATGAACGATCGAATCGAATATAAATATGATAAATATATCAGCTAATTATATTACATTTATATATACAAATAAATAAAATATGAAATGAGATTCTGAGCATTATAAACTAAAGATAAAACCTATGACGCTACCTTATTATTTTTTCGGAACGAAACCTACGAAGAATATTACAAGATTTGATGACTGTTATCTTCTATAACTTTTCAAACAAATTTTTCTTCAGACAGAAATCTCAATATTTTTGTGACGATTCCTAGGAATAACACCTGTTGTAGAAATACTAATCGGTAGAATAAATATCTTTTTCATTTTCCACATTTTTTAATCTCGTCGCCAAGCATCATATATTCAGAAATTTTTCCTTTGTATTTATTTTGTATATTATGTGTGTCGGGTATAGCAATATCAATTGTACATGTTATTCGATTCTGTTTATCAGTAAGAATGATATCTGGCCTATTGTATTTTACAGCTCTGTTGCATAGAATTGTTTTATCAAAATAAGGTTTATATTTCTCATTTTCACAAATAATGTCAGGTTCATATTTGTAACATTCTTTTCTTTTGGGAATGAGACCATGTTTGATTCCTAGATGAAAATGAATGATATTAGCGACAGCATTATGTCTTTCTAAATAATCTGTTGAAGCAAGGACCGAGCAAAAAGATAATATATTAAAAACTGTTTCTGAAGACATCTACGGCAAGAATCATCTATATTTTGCTTGATGATGTGTTTTCTATAATTCCTCATGAAAACAACTTGACCCTGGATCGCAATTGCCAAACCTTCTGTTTCAGCAAATAATTCTCCAGAAACTAACCATCTATTCGATGCGATTTCTTCAATATAATCATTCTTCAATTCTTTTGGGTGCTTTTCGTGTAATTCCATCTGCATCCAACTTTCTCTTTTAAAATTTTTATCAAATATATCAAAATCTACCTTTTGCATTGTCAAGTTCAGAGGTGTAAGATTAAAATCTGAAGCAACAACAATATTATGTAATTTAGACATAAAAGTTTTGATAATATTTTTTACCTCTTCTGTATTTGTTGGTGTTAAAGACAGTTGAGTGTTAAGATTGTTGATTACTGAAATTGTTCTTCTTTTCTTTTAAATTTTTTTTAGCCATCTCTTCCCCAATACTTACGAAATATTGATTGAAAATGCGAGTTATCTTCCTGGCACCATGAATCTCACCGTCATCCATACTCAATTTCTCGATTTTTTTATTTGAGCGACCCCCGAACACAATTCCTCACGACTGACCACATTTGTGTGGTGCTATTTGCGCCTGATTGAATTTTTTCGGTATTAAAATTCTTTTTTGAAATTCTTATCAGATTTTGTAATTGGTTTCGATAAGCTTTGTATTCATTCCAATCACTAATTTCTTTACTGCTCTTACACTTTTAGTAAAGTCTGTTTCTTACGTTAATGGATTTCAAAAGTGCAGCGATCATAAAAAATTTCTTTTTCTAGTTTCTTTGACTTTGTATTTACATTTTTCTACCACGACCTTAGTTTTTTCAGTGAATGAAACTGTTGAACTCTCAGCATCTGTGTTTTTATAAAATGATTCCCATTCCAAGTCAGTAAGAAGTGATTTCAATTTGACAAAATTTATTTTGAAATGTTCTTGAGTTCTCTCTCGATCAAACAATTTCCTAGAAATATGAAAAGAAAGTATGGTAGAAAAATGATCTGTGATATGAGTTTTTCATACAATTAGAACACAATTTCCAATCTCTTTACTGAAAATATGATCGATGCAAGATTTACTATTTGCTTGCACTCTAGTGTACTCTTTTATTTCGGATCTAAAACCATCCTCGCACAGAATATTCAAATAATCTAACACATCTTCATCATATTCTTTGATATTTACATTCATATCTCCTATAATTATTTGAAAATAATCATTTCTACACTCAGATCTTAAATAATTACGAAAGTTCTTGTTGAATTCACGAACAGGAATATCTGGTGACTTATACAACCCGCTTCTCTGAATATTTTTGTTATTGGTTTCGATCAACAACTTCACTACTTTTATATCTCCAACTTCTACACTTTCAAAAGTATATCTAAAATTAGATTTTACACAGGCTATAACGCCGTCATTTCTATTATAATCTCCACCATTGTAAAGTATATCGTACCCATCAAGCTTAAACAAATCTAAATCAGTAATCTGAAGAGTCTCTGTCAAAACAATACAATCACAGTTACTTGCCAATTCATGTAACGCAACTTGAAGTTGATCGAAATTTTTACTCAAACTCTGTATATTATTATGAAAAATCTTGATATGAACCAAAAGCTTATTCGATGTATATCTTCGGCGCAAATCAGCTTCTTCAAAGACCAGAGTCTCTACACTATGATAATTATAATCTCTGATGAAATGATCCATAAAATTTGAAAAATATAAAAACTTACGATGAGTAGTCCGTTATCTCGCTGATTATTTTCAGTTGTCTGAGATAACTGGGGGAATGCAGATCCAAATAGCTATGATTCATGTCATAATTGGAATCGAACCCTGAATTCGAAATAGAACAATTTATACACTTTCTATATTCACTTGTTCACGCGTTGATAGCATGCTCACCGGCACAATTTCCACACTACACTTTGGAAGGTATAAATCTTCATAGATTGGACATCTACCATATTCAATGTTGACTTCTCTCTCTCTCTCTCTCTCTCTCTCTCTCTCTCTCTCTCTCTCTCTCTCTCTCTCTCTCTCTCTCTCTCTCTCTCTCTCTCACTCTCGCTCTCGCTCTCTCTCTCTCTATATAAATGAAAAAGGAAACTGACTTGATAACCTGCCTGTCCGAGATAAAAGAAGACAGGCAGGTTATCAAGTCAATTTCCTTTTTCAATGAGAAGGTCTCGGATTTTGAGCTCTAGCTCAAAAAGTTCGGTGAGTATGTCAGGAAGATGAAACACTTGATCAAGGAGAACGCCACGCTCAAATCGAAGGTACAGTCCCTAGAGGCAAAATCAATGACCAAGAACAGGTTTCGCGTCTGAACAATATTGAAATACAAGGTATCCAAGAGAAACCTAACGAAGACCTAAATTATGTTATAAGCAAAATTGGCGAATGTATTGGCTACGAAGTTGACCTACAAAAATCGATTATGTACATCGAGTACAAGTCAAGAAGAATTCAAAATCGAATTGCAGAAATATTTTTTGAACGCTTCACTTCCCGCCAGACTAAGGATGATTTTCTCCATTGCTCGAAGACTCAACGTACTCAACGCAGGAATAATGGCTCAGCTAAAGTGCAGATCGAAGGTTCATCTGAAAATATTTACATCAACGAACATTTAACCCTTCACAACAAAATTTTATATAAGGAATCCAGGTTGTACGCGGAAAATAAAAGCTTGTATGGACGAAAAATGGCTCCATCTTCTTGAGAAGAGACGAAACTCACGTATAATGTTGATAAGGAATACCAACGGCATCCAAGAAGTATCGTTTAGCGTTCTATAACGTCAATAGGCGTCAGGAATGAGTCCGGAACTTTCGATGTATTATCAAAACACGCAAAGGCTTCGAACAAAAACTTTCGATTTTAACCATAATGTTGTGGAAAACGATTTTGATATGATAGGCTTAACAGAAACTTGGTTAAATGAGGGAGTTTTTACAACGGAGTTATTTTCTAATGGGTATACTGTGCATCGTAGATATCGAGTGAGTTCAGTTAAAAAAAACGGTGGTGGTGTTTTAGTGGCGATAAAGGATAATTATCAACCATTTCGCTGTTTTGATTTCGAATCCGAAGTTGAGGACGTCTGGGTGTCTCTGAAAGGTAAAAGTGGTGAGAGAATTTTTATATGATTGCCAACGCTCCATTCATGAACAAGCTGTATTCAAATGAAGATATACTTCGAAATAATACTGTGATAATTGTGGGGATTTCAATTTATCAAACGTTACAAATGAAAACTATCTTGAACCTTCGCATTTAAATGATTAGTCATCGGTAACAGTTGGTGCTTCTTTATATATATATATATATATATATATATATATATATATATATATATATATATATATATATATATATATATATATATATATATATGGTTTCTTCGTTCTTCCGGTTTCTCGTCCGTTGATCCTGGTAATGACCATTCGTTGGTTGTTGTAGACGACGTTTCAGCTGGATCGCACCAGCCATCTTCATGTCGGAGTATATTGGTTTACTACTCTATGTGCCACTGTATGCTGAATTTATATTCCTTCGCGGTCTCAGGTTGTGGTGCGGTGGCGGTGGCGCGTTCCTATTGGTCGTTGGCTTGTTCCTATTGGTCGGTGGCTTGACCCGTTTGCGTTGCATGATTGGCTCTGTCCTCGGTGTCTCCCTACTTGTGTCTGCGTTGGGTTCTCTTGTTCTTGCTTTCGCAGGTTCCAACATAGATTTCCATATTGTTGATATGTTTAGGGCGTCATCTCTCCTGTTCATTGTCGTGTGTTTTTCTATTTCAATGGCTTCTCGTAATTTTCTTTTTCGGAGTTGTTCTATGTTGGCTACCTGTGTAGTGTTGTCGTAATCGAGTTTGTGGCCTGTTTTGTGCGAGTGTTGAAACACAGCAGAAGTACTGGTCTTCTGAGTTCTTATGTTCTTGTATCCGAAGCTCCACTCTTCTATTTGTTTCCCCAATGTAGACGAGCTCACAGCCTGTACACGGAATTTTGTAGACTCCTTGGTTTTCAAGTGGTATCCGATCCTTTGGTGTTCTTAGGTTTTTGCGTATCGTATTGTGTAGTTTGTAGATCGTTTTTATGTTGTGTTTTTGTAAGATTCTACCAATCTTGTCGGTTCCACCTCTTATAAATGGCAGGAAGGCAAAACTTCTTGGCTTTGTATCATCTTCTGAATCTTTTCTGAGAGGTTTCTTGTACTCCATAGCTTTGTGTATTGTTCTTCTGCTATGTCCATTTTGTTGAAGAATATCTTTGAGCTTGGTCAATTCTTTGGTTGTATTGTTTGGAGAGCAAATACTTTCTGATCGGTAAACGAGTGCCTTGATTACTGAGTTCAGTTGGGCGGGATGGTAATGTGAGTTTCCATTCAAGTATCGGTTGGTATATGTTGGTTTTCTGTACACATCAAAGTTCAATCTGCCATTAGTTGTTTTCTGTATCAGGACGTCCAGGAATGGTAGTTGACCGTTGGATTCCAGTTCGAGGGTGAATTTGATTTTCTTGTGGCGTTTGTTCATTTGTTGTACGAAACTCACTAGTTCCTCTTCTCCGTGTTGCCAGATTATGAAAATGTCGTCTACATATCTCAGCCAAATCATCGGTTCATGTTCAGCTTGTTCCAGTGCTTCCGTTTCAAACTTTGTCATGAATAAGTTGGCTACTGCAGGCGAAATCGGGGATCCCATTGGGGCTCCATCAGTTTGTTTGTAGTGTTCTTCCTCATAACTGAAATAAGTATTCTTCAAGCAGTGTTCTGTTAGGTTCACAATATGTGCTGGAAAGTCCAAATCGGTGCTGAGGATGTCCATATATAATTTTGTGCAGAATTTTCTCATCTTCTTGAAGCCGAATTAATGAATTTTCACAAAAATTTGGCCGCTTAGGAAGGTCAGACATTCGCCATGAATTAAAAAGAGATTAAACATATCCTCGTTCGAATAATCAGCCATTTTATTATCAATCTGGTGTTTTTCAAAAATTTTCACTTCAAATTACCAATAACTCTTGTTGAAATATCAAATTCGAATGAACGAAGTGACAAGTACATTAATTTTAGGCACCTGTCAGGTGACCGTAGCCAGTTCAGCTACTTGATTCAAATATTTCAAAGCATTCTCTGTTAGTTCTTCCAAAATCATCAAAATGCAATATATTCCCAAATCATTTCGGAACTATAAGAAATGGGTATATTACATGCTGATACAATTCCATCTGAAATTTGACGCTTCATCTGATGGCGATATGAAAATTGGCACGTGCTATTTGAAATAATTGAGTTATTGCTGTTTGAAACAGGCGAAATTGAAAAACTCATACAAAACAAAGCAATAAATATTTGACATGTGTAGACTGCTTAAAAAATTCCTTGATTCTTCTTCTATCCACCCAAGCAAAAATTGTGTCTGTAGTGCAAAAGATCTTCGAGCTACAATTTTTCTAAATGTTCCTCGAAAATCGAGTTTATAACAAAAATAATTAAATCTGTGAAAAGTTTTGACTGATAAGTGCCAACAACTTGGGAATTTTATGCCTTGCTCAAATTACGGTTCTAGATGTATAATACTTATATATATATATATATATATATATATATATATATATATATATATATATATATATATATATATATATATAAAAAAAAACTAGGAAAAACTCGTTTCCCTGTCGCTATTGCACTAGCAATAGCTTGTCTGTTTATGTTGTGTTAGTATCGTGTCTACATAAAGAGTACCAAAGATTCTTCTGATTAGCAGCTTCAATTCTCATCTTGCACACCATGATTTACAGATGAAGACAAGGGTGAAAGGAAGGGGTTTGGGACAAGAAAGTGTAACAATGGAAAAAGAAAAACAGCAGAAAAATATTTCATCAACCATACCTGACTGTTATATGTCTGAACACAATTGAATTTAAGAAAAGATTTTACATAATAGTAACATTTTAGATCTCATCCTCTCGAACAAGGGCCGTATAAATGGGTTACAAAGGTCGGAGCGTCTGCTCCTTCCGGAAAAGATTCACCATCCGACTATTTATCTCGCCTTGAGTGAGAGAAGTTACCTAACACTAATGAAAGTATCGATGTTCTGGTGAACAAATTTACTCAGGAAAAATTATTTCAAATTCGAAACTATCAAGACTATTGAACAGAAGAATAAATTTCATCGAAAATTCGAAATATATAAAAATATAGCTGCATATAATAGTTTTACAGAACTCAGAAGTCGAAACAGCTTATATTTTAAGATTTTCAGAACTATACACGTGATATTGAAAGCTAAATCAAACATAATACTAAGCAATTCTGGAATTTTTCCTTTAATAAAAGAAGAAATGATGCTGTTATACCAAATTAAATGTCATATAATGGCAGGTCAGCTAATAACCATGAAGAAGTGTGTAATTTATTTTCGAAATACTTCAACAGCGTTTACATACCAGAGGGCCCACTGAACTAAGTATCGGAAAATTATACTTCTGCTCAATTACATGAAGTGAAAGAAATTGAAGTGCAAATAATCGATTTACTATACGTAAATAAATCTGCTGGACCTGACAATATATCCCCATTGTTTGTAAGGAAGTGTAAACTGAATATCTATAAACCTTTAACTAAATCATTCAATAAGTCTCTTCAACAAGGAATATTTCCTGTCAGTTGGAAACAAACTGCTGTCATACCGTTTTTCAAATCAGACGATAGAGGGGATATAAGTAATTATAGACCTATAGATAAATTAGGAATATTTTCAAAGATATTCCAGAAACTTCTCTATCAGCGTATATTTTCGTCACTGAAACACCTAATAATTTATGAGCAGCGTCATATTTGCTCAGTTTTTCTGATGTTTTGGTGGATGCTCTGGATAGAGGTGAACGAGTGGATGCTGTTCACACCGACCTGTGTAAGGCTTTCGATAAAGTAGACCACGGAATACTTTTGAAAAGGCTTGCGGAGGCCGGAGTGGATAGCTCACTGTTGAGGTGGGTCCATTCGTATCTTTCTCGGAGAGGAGTGTTTGTGAGCATCAATTGATTCAGGTCTTAGTATTTTTTCCTACATCCGGCGTTTCCCGAGGCAGCCACCTAGGACTGCTCCTTTTCATTATTTATATGAACTCTGTAAAGTCATGCTTTCTGCACTCTTTTATATTACTTTATGAAGGTTTTCCATATAATTAGGTTAGGTTGCACTTGACTGTATGAGATTACAGAATGATTTAGATCGATACGTGAGATTCTGTTCAGAAAATAGTTTGTTTTATACCTTTCAAATGTTTCTCAACCACTTTCACGAGAAAGAAAAACACTGTCCACTACGAGTATTATATGTCCGGATCTAACCTAACTACAGTCAAAGAAATTAGAGATTTAGGAATCACTTTGGATACAAAATGTTTCTCCGCATACATTGACAGGTTAGTTAATGAATCCACTTGAATTATTGGTTTTATCAAGCGAAATTCCAAATATTTTCATGGTCTCTACACAATAGATATCCACCGGGACAGTCCGTTAAAAACTTTTTGAGATGCAATTACAATATCAAGCTGAAATTTTATACGCGGCCATAACTAGCGATTTCCAATTGAAGTAAAATATTTTCGAAGTGATACCATTTCCGGTTACACCGGAAGTGGGTATTCACTTTGTTATTTCAAATGACAATCTACATTTTTTATTATACATCTAGAACCGACATTTGAGCAAGGCATAAAATACCCAAGTTGTTGGCACTTATCTGTCAAAACTTTCGACAGATTTCGTTATTTTTGATATAAACTCGATTTTCGAGGAACATTTAGTCTTTCTCAAATAGCAATAACTCAATTTTTTCAAATGGCACGTGCCAATTTTTATATCGCCATCAGATGAAGCGTCAAATTTCAGATGGAATTGTATCAGCATGTATCAGTTCCGAAATAATTTGGGAATATATTGAATTTTGATGATTTTGCAAGAACTAACAGAGAATGCTTTGAAATATTTGAATCAAGTAGCTGAACTGGCTACGCTCACCTGACAGGTGCCTAAAATTAATGTACTTGTCACTTCGTTCATTCGAATTTGTTGGTAATTTGAAGTGAAAATTTTTGAAAAACACTAGATTGATGATAAAATGGCTGATTATTCAAACGAGGATATGATTAATCTCTTTTTAATTCATGGCGAATGTCAAGTATTGGTGGATAGAACTTGCAGGCAATTCAATAACCAATATTCAAATTTGGCGCCTATGAGTAAAAAAAAAAAAAAATTTCGAAGGATTAGAAGCAATTTTCTGCAATCAAATACATAGCAACTAGAAGAAAACCAATTCTCGAGGACGACGACAATCAAATAAATACGCTAGCGTATTTTCGTGCCAAACCACATGCGTCCATTAAGTCAGCATCAATGAATATTGGATTGAGTTATATTTCCATTCAGAGGATCCTTAAGAAACATAACATGCACCCGTATTCTTTTATCAGACTACAGAAATTGAAACCAACTGACCTTCCAAGCGGCTAACTTTCTGTGAAAATTTATTAATTCGGCTTCAAGAGGATAAGACAATTCTGCAAAAAATTATATGGTCTGATGAAGCCAAGTTCAATGAAAGTGGAATAACCAACAGGAGAAATCGACATTTTTGGGCCACAGAAAATCCACATTTCATTGAGGTTATGGATTTCCAAAATGAATTCAGCGTGAACGTTTATGCAATTTTAATGAATGATTTGTTGGTTTATCGCATATATGAGGAAAATCCTAATGGACAAAGATACCTAGAAATTTTGAGAGGAACATAAGCAAATTTTTTAGATGGATAACTCCTTATAATTCTGAGGGATTGCTTTTACCAAATGGATGGTGCACCAGCACATAAAACACTAGCTGTAGAACGGCAGCTAATCGAAATGTTCGAGGATAGATGGTGGGGTAATAAAGGACCAAATTTATGGCCTCTTTGTTCTCCGGACCTGACCCCCCTTGATTTTTATGTAAGCAGCAAAATCAAGAGTGAAGTTTATCTTATTCCTGTAAGAAGTAAAGAAGTGTTACTAGAGCGTATTCATAATGCTTTTCGTAATATTGATCCTGAGGACTCTAGGAGGGCAACTCATCATGTTCGTGTACGAGCTGTCAAGTGTATCGAGCAAAATGGGGCCCATATTGAACATTTATTCTGATCGAAAATTAGTTTTCTCCTATAATGTTTGCTATCTTTTATTCGGATTAATGTAATTATCTTCGATGATTGGTTTTCGCTTAGTACCTACAATTTTATTCATCCGAATTGTAAAAATTGCTTCTAGTGCTTCGAAATTTTATTTTACTCATAGACGGTAAATTTGGAAATTAGTTATTGAATTGCCTGCAATATCTACCCACTACTTTTTGACATTCTAAAATGAATTAAAAAAAGATTAAATATATTTTCGAATAACCAGTGGTTTCATTCCAAATGTGTTGTATTTTTTGGATATTTTCAATCTGAAATAACGACAATTCTTGTTGATATATCAAATTCAAATGAACGAAGTGACAAGTACATTAATTTTAGGCACCTGTCAGCTGAGCGTAGCCAGTTCAGCTACTTGATTCAAATATTTCAAAGCATTCTCTGTTAGTTCTTGCAAAATCATCAAAATTCAATATATTCCCAAATTATTTCGGAACTATAAGAGATGGGTATAGTACATGCTGATACAATTCCATCTGAAATTTGACGCTTCATCTGATGGCGATATAAAAATTGGCACGTGCAATTTGAAAAAATTGAGTTATTGCTGTTTGAAAAAGACAAATTGAAAAATCATACAAAACAACGCAATAAATATTTGACATGTGTAGATTACTTAAAAATTTCTTGATCCTTCTTCTATCCACCCAAGCAAAAATTGTGTCTGTAGTGCAAAAGATCCACGAGCTACAATTTTTAAATGTTCCTCAAAAATCGAAAATATAACAAAATAATTAAATCTGTCAAAATTTTGACAGATAAGTGCCAACAACTTGGGTATTTTATGCCTTGCTCAAATGTCGGTTCTAGATGTATAATAGAAAAGGTAGATTGCCATTTGAAATATTAAAGTGATGACCCACTTCCGGTATAACCGAAAAATATTTCACTCCAATTGGAAATCGTTAGTTATGACCGCGTATAAAATTTCAGCTGGAAGGATATGGTTTGCTTTTTTCCGATTGGAGTCCTGGACAGGCCTCATATTCCAGAAGATTAGAGTCCATCCAGAACAAATTTGTTAAATATCTAGCATACAAAGCCCAAATTATTATAGAGGACTACAACTATCAACCCTCACGTCAAAGGTTCAATATAGTTCCGCTCTGTCACACGAGAATAAGTGCTGATATTTGTAGTCTATATGAAATTATGAATAATTATATCGACTCACCGTATCTACTGTAGAAAATAAATTTCTATATACCACCTAGGGCTTGTACTAGATATAATACGTATTTGAACATTTCTTTCTGTCGAACAAATTTAGGCTTCGATTCTCCTTTAGTGAGAATTCCAAAATTTGTAAACATCTACTGCAAAAATATTGACATTAGAGTTCAAAAAATCATAAACAGCAAGTTCAACACATTTGTAACTCTGGTCTTTTAGGCTCAATAACATGTATATTCTTGGATTCACATTTTCTTTATTATAGACGCATAGTTTCTGGAATTGTATTGATAATATAAATTATAATTTGTTTGAAATAGTTAATAAGTTCTCAAATATGACTTTGTACTTACCTCATAGAACTCTCATGTAATCAGTGGTAGCCTTTATTGGAACACTAGTTCTGTTGGCAACCCGATATCAGTAAATAAATAAAAAGAAACAATTGTGATAATTTACAAGTAGGTTTGAAGGTAATTTATAAACTGTGACTTGTAATTATATGTAAATTATCACAATTGTTTCTTGCCAAAGACAAAACTTACAAAATAGACAATTCATGAAAATACGGACTGTGTTGTCCTGATTCTAACGATGTATACATAGGTCAGAAAGGAAGATATAAAGAACATCACTCCTTTTGTAAAATCAAAAGTGACTCCACCATCGCACAGCATTGCTTATATAGATAATCTTAATATTATTCATTGTGCCCCGAAAAGCAAAAAACGCAATTACCTCTAATCTCTGGAAATTTTCAAAGCTGAACACAATAATAACAATATTACCCTTCTCAACGACAACACAGACCTATGGTATTCCCCAATATTTGGGATTTTCAAGTAATTATGAATGTACCTTTAAATACCTATCTATATTCCAATAGTAGAAACTTGTTGTTTTTTTCTCTCTTTATAATTCATACCTGTTTTTCTATATTTGAGATGAATTGTACTACTGTATTTTAGTTTTAACTCACAGTTTATGAACGTCTGATGATGATAGAAATATCGAAATAGCTATCATGTTTGTAAATTCAACGAATGATGATCAAATGTTACTTAGTAACGGCCGACTCAATATCATTTTTAAGTGATAAATTAATCGATTTTTGATGTGGCTTTTACCTATCTTTCCTTTTGCAGATGCAGATAAACTAGAAGAAATTCATTTTGCACATAACGATGTTCCCGATCTGCCACTCAGCCTTCTTCGACAAACAAGCTTCAGAAAAATAGTTATTTTGGATCAACCACAAGTAAAAATAATTCCCAAGAATTTCGCCAATGAAACACACCGGCTTGCTCATTTCGAATGCAGACAATGTAATATTGAATCCATAGAAGAAGGAGCATTCAACAATTTGAACAAGTTGGAAAAATTGGATCTTAGCAAGAACTCGATTAAAGAAATTCAAAAGGGTATTTTTGCTCCACTGAGTAATTTGAAAAGTATCAGCCTTCAAGAAAATCTCATCGAGAAATTTTCTACTGCTGATATACGCGAACTCAAAAGTCTAGAAAACATTGATCTCAGTTCGAATCCTCTGAAGGAATTGAATTTGTTGGACGTTGCTACAGTTTTACCTAATTTAAAAGTTGTGAATGTGAAAGAAACGCAGGTTTCAGAGACACAAATAGATGAACTTGTCAGAAAAACACATCTGTTGGTTGTTAGTAGTCGTGTAGATTAGTTGTTGATGAAAACTCGATATAAATAAATATGTATACTATGAAAAATTGAGTTTCAAATTTACTACAGTTTCAAGCGAAACTGAGCATAAATGTTCCCAAAATTGTCGTACAAGGTGATAATTATGAGATTGCTTAAACCAAAGCAGTAGAGTGATTATCGAGTCATGTATCATAGAGTTTCATGGAAAAGCATAAACACACCCTGATATATCTGGTAAAATGAAAATAATTGCGTCCACGTTTACCTTGCATTTCACCTTCAATCTTATTCTCAAGGTCAATTTTTGCTTTTTTTCCATATTGAACCCTCTATTTTAGATGCCAGAATCGAAAAAAGTAATGAATTTTGCGGTTAGAAATGTGTTAATATGCCACTTCCACAAGGGAACAACTGACGGTTAAACCATATTATAAATAGCCCCTACAATATTTTCTTCTCTATTTCCAGCTAGTAGTAAATAAATAAAATATAATGATTCACTTTTACATAATGTTATTTTATATTGAAGGAAAGAAGTCTTAATAATTATCTAACCAAACTAGTCACTTGGTGAAACATTTTCACTAAAATATTAAACAATTGCATTGAAACAAAGAGTACATTGTCATTTATACCTAAGAAACAGAGAAGAGAAGCGGCGACAAACGGAAATCAAACTGGTCATTAGTTAATGATGTTTGTGAACTGTCGACGAATTCTAATGAATCTATCTCCTACATTTGACACCTAATTGTAAAATGGAATTCTTCGTTTATACAATATTCCGAAAAACCAGTTATTCCTCACTTTTGAATTATTGTTTTCTATTCTATATTGATGGAATGACCATTTGGATCCATATAAAATGCTGGACAATCATTAAATTTTAATTGATATGAGCCATTTTTGCACCTATATCAAGTCAATCTTCGCTATTGATCAAGGGTTAACGTTGTTTTTCTTATCCGTACATATTTTGTACTAAATTATGCTATATATAAAACATAACAAAATCGATACATTCTGTTTAAATTTACTGAATAATTTGGTACTTCTTTGTGGAATATAATTGTTACTAAGATATTTTATTGTATCGAATATTAAGGATAATAATACTTTATGTTGTTTTGAAGCTATTTACTTGTCTATAACAGGGGTTCCCAAAATTTTTTATACCACGCCCCTCTCTGGTTATTTGGGGACCAACCACGCCCCCTTTGTACATGTAATGAAAATTAAAACAAGTATTACATGAAAAACGATTATAATTACTGATACAAATTTCAACATTGTAGCACAGATACATTTTCAATTTCTTCTTCCTCTTCTTATTCTTTCAAATAGACCTATTGGTCTGTTGCTTGCCGAAGCCGTCTCTGGATGGTTTCTTGCGAGGTGGACTGCCAGCTTTCCTGCCACCTTTTTGGGGGCCTTCCTGGTGGGCACTTTCCATGTGGCTTGCTCTCTATCATTATGCGCGGTGATCTGTTTTCGTGCATTCTTCGCACGTGCGCATACCATTCTCTTCATCTTTGTCTGTAGCATCTGTCTATGTCTACTATGCCGCATTGAGCTCGTATGTCAGTGTTTCCTATCCTGTCCAGTTTGGTCTTTCCGAGGTAGTTCTTAGGGTTTTCATTTCGGCCGCGCGTAGCATACTTTTAGTTTTGTTTGTGTCTTCGCGTGCTTCTATGCCGTAAGTCATGATAGGTCTGATGCAGGTCTTATAGATCTTCACCTTGCTATCTCTTCCCATGTGCTGGTTTGACCATATCACATCTCTAAGACTGCCTGACAGAGCTGCTGCTTTAGTTATGAGACTTCTTACTTCCTTCGCCGGATCATGGTAGCTGCAGATGTCCATTCCTAGATATTTAAAGACATTGACTTGCTCGATTGACTTGTCTTCCACAACCACTTTACACCTGACAGGTTCTCTGGAGAATGTCATGGCTTTGGTTTTTGATATTGAAATTACCATGTTGCGTTGCTGGCTGACTTATTAATAAAATTTAAAAAGCTGTCTCTGAAGATCGTTCTCCGTTTCTGCTATAATAGCTGCGTCGTCAGCATAGCAGACCACAGATATTTTACAGTGGCCTATTCTGTATCCCAAATCTAAGGATGTGACTTGTTGTATTATTTCATCCGTCAAGAGGTTGAAAAGGAAAGGGCTCAGGCTGTCACCCTGTCTACTTTCGCCTAGTGTTTTTATGTTAGGTGTAGTATGTTTGCCTGACTTGATCTTTGTCACATTTCCGGTGTTTTTAATTTGGTTGGTGATTTGGGACGGGGACTGTCTTTTTATTAGAATTTGTAGGATGTCTGTCAAGCGCACTTTGTCGAATGCCTTTGTCAAGTCTATAAAGCAGATGTAAGCTGGCTTGTTGAACTCTATTGATTTCTCCTTTACATGTTTCATTATGAAGAGAGCGTCCGTTGTTGATCTATTTATTCGAAATCCAAACTGTTCCTCTCTATTTTCGACACGTGATTTCAATTTGTCTTTTAGGATGCCAGTGAGCAGTTTCATGGACGTACTTAGCAGGGTTATACCCCTGTAGTTTTCAGGTGATGTCTTTTGCCCCTTTTTTGAAGATAGGTATAGTGATGCTGCTGCCCCATTCTTCAGGAATCTGTGATGTGTTTAAAATTTTATTGAGAAGAGTTAGCAGCTTCTCGGTGAGTTTCTTTCCCCCATATTTCAGCAATTCGTTCGGGATGTTGTCTGTTCCCGCGGCTTTCCTGTTTTTTAGCTTTTGTATTCTTTTTCTCAGCTCTTCCTCTGTTATCAAAACATCATCTGGTGTTTCGCCTTCGTTCACCTATGTATCAGTTGTTTCTTCATCTTGGTACAGCTCTGTAAAATATTTTTCCCAGATGTCAGGTGATATGATTTTAGTTTGAACGTATTCATTTACTGGCTTTTTCCTGTTTTTCAGCATCTTCCATACCTTTCTTTGGGCTCCATAATGGTCGTGTTCCTTTTTCACTAGTACACTGTGTCTAGTGTTCCCTTTTGATGGCTCTGATGGCTGCATTAACTTTGTTTCTATTTTCAAAGTATCTCGTTCGATTGGTTTCTGTTGGTGAACTTAAATACAGTATATAGCTTTTACGTTTCATATCTGCCAGTACCTTTACTTCCTTACAGTACCATGACTTGATATTTTTGTTGGCGTTTATGTTGATTGTACGTTCTCCCATCGACCCTGCTGCAGCTTCTGTTATGCAGGTTTTCATTTGTTGCCAGCCTTCTTCAACTTCATCTGATATGCAAATGTTATTCAGTTTGCTTGATAATCTGAGTTCGTAAAGCTGTCTTGTGCTTTCGGTATACAAAGATTCTATATTGAATTTTCCTAAGGAAGATAAAGCAATAGGCCTACTACAAATAACAAAACATAAAATTTAATTCAGTGAGGTGGGTGCGCTTTCTTGTTCTGGATATGTTGACAGATCCTGGGTTGAGTTTCAGACAAAGCACAGCGTAGGGCACTTTCGATATCAAGTTTGTTGCGGTACTTGGTTTTGATCGCCACAAGAGTTGAAAACGCTTTATCGCACATGTATGATGTTGAAAAAGGCAAGTACATCTGAACAGCCTTCTCTGAAGCACAGGGGTAAACTTTTAAGTACTTTAACCAAAATGAGGGCTTGTCCATTTTTTTCAAAATCGTATCTTGCGGCATAGTCATTTTTTATTTCTATTCCCTCCTCTTGCAACTCTACTGGCAGCAACTGTATGTCCATGTGAAACAGGTTGGTTGATAGTTTGTAAAACTCTTCTGACAAGTTAGGAAAATATCTGCTGAACTCCTCCTTGAGGTTCTTCAAATGGTCAATTATCAAATTTTTCAGAAACGTCCTCGAAACATGCTTCTTCTGAGACCGACACTACTTTATTGAAACTTAAATAGTTGCTGGGTTCATTGACACTTTACGTATTCAAAGTTGTAGTTTCTCAACGTACATAATGATGGCATCCTGATGTGTTACTATATTTGAGTCTGCACCTTGCAGTCCCAAGTTTAGGTTGTTTAACTGTTCGTTTGGAAGCGTTTTTGACGCCAAGACTTGGCGGTGTATGAAACAATGAATCCCAAACACGTCAGCATTCTTCTGGTTGACCAACTGCACAAAGCCTGAGCGAGAACCGTGCATTGAAGGAGCACCATCTGTGCTTACATCAATAAGTTTTTGCCAATGAAGTTCGTGTTTCTCACGAAGTCTGATACTGCTTTCATCACATCTAGAGCTTTAGTAGTGGTCACCAGCTCAGTAGAAAACATCCGTCATTCTTTCATTTTCAAAGTAACGAACATATACAATCAAATGAGAACATTGTGCTACGTCTGTACCCTCGTCAAGCTGGATAGCGAAAAACGGGAATTTTTTTATTGCATCAACCACCTGGTTTTTAATGTCCTCGGCCATATCATCAATTCGGTGTTTTACGGTGATGTTTGAAAGTGGTATTTGTGATAGCTTTAGCCTACTATCAGTTCCAAGGACAACATCAACTGCTTTTAAAAGGCACGGTTCAACACGGTTTCATCAAAAGTGTGACTTTTCTTTTCCTAAGCAATAAGAAGAAATAATTCATAGGAAGCTTCAAGCACTTTTAGAGATGACTGAGCAGCAGATACAGTTCTATCTAACTTCATGCGCTTCAAATTCTGAAATTTTGCAGCGAAAAACTCTCTTTAGATTTGTTCTCTAAAGAGAGGCATGTTTGATTGACTAATGTCTGAGAAGACGAGTAGGCCTCATCGCGTCATTACTTAATACTTCATAGCTAATAACGCACTGAGGGTGATCAACATCATCTTTAAGCAAGGAAACAAACCCATGTTGAATACAATCATCAATATACTTGCGTTCCATTGCAGTGTTCATCTTCTCTGATTCAGCTTCACACAGAACTCTCACAACACAAAACCAATTACTCAAACGTCGCAACAATTATAGAACACCCACAATACAGCAAACACGCGGACTAATATTTCACGGAAAGCACTATGCCACAACGGACTAGTTAAATTTCAAGCACTGAACAAACTGCAAGGTTATTAACATTGGACTGATGATATGCCGGGGACGGGGTTGGAAGGGTGCGGGAACACTCGCACTCACACCGAGG
Organism: Cryptolaemus montrouzieri; assembly: GCA_013387265.2. NCBI lineage: Eukaryota > Metazoa > Arthropoda > Insecta > Coleoptera > Coccinellidae > Cryptolaemus > Cryptolaemus montrouzieri. The sequence continues at coordinate 28,157,555 of JABFTP020000185.1, read as the reverse complement.
TCAAACGGAGGTATCGGTACACACGGCCGTTGCCGTCTAGGGGGGCGGTTTTGAAAACGTTGAACTCTTGTGTGCTTTGTAGTTTTAAAAACTGTAGTCTTCTTTGATACAGTTTACAATTTTATTAAAACTTCACAATAAATAAATCCAATAAATATCCCGTTGCGAGTTAACATCTTGAGCCTTTATCACACCCTGACATATTTCCGTTTACTCCAGAAACACAATAAAATTAACTTTGTAAATTTGACCGGAATCTAAATTATAATTAGAGAATTTCCCTCATTTAGGCTTCAATAAAATCCTGAAAGCAGCCTGCATATTATGAACGCAATTAAGTAGTACAAATAACAACCTGTTTCGAGTTCCAAATTTTATCGTTTATCGCTACCTGAATTATTTTCGTATAGTCTTGAAACTTCCTGTATGATAGGATTTCCTAATACTTTTTTTGTTGATTATATTGTTGCCATTGAAAACTATTACAATCAGGAAGCGGAGGCATCCTTGGTTAACTGACAATGTCAGACTGCTGATCTCTCTACGCGATAAAGCTTTGAAGAAATCTAAGAAATCAAAGCTTCTGGAGGATTTCAATTATTATAAGCAACTACGCATTTATACGAGCACAGCTATTAAAAATGAGAAGCGTGCTTATCTCCAACACAAGACTAAATCGAAATCCAACCTCATGTAGAAACATCTTACTGAGTTCGCTATCTAGACAGACAATTCTATTCCTGAAAACCTAAGTGATCCTAAAAATTCAATGAAATTTTCGCCACAGTTCTAACTGGTGATCCTGTTCTTAGTGCAGATCTTCTTAACAAATATAAATAAGTGATAAGAGACTCAATATCGTTTCGTGCTACTATGGACTTGGAATACTAGGTTCGTGAGGCGTTAATCTCCATTAAATCGGCTTCAGTTGAATCTGACGGTATTAGTGTTAAGATGTTGATGGATTTTAAGGTTCATGTGTCATATAATAAATTATTCTGTTGGGAAGTATGTGTTTCCAGTATAGTGGAAGGAGGCGCATGTTGTTCCCATCCCAAAGGTGAGAAATCCAAAGGATTTGAAGGATTTGAGACCTGTAAGTGTAATGTCAAAGATCTTCGAGGAATTAATGTCTGCTCAAATTGGAAGTTGAATCTGTATGTATTCTCCCTGATGTTCAATCGGGGTTCAGAAGAAATCATAGTTGTACTACCGCCTTACTTAAGGTGATTGATGATATCGCAAGAGCAGTTGACTATAACGAGCTACTAATTCTCATCCTGTTAGATTTCTCGAGGTCCTTTGATAAAATAAATCATGAATTGTTACTTGGTATATTGCATTTAGTTGGGTTTGTGGATGAAACTGTTTTGCTGTTCGGAAACTATTTGAGGGGGCGAACTCAGGCTGTGTTGTGTAACGCTGTTATGTCTAGTACTATTGACGTTTCGTGCGATGTACCGCAGGGCTCCGTTCTCGGACCTATTTTTTTCACAATCTATACGTTTCAGCTAATAAATAATTTGTCTTACCCATTGTAGGGCGCATTTGTAAACTGATGATATTCTGCTTTACATGCACTTTTCTCGAGATTCCATAGAGGCACTTCAAAAGGTGCATCTTGATCTTGATCGTATTTGTCAATTGTCGAAAGACATGTGTCTGAGTATCAACCTTTCCAAAACCGTTGCCATGCTCTTCGGCAGGATCAAATTGAAAACCACTTGTAAAGATCTAGTTGAAATTTCTTTGGATGGTACCGATGTACCTTTAACATTTTAGACCAGAAATCTGGGCCTGATACTTGATACTGGTTTGAAATTTAATTCACAAATATATTTGCTCCTCAAAAGAACCTATGCAAATATCAAGGTCATTTTTGGATGCAAAGCCTTTCTCGATAGGAATCAGAGAAAGGTGCTATGCGATGTCATGGTTTTATCACATTTGAACTATAGTGATATGGTCCCTGTCTTACAAAATATAATATTACCGGTGTACAGAAAACTCAGAACTGGTGCGTTCGCGTGATACTTGACCTTAAGTGAACAGATCGCATTTCTGTAGAGCTAAAAAATTTGGTGTGGCTGAATATATTAAACCGCAGAACATTGCACATGAAATGTCTAGTGTACAAAGTTTTTAAGGAAAAGAAGCCCTCATACTTGTATAGACTGGTTAAATTCAGAACGGATTTACACAGAATTAATTCTGGATTCAAGCATAATCTCACGTTACCCAAGTTTCATACACACCTATTCTGGCGCTGTTTTTCTTACAATACAGTCATCACTGCTACTACTTATTTGAATTCAATCTGTGATAATGATAGCCTGACCCATTTTCAAGAATAAGTGTAAAAAAATTCTCTTCTAGAAACAATAGGTTTACGTAATTTTGTATTTGTTTTTAATGTTTAGATGTTTTTAATATTAGTTTTATGGTCAATTCTGCGACTTGCATCAAGTCTGTATAGCCTTGGTTGGATTAATCAGCTCTGAGCTGCATCCTACCTTTTGATATCTTGTAACTACATATTTTTTTATTTATATTGTAGTGTATTTCAGTTCCCTATCACAACAATCTATACTGTGGACCATTCACACAAGTTATCAATAAAGTCTATTATTATCATTATTGTGAACTTATGCACTATCTCAGCTGTTAGCTGGATATAATTTACCTTTCCCAGGTTCAGCAATCAATGGAAATAATCTTGATTACAATAAACTTTACATAAATTTCCTAACTATCCTACATGTATTGAGAATTACAGCTTTTTGCATTTCGATATAAGTATCCTTATGCAATTCTTATTTTTTAAGGCTATCATGCAAAGTTTTGGGTATTTATCGTGGTGCTACATCTGCTTGGTCTCAATAGCAAGGTCTGTGTATTTGGACTTTTTCTCTTGGAACTGGTTCAACACGTTGTTATTATTCGGTATGGCGACATCCACTAGCATTGCTGTTCTGTCATTGATAACAGGCCTATCGTATTATAATCTGGTTGATACTTGTAATATGGCTGGAAGTACGGAAGTCCGTACTTGTGTGCAAGTTTCTGATGAATAATGTTGCACACTTGATTATGCCTATGAAGATAGTCCTTATTAGCCAGTTTTTTGCAGCCGGACGTAATATGCTGTATAGTCTCCGATCTTTTATGGCATTTTCTGTTCTGAAGTGTAAACTTTTGCGGAGAAGAATTCATTGAGATTTTTTATCTGTTCGGTGTGTAAATTGACAACATCCATAAATTCGCGTCTTCCTTCTTTCCGCTTCAAAGTTGTTCTCATCACAGACGATTTTGGATGATGATTGTTGTACTTTGTCAGCATCGTTCGGGTCTGCCTTTGAATATTATCCAGTTCTGTCTTAGTCCATCTGATTATTCTAAATGAGTGAAGCATTACAGGAATGGCGTAGGTGTTAATTGCCTTAACTAGATTCACCGTGTTCAACATTGGTTTGAGCACAGTTTCCAGACGCTGAATGTATTCTGAACGAATCTTCTCTTCTGACTGTTTTTGGTCCAGCAACCTGACTTGTTGGTATCCCAGATATTTGTAAGTTTCGCCATCTCTCATACACTGTATAATATCACCATTTGGAAGTTGTTTTTCACCATCTATAGCTTTCCCTCTTTGAATGTGCAGGGTCTTACATTTTTCAATTCCTAATTTCATATGAATATTTGCCGAGAACTTGCTGACAGTTATCAGTAGATCACCCAATTGTTTCTTGTTCAAAGCATATAATTTGATGTCACCCATATACATTAGGTCGAAGATTATGTGATAGTTCTTAGCTACTTTTATCCTAAATCCGTATCCTGCTCTATTAAGCATTGAAGATAATGGGTTCATAGCGAAACAGAACCATAGTGGACTCAAAGAGATTCCTTAAAAAATTTTTCGACGTTTGGGTATCTCGTCGGTTTTTTTTTGTAGTTGTTTGTAACGATCACTTGGTCTTGGATGGCCATAAGAAACCCCTCTGTTTCCGCGAATAATTCTCCTTTCATCAACCGTTTGTTGGAGGCTTCTTTGTCGATGTGTGGTTGATTAATCTTATGGTGATGTCGTCCATGCAATTCCTTTCCTGACCTCTGCTCTTGTTTTTCAGTATCTGATAGGAACGGTAGATTCAGGTAGGTCATCTCTGGTAGCAAGATTTAGAGGTGTATATCCCTTATCAGCCAACGATACCACACTATGGAGGTCAGAAGTGAGAGCTTTTGCTGAGAAGAATTCTCTGAGATTTTTTATCACAGACGATTTTGGATGATGGTTGTTGTACTTTCTTAGCATCGTTCGGGTCTGACTATGAATATCATCCAGTTCTGTCCTAGTCCATCTGATTATTCCAAATGAGTGAAGCAACCTTGGAATGGCGTAGGTGTTAATTGCCTTGACTAGATTCCCCGAGTTCAACATTTTCCTTTGAGTGTTTTTGGTCTAGCAATCTGGCTTGTTGGTATCCTAGATATTTGTATGTTTCGCCATCCCTCATGCACTGTATAATATCACCGTTTGGAAGTTGTGTTTCACCATCTATGACTTTCCCTCTTTGAATGTTCAAGGTCTTACATTTTTCAATCCCGAATTTCATACGAACATCTGCCGAGAACTCACTGACAGTTTTCAGCAAATCATCCAATTGCTTCTTGTTCGAAGAATATTATTTGATGTCATCCATATACAGCAGGTGGGAGATCGTATGATAATTCCTATCTGTTTTTATCATAAATCCGTATTCTGTTCTATTGAGCATTGAGGACAATGGGTTCACAGCCAAACAGAACCATAGTGGACTCAAAGAGTCTCCTTGAAAAATTCCACGACGTAGGGGATCTCGTCGGTTGTAATCGACTTATTGTTCATGTTGACCTGCAGAGACGTGCGCCAGTGTATCATTGTTGTCTTTAAGAACTCTACCAGGGCTGGGTGAATTTTGTATATCTGCAATACTTCAACAAGCCAAGAATGGGCTGTTATATTGAATTCCTCCAGATAATTGGGAAAAGCTGAATGAACATTCCGATGCCCTCCGTGTGCCTGTTTCGTTATCACACAATCGATGATGAGTTGTTCCTTGCACCCGTGGTGTTTCATTCTGCATCTCTTCTGCTCCTCAGCTAATATATTGTTGTCGTCAAGGTGTTGGTATATTCGATTGGATATGCATGAGGTGAGTATTTTGTAGAGCATTGGCAGACAAGTGATTGGCCTATACTGATACGGATCCTGTGTTCTGTCGCTCCTAGGTAGTATATATGTTAAACCTTGTGTTAGGAGAGTGGGTGTTTTCCTGGGATGTTGAAGAACATTTGTGAGCTGTTTCGCTAGGGCTCCATGGAGCTCATCAAACTTCTTGTTCTAGAAGTTGAGGATATTATCTATATCTGTGGCCTTCCAATTGTTGGTCGCTCTAACTACTGTAGCGATTTCTTACTCCGTTATCCCTTCGAAGTACATGTTTTTCATTCGTGATATTTATTATTATTATTATAAATTTTCTAATCTTCTGAAAGTGATGAAAAATCTTCATTCAATGAATATATAAAAATGCTTAAATTATAACAACACCATCAATGACACACTTTATTCACTAGAATTTTTCGTTTGGAGTTTTGCCAATGAAGACAGCGACAGCGAAAACGTTATTTTTTTGTTCATCAAACCTCAATGGACAATATTCAAGGAAATGCAACAAAATCATTTAATTTCTAGCTCCAACAAATTAAAATCTACATATTATATCGTTATCTAACATGCCACAATATTGTCTATAACAATTATAGAGACTCGTTTCTCGGTAGTGAAAATATATAAGATTTTACTTCAGCTGATCTCTTACTAGGACTTTGTAACAATTGAAGAATAACGATCATATATGCTGTGATATTGCCAGCTATCATACCCAGCATTGTGTAATCTACTGGAAAAAATCCAGCCGCACTGAATTGGGGCATTCTGGTTTCAGCTTGATGGCACAGAATAGCAAGCCCTTCCTTTATTTCTCTCTCCTCAGAATTCGATGGTATAATCGGAAACTGATTAGAATATGACATGCATATCGAAATCAACCTCTTGAATTCTTCGACAATACTCACACATGCCCAAGCCAAAATTACTGGTAACATCTGAAAATAAATAAGAAATTATACATATAGCATATTTAATTAATACAATTCTCAGCTCTTTTATATTACGTTCTTTAATACTGAATACAGAGTGATTAACGAGTGATCCTAGCTTAACTGTTAGTTGGAAAACCTTAAATTTTGAATACAAGGTAACGCTAGTCGTTCTCGATATACAGGCTGTTTTAAGGACATGGGTCCAATTTTCTAGTCGCAATAGCTCTTGAATGCATAGACCGATTTCCTCGATTTTTGTTACGAATAACATGGACGATGTTAGATTTTGTGGACAAAAATCAAATTTCAGAGAATGAAAAATTAGATTTTTGCGATAAATAACTGAACACCCTATAAATTTTTTTCGAAATCCCTTGCACACGATCCTAATCAACGGAAATTGCTCTGAAAAATGAGCGTACTGCGATAACTTCCGCAGCCACTAAACTTTTTTGTGAGGTATGATTATCAGGATAACCCACTTTTATTTTGTTTTGGAAAATCTTTGCGATCGCAAAATGTAACTTACCAATTCTAACAATTCGATATTGTATATTTACGGACTTTGTACAAGGAATACTTCAGCTAATGCTCTCTCCACAGAATGACGCCGAGGAGGAATAACAGGGGCGTATTCCGATAATTATTCACCAATTTTTTCATTGAGAAAATACAGGGTGCTACCAAATCAATTCAAGTCAATTCAATTTATTATTTTCCGAAATTCTACATTTTCCATAACCAAATAGTTAGCACCTTTCAAGCATTACAAAAGAAATAAATTATTGATAACTTCAGTAGATACAATTCAATTGGAGTGCCCCTACAATCGCCTATAATAATACAAAAATTGTACTTACAAAATAAACGAATAAAATATAATCGACATACGAAACATATTTCTGTCAGAAAACTAGAGCGAACAATGTGAGCACATATCAAAAAAAAACATAAATATTTTCGAATTTATTTATTTGAACAATATCAATAATCAAAATATTCAAAAAGGGCAATTCCATAAACTCCAAGACACCAACCGGGCTCATTTATATATTATAAAAGATCTAGTTTTGAGCAGAGTGAGTACGAGCCCACAGAATCTCCGAACTTAACAGGCCTCCGAAAGACCTTCCAAAAATCGAACCAGCTCAGAAATATTATTCTCTCGAATATTGACTTCAATAGCGGACATTCAAAAAAAATGATCAGACGTCAGAGTCCTGTTCATGTTACATACCGTGCATATTTCACCGAACGGAATTTTATTATATACTCCTCTAAAATATATTCTCAAACATTTTCTGTCACACAAACGGATCTGGGAAACCATCCGCGTGTAATCAAAAGGAACAGATAGTTTCAAAAATACTTTTGACAAAATCGTATAACTGAAACGATTTGCCATCAGTGGATAGCCTGAATTAATGGCTCGCAAAATGTCTCCATTAAAACATAAATTCCTGAATTTCTCAATGAGAAAACTCTTAGAAGATGCCAGTGTTCTGTCGTTCTCACTTTCGAATATATGCAGGCAATCTATGGCCTCAAAAAGCTCTTTTACCTGCACACATCCTGCTTCGACCTCACCATCACTCGAGAGCTGAAGCATTCGCTGAGAGCAGAGCTTTGAGAGTCTGAAGCTTTCTATTCTATGGAGTTTAATTAAAAATTCTAGAGTGTAGGCAAATATAACCAGTACTACGGACCTCTGTCGCACCACATTCCAGACGCACTAAGTAATCCGGGACATTAGACGGTAAATGTAGTAGTTTCTTATAGGAACTTAAGAAGTATTCCAATCCCATGTCAATATCACAACATCCTATTCATTTCAAGAGTTGCTGTCAACTAAAGCAAAGCCTGACCACATAAGCAATTCCCAAGAAAAATTCCAATCAATATTTAAAAGATGATTGATTAATCATTTGAAAGACATAATGGGGCCGGCTGAACTTTTTAATGTGAACTAAACGCAATCAGCAAGGTTCTCCACAAAAGTCGCTGTTGGAGAACCTCCTTTAATCATGCTAGTACATTGTGAAATTACTTAACCGCGAGATATCTCGCCAACTTAGGAAGGACTCTCGACAGCACAATGAAAGCTTGGCAGTTCAAACTATAGAACAAAATAAAAGCATAAAGGTACTACGACGGACCACTTAATTGGGAAAACGTAACATTCACAAACTAATGGATCCATATGGTTCAACTATAACAAATAGAGCCGAAATAGTGAAGGTTGTCGAGGACTTTTACTCCAATTTGTATCGAAGCCTGAATCGCGAGATCGGGGAAGACAATCGCATACCTCATGTTATGAATCAGGGTTCGGAGGACCTACCAGAAATAACAGCTGATGAGGTCCGAAAGGCACTATCAGATATGAAAAACAACAAAGCTCCTGGGAAAGATGGAGTAGTTGCGGAGGCTTTGAAGATAGGCGGTGAAAATCTGATTCGTGAAATAACGAAACTTTTCAATGAATGTTTAGCTGAAGCAAAAGTACCAGAGTCTTGGCATAATGCTATAATATTAATTATGTACAAGAAAGGAGACCCCACAAATCTCTCGAACTATAGACCTATAAGCCTTCTATCGCACTTATACAAACTCTTCACCAAAATAATAACAAAGCGCCTCACAAACAAACTGGACACCTACCAACCTCGAGAGCAGGCCGGATTTCGGGCAACATTTGGTGTTAATGATCATCTCCAAACTCTCAAGACTTTGATTGAAAAGAGCATAGAATACAACTTGCCTCTGGTTCTCATATTCGTGGATTACGACAAAGCCTTCGATACCGTGATGCAGGCGATTATGCTTAAAGCGTTGGCTGACTGTAGAATAGATCATAGATACACTGCCATCATTAAATATATATATATGAGCATGCCACTTCACAAGTGTGCCTTCACAATTCTACAGAAAAATTCAGGATCGGACGTGGAGTAAGACAAGGTGATACTATTTCCGGAAGTTGTTCACAAACCTATTGCAATATATGTTCAAGCAATTGGAATGGGATCAGAGAGGAGTAAGATACATTGTTCAGAAACGAACATGCATCTGCTTGACATCACAGTCAGCGCTGGAATTTGCTGGCATGACCATGTGTGAGCCATTGCCATATCAACTTCTGTTAAACTCAATTTTCTCTTCAGGGATAAGCAGTAATTAGCACTGATGCTTTATATAAGACACAGGTGCGACCTGGTCTGAAACACTGTTCAAACATTCATCACATCTATTGTATAGTGTCCAGAAGAGAGCAGTATGCATCATCTACCACTCGGAGATTACGCGTAATCTCGAGCCCCTCACTCAAAAGCGGCAGGGCACTGATCTCTTGCATTGCAAATGCTCCGAAGAACTGGATGTCTTGGTTCCAGAAAGAACAGAAATGGGACAACTACCTGTTCGAAGACTTCAATTATTCGTATTTTCATTTTCATAAGTATTGGTATTGACTTCTTTGGACCAATGTCGGTTACAATTAGAAGAAAGAAAGAGAAGATATATTGAGTACTCTTCACATGTTAAACGATCCGTGCAGTACATATCGAGCTTGCTAGCTCTCTGAAAGCTAGCTCCACGATACTTGCTATAAAAAGATTTATGTCAACCAGTGGAGTTCATTACAGACAATGAAACAAACTTCGTTGGGGCCGAGAGAGAACTCAGAGAAATGATCAACAGACTGGATCATCAGCGCATACAGGATGAATTATCTGTGAAAGGCATAGTTTGACGATTCAACCCCCCTGGATCACCACACATGGGCGGTATCTGGGAAAGGATAGTACGTGCAGTCAAAGTAGCCCTCAAGGTAGTTCTGAAAAGTAAAAATCCGAAGGAGAAAGTATTGCAAACACTGTTGGCCGAAGCAGAGTACATTGTTTATTCTAGACCTTTGGTACACGTTTCTGTAGACCCTGAGGACCCGGAGGCTATAACGCCGAATCATTTTCTGTTACTGAGAGCTCCGGATATCAGAAGTTTTGAGGAACCTGATATTGATCACACTAGTAGAAAGCAGTGGCACTTCGCGCAATCATAAGTGAACGCATATTGGAAACGATGGGTGGTGGTCTGTCGATAAGACCTTAGTAAATCGTCCTAAATGGCACATGAGTACAGAAAATTTGAAAATAGGTGACGTTGTTGTCCTTATGGACGAAAAGGCGCCAAGAAATGATTGATTGTTGGGGCTGGTCACTGATGTATTTTCCGGAAAAGATTGAGTGGTTCGGGTTGGAACATTAGTGTATGTAACATTATCCACCAGAAACTTGCACACAAGTACTGACTTCTGAATGTCTCCCAGCCATATAACAAGTAACAACCGGCACCCGTATTGAAAATTGACTCTATGAGATTATACTACGATAGGCTTGTTATCACTGACAGAATGGTGACGAATAATAGGCTGGACATAGTTGTGTATGATAAGAGAGCCAGAACAGCAATGCTGGTGGAAGTCGCCATAATGAATAATAACAACGTGCTATACAAGTTCCAGGAAAAAGTCCAAATACACAGACCTTGCTATTGAGATCAAGCAGACGTGGCACCTCGATAAAAAAGATATTGTTCTTGTCATCGTTTCCTCGACTGGGTTAATACCAAAAACTTTTCTTGGTAGCCTTAAGAAATTAGAATTGCAAAAGGATACTTATATAGAAATGCAAAAAGCTGAAATTCTTAATACATGTAGGATAGTGGGGAAATTTATGTCAAATATAATAATCGAGCATATTCCTTTGACTGCTGAATCTGGAAAATTAAATTATATCCTGCTAACAGCTGACATAGTGCATAAGCCAACGAAAAAAAAAAATAATAATTCAGAACGACAGGGTTAACGCGGACATAGAAATTATTGAGTATTGAGTAGTGGAAATATTATTCAATGGAATTGTTATTATTATTCAACTGACGTTATTAGTTAGTAATGAACTCGTGAAACATGAATAATTCAAATTACTTAAAATAAACTGAAGTGTTTTCTCCAAGCTCACATTATCATAAAAACCAAATAAAATAAGGTAGTTTTACCTAGACAGAAAAAGGTGATACAGTAGTACCAAAAAACTGACTGAGTCAAAACTGAGTATATTTCTGAAACGACTTTCTTAACCCTCAAAATATTTCCCGAATTTTTTCATGTAACTAATTAATTCCAAAATTTAATTTAAATCTGTTTGAAGACTTCTACTTGATGACGCAATCATAATCAAGCTTAGAGTAAATCACGCTCTAGTTTCCCAATAATATACCCTCATTAATCTTTATAAGCCGAGATTTCCTATTAGACCAGTTGTTTCTCATATTTCAGCTCCTCCGGTATCTCATTCGTTAATTGATTCGATAAAGAACAATATTATCGATCTAAACTAAAATACTCCATCAAAAATTCCCATGCACTAATAAAATCACACAACAGAATGTGCCACAATACACGGGCCTTAAATTTCATAATTTTTCCAGACTCACAGAGCTCCTTAGTCAGTTTAAGCCACCCAAATTTTGATATCGACAGTAATCGATATATCCCATGCAATTTGAAAGAAAGAAGGAGCGTGCTGCAGCAAGCCTTTATCTCCCGCACTCTTTATATTAGGACCGCAACAAAGTTCTCTCTGTTTTTTTGTTATGAAAGTACAACTTTATTGTGAAAAATTATTACAAATGAATCATTCAAAATATTGCCATCGCTAGCTACAACTTTTTTCCATCTTTATGGCAGAGCTCGAATACCGTGACGGTAGAAGCATTCGTCTCTTGAGGCTATCCACGAATCAAGCCATTTTCGAGCTCTTCATATGAGCAGAACTGCTGATCAGCCAGACCTTGTGCCATCGAACGGAACAAGTGATAATCGGATGGTGCAATATCTGGGGAATATGGCTGGTGGGGTAGGACTTCCCATTTGAGCTTTTCCAAGTTGGTTTTAACGAGTTTGGCAACGTGAGGCCAAACGTTGTCGAGCTGTTTAATTCCTTTTTCGTGACTGTTCTCGTATTGTGGCCTTTTTTCGCGCAGTGCTTTACTCAATCGCATCAATTGAGTTCGATACCGTTCCCCAGTTATGGTTTCGGTCGGTTTCAACAGCTCATAATAAATACTACCGACTTGGTCTCACCAAATACACAATATAACTTTCGCAGCGTGAATATTCGGCCGAGGCGATGACGTAGAAGCATGACAGGGCAGTTTCCAATTCTTCTTTACTCTAATGAATCCTTTTCCATCACGCGTGACGATACGATGAAGAATTTTTTTTTCCGCTGGACCAGTTGTTCACAGGCGAAAAAACGACACTCAACATCCCTTGGCTTCAAATCATAAGGAACCCAAGTTCCTTGCTTTTGAATCATTCCCAACGCATGCAATCGCTTGGAAATGGCCTGGCGGGTAAATCCTAAGTCTGAAACAAACTCTTCTTGCGTTTGGCACGTATCATCATCGAGAAATGCCTCCAATTCAGCGTCTTCGAAGATTTTTGGCCCTCCTTCACGGGGACGGTCGTCTACATCGAAATCAAATTTTTCAAGCGACGGAATCAATCACGGCACGTTGTTTTACTTAGAGCAGCATCTTCGTAAACTTTTTGGAGCTCTCTATAAGCTACAGCCGCAGTTTTCTTCGAATGGAAGAAGAAAATCAACACTTCCCGCAAATGACGATTATTTGGCACAAAATCAAGACGTTCTTGATATGTAAAAATCGACCAACACTTACTGCTAGAGCCATCTATTGACGAACAGCTAGAACTTAGTTGCGCACCTAATATTTTCCGTAAATCATAAAATAATTATACTGATGGTATTTTTGAAATTCTGTCAACAAAATAACGAAACTAAGTGAGTAAGCAGTAAACAGACTTCTTAAGGAGAGCATCTCTTAAAATCTAATAGTAAAATGTCATTCTTTAAGAGTTTACAATGTCTAGAAGCAATAAAAAGACAAGGACTTAATATATTAGGTAGCTGGATTTATTATTCAACCGATACTATAATTACGACCGTCTCAATAAAAAGTCATAAATTTTGTCGAAAAATCATCATATTTTTGAGGATTTGTATATTTAATAAGTTTGTATTGCTCTCTATTATTTTTAGACTATAAACATTCGACAAATGTGGAAAAATACTTTCTCTCAATGCCTTTTGATGTTTCTAGTTACTCGTATCAGAATTAAATGTTACTGTTTCAGAAGCTTTTCAACAAAAACAAATTCAAAATAAACGAAAACTTCTAAGTTTGAAGCTCGCCCTTCGAGCGCGACCAATAGATAAAAGTTTTCCTAATTTCCGTCGTCTTAACAGGTTTCAGAGAAATTTTTCAAGTTTAAGAGGAACAATCTAATCTGTTGTCATGTTTCTAGCTTCGCCTACTTCACTAATGGTAAAATAGTTTCCTATTGGCCCTTTACCCTCTATTTCTCGGATCCCCGAATACGCGCTTCAAATGAAGCGAGTCGGTCTGCTTGCGACAGAGAAAAATTAATTTTACCCCTTTTTGATTACTCTCTAATAGGAAAAATTTATTTTTTCGAATAGATCGTGTCTACTCTACATCGTTCGACCCTCAATGCGTTTTCTTCAGTCTAATACAATTTGGATGAAATTCCGAAAAGAAACAGTCACCACATAAATTTCGAAAATCCATTACAAATGAAAGAAAATTTGATTTAGAATAACACACACCACAAAAATTGTCGCATCACCTGGTATTCTGAATTCCAAAATCGATTAAGCAGCTCGATCCCAGTTTTTTGTCAACATATGTTTTTGGACATATGAGGGGAAAAAATCTTATCTATGTAGTAAAATTTGTTTCCATATAATCTCTAACACGTATGAAACAAGAATGAGTTTATTTGACAATCAGTATTCATTCAATTTCTCTTCAGTTTTCACGCTAATTCAATGCAAGTTTTCTGTGTTTCTTGTTGATTTTCGAATCTTTGAATTTATTGTAATGGCTGCTGAACGTCCTGGACGCTATTTGAGTGATCATGAAGTGGTAAGAATTGTGACACTTCTAGAGGAGGGGCGAAGCCAACGTTACGTGGCTTACTTGTTGAATGTTAACCAAAGCATTAATTCAAGAGCAATTAATCGTTACCACGAAACAGGAGAGTATGGAAGAAGGGCCGGACAGGGAAGAAATCGGATATCAACACCAGTTGATGATCGTTGGCTTCGTTTAACTGTACTAAGAGTTCGGCACTGTACGGCTAGAATGCTACAAAATGAACTTGCACTTTTCAGAAATGTGCACATTTCATATCAAATGATAGACTCATGCCTGTATACAGACGACCTGGGGAACGGTATCAGCAATGCAATATCCGAAGAACCGAAAACTTCGGAGGGGGCTCAGTAATGGTGTGGGGAGGCTGTAATGGTTTTGTTTCTAATTTTATCTAACTTTGGAGAAATATTTCAATTATACTGGAACTAAGAAATCTTAATAATGAAGTTTAATGAGATTCAATTATAGGAAAGCTAGTTGAAAAAAAATTGTTGTTGATAATGGACGTATGTCCGAAACCGGTCCAACCAATGTAAAATTTTGTCATTTTTTATATCAATAAATTAGTGATAGTTAAAACATAGTAACTTGTTTTATTTTATTAGTCATTATAAATGATTAATTCGAGAAATCGGACTGTTACAAAGCATTTCTTTTCAGGTCGAACTGAGTTTGTCCTAGTGAATAATGGAAGAACGACAGGGGCCAGATACATCGCAGATATCCTTGAACCCCTTGTTGTACCCTTTGGCCATTGATTGGCGAAAACTTGATTTATATGCATAATAATGTTCGGCCTCATGCAGCTAAAGTAGTTTGCAGAATTTCTGCAAAATGCCGAAATTGATATTTTGAGATAGCCAGCCAGAAGTCGGCAACGTAGGATGCCTTGTAGAACACGCCAACAACAAGAAAATCTGCTTCCTGAAATTTGGATTTCAGTGGGTCATGAGTAAATTAAAAATTTGTTTGAGGGGCTTCCGAGACGTATAATGGCAATTTTTTAATGTTTCATTTACTCGAAAATTGTTGATATTTTCCATCATAAAATCATCTCTTTTGAATGATATCTTCTTATTTTACACTTCTGAAAGTTACCAAGCGACTCTTGAATGACCAGCCTAAAAGTTTATCTAGTATTGTCGTAAAAATAGGGTGATGTGACAATTTTTGTGGGGAGTGTATTTATTGTTTGTATAACGCGTTACGACTAGATAAAGCAATTCATATACGATTTACAACATTGTATTAAAACGGTGTAAAACTATCCTAGGCAAATTATCAGGACTATCGTCGAAATCACTCAGTCGGAAACAACTTGAGGACCATTTTGTCTAAATCCACCTGTTAATTCAGTCATATATTGACTTCAAGCGATTCCAAAGAATTTATATCAAGTTTTCTATTAGATGAAAAATAATGGTTGAAATTTCGATATTCTTTAAAGATATAATTCGCCTAGTTAGAAATATTGATGGAACTACGATAATGTTCATTGACACTTATAATGAAATTCCTGTAAGATCTGCATCTTACTTCAACTACTGTAGCTGATTTTATATATTTATTTCCTTCATCCATTGTACTTTCATTATTTTTGATGTGCTTCGAAAGATTACTATTGGTTCAGCCGGCTCGGTGGCGTATGGGATATGATGCTCGTCTCCTACGAGAGTTACCTGGGCTCAATCCCCACAAAGTCGGTGCGATTTTTCGGATTCTGGAAATCGCTTGAGTGTCCATCTTTCGGAGGAGATGTTAGGCTGTCGGTCCTGTCTAACAGAGATGTGTTGGTCATTAAAGATCCCTTCCCTCGATACGAGAGGGGTTCGGCAAAATTCCCGGGTTAGTGAAGTGACAGAATTCTCCGGCGTGTCATTAGCCGAAAGACAGAAATAGAGCAGGTTAAAGGAAAACAAACAAACAAACCATTGGTTCGGAATGAATTGTGGCATTCGAAATTTCCCACTAAATTTTTTAAATTATGGCTTTACCAACGTATGTGAAGCTATAATATCTGTGTTGTCGATAAACTTCCACCTAGGTGAATGAATGGATTTGGAACAGTAATAAATACACCCGGAGTGTTTAAAAGAATGCAAAAATCGTTACGAAGAAGATCGATTCACTTTCGTGAAGTAATTCTTTGTCATATTTGTTGTAGTTTATTGTTTCTGATACCAGAAATTTTCAACTCTCTTTTATAGAATAAATCATTTAATTTTTTCGAATGCATTTTAATTATTGTAGTCGGTTTAAAACGTCTTACGACGTTGTCCACACCTAAATTTGACTGACGTCTATTTTCGGTATCTTCTGGAGCGAGATTTTTCTCACTCATTGACTTAAGGTGATACGTTCCCAGTTGAGTGTGGATCTTCCTCTGTTCCTGCGTATATTCGGTTGCTACAATAGAACTTATTAAGGTAGCCTGTACTCTGATATGCGTTTCACGTGCCCGTACTAGACAAGTTGTTTTCTCTCTATGTCTTCCGTGATATTGTCCTCTACAACTATCTCCCTTTCATCTTTTTATGAATTCATTTGGAACATACGCTCTTTTCTAGATGTTCTAGAAGATCTCCTAAGTCAGAGATCTTTCAAAGGTTGTCAGCCCAAAACTTGTAGTCTCTTATATAAAACTTATATTCGTCCATTAATGGAATTCGCAGGTCCTGTGTGGTCTCCCATTTACAATTACGAGACGAATTCTCTCGAATCTATTCAGCGGAGGATAACAAGAATTCCGTACGGGCGTCGGCGACCAAGTTATTTCGAACGCCTCTAAATATTCGATCTTCAACCTTTCAATGATAGACGGCTTCGAGGTGATCTTATAATTGCCTACAGGGCCTTGAATAACAGGTTCGGTGTAGATTTATCTCCACTTCTAACGATCAATCACAACAGACGTCTATGAGGCCACAGACTGAAATTGTATCGAGAAAACTTCAAATCCATCCCAAGACAGAATTTTCTTTCCAATCGTGTATTTACGGCATGGAATGATCTACCACCACATATAATTTCTTCTCCTTCTGTCAATGCTTTCAAGAATGCCTATGATTCATGGATATTATCTGAAACAGGACGTCCATCTCCACCGCTTCTAATCTTGATTTGAACCTTTCTGTGAGCCTCTATGTTTCTGATCCATATTGGAGTGATCTTTTCACCATTGCTTCATACACCTTCATTTTTCTCCGCTCCAAAAAACACTATTGAGACAGCCGATCACCTGTTTCCCTTGTATTATTAGTTTTTCTTTTTCAATCTGTCCCAGTATCACCGAAAGTAACACCTACGTACGTGTATTCTCGGCTACCCAAAATTTCCTTGCCCTTATCGAGTTGAAGTGAGTTGAAATCATTTCCTAAGTAGTGATATTTGGTTTTTTCAATATAGATCATGAGTTCCCAGAAATTATACTTTTCGACTAGCTTGCGCATCATATATTCTGCTTCTTCCTAATCACCGCTTATTATCACCTCATCATCGGCAAACTGGAGGGTGTACACACGATCGTTATCCAGCTAAACTCCCATACTATGTACATTTCGCTTCCGGCTCATCAAAGCCGCTGCAACAAATTTTAAAAAGAGTTGGTGAAATACAGCATCCCCGTTTTAAACCTTTTGTAACTAGGAACTCTTTGGTCAAGTACCTTCCTATTTTAACTCTGAATTTCGATCCTCTATGAAGTTTTCTTAACGCCATGATGAAAGTATAATTGATATTAGATTCTTCGGAATGGGGACATTATCGTAGGCTTCTGAAGGTCAAAGAAGACGATGTGTATTTCCGTGTTCCTAGTACTCCGGTTTTCAATAATTATCTTGAGACAAAACACATTATCAGAGCAAGATCTTCCGGCTCGAAATCCGCATTGTTCATTTTCTTCATCCTGCTCAAATTTTTTTCTATATGATCTTGCAAAACTCGTATAGCCTACTAATTGTACTTGTCACTGATATTCTCCTATAGTTGTTGCAATCTCGTTTGTCCCTTTTTTTATGTATCGATGTTATATGAGCTACCCTCCATTGCTCTGGAACCGGATGGTCATTGAGACATTCATTTATTACATATGTCTCTGGAATAGTTTCTCACTCCCGTTCTTCAGCATTTCAGTGTATATTTCTTCAGGGCCACTTGACTTCCCTGTTTTCATACTCATCACAACCTTCTTCGTTGTTTCCACTCCAATCTCGAATTTCTCACCTTGGACTCTTATATTCTTTTTTGGGGATTTGCCTCTATACTCTTTTCTCTTTTCGTGAAGTAGGTTGGAGTAATAATCCTTCCTTTCCACGAGTTCTATGATAAATATGTGAACTTTGTCCTCATTCGAGCTTTTTAAACCTCTAACGAATTTCCATACTTCAGAACATCTCTTTCCTCCTATCAATGTTTCTATTTGTTAACCTCAGCTATTGTTCATCTCTGTTTTTATCAATCTCCTTACCTCATTTTTGCTGCTTTGAACTCTTGTAGATGTTTGTCTTGATTTCAATGCAGCCATGTTAAACATTTCTTTTTTCATATCTATTGAATCAGCTTTCTCTTCGTTCCACCATATCTTATTACTCCACTTTACTTCCTGTATTCCGATCGCTTCTTGAGTAGCTTTCTTGAAACTATATATTATGTTGTTATATATTTCAGTGAATGTTAATCCCTCGATGTCCATTAATTTTTCTTCTAACCTTCGCTGATGAAGGTTTTGTGTGCTTCCATTCCTGAAGCTCTCGAATTTATACCAAGGTTACTCAATCACTTGCAGGTTCTCAGTATGATCTTTGGGTTGATTAGTTTTTGTTCGGACTGGAAATTTAACTTTTGCTCTTAATAAATGATGCTCGGATCCACAGGTTGCTCCTCTTAGTACACGAACGTCATTCCACTGAAGAAGAGTTTTATTGGGTGATGACGTAGTCAATAACGGACCGCAGGTTTTCTTGTGTTTTGTGTCCACGTGAATCGATGTAAGTACTAATGTTTGTAGAAGCCATTACTTATTGTAAGATTATAGGTTTCACATAGATGTATCAAGCTCTGACCGTTGTCGTTCACTTGGTCTTTTCGGTGTGGACCCACAACTTTGCTGCTGTTCAACTGCCGTCCTGTTCTCGCGTATTTCGATTGCATACGATGCTTTAAGTCAACATGCTCATTTACCGGCAATCGATGAAAATGTTAAAATATGTTCTGAGATTACGGGAATTGGATAGCCCACAATATACAAGCTTCTTAAGGAAAGAAGATCTGAAAATTGATTTATAGTGAAACTGCTACCGGGATGGGGTCACACACACGATGGAAACACTGATGGTTAACACAAACACTTTACATAAACGTAAATTTAAAATGAAATAAAACACGTGGTTCGTTGGTAAACAACGGCGGTTTGGCAATATGGCGTGGGTAAGGAAAGCCGACTCGTGGCAACGCGTGCTGCAGCCGGTGTTCTGAGACAATGTGAAGTCGAAGAGGTCGTTGAAGAGGAAGTGAGAGAGTCTCCGAAATGCACGGATATTTAAACCCTCGGTTCAGGTAGGCCCAGAGTACGTTCTGTGCCTCGCCTGGTCGATGGGCCAACTTGCGATCTGTGATTAAGAAAGCGTGGTTAACACGGTAACACGCTTATTCGGAGGGGCCTAGAGCGATCTATGGTGAGATACCGTAGTGGGAAACGGTAACAAAACCTCCGAAAGCTTCGCCAGGACGGCCCCAAATAGTTATTGATGAAGACTTTAGGAATACTATTTGGAAAACTGTACGAGCTTTTCATTTTTGAGAAGAAATTCCACTGTAAAAAAATACACGCTATGTTCGAAGAAGATCAGGACTTGCCCTTAATATCAAGAAAAAAATTGTGGCAAGTTTTGTATAAATTGAATTTCTCAGGGGAAACACACAACAGAAAGTCAGTTCTCATAGATACAAGAGAAATCGTTTGGTGGAGACGAAATTATTTAAGACCAATTGAAAGCTATCGAGCTTAATCAAGAAAATTTTTCATCTGGTTGAAACTTGGTTCTATCAAGGGTACACGGTTCAGAAAACTTGGAATGATAAGAATAGAAAAGATAGTCGACAAGTCTAAGGATTGTCTACAGGATTTCAGGCTACGTCAGGAAAGGGCGACATATAATAATAACGCATATAGGTAGTGTTAACGGTTTTGAGAATGAGGTGTTATTATCATTTCAAAGTAAAAGTACTGGGGACTATCATGAGGATATGAGAGTGGATGTTTCCGAAGAATATTTTGAATAGTTGTTGAGTTTGATTCCACTAGGATCTGTTATAGTAATGGGCACCGCAAGCTACCATTCGCAACAGATTGATTTAATGCCAACATCTTCATGGCGTAAAGCAGACATCATCAAATGGTTGACGGAAAAAAGAAATTTTATTGAAGAAAATATGGCGAAAGAATAACTATTATCAATTGCGAATTTACTGGGAAGCTAGTATACTCCGCCTTCCACCTTACCACTGTGAATTGAATCCGATTCAACTTATATGCGGACAGGGAAAGGGTGAAGTGGCTAAACAGAACACAACTCTTAAGATGAAAGACGTTGAGCTGATCTCAACAGTGCAATAAGATGTGTTACATCCCAAAACTGGAAAATTGTGTAGACCACGTCATCGAAGGAGAAAATAAAATGTAGAAACTGGATGCTATTATGGATGCCATGACAGATCCTGTCATAGTGAATTTAGGTAATTAAGATACATCATCAGAAGATGAACTGTAAATATTTTATGAAAATATTGTAGGTCAAAATATATATGAGCATTTTGACAAGCATTAATTTAATTTTTATAATTTGAAAGTGTAGAACGAAATTGAATTTAGAAGTAGACGTTCTTCAAAGTCATGAAATTATTCATAAACGTTGTTTCAAATTCTGTTAGGTAATGTTGAAACTCATGTAGAAAATTCAGCTCGAGTGTACTATAATATAAAATAAATGTTAATTTGTATAATTTAAAATTATTGAGTTATCTGAAATATCATAAATATTATTTTTTCATTAAACGTGGTGTTACATTATAGTATGTCACAACTTAAGGGAGTATTTCAAGAAAAAGTTCATATAAACATTGGTCCCCAAAAGCTTCGTTACGGAGCTACAGGATGTTGAAATTTCCAGAAAAAATTGTTTTTTCTTGTAACCTGCTGCAGCTTTTAAGATATTCAGCCCAAATTTTCAATGCAAGCTATTTTTACAGTCTCTATCATTGAACGTTCTAACTTTTAACTAAATTCTACAAGGTGTTTTCTTTTTCGGAGCCATGGCTTTATTTGCCCTTTCAAAATTTTCTGCACTACGCCACTAATCAGCCTACAATCAATTTTCGTCATCTTCGTTCAATTCACAAACTTTATTCACACTTGAAATTTTTTCGTATCTCCAACCGTTCTCGAGTAAAAAATTATCAAACGATTGTATGCATTCGCTGAATTGAAAGCACTTCTAATTAAAAAAAAATTACTAGTAGGCTTTGATTTTTTTCATTTATTTATTTATTTATTTTAGAATTGCTAAAGTTGAACCAGTGTCTGCTCGAATTGTTTATTAAATTAACGATTAGTTTTAACACTTTTTAAGTTATTGCTGTAAGAAAAAATGGCTAATTTTACTAAGGCCGTTGACTGATATCCATTACATGTACGGTCTAGCTGACGGAAACACAACAGAAGCTAGGCGATTGAATCAGGTGGGCTTTTCAAATTGATCAACACTAGACATGTGAACATTTTCGAATATCCCCTGAAGGTTGAGGAAAACTGGTAATTTTACGGCAAATAATCATTTAAAAGGTGCAACTCAAACTATGAGAACTCCAGATAAAGAGGAAGCAATTTTAAATTGTATTGATTTGAATCATCATCTAAGTTCAAGAAAAATTGGAAATCAGTTGAATATTCCACATGTTCTGGTTTGGAGGATTGTCCACGACTTCCTATTGTACCCGTTTCATATTCAACGCGTCCAAGCTCTACTTCCTCGAGATTTTCCTTCGAGACTGAATTTCTGCCGATGGTTTCTAGATAAAATCAGAGACAATGCTCATTTTTATTGTGAAATAATGTTCACAGACGAAGCCAACTTTTCGAGAACTGCTATCACAAACTTTCACAATATTCATTATTGGGCTGTGGAAAAGCTCCATTTGATTGAAGAACCTCATCAAGAACGATTCTCACTAAATATCGGGGTCGGAATAATTCTAAATTATTTTATTAGGCCATTTTTTTTTGCCTAACAGACTACACGGTCCCGCTTATGGCCAATAACGGGTGGGGGAGTTAACTTTATTGCTCGAGGATGTGCCATTTTTGGTGAGAAATATAATGTGGTTCATGCATGACGGGGCACCAGCATATTTAAGTTGAGAAGGTAGGGAATTCTTGAATAATACATTCAACAACCGATGGATAGGTTGGGGTGGGCCAGAACCATGGCCTCCTAGGTCCCCAGACTTAAATAGTTTAGACTTTTTCTTATGGGGATATCTCAGAAGTTTATTTTATACCAGTCCAGTAAACACTGTAGAAGAATTGAGGAATCGAATAATAACCTCTTGTGACACGATAAGAAATACCCCAGGAATATTTCAAAGAGTTAGTGATAATATGCGAAGAGGGGCAGAGGCCTGTATTCTGGCAGATGGAGGACACTTCCAGCAATTTAGTTAGTTTTAATTGTTCCCTTTTTTTAGTTAGATATTGAATAAGTATAAGTTGAGTCTCAGAAGACGAGCTATCAAAATAAAAGCAAATTTTGGGCATACCTATCGAGTATTTCTATTATCGTTTTTTATTGAGCGAATAACATACAATTCAAATAATTAATATTCAATAATATGATTTTGCACTCGAAAACGGTTGGAGATACCAAAAAAATCACAAGTGTCAAAAAAGTTTTTAAATTGAACGAAGATGACGAAATCTGATTGTTCGCTGGTAAGTGGTGTACTGCAAAAAAGTTTGAAAGGGCAAAAGAAGACATGGCCTCGGAAAAAAAAACCCCTTGTGAATTTCACTTTAAATCTAGGACGTGTAAAGATGGAGGCTGTAAAAAACACTTGCATCTCAAATTTGGACTGAATATCTCGAAAACTGCACGAGTTTTGAAGGAGAAACCAATGTTTTTCGGAAATTTCAACACACTGTAGCTCCGTACCGAATCTTTTGTTGACCTATATTTATGAGAACTTTTTTCTTAAAATAACACGTAGATTTACCCCCTGAAGTTGTGACATGCTATTATGTAGCACCCTGTAAATTTTAACATATAGAATTAGACCTAAGTTGAGTATGCATAAAATTCATGAAATAATTATTTTTCGTAAATGTAACATTCTAGATATTAGCATTAAATTATCATCGTTTTTAAATACATTAGTGATTAATTGATTCAATTTTATTTTCGAAGAGAACCCTAAAACACATATTCCTCACGTTACTGACTACAAATTTTAGGCGTCTAAAGTAAACACTTTATTTAAATCGAGGACAGCCATATGCACATGCAATAAAATAGACAGAGAAGTTAAATGGCAGGTAGTTGAACTCATCTTGGAGATTTGTAAAAGGGTTTTTATTAAAGATCTTGCAATAAATTGGTGCCTGTTTGATCGAAATTTGGAACGAAATAGATCAGAATGCTAAAAGGTCATTGATTTTGAGTATAAATCGTAGATGTGGGTATTCTCTTCAAGGATGGAAATATCCAATTTTTACAGGACTTTGGGCACTTTGATTTTTTCTGAAAGTTTCACATTTTTCCATATTAGTTATATTTCAATTTCTATGAGTACCATTCTCATTTCGATTGTTCCCAAAATAATTCTTCAGCATATGTCAACTTCTCCTATATAATTTTAAATTTTCGATTTTGCGCGTTACTTTTTCGGCGTAGTAGAGTATATAGTGAATAAAAAATGTTAAGATCAATAAATATCCAAATAATGCCATTAGCCTACTGAAGATCATTTTGAATAACCTAATTTCATCTAGCTAATTACACATTCAAATTATCTTCTTTCTCGTTAAGAGTCGGAAATATGAAAAAACATGATAAACAAATAAAAATACGATTTTGGAATTTTAAATTCATTAGCGACTCAGTAATGAAAATTTAAAAAAAAATAAGGCATTACTCCTGGAAAAAATCATACATTTTACAACAGCTTAAGTTGAATATCTCAAAAATTGGAGGAACTGTAGAAAAACTACTAAAAAAACTTGAAAATGCAACACTCTTTAGAGAAACAATGGTAGACCTAAGTTTATTTTCCTAAAACCTAAGAATCTCCGTTTCTATTAGTAAACCATATGTTTGCCTTTGAAAGTAGAAATAGAACAGAACAACATAAACATTTGAAAGAAAATGTAAGTAGGTTAATTCAAAAGACACTCAATCCATATGGGTTATTTTCGTTGAATGAAACTCACTTAATTCCCAACGATGTCGATAATACATCATTTCATTATTCACACTTTCGCTTGAGCTTGCAAAATGAGAAGCTTGGTGTCATCACAATTGATTGATTGATGACTTGACACTTCAAATTGAATGATGAATGTACAAATAGACGTCGAATACCGAAAAAGCTCATAAACGACTGATTGTAACTTGTAACATATCCTAAAATTCATTTTGGGACAACTCGCAATCTCATACAACTGATTTTTCAAATTCTTTTTATTATAAAAGAGATGCGATATTTATGAATACTGGAGAGAATGAATATCAAAGAGAAATGAAGCCTGAACCTAAAAGATAATGATTTTAAATAACCTTGAAAAATTCAATTTAATTAAATTTCTGACAAACCTTATTCAATATTAATTTCGCTTCTCTTCTTCGAATTTATCATTCGCAAAGTGTTTTCAATCTGACAGGATTAGCAAGCGTTTTAACAACTCGTAGCTCGGTTAATTTAGCCGTAAAAAAGGTAATTTTGCATAAACTCACAACAAGTTGACAATTTAATATATATGAATATGTGTTTTGTTGAAGAAAATTTGTTTTTGAAAACTATTTATTCAGAAAACTAAAATGGTATGAGCAAGCTAGTTTCTACTATGAAAATCTTAATATGAAATCTGGATGTAAAGTCGTCGTCGCATTCGAAACAACAAATATTTATAAGATTTTCCTATCCAAATTATTCATGATACAGCGATTCGGCAACTCCGCAGAGTCAGCTGAAAATATTCAAGGACATGTTTAAATTGCATGAAAACAAGACAAATGATTAAATACCAAAATATGGGGCTCGTTTTATGCAATTATATATTACTGTTCACTGAAATGAGCAAGAAACACTTTTTGAAAATACGTGGTTCATTTGTTTGAAATACCAAACCATAAATCTTTGATTTACTGTATTGTGCTTTTCTTTTGATTTACCTGGCAACAAATTCTCCGTCACCGTCGCCGCCAATTGTCTTTTCTCAGACGGTGTACAATCTAATGCCTCGTCTTCACTAAATTGCTTGCTCAATTTTCTATTCAATTTGAGCGAATGATATTGGATGACTATCCATGAAATCACAAGATAATCAATGATAACTTTAATCGTTTCAAAAACCATGAATTCCGACATACAGAACCTTAGGGTTAACGCGGAAATTATTGAGTATTGATTATATTAGATCCATTATTCAATGGCACTGTTGTTATTATTCAGGTGACTTTATTAGTTAGGAATAATTTTATTAGATACGAAACTTTTGAATTACTACAAAATGAACTCACTCAAGTGTTTCCAAAGAGTAAATTAAGATCACCATATCATAGAAACTGAATAAAATGAGATAGGTTTTTACTAGGTTTTTACCTAGGCAGAAAAAGATGATACAGTAGTACCATCCGACAAAAATGACTATATTTCTAAAACGGAAGACTTTTTTAACTCTCAAAATCTATCCCAAATTCTTTCATTAAACTAATCAATTTCAAAATTAAATTAAAAAACTGGTTAAAAATCTAAGAGTCCTACCAGATGACCCCACCAAACTCACATATTGAGTAAATAATCCTCTAGCTTCCCAATAATGTACCCTCATTAAACTTTGTAAGCCGGTATACCCCATAAAACCAATTGTTTCTTGTATTTTAACTCCTGCTGTATCTCATTTATCAAATTGATTTGATGAAAACAAGAGTGTCGATTTTAACCAAAATATTCTATCAAAAATTCCTATGCACTTGTACAATTACACTGCAGAACTTGCTGCAATGAATGAGGCCATAAACGAAATCTTGAAAAACTAAAATGAAAATTTCATTAATTTTTCAGACTCAAACAGACACCTTAGTCAGTTTGAGTCACCAAAATTTCGTTATCGAGTGTAACCGATAGTTCCTTTGAATAAATTCAAAAAAAAATAATGTATTTGAATCTCGAATACAATTTTACTAGATACCGGCTAATATAAAGAGTGTGAATGAATAGGTGCGAAAGATTTCGCGAGATGAAATACAAGGTGTTGAAATCTTCAGATTTTTTCAGTATTTCCTTATGATAACTACAGTTTTTCATATATTCAGTTCAAAGATGGCACATAGGTGTTTTCTTAAAATCTTCATAATCAGATCACATGAACATTTATGAAAATCTACAGTTTTTCAGAGGTCACGTGTTATTTGTGTCACTACAGATTTTCTTTCAAGTACGCTCCGGGTAATTTTTCAATTAATTTTCAATCTTTCATATCTCCTGCATTTTACCATATGAGCCACAGTTTTTGTGTGAAAAATCGATCAATTTTATATGTTTGATGAAAACATCGTGTAAAGGAAGCGATCATAATAAGTGCTGGAAATGGTCTCCTTCAAACATGACACAGGAGTCTAGATGCCGACACATAGATTTTTATTTCCGATTAAAGATCCCAGGAGTATCTTGAAGGGCTCTACAAGAAATGATAATGCTGTTACTTAAGTCATCTACGTCTTGTACAGGAGTCCTTCAAACCAACGTTTTCGAATATAAGGTACTGGAGGTAAATATGGGCCGGAGGGTAATATGGACCAATGCTCACAATACTAAAATGACACTTTTTCTTACACATTGTGGCAACGGTGTACAATTGCTTTCAAGTCGGTGAGTTAAGATTTGGTTGAATCGCACCCTCTAACTGAAATATGTTTATAGTAAATTAGGTTATGTTCAACCGACCGTGAGGCTAGACATATTTATAAGTTTTCTTCTTTGTTTACGAATTAAATTCAGTGTTGAAAATAAAAGGTTTTGATTTTTAATAACGCAAAGGTAAGTTGTGTAGTATAGACCATTTTTTGATGAACTTTATAACGTTTTTTGTAAAAAGTTATTTTTTTTTCTTATATAAATTCGGTACATAGTCAATTCGGGCAATATGGGCCATGTTTATGGCGGGTTATATGCACCGCGGCGCATATAGCCCGACTTCAGTTTCTTTGGAGATTATTCGATAAAATCAAAATTATTTTTTTAATTGTTATTACAGATGGGGCCGCGAAAGCAATGGAGTCAAATTCAACTCGAAAATGCCCTTAAGGCAATAAATGAGGGGCAAAGCCAAAGAGCTGCTAGTAAAGAATTTAAAGTGCCTAGACGAACTCTAAAAAGATATCTGGACAATGTTGTGTCAGAAAAACGACTTGGTCGCCCAAGCATTCTCAGTGTACAGCAAGAAAGGGATATTGTTCAGCGAATAAAACGGTATTGCGAAGTTGGTTTACCTCTTACACCAAAGTTAGTCCGTCGTCAAATGTTCAAATATTGTAAAGTCAACAACATTCCCAACCAATTTAATGCAGAAAAAGAGATTGCGGGTAAAGACTGGTTAAAGCTATTTATTAAACGAAATCCAGACTTGTCAACAAGAAGAGCTCAGGCTATGAACCCCGCTCGTGCGCAAAAACTTAACAAGACAATTGTATCGGATTATTTTATGAAGATCTCAGAACTTATGATAACTTTGCATCTTACAAACAAACCTCAAAACCTATACAATATGGATGAGAAGGGATGCCGACTTACTATTCACCACCAACAACGTGTTCTCGCTGCAAAAGGAGAGAAAAGAGTTCATTTGGTAGCGCCAGAGCATGCAGAGAATGTTACAGTAGTGGCTTGCTGTAATGCAATTGGTAACTCAATCCCACCGATGGTTCTATTCAAAGGTAAGCGACTTAAAAGTGAGTTTCTTGACAATCTACCACATGGAGCATTGGTAAAAATGGCTCCCAAAGGAAGTATGACCACAGAGCTCTTTATTGCCTTCTTAGAGCATTTTTCTAAATATAAATGTAACAATGGTCCAACGCTTCTTGTATTTGATGGGGCCTCAAGCCACTTGGATTTTACCATTGCGGAAAAGGCGGATAATCTTGGCATTACTCTATTTTGCCTACCATCAAATATAACCCATGAGCTTCAACCACTGGACAAAGCTGTTTTTCGGTCGTTTGAAGCTCATTTGGACAATGAACTTTTGCGTTACTGGGACGCTAATCCACAAAGATCACTAAATAAGGCTAGATTTAATATTATTTCGTCCCGAGTTTGGCCTAAATGTATGACTCCAGATAATATTATAAATGGATTTAAAGCGACAGGATTATTTCCTTTAAATTCAGAAGCAATTCATGAGTCAGCCTTTGCGCCTTCATTGCCATCGCAAAGGGATATGAAAAGAAGCATATTAAACAACAGTCCTACACCTAATACTCAGGATCAGGTGTTACCAGATTATGATACTCATTTATCGTCGGATGAAGATGATATGACATTGGCTGTTATAGCACACAGGACAAAAAAAAATTCTAATCATCTGTCTCCTGACATAGACAAAAATGTATTAAATACGTCATTTAAAGAAATGTTGCCGACTCCTCTTAACCCAACTAAAACAGTTGCAATTCGCAAAAAAGCATTAAATTTCAAAGCTCAGCAGGTGACAAAGGACCTATTTAACTCTGTAAAAAGTCACTCGTCTCCGAGGTCTCCATACCCCTCAACTTCTAAACAAAGTGCCAAAAAACAGGCGGCTACTGAATCTTGGTTTTGTGTTGCTTGTCAATCTGATGACCAAAAGATATGAGGATGTGTGTTAACTGCAATACTTGGTACCATGAGGAGTGCGTTGGTTTAGAAGAGGATGATACAGAAAATTTTGAGTGTTGTTGAACTTTTTTTATGCGCAATATTTAGGATTTTTTCGTTGAATGTTATAAAATTAATTATTTTACTAATAGATTTTATTTAAATATAATTTTTTCAGTTTTGTATTAATATGTTGTGTTTAATAAAGTTCTTTATCAATTCTGGGTAATGTTTTTAGGTGGCCCATAAAAACACTGTGAGGATAATACGGGCCGAAAGAAGACTTTACTAATGTAATAATTTTTTCTAAATTAAGTTACCCTTACGAAATAATTAATAAAGGAATAACATAATGTATTATATGAGTTTTCACTACCGTATTAAAATATTATATTCAACGCAAAAATATTTATGTAAACTGAGTGTAAAATAAGGAGGCCCATATTTACCTCCAGTACCTTACGTAATTTGAAAAGTAGATTGAATTCAGATAAGATGAACGAGCTAGCCAAAATTTGGGTCCACCTTAGCCTATCCAGTGATCCGGATATGCTGAGGTTCTTATACTAAAATAAGCAGGAACGCCATCCTGTGTGTACCATATTCCTGCCCTGTCACCTAAAAGAGTAGGAAAAAGTAGATCCGGCAGCTCTTCAATCGGAAACAGTGTATGAATCTCCATTCCATCTAGGCGGAAAGATATGAAGCATGAGAATTTCCTTTCTTCTTTAGTGCTTGTTGTAGTTATTAATAATGGCATCTCTCGAAAATCTTGCTTCGTTCGTGGATAAAATATGCTCCAGAAATTCAGGTTGTTGTCTAATCATATCTAGCTCTTGATTGCCTTCAGATTATGTTAAACAATGCTGGATATAGTATAATTTAAAATTTCATGACAAAACAAACATAAATATTTTCCTAAATATTATAATTAACCTCTTGTGGTAGAAATTCCCCTAAATTTGGAATCATATCATTTCGATTTGCATCTACTTCGAATATTGCAATCCTCTTGTCGGCAATTTCATTATGGTAAAGATTATTCCTTTCTTATCCCTTTTAGGCGCGTTCTGGTCATAAACAATACATACTTGCCCATTGATCTGTTATAGGTTTTCTTATACCTTAAATGCATTGTTTCCGAGTTATTCGCGATTTTATCCAAAAATTACGATTTTCTGCGCAATGACCCTGAAATTAACAGATTATATGACCGGAAATCATCTTTCAAATAACGAATTTCGGTCTCTCAATACAAGATCCATCTGAAAATCTTCATCAAAGTAATTCTGGTCAGAATTTCGAAAGAAGAACTGCTAAATCAATTACTATTAAAGTGGATTGAATCTGACTTCTCGTTTTTCTTTACATTAGGTATTCTCCATTACATCAGTTACTTGTCAAGAAAGTCATCATCGAATTGTTATCCATTTTAGATCTAGACGTTTTGAAATCCACAAATTGTTCTGAAACTGAAACGGTTGCCAGTATTTTCAAAAGTACCTACAACTAACCATAGGAAAATCGATATGCTTCATTCAGCAAGGTATTTCTGGTAATTCGAAGATGACTTTCCTGACAAGTAACTGATGTAATCGAGAATACCTACTAGAAAACCAGAAAAACGACAAGTCAGATTCAATCTACTTCAATAGTACAGTACAACCACTCTAATCCGAACACACTCTAATCCGAACACACTCTAATCCGCACATCCAGTAATCCCAACATCGAAACTTTGAAATCAACCACCTCTATAATCCGCACAATTCATTTTTTACCTCTATAATCCGAACACCGTCAATGATTTCATCGATTGAATGTGTCCGAACTCTCAATATATTGTCTGAATACTCGCTCCACTTGTGCAGATTAGATCCTCTTCTCACATTCAGCGCCTGATATCCGTACTAATCATGTCGCGTCGACATAAAACGTTAACATTCCGGCAAAAATGCGAAATTTTGAGAGAATTAGATAATGGAAAAAGTGTTTCTGAATTGGCCAGAATACACTCAATCGAAAAATCTACAGTATGCGTTATAAAGAAAGAAAGAACATCAATTGATAATTTTATATCTCCTGATTCTGGTCGTGGAGAACGGCGTACGCTCAGAACTAGTGAAAATCCGAATGTTAAAAATGCTCTATACACTTGGTTCTTACAAGAACGATCTCGAAATACACCTTTATCTGGTGATCTCATATGTGAGAAAGCAAGATTTTTTTACACCAGTAATAAAGGTAGAGATGAATTCAAGGCAAGTCAAGGATGGTTGGAAAAATTCGAAAAATTAGACAACTCTCCATATCAGGAGAGAAATTGTCCTCATACGTTAGTGCGGCAGTACCATTTAAAAATAAATTTCTTTAAAAAATACGGGAGATAGATCTAGTACCAGATCAAGTTTACAACACAGATGAAACTGGGTTAATTCTTCCGAACTAAACACTAGCCCATGCTGCTGGTCGGAAGATGAGTAAGGACCGTTTTACATTCATGGCATGCTCTAATGCATCAGTATCTCATAAAATGAAATTGTTGGTCATCGGAAAAACCAACAAACCCCGAGCATTCAAGAACTGCTTCAATTTGCCAGTTTATCATAAAGGTCAAAGAAAAGGTTGGGCAACTAGAGAAGTTTTTATGAACGGTTCCACAAACAACTTATTTTTTAAGTTGAAAATAAAATGAACGAGCAGAAATTGCCACGAAAAGCTCTGCTTTTATCTGATAATGCTCCAGGACATCCAAGAGAAGAGTAATTAATCAGTGAGGACCGAAATATTCAGGTCATGTATCTACCTCCTAATTGTATTCCATTATTACAACCAATAGGTAAAATGTGATACAGAATGTGAAATTGCATTATCGACATTCTACCGAATAGTGTGCGACAAGAAGACAATAACGTTTCGCAGTTACTGAAGCAATTGGACCTCAAACATGTGGTGTTTTCTCTTGAGAGAGCCTGGTCATCTGTGTCCTCTGAGTTAATTCAGAAATCATGGAAGAATTTATGGCCCAAAAAAGATGATGATTATGTAGCAGGTGACCTGTTGCCTCTTTCACGGTTGGGAGAAAAAATTTTGCTAGAGAAAGAAGAGAAAAATCGCGATCTACGCATGATGACAGATGCGCTAACGAATGTATCTGGTCAAGAATTAACAACTGAAGACATTGAAAAATGGGATGTAGGAGATAATGAGAATTATCTCTATGAAGCTAAAATAATCAACAACATGGAAAGTGACGAGGATACGAAAGAATTTGAAGATCGCTATGTCACCATGAATTCAATGAAACATAAAGAAGCTCTCTTGTGTTTCAACAAATGTTTGGAATGGTGCACAGAAAATGATATCCCTCAGCACTAAATATTATTATTGAATAAATTGGGAGAGGAACCTGCAAATTCTCATCTTCTATCGTTAAAACAGAAAATGATCCAAGAATTCTTCACAAACTAAAAATGATCTGTGAAATGTATCACTTTCTTAAGAATATGTAGTTATATGTTCATGTTTTACTGTGAATCACAATATTTTGAGTTTTTCAATGAATATTTTATATTTTTTCAATAAATATTTCACGTTTTCGATAAATATTTCACGTTTCTCAATAAATATTTCTCGTTTTGCAGCCCTGTCTTTTCTTTACTATTTAATTTCAATAATCTCTATAATCCGAATATTTTAGTAATCCCAACAAGCCCTGGTTCCATATAATTTGGATTAGAGAGGTTGTACTGTAATTGATTTCGCACTTTTTCACTCGGAATTCTGAGCAAAATTACTTTGATGAATTTTGGGGTAGGTTAGATTAGGTTAGGTTAGATTAGTCATATTGAGAGATCAAAATGCATTATTTGAAAGATTTCTGGTCATATAATGCGCGAATATCAGGGTCCTCGCGCGAAAAAATCGAAATTTTTGTAACACAATCGCCAATAACTCGCAAACAATGCAATTAAGGTATAGGGAAACCTTTAACAGATCGATGTCTATTAATATTACGAGTTGAATGGTGTATGCGAATATAGGTAGTTTAATTTGAAAAAACGGACTTTTGTAACTGTGATTGTAATACGATTTGCCTCATGCTTTAGAAACACCCTGTATACCGTGAAGTCTCTAACTCGCAAAATTCCTATTAAAAATTCATATCTTCCATTCGGTTGATATCAGGTGGCAATGATATAAAAAAAATTGTTAACAATTTAATATTATACAATAAAAAGATAGAAACATATATTATGCGATGTGAATTAACAAAGAAGGTGTCAACTTCCGGTATAACCGGAAGTTCCACAGCATTCTGAATATACTTAGTTCGAATAACATTCAAGACAACAAGGAAAAAATTCTCCAATCGGTCATTCCTTTCTACATATTCTTTTAATGTCCCATCTCGCGTGGACAACCAGTATATTTGGCAACGACTATGCAGATCACTTTGCTAAATTTGTCATCTCCGCAAATATTTGAAATTCCATTTACTGATTATTTTCAGAAATTTATAATCAATGCTTATGCAGAAACCAAATTCAGTATTTAGGTCAGCCGTATTGAGGGAAAAACACACTTTATATCATTTTATTGTGACAATTTAATTAACTGGGTAGAGAACTTTAAGTCTATTTCGAGATTAGTTTTTGCACCCCCTTAGTGTTTTTTTTTCCATTGTGTATATTGATAAGGCAAGTGCTATACGCATATAGGGATTCATTCCCAAAAGGTGTATGAGATGTTTCCTGTTGAAAAACAGAGGAGCATTAGTTGAGTTCTCAGATTTAAGTGAGTTTAGACATATAAGAGTTAGGTACGTTTCGATGAAATATTTTTCTGCTGCCTCTCTTTTTCCATAGTTACAGATTTTTCTGACCCAATTCCCCTTCCTTTTCACCCTTGTCTTCGTAAAGAAGTCCTGGAAATCATGGAGTGCAAGATGACAATGAGAGAATGAAGCTGCTAAGCAGAAGTTTTCTGTTACTCTTTTTGTACACACGACACTAACACACCATAAACTGACATGCTATTGCTAGTGCAATAGCGACAGGGAAACGAGTTTTTCCACAGGTTTTTTCACTCGTTTATTGAATCATACGCAAGATAGTATGGTTCCCTTGTTACATTTGCTGTGCTCACACTTTAGGGGCAATCGTAGGAGGCATGATGCGAGTTTAGATGCCTGATTAAGGAACGGACATGGTCTGTTTTTTTTCTGCTGGTATTCTATTTCTTCGTTTGTTTTTGAAGATTGTGTTTTTTTGACACACACCAAAATTATAGCCATAAGCATTTATCGTAAATACACTTATTCTACTTTTTGTAAATTCCCTCTTTTCAAAAGAAAATATATAACACCAACCTAACATAACCTCCCTGGTTCTCCACAATAGGGACTATATTTTGACATTAAATCGACTGAGATCGAAGCGTTCCTGTACAGAGCTAACTATGATGTTTTTTTTGACTGACTTACTCAATGAGTTAATTTTAGTTAGATCATCAGATGATATAAAATAACATGTAACTAGATGTATGCCGGTAAAACCTGATGAAGGCAATTATAAAAAAAGGAAGAAAAATAGTAGATAAAATACGAAATATACTTCTTTCTCATATCGCTAAATTAGCTTCTTGTGATGTCAACAATTTATTTCTTGGAGCCCTAACGGGTGGAAAATATATGGAATGTTATAAAGTAGACCCTTTAATTCAACACGAAATATCGTTATGTCTGTGAAACTAAATTAATTTTGATTTTGAGTCTTCATTATACCCTTCGAGTGAGAAATTTATTATGGGTAATCCACTCAGCCCCTATTAGCAGAAATTTTCAGGGATAATTTCGAAACTGCAATATATAATAAACCTTTAATTGCACAGAATCCGTATTGGTTTGAGGATGTGCATCATTGTATGTTTTACTGCTACTGAACGTCAGATAAATATTTTCTGAAAAGTTATCCAGTCTATTCATTCAAAATGAAATTCACTACTGAACTTGAACAAAACAATTCAACCAACTTTTTAGATTTAATAATAACCAAATACAATAATAGACATGGTTTCCCTATCTCATATAAACCATCTCATACAGGTATCGTAATCAATTATAAGTCGTTTCATCCCTTTCAACATAAAATATGAGCTTTCCACAGCATGTTCCTTCATCTTAAGACATTTTCGATAAAGAACTACGTATTATCAAACAAATACATGTTGATGATAGTTTACAATCAAGCATTTTAATGAAATGCTTAACAAAAACGAAAACACAAGTCAATGAAATTCCTATAAAGTTCAATACAGATTTAGTAGCTTCACATACGTTGGGACAATTATCTCTAATCTAAAATATTCACAGGAAAAGTTAATAATAAATAATAATTATAAAGTTTATTTGCATAACCATAATGTTCTGTGTGAAAATAATTACATAACATTTCGTGCGTACATACTTATGATGCTAAATAAACAATAGATAGCAGAGGCTAGACACTTAAAATGAGTGTTTCGCGTGTACGCTCCTATTACACACAAAAATATACTCCTCAATGCCCGAGCTGTTTTAAATACCATAACTATATTAAACGATTCATTTGAATGGCTGCAAAATTGTCACTTCAAAGTAAACAACCAATCAGTTCCACTTCTCTCACGACCGGGTGGAAAATAATGTCACTATCAGGAAAAGTAACAATCAGGAATAAGTCACAATCAGGTAGAAGTCGCAGTCAGGATAAAGTCACAATCAGGATTAAGTCACGTTCGAGAAAACATTCCAGTAGAGTCGTAATAGAGTTTCTAGTTTTGAATACACAATTCGGGTTAATTTTCACTCATAGCTAGGTTTTTTAGTTTTTTTCAACACTTTTTCTCAGTTTGATACTTGCTTCACTAGTTTTTCGAAATATTCTCGACCAGTACTAAGAGTCCGAACTATTATTTCCTTTCTGAGAACCTGGTATCGTTTATTGTCTTTTAAGTGTTTAGACAGTTGTGAATAAAACTTGGGAGCCAAATATGCACTCTTTCTCTGTCCTATTCTTTCTTCTGTGCGCAGCGTCTTGTATCCCTCATCCCTAATTCTCGTCGGGTGTGTGTGATTTATCGGATGAATCGTGATTTTTTTCCTATACACATATTTGACTACTTTTATGTAATAAAGTTGTCGTACGCTGAGGATGTTAGATAAAGTGAACAATCGATCATTGGAATATGTCCTTTTCTTTCCATGGATAATTTCAAGCTTCCGCAGATGATGTTCGTAAGCAGCACCCCAATCAAGATTTCCATATTACAGAGTGGCTGGACTAAGGCATAATACATAATTTTCAAATGTTAGGTGTCCATTTGTCCTTTAAAATATTTTAACTTATACAATAAGCCATGCAGTCTTTTTGTCAGATATTCAATATGATGGTTCCACTTCATATGCCTATCTAAAATAATCCCCAAAAATTTCACAAATCCATGTTCTGCTTCTGCAATCAGGGTATCTTTTTCTGCAGTGAGTGGTCCCAGGTTGTGTAGACCTGTTTCATTCGAAGTGAACGATAGATACGATGACTTTTCTGTATTGAGAGTGAGCTTGTTATATTGCAACCACTGCTTTATGGTTCGAATATCGTTTTCAGCATTTTTTTGAGCTCTTGCCAGGTTTTTGCGCAACACAATACCCTAGTATCATCTGCAAAACTCTCAATCTTTCCAGCAATCTTTAATTCTAATAAACTATTCACATAAAAGAGCAATGGCCCTAGTACCGAACCTTGTGGTACTCTATAAGTGATAACCTCTTCTTCACTCATTTCGCTATTTATTTGTACCACCTATCTCCTACCCGTTAAGTAGCTCTTCAGCATCTTCATCGCTGTTCCTCTAAAGCCATATGTGTTAATTTTTTCAAGCAATTTTGTATGGAAAACAGTGTCGAATGCCTTGGAGAGGTCGATAAAAATGCAGAGCAATGGGATATTTCTGTCCATTTGATCATACACATACTGTGTTAAATCCCTGATAGCATCTTTAGTTGATTTATTCTGTCTGAATCCATACTGTTTTCTCGAGACAATTTCATGTTTTTCTAAAAATGCAACCATTCTGTTTTTCATCAGTTTTTCCAAAATCTTCAACAAGTTGGCTATCAGAGAGAGTGGTCGATAATTTGAGACCTCAGATTTTTCTCCACCAACCAAATGCGGTTTGACAACTTCCTTTTTGAAGGATTCTGGAACGCATGCTGTCATGAAGCATTCGTTAGCAAAGTAAGATAACGGGCCATATACTTCCTTCTTCACTTCTTTCAGTGTCTCAGATTGAATGCCATCAATTCCTGGTGCTTTTTCCACTTTGAGGTCACCAGGTTATGCTACAAAACTTCTTTGGAATCATTTTTACTCTTGTCTAGGCATTTTTGTAGGTATTCTCTCTTCGATATTTCAATCAATTTCTGTAATTTATTTCGGTAGCGTGAATACTCCAATTCCACGTTTAAATTTTCAGCATCTCGTCGTAAAATGTGGTAGCGGCGATTTCTTCATTTGTGCCTAGATGTGCTTGTTGTTCATTGATATCGTGTCAAGGGCGTACCCAGCGAGTGGCAGAGTGGGCCAGCTGACCCCCCCTTGGACTACCCTGGCACATTAAATGAGGTTTTACGAAGAAATCGGAATGAACATTTCAAAGTAAACTTCACACCATAAGTAGAGAAAAATATATCGAAAGTCAGCACTAAACTTGTGTTATCATCATGGGTTTCTTCAACATCTGGTACATACTCATAAATTCGTC
Source organism: Cryptolaemus montrouzieri (assembly GCA_013387265.2). Lineage (NCBI taxonomy): Eukaryota > Metazoa > Arthropoda > Insecta > Coleoptera > Coccinellidae > Cryptolaemus > Cryptolaemus montrouzieri. The sequence goes on along the minus strand of JABFTP020000185.1, from coordinate 28,119,443 downwards.
GAATTCAGCCAGATTCTCATTTAAAAAGGTAATTAATGAGCTTCACTTCATTTTGTAGAAATATCAATTTTTAATTTTTCATACTTAAAGAAATATAAGTGAACTATTTCTTTTTCTCGAATGGGAGTTGGATGTAGAAAGCTCGAATTGAATTTTATCGGCAACACGGTTTTTATAATGTATAAGGCTTTCACTTGCACTAGTTACATGCATATTTTTGTTTGTCTTCATTTGTTTTTTTCTGAATAATGACTGGGCTGCTAAAAAATAAGAGTAGTTTTTATCAGAAAAATGTTTAAAAAAAAATCGTTGCTTTTTTAAACTCAATTTTTCCTTCGATAGTGAGCCCTATCAAACGAAAGAGAAATGGAAATGATAGAGATAATGACCAAATCGATCAAATTGTACTCCCGAATTCATCACAGGCGGATGATCAGAGTTCATCACGACTAAAGAAAAATTTGAAAAAAAAATACAAGAAAACATTTTTGAAACTGACATTGGCTTCTATGTTGAGAGAGCTTCTGAGTTTACGACAGAAATGGGAAAAAAGTTGTTGCAAAACCCTTGGATTCCACCAAATAATTATGATTTTGCTAGTGATGCGACTAGTTTGAAAAGAAAATTCAACTACTCCTGGTTAGATCAATATGCACCTTGGCTAGTTTATTCAAGTCGCCTGAAGGGTGCTCTCTGCAAACACTGTGTATTGTTTCCTCCAGTTAGGGGAACTGTAAAGGGTGTCTTGGGATCCTTCATAGTAAAACTGCATTTGAAATTCAAAGATATTCATGAAGACTGTCAAAAACATCTTGATAGTCAGTACCACAAAATTTCAACCGCTTCATCAAAAGGTTTCCTTGAAAACGTTCCTGTTGATATTCAAATGCGAAATTCCTGTTTGAAAATGGTTGAAGAAAATAGAAAATTTTCTTCATCAATTATTTATTGCATACTATTTTGCGGTACCTACAAAACACCTCTTAGAGGCAAAGGAGAGGATGAAGGAGTTTTTTTCGATCTTCTACATTTAAGAATTGATAGTGGTGATAGGACATTGGAACATCGTTTAGAGAAATGTCGTAAAAATGCCTCCTATATATCACCCAAAATCCAAAACGAATTCATAATCTGATGTGGTGAGGTAATTAAAGATAGTATTATTACAGATGTGAAACGAGCCAGAGCTTTCGCTATCATGGCTGACGAAACAGCAAATATAGCTAAAAAAGAGCAGCTTTCTATTAGCTTACGATTTTATGATGACATGATAGATAATCCGTGAAGAATTAATGGGTTTCGTAGAACTGAAACGACAAGATGCCTCATCGATAGCAGAAGCAATTGACAACTTCATCGTCAACCAAAATCTTCCGAAGAAAAATTGTGTCTGATTTGGTTTCGATGGCTGTTCTACAATGGCTAGCAAGAAAGGCGGAGTGCAGACAATTCTCAGGAGAATGTATTCTCGATCATCGATTATCCACTGCTCAAACCACAGATTGAATCTCGTAGTGAATGATACTGGCAAAATACCGGATATTAGAAACAAAATAGCAACAATCAAGAATACTATAAGTTTCTTCAGATTTCATCCAATAAATTTCTGAAGTTCTAGATTCCTCATCAAGGGGAATTTGGAAAAAAGCAGATTTTAGATCGATGGTAGATATAAATCTAGCATCCCTTACCTTGGAAATTATGGAATCTATTAACGGCATAGGGTAACTATCAGGTTTAGATACGGAATTTAACTTTCTACCGTCAAAGCACATACGATAACTATCCTGATTTTTCTTAGATACAAGCCAAAGGGGCGATAACCAAGGTGAAGGTGTATGTAAAGGCATTATGACATCTAAATCAAGCATTTTGTCAATTTCAGAATAGAGAATCTCCTGCTTGGCAGGTGAGAGTGGATACTGTCTTTGGATAATAGGCTTTGCATCACCAGTATCTATATGGTGTGTATATAAATGTGTACGACCAATACGGTCTTTAGGGCCTATTTCCTCAAACATTCTCACCACACCTTCCAGCTGAAGTCTCTCTTCTTCTGTCAGCACCTCCGGACCTTGAATAAAATTGACCGCACATGAAGTAAATGTAGAGAGTTCATAAGAAAAATCAGAAAAGTAAAGTTGCAAATTAAAGTCCCTAATTAGATCCATTCCCAAGATAAGTTTATGCATGATTGAAGGCACTACTAAAATTCTACAATTTTTAGTCTTATTATGAACTGTAATTGGAAGCCAAATGTATCCTAATGCACTCTGTAATTGACCATCAGCAGTAGTTAATTGCACCGAGATATCATAATTGATAGGTAAGTTAAGTTTTCTCAGCAAATATAAAGCAGGTGCTCCTAAAATCGAAACGTTACTACCACTGTCTAGCAACGCAGAAATAGATTCTGTATTTATTAATACAGGAGGATAAGGTCGATTATCTCTCTCTCTAGTGTCAAGTAATGGATTAACACTTCTAGAAACATACATATCCTGAGGCAAACTCAATTCATCAGATTTATCATTGTCCAACCTGGTCTTAGTAGTGTTTTTGTTGGGACTGTCATTTTTGGCACAACGGTTTCTCTTCAGTCCCCTAAGATAAGTATCACTCAGAACTGAAGCATTCGTTTTTGTTATTATAGACCTTTCTAAATTTGTACCTATAAATCCTTGTAAATTTTGTACGTTGACATTCACTAACTATTTATTAAAACTCTGAGTAGAACTTTAGTGGTTTCTTTCAAGATCTCTCACACAAATATTGAATATAGGAGTCTCATTGCTCTAAATAGTACCTGTTACACTAAAATGAGTTACACTGGCCAGCTCGCCAGCTCGCAAAGGCTCAGACTGTGTAAGACAAGAGCATAAGAAAATTTCTCAACATTTCCCAGAAGTGATTAAATCTTTGGAAAACTTATCTGTAGTTGGAAGTTGTAGGTTAGGTTATTCTACCCTTCTGGAACCTCTAGCTAATGCTCTTCAAGCGTAATCTATTAACCTCATTATGAAGAACATATGAAACAAATCAATGTCAAATTTGGGTTTTGAAAAAACATATTATACATACTTAATATGTGTCTCCCGCCCCCCGAACCCCCGCAGTTTTCCGCGTTTAATTTTCAACTAATATTTATTACAGTCATGTGCCTGCCCCCCTCTTGTTGAACTTCTGGGTACGCCCTTATATCGTGTTAGTATTTCATTTCATGTGTTGACATAATATTTTTGTGGAGATGATTGCCACTTAATTCGGTCCTCCTACTTTATATATTCCATCCCAAGACTCATTTGCCAGATCTGATTTAAGTTTTTCATAATCTATGCATGATTTCGAATTACTTGGTATAATTTTTTCTACTATGTTGTCAAATCTGTTAGTAAGAAAAGTGGATTGACGGTCAGTAATATCGCAGTCTACAATATGTCCATTTGAAGTTTCTTTGCATCAGGAAGAATTTTTTTTTGCAACAAAAATGTAATCCAGGCAAGTTTTACTCGCTGGGTGTGTATATTTATTGATAAAAGATGTGTATCCAAAACTACCCATGATATATATATATATATATATATATATATATATATATATATATATATATATATATATATATATATATATATATATATATATATATATATCATTTGAAATGGATTTGCATTAATTAACGACCGCTACTATTATAATATTTAACATTAAATTGAAGAAAAATATTCTGAAGAAAATGAAAAAATGATTAAGGTATTTAGAACTTATCATACGCGCACCGCTAAAATGTTCAGTGAGAGAGAATTGTGAATGACTCGGAAAGAAATATCACCATGCAGATTTTGTTTTGACAGTTTGACATGAATTTATATAAAGCGCATTGTCTAAAACGACGAAATATCGAAATTTCAACGAAATTTACACAGGTAACGATCCATTTCCGTACATTAGTTAACTTGTATTTGTGGTCATAAAACTAACCAAAAAAATCACCCCATGTCATACAACAATCGAGTTTTATACTGAGAGTTTTTCGATATTGTTACCGTGTTCAATACGCTATCTAACCATAGATCGTTCTATGCCACTCCGACCAAGCGTGTTACTGTATTCATCACGTTTTCTAACTACAGATCACCTGTTAAGCCCTTCGACCAAGCTGAGCACAGAACCTCTCTGTGTCTACCTGAACAGAGGGTTTCAATTTCCGTGCATTTCTGAGCTCGGTTTATATTCCTTTCGCCGACTTCATCGAGTTCACTTCATCTTCGTAGATCGTCTACTGCACGCCTTGCCATGAGTCGACATACGGACAAACGCCACCGGCCATATTCTGCCTTGCAAAACAAAAACCGAATAAGTCAACATACCTGATTTTCTAGATTTTCACAATCTATGCATGATTTCGAATTACTTGGTATAATTTTTTCTACTATGTTGTCAAATCTGTAAGTAAGGAAAGTGGATTGATGGTCAGTAATATCGCAGTCTACAATATGTCCATTTGAAGTTTCTTTGCATCAGGAAGAATTTTTTTTTGCAACAAAAATTTGATCCAGGCAAGTTTTACTCGCTGGGCGTGTATATTTATTGATAAAAGATGTGTATCCAAAACTACCCATTATATTTCTATACTCATTTATTCTTACGTCATCATGAATCGAATGGTTCGAATTAATATCTCCAACTATCACATGATAATCATATGATGCCCTTATTTCATTCAGATATGTGTGAAGGTTTTCGTTAAAAACTTCTTGTGATGAGCTGGGTGACCGATAAATAGGGGTAACTTTAAAGTTTTTTTCTCTATAATTCAAATAAATTTCTATTACTTTAATATCTTCTGAACCTATTACTCTATCTGTGAATGATATCGATTTTTCAACATAAACTAAGACACCATCGTGACTGTTATATGATCCGTAGTTATAGATCAAATTGTTTCCGTGTCTTCAATTACAAATGTTTCAGTCAATACTATGACTTCAAATTTTTCCGAAAATTGTGCAAGAAAGAGATTAAATTCATCAATATTTTTCGACATGCTTCTAATATTCATTAGTAATTTGAAGTCATTTGGGAACATATACTTGTCAACCTGTGATATGTGCCCTATTCTTATTGTATTATATTTCTCATATCGATAATTTCGGTTATCCATTCTTGAAAAATGAAACAATTTATTTAATGATAGTTGGGGATCGACAAATTTTCATCGTTTGATAGAAGAAGACAAATTCACATAGTAAACAGGTTCTTATCGAACTATAATGCTATTTATTCAATTGTTGTTCCTTGAATGAACGTGTTATTATAGGTTTGTCTAATGCAGCATTTTTTGTTGGCTTGAATGTAGTGGTCGTACTCCTGGCCTTTCCCTTTCAATCTGATGAGATCTATTAGAGTATTTCCCCTGACACAGTTTTTCCTAGCGCTTCTCTCTTCAAAGGTGTAATCGGGTGATGAGGATATGTTTGTACGTTTAAGTGTACAAGAAATTTGTTAAATTTATTGTTGTAGTTTCCGATTACGTAATTCTGATAGAACTGGGTTTTTCCAATTTTGTAGAAATCTCTCACCACCGCAACTATAATTTCTAAGTCTTCGTTACTTGTTTTTAATCCATAGATCATCAATTTTTTTTTGTTTTTCTATCCCCGATGTCCAGCCACTCTTTCAAATCTTCACTTCAGTTTCACTTTCGAATTTTTCCGTTGTTTGTTTATATTCCTCGACACTTTGTGTCTTCAGTAACAATTCAATGACTTTTTTTGATTTTCGGTGAAATCAGCCATTGTTTCTCGAATTTTAAGGGAAATCCTATATTGTATGGAACATTTTAAAAACGAGTATCTCGACAAACGGTCCTTTTTTCTCCTTATCTATCTCCTGCTCGATTTTTTGAGGACTGATGTTTAATAAAAATATACGAAATTAATTTTAGGTTATAATATCCAATTCGATAATTTTCGAGTCTTCGTTATCCAGGAGAGTATCGCCTCAGTTTCAAGTGGAACATTAAACTGAAACTTACTTGAACTTTACTGCTGGGTTTTACTATTTTTAAATGGTCTGCATCCAGTAAATCTCTGGATTATGCGGAGAGCACATTCACTGATATTTTCCATTGCTAAAGCATCACACACACAGTTCCAATTACATATCTCATTTTGAACTTGAACTCAGTTAAGTCTAGAAGACTAATCAAAGAAAACAGTCAACATTACCCTGACTTTTGATCGACTTTGACGTGATTTTTCGGTTTTGGTTCGATTGGAAGGCGCCATTACGAAGCTCGTTGACTGGTTTGCATGTCAAACTTATAAACCCTCTCATCCTCAGGTACAATACGTTTTACGAATGTGGCTTTATCGACGTTAACTTCCATTGAAGATGTTGAAGGCGAACCAGAGCGAGGCACATATTCCACCACATCTAGTCTGCTCATAAATGCACTTTACCACTCATATGCACGTGTTTTTAGATTCATCGTAAGCCTTTTGTATAATTTTCGGCGATGCGGCACACGAAATTCTGTTTGCATTACAAAATTTACGACTTATTCTTTGTTCGGAATTATTCATTGTGAAAATCGCAAAACACAATTATGAGTACTGACAACATGGAGCACTATAAACAAACAAAATGACAGGTCGAGTTCAAACTCCGCCTCAGTATAGAAAACAGTTGTGACATTTCAGCAACAACAAGAATTTTGAAAATCATTTCAAGCACATTTTTCAAATAATCAGTTCTCTTTACTTCTTTGACAGAATGTATTGGTTGAATCTACAGAAATCTTCGATATTGGAGCCAATGAATATTAGAGTAGTTTCATAAATTAATTTTAACTCCGCGAACCATTCAATTGAAGAAAATGATAATTTCAGCAAAAATTTTGAAATCTTACATTCATCTAATAAAAACCTGAAAGGAATAATTATAAAATTTTATATACACTCTTCACAAAAATTGTCACATCTCCCCACTTTTACGACAATACTATATAATCTTTTAGGTTGGACATTCAAGAGTCGCTTGGTAACATTCAGAAGTGTGAAATAAGAAGATATCATTCAAAAGAGATGAGTTTATGATGGAAAATATCAACAATTTTCGAGTTAATGAAAAATTAAGAAATTCTACCATCTTCAAACACTCGCGAAGAGACCAATCAACTAGCATCGAATGGTTACTAATCATCTTCAAAATCGAGCGTTTCCTTCCCGGGCCCTAATTACCGCCAGTATACATCTCGAAAGCCCCTCAAAAAATTTCGGGAAGCAGATTTCCTAGTGTTTGGAGTGTTCTACAAGGCATCCTACGTTGCTGAATTTGCCACCCCATGTTTTCCCTAACATGTTCTACGGGACTTCTGGCTGGCCATCTTAAAATATCAATTTCGGCATTTTGCAGAAATTCTGTAACTACTTTAACTGCATGAGGCCGAGCATTATCATGCATATAAATGAAGTTTTTGCCAATCAATGGATCAAAGAGTACAACATGGGGTTCAAGGATATCTGAGATGTATCTGGCCGCTGCCACTTTTTCATTATTCACTAGGACTAACTCAGTTAGACTATGAAAATAAATGCCTCCCCATAAATGCCTCCCCATATCATTACTGAGCCCCCTCCGAAGTTTTCGGTTTGCCGGATATTGCATTGCTGATACCGTTCCCCAGGTCGTCTGTAAACGGGCATGCGTCTATTTTTTGATACTAGACAGAACATGGACCCATCGAAAAAGAGAACATTCGACCTTTCTGGAATACCCCAATTTGCATTTTCCCCCGCAAACTGAAGTCTTGCAACTCGATGCTCTCTGGTGAGACGCGGGTCGGTAGAATTCACACTTGGTCTGATATCGTCTTCTTTGAGCCTATTCCCAATATTTTGCAATGAAATATGCACATTCCTGGAAAGTGCAAGTTCATTTTGTAGAATTGTAGCCGTACAGTGCCGAACTCTTAGTGCAGTTAAACTAAGGCCACGATCATCAACTGGTGTTGTTATCCGATTTCTTCTCTGTCCGGCCCTTCTTCCATATTCCCCTGTTTCGTGGTACCGATTGATTGCTCTTGAAATAGTGGTTTGGTTAACATTCAACAAGTTAGCCACGTAACGTTGGCTTCGCCTCCCCTCTAGATGTGTTACAATTCTTACCACTTCATTATCACTCAAATAGCGTGTAGGACGTTCAGCAGACATTACAATAAATTCAAAGAGGCAGGTTATGTGTATTTTTATTATCTACTTAGTCTTTTTCATGACCTTGCTTGATTGTTGAAATATTTTTCTGCTGGTTTTCTTTTTCCATGGTTACAGATTCCTGTCCCAAACCTTTCACCCTTGTCTTCGTTTGGAAATCATAGAATGCAAGAGAGAATGAAGCGGCTAAGCTGAAAAGTGTTTGGTCCTTTTTATGTATACACGACACTAACACAACATAAACAGACAAGCTTTTGCTAGTGCAATAGCGTCAGGGAAACGAGTTTTTTCCTCAGGTTAGGTTAGATTATTAATTATAGATATAAGCATTTATTGTAAATACAATTATTCGAATTTTATATATATATATATATATATATATATATATATATATATATATATATATATATATATATATATATATATATATATATATATATATATATATATATATATATCATTTGAAATGGATTTGCATTAATTAACGACCGCTACTATTTAATATTTAACATTAAATTGAAGAAAAATATTCTGAAGAAAATGAAAAAATGATTAAGGTATTTAGAACTTATCATACGCGCAACGCTAAAATGTTCAGTGAGAGAGAATTGTGAATGACTCGGAAAGAAATATCACCGTGCAGATTTCGTTTTGACAGTTTGACATGAATTTATATAAAGCGCATTGTCTAAAACGACGAAATATCGAAATTTCAACGAAATTTACACAGATAACGATCCATTTCCGAACATTAGTTAACTTGCATTTGTGGTCATAAAACTAACCAAGAAATCACCCCATGTCATACAACAATCGAGTTTTATACTGAGAGTTTTTTGATATTGTTACCGTGTTCAATACGCTATCTAACCATAGATCGTTCTATGCCACTCCGACCAAGCGTGTTACTGTATTCATCACGTTTTCTAACTACAGATCACCTGTTAAGCCCTTCGACCAAGCTGAGCACAGAACCTCTCTGTGTCTACCTGAACAGAGGGTTTCAATTTCCGTGCATTTCTGAGCTCGGTTTATATTCCTTTCGCCGACTTCATCGAGTTCACTTCATCTTCGTAGATCGTCTACTGTACGCCTTGCCACGAGTCGACATACGGACAAACGCCACCGGCCATATTCTGCCTTGCAAAACAAAAAATAAGTCAACATACTTGATTTTCTAGATTTTCACACCACTGGATTCTTCGTAAACAGGTCTGCAAGATGCTTCTTTCAGATTTGAAATATAGCAATACGTTGAGAATTTATGAACGGTTACTTTTTAGGAGGCAATGCTTCTTTGAATATAAATTATACAATATCAATAGAAAAACCAAGTACTTTTTCATTTCATAGTTAAAATATATCATCATTGTAATCAATATTACATACTTCTCAGGAGACCTTGGTATTTCCAAATATAGAACCTATTATGTCTACTTACTCTGCTTAAACAGGATGACTCTGGCGTAGGTAGATACCCGCGAGTGAGATATTCAATAACTACAAAACAAAAACTTAGTAAGTCAACTTAGTGGCAATGAATAGATAAATCCTCCAAGAAAGTATAATGTCTTACCCTCTGAATTGAATAACTAACACTAATCAGAATGCAGAGTAAAATCACATGATTTCTTATTTTGCGTACCTAAGTCATATTAGTTTGGTGGTTCTGCAGTATGTCTTTTGACTGCGATACGGAGGAGATGTAATTAAGCTCTTTTTCAGTGCTGCTATAATGATTCCACGGAGCGAGCGTCCTCTCAAAATGGCACTTGAAACGGTGGAAGGTCGAACTTCATCTAGTCTGTCACCTGTTTCGCCAATGGATGACTCGGATGCTGACCAAATTATACTCCATCAAACGGAAGACGGAAAGGAAAACTTGTTGATTTATCAGAAGTTTCTCCTGAAACAAATAACGAAAGCCGCAAAAGAAGCCGTTTGTATTGAATGATGGTGATATCTGGTGAATACCAACAGAATTTAAACACAACTCATTTCTCAAAAGAATAAAAACTGACACACAACATCAGCTGAAAGAAAGTTTGGAATGCCGTGATTCCCTAGAAAATACTGATGACGACATGATTAATTTAATAAGAATTAACAGTACTGACCAAACTGAACCTAATATTTCAGAGAAGATAATGGAAATCGAAGATGAAGAAGACCAATTACCAGCAGAATATGTACCTGAATCTGTACCACAAATAGAAATCAGAGGTGGAGAAGATCAAGTAGAGACAGAAGAAATACAACCTAACACTGTAAAAGAATAGAGTTACCTCGGACTAAACAAAAGAAAAATCGAACTAAAACAAAGATTGTACTCTCACCATGTCCAGACAGTTGTAGAACAAAACTGCTCCCGAAATGTATCTTCTAAGAGAAGATCAAAGAAGAATTATTTTTAGTTACTTCAAATTACCCAACTTTGGCGAGAAAAGACTTTTTATTGGAAAATACCTTAAAAAAAATGCCTGTCAAGATCTATAAAAGAGACGCCGTTGGCCGCAAGGAGTGCTCTATAGTTAATACTTTACCTTCAAAACCAATCACAGCAGAACAAAATGATATTGTGCTAAAAGACACTGAGGAGCAAGAAGTCACAAAGCATAATGAAGTTATTGATTAAGTGGGAATAGACACAAATAGAGAGAATACTGAAAAAAGCACAAAGTCAAATGAAGAAATCGCAAAAAAAATCTATCGATTCGAATGAAACAATGAATGTAGAAGGGAAATACTTGAAAACAAATAAAACACAAACCTTATGCAAAACAATATTTTTGCACACAATTGGACATTCATCTGATGCTATGGTAACAGAGTTTCTGAAATATCCGGAGTTTCACTGTGTTACAGATAAGAGAGGACTTAAACGTGGTGAAAAAATGAAAGAAGTTTGAGAAGAAAATTAGAAAATTATCAAAGCTCATATTGAGAGTTTTCATCCACTAGTTTCACATTGTAACATAAAACATACTCCTAACAGACGGTATCTCACAAGCAACATCTCGGTTTATAACATGTGGAAGATTTGAATGAGAAAACTCCTGAAAAGAAAGTTTCATGTTAAACGTACAGAAGGGTTTTTCATCAGGAGAATATTTGCTTCACTAAACCATCACAAGATGAATGTCCATCATGTTCATTGCACAAGAATCATGTCCACCATGAAAACGTAAATGAAGGAGATGATGCGAACTGTGAAATTTGTGGAAACTGTGAACTACACAAGAGAAGGTATACTGAAACAAGAAATGCATATAAAGCAGATTGCTCCGAAGAATGGCGAGAAGATAAAGAAATTTTCGCAGTTGATATGCAGAAGATATTAATAATTCCGGAAAAGATAACTAAGGATTCCTTTTTTATAAGTCGTCTAATATGTTTCAATGAAACATTTGCCAGATTGAGGAAACATGGACAGAACGTGTGTGTACTATGCATGAGGCTTTTATGTGCAGAACTTGGTCCGATGTTGTATGCGCATATTATAATTTCATGAAGTCTCTTGGAGAAAATGTAAAAAACATTGTATTTTGGGTCGACAATTGTGCCGCACAAAATGAAAACTGAACGCTCTATTACTTTCAAGTTTTTTGAAGCTGGTCATTCATTTATGAAGGATAAATCGGTACATGGGCTGATCGGAAAAAAGTGGAATAAGTCGAAGGAGATATTAGATATCGATGATTTAGTGATTTAGTCAATTTAATCAGTAGAAGCAGTAAGTACAACAAACCACTCATTCTCCATTTGGAAGACTTTCTTCGTATCGAAGACGGTTTCCAAACCCGTAAAAAAGGGGCAGTAAGCAATTGTGACACTGCTGTACCTCTTCTCCGTGACCTGAAGGTGTTTCAATTCAGAAAAAATTCGACATTACTGTACTTCAGAACCGAAATAGATAGTCCGGCGTTACAGAAGTCAAACTTTTCAAAATCAAAATTCAAACTTCAGTTGCCAGTTAACAAATTATCATGCCGGGGTCTGAACAAGGAAAAAAGAGAAGATTTTGAATGAACTAACAACCCATATGCCCGCTAAGAAACAGTTGTTCTGGAAATCTCTGCAGTATCTGACATGGACGACTTGGCCCACTATGAGAAGAAACTCTAATTGAAGAGGGCGATCTATAGTTACGAAATTTTTATAATCTTTTCACCTATTTCTGTATTTATTTGAAAGTTCATTTGATGTTCAATATTTGTTACTTTTGTGCTTTATCAATAGAGCAACTGAAAAATTAATTCTTTCTTACGTGTTTCTGCAATAAAATATTCAAATGTGAGTTGACCTACTTGAATTTTGTCTTGAAATTTTCGAATTACTTGTTTTATGTTTTGTAAAAGCTTCGTGCGGATTTGATAATCCAAAATCTAGTAACTGAAAGTGAGCGTCCATTTTGAATTTGGCGCGACGAATTTTGAATTTAGTGCGCTCAGTGAATTTCTAGAATTCAGAAGTAGTAAATGTTCAAGTTCGAAGCTTCTAGTTAGAATACTTTTTGAGTGAGCGTAATCTCTCTTATTTGCATCATGAAAATAACTCTGCTGAAAAGTGGAAAATTTAGAGTTACCTGATTTTTGCTTTGTAGGGCAGTATTGCCAAATCGGCGTTGTTTACCAGCGAACGACGTGTTTTTAATCTTACATTTACGTTTACACTGAGGATTTTTGTTAACCATCGACGTTTTCATTGTGTGTGACCCCATCCCGGTAGCAATATAAATAAAGTAAGTGAAAAATTCACTTACCATTGAGCCAGCTATAACATAAATTCTTGATGTCATCAAATATTTATTTAATTCTTGATCTATATGATCGTCTACATATAGAACGTATAAAGCGAATAAAGAAGCATGAATCAATATAGTCATGAATGCGTCAAAAACTATTATCAAGAAGTCAATGCCGAATAACGTGCTGATGCTCTCAGATAGGGCACAGATCATTTCGTGGAGAACAATGAATTTTTTAATATTTTCACTTTGTTCCTGAGTTTCAACTGGATTTATTCTCATTCTTCTCAATTTTGATTTCTTCGATTTTGTAGAACATTCGCTTTGTTCGTGTAACTTGTCAGTGATAACAGCTAAATGGCATCGAATACACAAAAGAATTCCAAATGTTGTGAAAGCATTCAATGCAGCCTCGATAGATTGAAATATTCTCAAGTAATAATATTTTAACCCAGATACGCCTAAATTTTTGAACCAGATGAAGCAATCATAACCAACTGCCACGAAAAGATATATAAAATAAAGGGTAGTCATGTACAGAAGATTCTTCATTTTCATCCATGGTGCTTCCAATAAATCACTCATTTTCCTGAAGTTTTGAGAGAAGTTTTGAATACAATCCATTTTGTGAAATGTCATTATGAACATACGGAACGTCATTAAAATGTGAAGATTTGTTTGATAGACCTGCTCTAAAAACACTAAAACAGGATGAAAATATAACTCCTTGTCATTTAGTATCTCTTTTCGCCCTTTAAAGGACCAAAGAAAAATCAACGTTGTCATTAGAATATAAACAGAACATACAATTCTGTAAGTCCTATGAGAATTATTACCACTCAACGGTGGTAACAATAAAAATACTTTGCAAACTTTGAGGAGCTGGTAAATGCAAATTTCATTATTCATCATCTTTAATACGGTTTTGATGATATCTCTTGCAATTCTTTTTGTAAACTGAATCATAATCTGTATAATGAAGGAAACATATGAAATAGACAATTATTCATAATTGACTTATCGATTCGATTGATTCAATTTCAAATATTATTCTACATTAGAAAACTTGTTTACCAACGAACTTCCCTTTTAGAAGGATTAGAAATTCGTTAATTTATATAATACAGTGTGGAAAGATGGTCAGAAAAATTTCATAATGTTGGTCACTGTACTAAAAGGTGATCGCGACTATATTATTATGATTATATGAGAAAAGAGCACGAAGAATCATGCATAGTATGCTGACTTCTTCTTATTATTGGTTATTTCTTCTGAGCATCCATACTTCTTTCATTCTATCACCTTAGATTCTCTTTCTTTCTTCTGTCCACTTCGTCCCTGATCTTCCTGGGATTCTGATTCTTCTGGATCTACCTGCACTCTTTCCAGATCAACTTTCACATGTATAACCCATTGCGTTGTCGATTTGACCTCTTATATGTATGTGAGGATTCTGTTGGTCTTGTAATATGTCCGCAGAATTACTTCCTATGCTCCCTGATATCCTCAGCTAAATTGGACATATACTCTGTGGTCTTTCTGGAATAATATACGTATCCTTCTTTGATCAGTCTAGAGCACACAAGTTTCCTAATAACTTTACGTTCTTCTTTAAATAAGTTTTTCATATCCCATTTCGTGTAGAGAGTCGGTGTCTCGCTTGCATATAGTGCCATTGGTTTAACTACTATATTATAATGTCTGATCCTTCTGTGGCTGGATATATACTTGTTGTAAATGTCGTGCATCATACCTTACGTCCTCTTCATTTTCTGTAGACTAATATTCTGTGCAATTTTTTCTCGACCTATGGGTTCGAAAATATCTCCCAGGTATTTGAGGTGTGCTCAGATTATGTCGGCATATCTTGTGGTTAGCTTTTGCTTTTCTGTTTTATTTCTGTTTCCTCGTTGTCCGTGAGTGTTGCTAAGGCATCCACAACAACCAGCCACTATACGGGTCCAGACCGTATTCTTCTTGCATATTGAAAAATGATAATCTATCAATTGCATCATAATTGAAATTCTTGAAATCCACGATTGTACAGATGATCGGCGCATTCTGGACGGCTTTGTGTTTAAGTATTGTTTTCGAGTTGAATATTTATTCTGCGTATGAGTTACCTGGACAGAAAACAGCCTAATATTCACCAATTTTATTTTCTAGCTATGCCTGCGTTCTCTGGAGAAGGCGTGCTGAGAGAATCTTGTATGTCAATTGCAACAAGGAAATTCCTCGGTAATTGTTGACATGCTGTTTGTCTCCTTTCTTGTGTAGAGGGTGGATGAGAGTACATTTCCAGTCGTCTTGTGGTTTTTCTGTACGCCAGATATCTTCGATGATCTTCGTAAGCTCCTGCAGTGAGTTAACTCCGAGATTCTCCAGAAGCTCTGCGATCATACCATCTTCACCAGATGTCCTATTATTTTAAGGTTGTGTATATGTATACAGATTTCTGTCTGTGTTGGTGGTTGCGATTCTGGGTGAATGTCAACGTTATTTCCCATTAAAAGTCTTATACTTGGATCAGTACAATTCAGCAGATCAGAGAAATTCTCGAGTTTTTTCTTAGTTATTTAGTGCTACTTTTCCATTTCGTTTTCTGACGCATAGATTTTGTGACGTGTATCCACGGATTCTTTCCGCGGAAGTCTTATTGAAATCTCTTGTGTAATAATTGCGGGAATTCTCCCTTATGGATTATAATTGTTCCTTCATATATTTTTTCTTGATCTGTCTGGAGGTTCTAGCGGCCTTTCTTCCAAATTCGATGAAAGCCTGTTGGTTTTCTGGGGTATTTTTTCTATTATATTTCTGATATGCCAGCTGTTTTTCTTCTATCATTTTCTCGCATTCTGCGTGTTGAATTCTTTCTTAATGTGTGAATTTTTGAGCGGAATCCATTCCATGTATCCGATTGCTCTTCCTCTCATAATTGCTGTATACAGTGGATTCTTCTTGGGATGAACTGGGCTTTGACACCTACAATATAATGGTTCGAGTCGATATTCGCGCCTCTACGGACCTGAATATTATGCATCTCTTTTTGTACAGGATATGAGATTGCCAGATGGTCTATTGGACTTTTTCAATGGTAACCCCATATTTCCATATTTCTTGATTACATATTCAATTATTAGAACCTTCTGTGAAGAATCACTTGAAACACTGAATTTTCCGTTGAAACAGAAATGTTCGAAATTAGCGACAGATGAATTTGTCATAAAATTTTTATATTCTAGAAAGTGTTACAGTCATTATTTCAGTTCAGATAACTCGCATTACTTCGTATTCTGAGTAGAAGCATACTGAAAATATTCTATTGAATGGTGTTGTAAGCTCTGTAGTGAAATATTATTGAAAATCTGAGAATAATCTTCATAGGATTACGTTCAATGTCATTTGTAATTATTAACGAGAACAATAATTGTCAGCGTAGATTCGGTAAGAACGTGTGGTGTGCCATTTATTCGAATCGCTGGATATAATCTGTTTCCATTTAAAGACGTTTGAATAAGAATAATTAAATTTTCTCATGTCAAGATTTTCCCAATGATCTCACTCCGGAAGATCGAAGAACAATCTACTTCCAACAAGAAGGTTCTGCTCCTCACCACGCAGCTTCGAATGGGTACTAGCAGAACAATAATTTTGGTGCTCAATGGATATGATATATGATCCTGTTAGGTAGCCAGCCTACTTCTCAGATCTGACCTCTCATGATTTTAGGCTTTGGAGTTACCTTTAGGATCCAGTTTACCACTCTCCACCAGGAAGTTTGGATGAGTTAAAAGAAAGTATTGGAACTGTCCATCTAGAAACTCTTCCAGATGCCGTTCTGAATGCAACACGTGCAGTATTTAGGAGATGCCAATTGTGTATTCAACAGCATGGGAGATTTTCTTAATAATTTTCATGAAATATTTTTGAAAAGAGTTGTGTTTCCGATTAATTAAAACAAGTCTCTCCACTGTCTTAACTTATTTCGAATATGATACATCGCGATCTGGAAATCGTTACCGACAGAGTAAAAATGCTGGAACACTATTTCTGTTAGATGGGGAATAATCATCATACTTTTGTCGGTAGTTGTCGGTGCAAGACATCTCACCTGTTTTCTGAAGCTTTTAACAGTGACCACCTCCCATCCTGACAAGACTGGGAGGAACGGAAGTATTCCTAACCGGATGGAGGATAGACATGGGACACGGATGGCTCGAAGACCAAAGAGGGATCTGGTAGCATAATTTGCGGCCAGAGAAAATAGAGGGGTTTCTACCTCTCATTAAATAAACATATAACAGTTTTTCAGATGAAGATCAAGGTGGTTTTGGATTGTGCTTAAAAGACGGCAGAACTGAGTGAAACTTATGAGTGGATCACGGTATGCTCTGACAAATGGGCTGCTCTGAAAGCCCTAGACCCACACATGATAACTTCTAAGGTGATATGGGAGTGCATTCAGGCACTAAAACACCTTGTAGTAAACAACCATATCCGTATGCTTTAGCTTCTGAACACTTCTGAAACCAGGGTCAGAAGAAATGGGATTGCGTATAGGCTGAACTGTCTAGGGGCTAACAATACTCTGATAGGACCACGGTCCGTTGTCGGGATCTCATCGTGTGTTATTAAATCAAGGGTGGGAGACTGGCTAGCGGAACAACAAAGGGACTCCTGGTTAAATGTTCGAGGTTGTTGTCAGTCCAGGACAACTGGACAAAGTTAGCACTTGAAGCTCCTGGCACAGATTGTGATGGAGCATGGCAAGTTCAGGTATCACCTGAACAAGATAGGACTGAAGAATAATTCTAAGTGCAAGTGAAACGAAATTTGAGTTTAACACCAATTGATTTAAACACCACATGCCTGACATGGATACGCCTTAACCGTAACCCCTCGCTCTATCAGAAACTTCCTTGTAGAGAACCAGCAGGAAATGTAGTTACAAGAAAAGGGGGAAAAAAGGCTCCGATGTCGATATCCATGACGGACCTCTGGATATAATTCCGAATTCAAGTTAATCTATTTGGTTCATGTAGTAGGAAATTCCAATTATTATCACTATTGAAGTATTAAATGGTATGTAAATGATTGAGCAATAATTTGACCTATGAGAACTTTTAGTTGCATTTGAATGACTCTTAGTTTGGTGTTGAAACATTTTGGCAGCTTTGACAGGAGTTTTATTAAACTTATTGCACTCAAAATTTCTTTGAGGTTCAAAAATCTTCTTATAACGCGATAACCAGCATTCATTCCTAACAAGTTTCCATGTCTAAGCTAGCTGAAGTTTCATTCCATTATCATCAGATTTTTTGAATCCTCAGATTACAAGAACATTTGTAGAATATACTGCTGTTCTTATTTTATGCTATACAACAGTCGCGCCACAAAATAGAATTTCTCAAATGGTCATTATCATCTATCACGTTTTTCAAAATCTTCATTGACTTGCTAGCTAAATGTTGACCTGCTAGTCCACTCATGAATTTATACCATAAGCTGCAGTATGTGTTGCCATTTTTCTGCAGTGTCCTGTCAAGTTGTAAAGTTAAGTTTCTCAATATAGTTGGAATACATTAAGTTTTGGAGACGCAAATACATTTTTCATATCGGATGTAATTGTAGCTGTGTCATTGTTTTCGATTTTTTGGTCTTTTTATACTCATTTCTTCCCGCCTCCTTGTTTCTCATATTCCCTGACATCCCCCTCTGAAGGTTCACTGTTCTTTCGATCTCTTTACATTTACCAAATAAATCCTCCTTGGGTTATTAGAATGCGAAATTGAATGCTATATAGAATACATGGCAATTCTACATGAAGATTATACTCTTCACATCCTGAAGAATTGATATGTTTTCCAACAAGTTTCTTTTCCTTTCGTGATATTCCTCTCCGTTCCTAATTCTTTTGTTGGGAGATCTTGGCACAATTATTATTGGATTTTGAAAAATTTAAAAAAAATAATATATTTCTTTGATCGTGTATTCACAATTTTTTGAATGTACTCTTTGCAGACTTACAACCATTCACTGAAAAAGTGTAATTGTATATTCAAACTCTTTTCGCATTTTCTGGCGTGACAAAATAAATTTTCCTACAGCTCATAGAGTTTCTGCTTACGAATCTTGCGTCGAACTAGTTTTTATTAATATCTGGCAGATCCGAGAACATATTTTTCTTCCTCTGTTATACTTTGGCATTCATAAGTGCAAGATTTTGATTTTTCTAGGGTGTAGGGGGCTTCGCTGTGTGGGTAGTACCTTTCTCCAGGGTCGGCCTCACCTAATGTCGTAGACGGAAGGTGGATCTTGGGTACTGGTCTCCACAGGTATCTCAACTCTCACTTATGGCTCTTCGTGCCACACCCTAGGCAACTGCATTGACCTGTAGGCTAAACTAAGTAAGGTTAGTCAGATATGGCGAAATGTGATATAGGGCAGCAGCTGTATCACTACTGAAGGAAGGCTATCAGAAAATAATTTTTCCTAAAGGCTTGCGATCAAAATGGACAGGCGTAGATCAATTGATGATCTAGCCGGCTGTAATAATGCGTCACGGAAAGAAGAGGGGCCCTACCGTGATATAAATCACCCCATGAAAGCTCATGATGCATCAGTCGAAATTAGATATTATCCGTTCGCCATGTGATCCGAACAGCACTCGGCTCTGCAGTTCCAGGACTGTCAGTGTGAAATTGGTTACTGGCCATGGAGGCGTAGATGACCAGGCACTTCATGGAAAATATACGACTGGTCGTAGATTCCACATGCTGAAGATTTGAAAGTGGAGCGTGAGAGAATTGAATAAGACTGAAAAGCTACATAATTTGGAACAAACCCTCAAGAACATCAACATGGCAGAGGATCTGAGACACATTGGAGAGAGAGCGAACATTTCGAAACAATGATGGGAAATATGGTGATTTGTTCAAGCAATAACTAAGAGCCAATCAACGGAGTTGCTTAAATCCTCAATGAGTCCATCGAAAATTCGCTCATTGGCTACGAAACTATTAATGACAGAATACTCAGGAACAGATTGCACGCATCCCCAATGAACATCAATCTCATTCAAGTATATGCTCCTACCTCGACATACTCACAAGAAGAGGTTGAGGAATTCCACGGAAAACTCTCAGAGACAATCGACAAACTCCTAGAAGAGAACTTCTATTCGTAATAGGAGACTTCAATGCGAAAGTCGGCACAACAGATGCAAATAACAACATGCGGGATGTAGTCGGTAGGTATGGTCTTGGAACATGCAATGAACGTGGGGAACAACTGATATAGTTCTGTTCTGCCAACGAGCTTTTTATTGCAAACACTAATTCCAAACACCATCCACGTAGACAACACTCCTTTAAGGCAAGCACTGAGATTTATTCAAAAAAGTCAGATCTCTAACTAAAGCAACTAAGCCTCAAACTAACTATCAAGGCCAAGAATGGAGAGAAGCTTACCTGCAAATCGGATGAAATCGAAAGATGGAAAACTTACTGTCAGGAATGGATGGCTGATGACAGTACAGATTCGCACATTATAGAAGCAACAGAACAGTTGGAACCGTCAATTCTAAAACAGGAAAAAAAGTGGAAAAAACTGTTCAAAGACTTAGTGAACAAAAATCAGCAGGTAATGATGGCATAGTTACTGAAATGCTGAAAATTCTGAAGGCGACAGGAGCCGCTGGATTAAAAATATTACACCACATCTGCACAAAAATCTGGAAAACGGGGATTTAACCAACTGAATGGACAGAATCATTATATATTCCGCTACATAAAAAGGGACCGAGAAACCAATGTGGAAGCTATAGAACCATCGCTCTGATTCCGCATACCAGCGAAGTTATGCTGCTGACATTCCAAGAGAAGCTGAAACCCTACCTACATCCCCAAATGCCGCCTGAACAGACAGGTTTCATATCAGGACGCGGCACAAGAGAGTAACTCATAAATATCAGACAACTGATGCGTTCTGTCACCCATTTCATTCAACATTTATTGGGAATAGATAATAAGGAAGGCAACAGAACGTTGAAATGGTGGTGTCTCTGTAGCGGAAAATAAAATATCAAACTTACGTTATACCGATGACGCAACTCTTTCTACATCCTCAGAGGAAGAAATTGCCGATCTGTTGAAACGGATCGAAAAAGTCAATGAGGAGCCTGGATTACTTCTCAACCACTCCAAGTGCTTCCTGGTGGAGGTTGATAGAGTAAACTCACTTCCGCCATTCAGAAACCTCATGAATGATATTGAACTAATAACCGGAACAATATACCTTGGAGCCAGAATAACTAACAACGGAAACTGCGAAGGATAAATAAAAAACCGATTAGCAATAGCTAAGTCATCTTTATCCAAATTAGGAAAGGTTTGGAAGGACCAGCACTTAACAAAGAATACCGAAGTCAGTTTTGTGAAATCATTAATATTTCCCATAGTAACGTACAGTTGCGAAACCTGGACAATGAAGGCTGTATGTCGGAGATAAATCGAAGGATTCGAGATGACATGCTACCGCAGGACGCTTCCGATACCCTGGTCTGCTTATAAAACAAATGTCTCCATCCTGAAAGGACTGAGAATAGATATCTACCAACTATACAGAGGTGGCTTCTCGGATTTGTTGGGCATATAATACGGCAGGATGGATTAGAAAAATTGACGATACAGGGCAGGGTAGAGGGCAAGAGGCGAAGAGGCCGATCACCAAATAGATTCATCGACCAGGTGAAAGACCTAACAAACATATCTCCCTCAGAAATAATGAGAGACGCAGAAGATCGCGAAAAATGGAGATCTACTTTCAATGGTGATATTCACGCATTATAAGCCACGACGTTCGAAATCGAACAACGATGGTGATGATGATGAACTTAGTATCCTTCATAATTGTGTACCCTTTACCGTTTTGGTTTTTAATTTTCCTTTCGTGATTGATCTATGTTATCAGATTTCTCCCTGACTACTCAAATGTTCTGTAGTGGTGATGGAAAGAACTGAATTTTTAACTTTATTATCTAAAATTTCACTTGATTATCACAATACCTTTTTTGTGTTGATAAATATGGCTCATTCATATCATTTGAATTTGGGAGGCTTTTACCGGATAAGATTCCATAATCAATAATAAAATCAAGTAATGTGTTTTTGGAATTTTACTTAATAATTATGATTCGTAATGCGTTTCACTACACCGTAGCTGCTTCAGACGAATGAATGTACAGAAAATAAGAATGAGAACATAAATATAAATGTTCTCAAGTAATTCAAAGCTTATTGAGTTGATTCTTCTCAAGTGTTTATTTATGACAGGTATATCCAATAAAATTAAGGAATAGATTGCTCCCTAAAGAGATTCAATAGAGGTGAAGGGCTTAAATCGACTCGTTCATTGATGAGTCTACCTGAGTGTTTGTATTTGTTGATTTCTAAAGTTTCCCAAAGATCTCCTTCCAATATTTATTATCTGTATGCAAAATTTCAAACTGTGGGTCGAAAGAGTGAATATTTTCTAAAAGATGATTCGCATGATTTGAATCTGATTTTTAGTAATAATAATGTAGAAATTATTACAGTCCTTGCAATTCAATCTTTAAACACCTGATTCATTGTTTTAACCTGATTTGGTTTTATTATTTCTTTATATATTTGCCTAAATTATTCTTAGTTTGGAAAGCTATGTTGAAATTATTGCTACTCAAGAATGATTTGAGTTTCTCACTTGTAATGCCAACATAGGTTAAGGTGTTGAATTGAAATAATATTTTAAATGAAAAACAAAGTAGAATCGCATTGAATGAAGTTTATCCTGTCGATAAATTGAAACAAAAATTCAACACCTTAACCTATGTTGGCATTACAAGTGAGAAACTGAAATCATTCTTGAGTAGCAATAATTTCAACATAGCTTTTCAAACTAATAATAATTCAGGCAAATATATAAAAATAATAAAACCAAATCAGGTAAAACAATAAATCAGGTGTTTATAGATGGAATTTCAATGACTGTGATAATTTCTACATTGGTAGAACAAATAGAAATTTTAATATTAGAATATCGGAACATAAACGCAGTTTTCAAATTAAAAATCAGATTCAAATTACGCGAATCATCTCTTAGAAAATAATCACTCTTTCGACCCACAGTTTGAAATTTTGCATACAGATAATAAATATTGGACGGAGGTCTTTGGGAAACTTTAGAAATCAACAAATACAAACACTCAGGTAGACTCATCAATGAACAAGTCGATTTAAGCCCTTCACCTCTATTGAATCTCTTCGGGGAGCAATCTATTCCTTAATTTTATTGGATATACCTGTCATAAATAAACACTTAAGAAGAATCAACCCAATAAGCTTTGAATTACTTAAGAACATTTATATTTATATTCTCATTCTTATTTTCTGTACATTCATTCGTCTGAAGAAGCTTTGGTGTAGTGAAACGCTTTACGAATCATAATTATTAAGTAAAATTCCAAAAACCACATTACTTGTCTTATTACTCATTCATATCGTCAATTCTACTTCGCAACACTTTTCGTTATTTCCATGAAAAGTCAAAGAGACAACAGGCATATTCTGGATGTTAGACAATGCAGTTTCCAAAACTCTGATCGAAACAGAGTTCATGTAATCCCCATATGGACTAGATATTGCCCCGATGAAGGAAAAGTACAGTTACAGTTTTTCTTGCAAATTTGGCCCAACAACATTCATAATCTCGTTATAAACTCATACCGATTAACTAACGTCTGCACATTTTCTGGTAGTGAAAGGGTTTCAGAAGAACTATTTCTTTCATTTGAATGAGTTTCTTTTAAACATCCGAAAGAATTTCAATCAAAACAAATATCGCCCTGTGAACTCTTTTGACCAATAAGTATTATGATTATCGTTATCCGCATCACGTGTAGGGTAACGGGTACAATTGTTGGCCAGGAGATGGTCATCGGCCACTTTGCATTAAATAGTCGAAATCAAGAAACGGGAGTGATATTCCTACGAAATTCTGATTTTAGTACATTTTGGCACCAGTAGCCAAATTAGCGTTCATTTTGAATACTTTATATTGGCAGTTGTAAACGAGATCTTGGCCAGTGAATATCACTTGCTTCCGTCAAAGTAAATTTGGTGCTTTTACTACCGTAAAACTGGGTGACTTTGTGCCTGCAGAGGTGAGATTGTGCCACTGTGTTTTTTCAAGGTTATTCGAATTCAGCGCCTTTCATGTATTTCCGCCACACCAAATACATATCTTCATGATGATCATACTTGTTGAGCTATCTGGTGGCGCTGATTCGAACTACGCAACCCTCACTGTTGAATCGGCATATGCTCTTGAATGAAGTTGGATGTTTTCACGATTATTGCAAAGTCCGTAAAATTTCAAGTCCCGACAAGTCTGGTGTAACATAAAACCACAAAGACAAGTGAAGAAAGAATATAATAAACAAACAAATTGAGATCTTTGTTTCTCAGTTCGGGTTAAGTCGGCCCGAATATTTCTGATCTCGTTCACCACGCTCAATATTTGAGTGAAAAAAGTAACATAATTTGATTTTCAAGTTTAGTTCAAACTGTTTCTAGATACACAAATGATGCGAGTATGGGGTTTGCTTTAAGACAAGTAAAATTATGGGGAAACTCACCATTGATCCAATTAAAATAAGTATTCTGCAATTCATTATAACTATATTGAATTCATCACCTTCGGGTTTATACAGTTTATATATTGCAAAACCTGTGGAATCCATCAATATGTTCATGAAAGCATGATAAACTGTCAACAATATATTGATTCCAAAAATAGAGTTGAAGCTTTCACATATGTCACAAATTTTTTCATGACAAAAAATCACTTTACGTATCTTTCCTATTGCTTCGTGAGAGTGATCACGAGATTTTCTAATTTTATAATTTTTTATATATTCAAAAAATCTGAAGTTTTTCTGTTGAAGTAATAGCTCAGAGAGTGCTGCAAGGTCAAATTTTATGCACTCTAAAATACCGAATAAAGTCATAGTATTCAAAATAGCCCCAAATGTCTGGAATAGTCCTAAAGTATAGTAGATGCATACAATAATTGCAGTGGAGTTCCACCATACATAAGCATCATATGCCATTGTTATCAGAGAGAGTGTAAAATATAAGCTGCATTCATAGACGAAATTCTTGTTCTTCGTCCAAGATCCCATTGAAGATCTGCTTATGTTCCACAAATTTCGAAAGAATTCTTGATAGCAATTCCTTTCGTAAAAATATAACTTTAAGAAAAGAAACGTCGTTAAACCATGAAATAATACTTGATAAAATATGATCAGATGGGCCATTATAGGATTAGTAGTTTTTTGAAGTTCAACAGATATTTTACTTTGTCCATAAACTGACCCAATAAGCATTGCCGTTATCATTGAAATAAATAGTATAGAAATAATTTTGTAAATCTTGAATGAACCACCGTTATTGTCGCTCAATGGTGGAATACAGATAAAAATACTACACAGTTTTAGAAGGCTACGAATACAGATCTCATTATTAACAACCATTGTTGAATTCCTAGAAAATATCTCGAAATATCCGTTTTCACGAATACCTAATCTTACGATGGTCGTTTTACTTTAGTAAACAAATTGATACTGGATTACTTATTATTTATTCATCAACTGAAGTAAGTAGGGGAGTACAAGGCTACATTAGGAAATTTGTTTGCATTGTGAGTTTTCTAATCTTGATCTTGTAAAATAATGACAACTCAAACTACTTAAGAGTTTCCCAAGTGTTGAGAAAATATAGAATAGTTAATTTCCTGATTAGATTATACCTCAAACGACTTGTTATCTCATCATCCTTGTCAAAACGATGTGACTGGAATCATCTTTTGTGTTTTCGAATACAGTAATAGCTCCTTATTCGATGATGAAAAAATGCGACTCAATTCATATATTCAAGGTCAAAGACTTCTTTACTCCGATAACAAAGCCTCTGTTTTTGAACATATTAAATCTGCAAATCACATAAATACTTTTCAATATTCAACAATTAATTTGCTTCATTTTAAAATGAATTTCCATAAATAAATCCAATAACAATATTCTCAATTATTCCCTTCATGCCTGAAGAAAAACAGATCGAATAGTGGAAAAACTTACCATTGATCTAATCAAAGTAAGAAGTCCGCAGTTCGTTATAATTCTATTTAATTTATCATCCTTATCTTTATACAGTTTGAATGTTGCAAATTCTGTAGCCTCCATCAATATACTCATAAAAGCATGGTAAATTGTCCATAATATATTCATTCCAAAAAGAGAATTAAACCCTTCACACATTTCACATATTCTACCGCGAAGAAAAATTATTTTACGTATTATCTCTACAGTGTGGTAACAATCAAAACTATAATTTTTAATTTATTATTTTTCGTGAACTCATGGTTTTTGAAGTTTTCGGTTGATCTAATAGGTTAGTGATGGAAACAATATTAAATTTGATGCATTGTAAAATACCAAATATAGTTATAGTATTCAATACAGTCCCAATTGACTGAAATAAACCTAAAATATAGTAAGTATGTGCAATAGTTTCAGAGGAGCTCCGCCAAATATAAGCGTCATATACCATAATCATCAGAGTGTATATCAAATATATGATGCATTCATAAAAGAAATTCTTGGCTTGCACCCAAGGCACCCTTGACGATATACTCATTTTCTACAAACTAGTAAAGAAGTCTTGATATGAATTTATTTCGAAGAAATATAACTTGAAGAAAAGACAAGTCGCTAAACCATGGATTGCTACATGATAAACTATGATCAGAAAGACTAGTATAGGATCATTATTTCTTTGGAGTTCATAATATATTTTACTTCCATCATAAACTGACCAGCCTAACATAGCTGTCGTCAGAGAAATAAATACTAATGAAACAATTTTGTGAATCATAGAGGATCGATAATTATTTTTGCTCAACAGTGGAATAAAGACGAAGATATTGCACATTTTAATTAGGCTATGAATACAGATCTCATTACTGGCAACCATTTATAAGCTATGAAGATGTTAATAAGTACATAAGGTTGACGACCCAGAACCGGACTCAATTTTTTTTGTTAATTTGCTAAAACTATCCATATATTACTTGGTTTTATCTAATTGAATTTTATTATCAATTGTGATAACTGTATTTGGTAGATCTACCTTCATAACATTTCATATTGTTCATCTGAATTCAAAATTACAGTGAAAAGACGGTCATTTGCCAGAATAATTCAATAATTCAATTTTAAATTCTCAATATGGTAGAATATTACGTATCTCTAAATCAGCTTAAAATCACCCAAAATCGTAAATATCGAGGCGAAGGAATTTATCTAAACTCAGATAAGAAATCCAGCAAAAACAATATTCGACTTTAAAATCCGAGTCAATTAAGCACCCTTTCGTATATCCACGATTCCACATCTGGTATTTTCTAAAACAGCAATTCCCACGTCGCGACGAAGGAACGCGTCTGTAAAAGACTGTGTAACAGGTACTTGAGTACCAAGGGTAGAGGGAAGTGAGGATGTAAGGGCTGCTGGGTAACGCATATATAAGTATCACGATCGCGACGTTAAGGGATCATTTTTTTTATTCAGCATTATCATTATTATTATTGAGTTATTTTTCTTCCGAGGTGCAGTTATTCTTATTATTCAGTTTTCGAGTTTTCGAAGCTCAGTGAATTTACTCATTCGTGTGAATCGGAATTAAATTTGAAGTTAATTAATCGTGCGTAACATAAGTCCAGAAAAATGGAAGACGCAGATTGTTCCTCTCCGAGAAGCCGGACAGGGGAAGAAGAAGCACCGTTTCCGCTGTGTCCCACAGGTGATTACTTTCTGAATTTCCTTCAATATGTTCACTATTTAATCTTTACGAATTTCCTGAAGGGCGAGTTGAAATAATCATTTCTCAAATTCCAAATTATTTTCACATATTTTTTCTTCTTGGCAAATGATCTATTTGAACTGCACTGACATTTCCAATATTTATTTTAAAGAGTTATTTTCAAAGACTTATTTAAAACGTTTGCTTTCGTAACTTGGTAGAATTTGAAATGTACTGAATTTATTTTATATTGATTTCAACAGCTTTTTAACTTAACACATTATTTTGAAGTATACTAAAATTCTTTACTATTGATTTCAACATTTGTTTACCAAACTTGCAACATTATTGAAACGTAATTAAGCTATAGTGTACTAATTCCAACAACTTGAGAACTATTTGAATTTGAAATATTATGAAGTTTGATATTGATGTGAAACTTTACTTATTGATCTCAGTGAAATGTTACTTAACCATTTTGCCAATAGAAATCTTTTGTTATAATCTGATGAACGAAACGTTCGCATGTGAGAACATTTAATATTGATTATTATCTTTGCTTCTATAATGCGCCAATGATCTATTTGAAATATCATAATCCTTTTATTCGGTATTTCTATTTATCTCATTTTATCACTTAGCAGAACATACTTAACTGTAACGAATGTGTTTATATTTTCATTGTGTCCAACTATGGGGAAGATCTTACTTCCAAATTATTGATTTGATGTCCGATACTCTTAAGCTCAATAAGGGAACTTTCCCTGCCTTCAGGTGTAATGATCATCTACGAATAATATCATAACTCTTTAGTATAAATAAATGGCTTTAGGGACGATACGCATGTATGGACCCACAGACATTAAGGCTTGTATGTTGTCGGTATGAAAGTTTTGAAGAATGTCTGAGTTGGTGGAATGTATGTTACGTTTGTGGTACATACAGGTGTATGATCAGAGGGCATGATTCCCTGGTTGGCAAATCCGCGATATGGGAAAAGAATATGATCCGCAGTCAGTGACACAATAAAATAATAATAAAACTGCCCGTTGGCGCTCAATTGAGCTAAAAGAATCACGTATGGCTTTACGGGCTTACCTTTAGTTTCATATATAACGTTTTAATACTATACGAATTACTGAATTCGATTAAAAATACGCGAGCGAATTAATGCTTACAAGTTGTCAGCTGTGGACGTGTTCCTTAGAATTTTAAAAGTAAATCTTCCAGAGTTTGGAGTATCAGGGCAACGACCTCGTCAGAAAACATGATATCATATTACCAAAATCCTTCCATCGGGTCAGTTACCACTCATAAGATGGGTGAGGGTCGGTTAGGCCTGTCTACAATAATCTCATATCCGAATTCCATCCAAAATATGGGTGAGGGCCAAGTAAGCCTGTTTATAATAATTAAATATTCCAACTTCCACTCGTAATATGGGTGAGGACCAATTAGGTCTGTATAAAATAATCTAATGTATAAACTTCCACTCAAAATATGGGTGAGGGCAAATTGGGTCTCTATCTAAATGTTCATATTTCATTAAATTCATTAAAAGACGCCCAAGAATGCAAGAATAAGAATTTAATACAAATGCTACAAGGATCAAATAGACATTGTTACCGAATCTGTTTTTGATTTCTAATTTCCTTACCTATGGTTTAAGCGACGAATAATTGGTCGTACCACATCAAACCTCACATAAAAGAACTTGATTAGGTTACTACAAATACACAACGCAACAAAGAAAGAGTCCTATTTTATAAAAAGAACTTCAAAGTAAGTTCAGGTACTAGACGATCACATGGCTTTTCATTTGTCCGATTTCAGTCGGTCTCAGGTGTAATTAATATGGGGAAGAAAATAAGATAATTCAGGTATTGCAATTTACGTAAAAGCGATGCATTTTGCATTGTCTTTCATAGACAGGGGTTGGGGGTGTTTCAACATGATAAACTATGATCAGAAAGACTAGTATAGGATCATTATTCTTTGGAGTTCATAATATATTTTACTTCCATCATAAACTGACCAACCTAACATAGCTGTCGTCAGAGAAATAAATACTAATGAAACAATTTTGTGAATCATAAAGGATCGATAATTATTTTTGCTCAACGGTGGAATAAAGACGAAGATATTGCACATTTTAATTAGGCTATGAATACAGATCTCATTACTGGCAACCATTTATAAGCTATGAAGATGTTAATAAGTACATAAGGTTAGGTTAATCATTCACATTTTAATTAATTGTTCAAACAGATATTGTATAGTTCATTATTTACTAATTAATTATGGTAAATAGAAAATGTATTATACTATATTAAGAAATTTGTTTGCATCGTGAATTATCATCATAGTCATCTTAATTGATTATAATACCATGTACAGGGTGGGCAAATTTCGATGTATTTGTACGGCAGCTATGTGAAATATTGCAGATAGAGAAAAATTTACCCACCTTTCTCGATTTTATGTTCAGGGATTAGTTTAGTGGTGCCAAAATTTTGCTGATATCTCTTTCTGTTCTGGAATTACTCGAAATTTCTCGAATTTTGGGAAGATCGTCCTTCCCGGATATCCCGATCATCATCAAAATTACTTGAACATAAGTTTGACATTCTACAGGAATTTTTTGAGTAAAAAAAAAGTAAATGAGAGCTGTGTAAAAAATTTTCTTGACCTCTGTGGTTTTCGAGTTAAAATGCAAACATGCTCGTTTTTTGAATACGAATCATAAGAAATTTAACTCTTATTGGATACACTAATTTTTTTTTCTTCTCAAAAATACACACACCACAAAAATTGTCGCATCACCTGGTATTCTGAATTCCAGAATCGATTAAGCAGCTCGATCGCAGTGTCTTCGTCAACATTTGTTTATGGACATATGAGGGGAAAAAAGTCTTATCTATGTAGTAACATTTATTTCCATATGATCTCAAACACGTCAGAAAAAAAATCAGTTTATTTGACTCTCAGTATTCATTCAATTCTTTTCAGTTTTCGCGCTAAATTAATGTACGTTTTCTGTGTTTCTTGTTGATTTTCGAATCTTTGAATTTATTGTTATGACAGCTGAATGTCCTGGACGCTATTTGAGTGAATGTTAACCTATTTGCGCAATTTCAAGAGCAATTAATCGGTACCACGAAACAAGGGAATATGGAAGAAGGGCCGGACAGGGAAGCAACCAGATAACAACACTAGTTGATGATCTTTGACTTCGTTTAACTGCACAGAGAGTTCGGAACTGTACGGCTAGAATGCTACAAAATGAACTTGCATTTTCAAGAAATGTACATATTTCATTACAAACTGTTAGGAACAAGCTCAGAGAAGACGATATTAGGCCAAGGGTTGATTCTACCGGACCGCGTCTCACCTTTGAGCATCGAGTTGCAAGACTTCAGTTTGCGGGGGAACATGCAAATTGGGGTATTCCAGAATCGTCGAATGATCTATTTTCCAACGAGTTTAGGTTCTGTCTAGTATCAAATGATAGATGCATGTCTGTATACAGACGACCTGGGGAACTGTATCAGCAATGCAATATCCGGCAAGCCGAAAACTTTGTAGGGGCTCAGTAATGGTGTGAGTAGGCGTTTCTTTCCATGGTCGAACCGAGTTAGTCCTAGTGAATAATGGAAGAATGACAGCGGCCAGATACATCGCAGATATCCTTGAAGCCCATGTTGTACCCTTTGGCACATTAATTGGCAAAACTTCAGTTATATGCATGATAATGCTCGGCCCCATGCAGCTAGAGTAGTTACAGATTTTCTGCAAAATGCTGAAATTGATGTTTTAAGATGGCCAGCCAGAAGTCCTGACTTGAATCCCATAGAAAATGGGTGGCAAATTCGGCAACGTTAGATGCCTTGTAGAACACTCCAATAACTAGAAAATCTGCTTCCTGAAAGTACATCCAAAATTTGTTTGAGTGGCTTCCGAGACGTATACTGGCAGTAATTAGGGCACGGGGAGGAAACACTTGATTTTGAAAATGATTAGTAACCATTCGATGCTAGTTGATTGGCCTCTTCGCGAATGTTTGAAGATGGTAGAATTTTTTAAATTTTCATTAACTCGAAAATTGTTGATATTTTCCATCATAAACTCATCTCTTTTGAATGATATCTTCTTATTCTACACTTCTGAAAGTTACCAAGCGACTCTTGAATGACCAACCTAAACGTTTATATAGTATTGTCGTA
The DNA here is from genome assembly GCA_013387265.2 of Cryptolaemus montrouzieri. NCBI lineage: Eukaryota > Metazoa > Arthropoda > Insecta > Coleoptera > Coccinellidae > Cryptolaemus > Cryptolaemus montrouzieri. The sequence goes on along the minus strand of JABFTP020000185.1, from coordinate 28,087,363 downwards.
AAAGTAGGGTGATGCGACAATTTTTGTGGGGAGTTTATATAACACTTGCTGTCAATTATTGCATTCAATAGCTTCTTTCAGAGAGAAACCTGAAATTGCCACAATTCCATTCATTAAGTGCATGTTCATCAACGATTCATATTGTTCTATGACTGAAAACCACAGATCTTAATGATCCCACTAAGATCATGGTTGTTTCTATGGTTTGATTCGATTTAGACCATAGTAATTAACTGTGGTCTTAGAGTTTGATAACTACGATTCCAGTTTCAGTATAGGTATTAATGTTTATTGAATATCGAAATAACTGCTTGTTAGTTGTATGTTCCAACTATCACATTTAAGAATTTGTTTAAATTGAGACTTTGGTTGTTTCAAGATGCAAAATAAAAATCATAACTATGAAAATTATGAAAGGTTCGATATGATAGAATGTTATATTTTTAATGGGTATGGTTCAGCAGCAACGGCCGAAACATATTTCAATCGGTATCCTGAAAGGCTCCAGCCAAATAAATCTATTTTTCGAATGCTGAAAGAGAATATTATCCATAGTGGCTCATTCAGAATATCAAAAACTGAAAAAAATATAATGTGAGTGATAGAGAGTGTAACAGTCCGATGTCTCGAATTAATCATTTATATCTTTTAAACTCAGTTTTCAGAATTTTATTAATGATTCAATCCCATTTCATCAAGTTAAATATTCAAACAGTATGAAATTCGAATAAAGAATCTACAGGTAATGATACCCAATGAAAATTATAATTATATCCGTAAGGTGTCGCTGGTATTGATCTGGGTTGCTCACCGGTTAACTGTAAGTCAGTACTTGAAAGAAGATCATTTTCTCGATTCTGTGGGAGAACGGAAAACAGTACTCATTCTATGTTTCATATCCACTTTATTGTTGTAAAGAGCATAATTTCGCTTTTTCATTAGTTTTTTGAAAATCAATAGTTTTTCATAGAACTGAGTCTATATAACTTCGAAATTCATTAGATTCACTCTATTTCCATTCAGAAATCTTCAGAATCGTTTGAGATTTTAATGGAGCTGTGTTGTAGCGTTTGGAGTGAATATTTTTCAGTAGAAGTAATTAAGTATTCTTTTGATTTTCTGGATAAATTCCATTCGTCTGAGGCGTTATAAGTAGTCGGTAATTGTGCTGGATTTCCTCGACAACGAATTCAATTAGAGAGTGGAGAGATTTCGAGTTTTCCTTCGTTTTATTAACCTAGATTGATATCTGCTATTCCAAATGTAAGTCTGATTCATTCTGTTCATTTTAAAAATATATATTCGAGAGATATGGTATTGTTATAGATTTTTTTCACCATCTGTTCGATACAGAGTATTTAAATTGTATTGTATTGAAAATTATTTATTATCTAAATACAGCCTTGTACATCATCTCACACATATCTTTATGGTCGTACACCTAATTCATTTTAATTCAGGTACCTCCATTTATTAATTTATTAACCCATCTGTCCAATAATTTCTATAAATCCGAATCTCGAGTGATGAACAAGATATATCCTTTATGATTGTAAACTGAGCCTATCGTAAACTGACCCTCTGAACACGGAGTGTACTATGTATTCAAAGGAAATCGGTCTTTCATTTGAATTTATCTGGGTTATTACGTTACATCGCATTAAATATGAAATAGAGCCCTTCAGGATGTATTTATTCTTAATTTCTTGGAATAGTCCCTAACTCAATTCGGAGGAAAACCAGAAGTTTCGAAAAGTAGACAATTATCAACAATTCTTGCCGACCAATGAGATGTTATCACTACCCCCAATTTTTGTGTGATGGCCAATAATTTGTATTCAAAAATATCTTCCCCCTCTTTGGGAAGTCACTGTATTTTGTTTAAAACCAATTACCCAGTTTTTGTATAGCCAGTATTTCGCATTATTTATATGAACTAAGATATGTTGAATTATGTTCAACAATCTTTTCAAGTCCTACAATTCATACCTAGTGTACGCAAAAAATAGTCGCATACTCCGCGAATCTCAGACACCTACGTCTCTTGCGTCATATTCTCACCAACCTATTGTGTTTTTTCTTTCACGAAATATACCAATAATGTCCACAAAACAGAAACACCTACGATTTCTTAATTTGCCTAGTAGGAGTTCAAGAGATGTACAAGTTTAGTGAACACCATCAAGACATTTTACTGACACGAGTTTTCATTTTCATGCCAAACCTTGATAATTCAGGACTGGGGTAACCACGTCTTCAGGGAACTAGTCTTGCCACCTAGGGCAGTCACCTTGTGAACCATACTCAGCCAATCAAGTAACCTGTAAGCTGTAAGATACAGGAATACCAGAAAACCGATATACAACACTATACAACCATCGTGGCAATTAACCTCAGTCCTAAACGCTAAGTGTTCTTCTTTATGATCCATTTCTTCTCTTCTATCTTCATTCATCGTTGACTGAGCTCTATCATTGAGTTTATTTTGTTGAAAAGCTCAGATTTTTCTAAATTGAAAATTAGTACCTATGTAGTTTGAATTCATCTTGTCTGAGACTCCTTCATTGTAATTGGTTAAACTTTGTAGTTAAGTTTTTTTTTTGATTAGTTGCCTTGATTATAGTTGGTAATTCATTAGTCAGTTACTATGATTTCGATAATTATTCTGTAATAATGCTAGTTGAATGAAGTGATGAGTAATATTCCTAAGGCTATATCTGGGACGTAGGTTCTTGACGAAGATCTCCCACACTGAGATAAAGGGAGTCTGATCTAGTTAGACATAGGTAATTTATAGGTAGTTTTAATTGTAATTTCATTTCAACTAGCCTTGCTATAATCTGATGTCATTCAACTTCTTTATTTAAAATTCTTATTTCAGTAGAATTTAAATAATTCTCCAATTTTAGATATTTTTGAAACAAAACTATTACAAGAGGAAGCAACGATCAAAGTGATAGGTGCTGTTATGTCCAAAACTTTAATTTCGAGTGAACTAGTAGAAGCAGAAACAGGAATTGCGAGACGTCGGTTGCTTGGCATTCTGAAGGAGAAAGAGTTTCACCCCTACAAAATGCGAGGCTCCCAATTTTTGCAGCCAGGGTATCCCCTTCAATTGGTATCAAGAAAATATTCAGGAACGTAAAGAATTTATAAGAGAACTTATATGGACAGATCAAGTCTAGATCACTAGCGATGGGATATTTAATCACTTTAATGAACATGTGTGTTCCGATGTAAATCCTCAACGCCGTATTGATGTGCAGCATCAAGGAAGATATGGTTTCAATGTGTGTTGTGCACTGAAAGATAATTGCGTATTGGCGTTTGAAATTTTTATGGAAATTTGAATGGAGTTTGTTATGAAGAAATCATCAACGATAATATCATTGCAGGATTTCTCGATCAACTTCCGTAAGCACAAAGATCGAATATTTTTTTCAAAACGATGGTGCCTCTTCCCACCAAACAGGGGCCATCACTGATCTATCGAATTTGAATTTGGGATATAATTGGATAGGGACTAAAGGTCCTGTGAGATGGCCACCTCGTTCCCCTGACATAACGCCATTAGATTTTTTTCGTTGGGGTGTTGTTGAGGATTCACTCTACAAGAGGAACAGTAACATATAAGAAGAGTTAAAACAGAATTTCAGAAAATGCCTTGTTCCTGTTTTTCCTGTCCAATAGTCAATGTCAAAAATATTTACAATGCCTGCGGTAGTGTTTCTCGTTGATGTAATTTATGCATTGAAAACAATGGCAACACTTTCGAATATTCGCGATAAAGTAGTTTCCCTAATTTGTATCGTTAGGACTTTTTATTCCTGTTAAACATTTTCGTTCATGTTTTTGGTTTTCCTTCGAGAAAAGTTGTCTCTGTCTGTTCTTTTCATAATAATGTATTTTTTCACTCGCATTACTCTCTAATCATTCTAATAGAATATTACCAACGCAACATGCATGGACTCATATGCTTGATTGAGTCCTCGTGTTGACAAATTTCGAATTTCAAAAAAATTGATGTTCATCTGTAATTCGATTCATAAAGATTGGAAGTAGTCGAACTCAACCACAGTAAATTACTATGGTCTAAATCGAAACAAACCATAGAAATAACCATGATCTAAAAAGGATCTTTAACATCTGTGGTTTTCAATGATAGAACAATATGAATCGTTGATGTGCATGCACATAATGAATGGAATTGTGGAAATTTCAGGTTTTTCTCTGAAAATAGTTATTGAATGCAATAATTGTCTACAAGTGTTATATATTTTGAAAAGGAAAAAACTTGCTGAATCCAAGAGAGGTGAAATTTCCTATGGTTTGTATCTAAAGAAAAGTATCTTTGCATTAAATCTCGGAAACCGCTGAGCTAAAAATATTTTTCACACAGCATTGTATTCTACTTAAAAAAGTTCCTGCAGAATGTCAAACTTATTTTTATGTAACTTTGATGAGGATCGAGATATCCACGATGGATGATTTTCACAAAATACGAAAGAATTTGAATAACTCAAAATGGAAAGAGATATCAGAAAAAATTTTGCCACCACTAAATGAGTCCCTGAAAATGAGATCGAGAGATATCTGCAATAAATTGTAATAAGAATTTTCGGGCTATTCCATAGTCTATAATCATACGACTGTCCTAGTATTCCTAGATGAAGCTTTATCTTGGTTGCACTAACGTGCAGTACACCGTCAAATAAGCCACCCGCGCATCCCGTAGTACACAAGCTTGGACAGGTTCGTACATAATAATCGCCATAGTTATAAAAACAATACGACGCTAAGTAGATCTTCATTGTCCATTCAATTTTCAGGAAAATACCACAGGAAAGCGAGCACATGCAGCAACAGTCTCATTTCACTCACTCAGTGTTTGATTTTCATAAATGGATAACCGTGAAAAGTCGGTTAGAAAGTAAAATTAAAATGGACAAATTTGTAACAAAAAGAAACGTTCCTTCTACGTCTGGTGAAATGGTGAAGAAAAATACCAGGTTGAGAAAAAAAATTGCCATAGTCAGAGCATTAAAACGCACTTTGAAGAATTGAAGATTACTAGAATATTTTTCAAATTACAATGATTATCGAAAAGATGTATATATATATTGTTTCAGCTGTCGATTTGCGAACAGAGGCTCACAATCAATTCATTGAGCTAATGGCTGATAAAAAACTGGAAATTTTCTCTCAAGATTCCAATAAATTTCGGCTTGCATGTCGACGTCAATACTGAGGTCTAGTCACGAAAGCTTTGAAAACATTGATACTCTTTGCTACTTCTTACTTATGTGAAAGAAGTTACTCGTCTGTAGTGGTTTTGAAAACTCAACACATGGATCGTCTGTTATCACTCGATAATTATTTACTTATGAATATTTGCAAGAAGGATTCAGCTATAGAAAATAGAAAAATGCCTAACATCGCATTGATTAATCAATTTCATGAATAATCAATTTGATCACCCGAATCGAATGAAGTAAGCTATAAATTTATCATTCCATGTTATTATCACATTGCTGTATTTAATTTTATAACACTACACTAAATCAATGCCAAATATCGCATTTATTAATAAATTTCATAAGAAATCAATTTGATCACCCGAATAAATAGAGCTATATATTTGTCATTTCATATTATCATTACATTGTTGTTTTTAATTTTATAACACTTTACTAGAATGATGCCTAACATCGCATTGAATAATCAATTTCATGAATAATCAATTTGATCACCCGAATGAAGTAAGCGATAAATTTATCATTTCATGTTAATATTACATTGTTATATTTAATTTTACAACACTACACTAAATGAATGCCAAACATCACATTTATTAATCAATTTCATAAGTAATCAATTTTATCACCCGAATAAAGTTTGCTATAAATTCATCATTCCATGTTATTATTACATTGTTGTATTACTTTTATAACACTACACTAAATCAATGCCAAATATCGCATTTATTAATCAATTTCATAAGTAATCAATTTGATCGCCCGAATAAAGTGAGCTATAAATTAATTTTTTCATAAATGAGATAAAACACAAGGTTTAACTTTGATCTACACTTTATTTGAAAAAATTCGACGACGTTTCGCTGACACAGCAGCTTTATCAAGAATGAAAATAGAATGAAGAGTATGGTATTATAAACAAATCGTAGAACAAGTTGGATGAATAACAGGAAAATCCACACCGAGCCATTGTACAGTTAGTATGAAAGGTAATAAAACTAATTGAACAAGTTAAGTAGGGGTGAGTAATTCAAATCTACCTGTTCATTCAAAAGCTTGTCCGAATGTTTGTATCTATTTATTTCTAATGCTTCTAGGAGATCTAATTTTGAACTTTTGATTTTATATGTAATATGTCAAAGTTTTTATTGAATGAATGGTTTTCTTTTATTAGGTGGTTTGAATAATTTGAATCAGATTTATTTTTGTCGAAGCTACGTTTATGTTCAGATGTTCTTATGCCAAAACTCCTATAGGTCCTACCGATGTAAATTTTATCACAAGAACCGCAATTGAGTTTATAGATTCCTGATTTACTTGATTTTCAACACGAGATTTATTATTTTAATATGTTTACCTAAGTTATTAGAAGTTTTGAAAGCTATATTAAGATTTTGTTTGACGAGAAAGGATTTAATATTTGTACTTGCAGAACCGCAGAATGTTAAACTGTTGAATATTTTATAGTCTTTATGAATAGGATATACTTCATTTATTGCTTTTGATAGAGTTTTTACGAATGATTAGGTCTATCATATCCGGATTATATGAATTATTAATGGCTATCTGTTTGATGATGTTTAACTCTTTATTATAATCTTCTACTGATAAATGTAAATTGAGTAACCGATGTACCATGCTGTTCAAAGCTGCAACTTTGTGTTGAATGGGATGTAATGAGTAGTTATGTATAATTGTATCAGTATGTGTTGGTTTACGAAAGACCGAAAAACATGATTATTATTTTGTTTTGTGATTTTAAGTCCAAAAATTTATGGAATCGTTCTGTTCAATTTCTATCGTGAATTTAATGTTCAAATGGATGGAATTAATGAAATTAACAAATAAGTCTAATTAACTTGTTCAATTAGTTTTTATTACCTTTCATACTAACTGTACAATGGCTCGGTGTGGATTTTCCTGTTATTCATCAACTTGTTCTACGATTTGTTTATAATACCATACTCTTCATTCTATTTTTCATTCTTGATAAAGCTGCTGTGTCAGCGAAACGTCGTCGAATTTTTCAAATAAAGTGTAGATCAAAGTTAAACCTTGTGTTTTTATCTCATTTATATCATGGATCTACATCAAGTAACGGCCTCCACAATTCAAATAATTTTTCATGTTATTATTACATTGTTGTATTTAATTTTATAACACAACACTGAGTCATTGCCAAATATCGCATTTATTTATCGATTTCATAAGTAATCAATTTGATCACCCGAATAAAGAGAGCTATAAATTTGTCGTTTCATGTTATTATTACATTGTTGTTTTCAATTTGATAACACTTTACTAGAATGAAGCCTAACATCGCATTGATTAATCATTTTCATGAATAATTAATTTGATCACCCGAATAAAGTAAGTTATAAATTTATCATTTCATATTATTGTAACATTGTTATATTTAATTTTATAATACTCACAAAAATTCATTCCTTCAATAAACGAATCTCTTATACAGTTTGTATGTTTTGAGGTCTTACTGCGACAGACACTTAAGGTGAAAAAAATTTTCAAGAAAACCCACGAGGGGTTCATAAGAAGGTATCATAAACGTTTTGACCTAAAGGAAATAATTTATTGTTACATTTGACTGAAAATAATGAAATGTCTTGTTATGTTGTGAATTTTTATATACTTGATTGGAAATTTCACAAAATGGTTCTGAGATGATTAAAATAGATTTTCATTGAAATTAATGAAAATAATCTACCAAGTCTTCATTCACAAATCTAACCAATCCTAGCTTTTTCATCCAATTATTTCAATAATATATAGCAACAATAATGACCATATGATTGAATTCAGAGCTTTTCAAATGTTAGCATACAAATATAAGTTCCTTTACGGAAAGTTCCCATTGGCAAGGTTTCATAGAGATCATTCAATTTATTCTTGAAATATGTTTACTGAAAACTCTCAAAAGAACACACAGTCCTCGCCACGTACATTCTGTCAAAAAGTATCGCGACTTGTATATTTAAAAAATCTGCTTAAAACGGTTTTCAAAATTGTTGTTGTTGCTAAGCACAACAGTTCTTCATACTGAGGCGGACTTGAAACTCGATCTGTCATTTTGTTTGATTACAGTGTTAGACATTGTTAGTTCTCACAAGTGTGTTTCGCGGTTATTACAACGGATTGAAATATCGAACCAAGAAATTGTCCGAAACTTTGTATTGCAAATGGAATTTCGTGTGCCAAATTTCTCAAAATGTTACAGAAGGCTTATGATGGATGGACTTTATCAAAAACATGTGCCTTCAACAGCAGCCTAAATGTAAGTTGAAGTTCGCCTCGCTCTGATCGGCCATCGACCTTTTAACTGAAGGTAACATCGAGAAAGTAAAGAAAATGGTAATTGAAAATCGCCATTCAAGTTCAAGAGAGATAGCAACGAACCTCTTTTGGAAATATTCAGCCCAAATCTGGAATGCAAGCTATTTTTCACAGCCTCCATCATTATACGTCCTAAATTTCCACTATAATCTACAAGCTGTTTTCTTTTTCGAAGCCATGTCTTCTTTTGCCTTTCAAACTTTTTTGCAGTACGCCGCTGATCAGCGTACAATCGATTTCCGTCATCTTCGTTCAGTCTAAAAACTTTTTTGACACCTGTAATTTTTTCGTATCTCCGGTCGTTCTCGAGCAAAAAGCTATTAAACGATTGTATGCATTCGCTGAATTGAAAGTACTTCTCATTGAAAAAATTACTAGTAGGCTTTGATTTTTTTCATTTATTTATTCATTCTGACTGTTGCTTAACTTGTATCAGTGTCTGATCGAATTATTCATTAAATTAACGATTATTTTTAAGACTTTTGAAATTATTGCTGTAAGAAATGGCTAATCCATTATATGTACGGTCTGGATGACGGGAACACAACAGACGCTAGGCGATTATATCAGGTACGCTTTTCAAATCGAGTAACACCCTGAAATTTCAACACCCTGTAGATCCGTAATGAAGCTTTTGTGGGCCTATGTTTATATGAACTTCTCTTATAATTGCACGTATATTTACCGCCTCAAGTTGTGACATAATATTATGTAACTCCCTATATATCTTAACAGAGTCATTTCTTTTGAGAACAGAATGATATTGATAATAGTTACGAATTTAGGTCTAATTGACCTGTTAGTGAATTTGTGGAATTCTTCCGTCTAAAGATTTCCAATGAGTTCAGTTTCAATCTATTATTTTCAATACGTAAAATATCAAAATTATTACTAAAGGTATGGTTATGTTTTCTAGTGAGACTTTTGTTAGTCCAAACTTCGTTTATGCACAGATATCCTAATATAGAAATTTCTATACCTTCTACACCTGATTTGTTTCTTTTACTAATTTTAGGTTTACAGTTTTTAATATATCTGCCTAGACAGCTAACCGTTCTAAAAGCTATACTCTATTATTATATGAGAAGAATAATTTCAAATTAAGACTGGATTTACCGATATAAAATAATATATCATATTCTTGATTAATTTCTTTAAAAAATGAAAATCCTCAAGGATTGAATGTTTTAAGAGAGCATACTGTTTATCAAGAAATTTTTTTTGACATTGATATCATGATGAGTCTATATCTCATACTGTTATAAGCAGCTATTTTATGTTGATGTGAATATGCGGAAGAATAGTAAATAGTAATGTCTGAATAGGATTGCTTATAAAAATAGAAAAATCCTATCTGTGGTCAATTTTGGTTTTAGTTAAAGTTAATGGAATTCTCAGTTTCCATTTCCGAAGTGAATTTGTATAAGTGTGTAAGTAAGATCTTGCTGCTATTATCAAGTTACAAATTATCTAACTCGTTCATTTTTCATTCCATTTTCGAATGATTTTGTGCAGCATCTATTCTGTTTCCGACCTAAAGAAAAACTTACCATTGAGCCAATAAGAGTAACAAGTCCACAGTTCGTTATAATTCTATCAATTTCAGCTTCCTCATTCTTATATAATTTGAATGTTGCGAAATCTGTAGCATCCATTAATATGTTCATAAAAGCAAAGTAAACTGTCAATAATATATTCTTTCCGAAAATAGAATTAAAGCTTTCACATATTTCACATATTTTTCCATGAAGAAATATCACTTTTCGTATCATCTCCACTGCTTCGTGATAATCGACACGATGTTTTTTAATATTCCTAATTCCGGTATATTCATAAACTCTGAAGTATTGCGGTTGATCTAGTAAATTAGTGATTGCAGCTATATTACTTCTTATGCATTGTAATATACCGAATAAAGTGATAGTATTCAAAACAGCCCCAAATGAGTGATATATCCCTAAAATATAGTAAATGCATGCAATAATCTCAGACGTGATCCACCAAACATAAGCGTCATATGCTATTATCAGCAAACTGAATGTGAAATATATGGAGCATTCATAAAAGAAACTCTTAGCTTTCATCCAAGACACCATTAAAGATCTACTTATACTCCACAAGTTCTTGAAGAATTGTTGATAGGAATTCATTTCAAAAAAATACAACTTGAAGAAAAGAATCGTCTTCAAAGCGTGGGTCACTATCTCATAATCTATGACCAGAAAGATCATTATAGGATCATTTTCTTTTAGGAGCTTTTCATATAATTTACTCTGACCATAAATTGACCATCCAAACATAGCCGTTGACATTAAAATAAACACTATACAAATAATTTTATGAATCTTGAATGAACGACAATTATTCTCGCTCAACGGGGGAAAGAAGACGAAGAAATAGCACATTTTAATTAGATTTCTAATACAGATCTCATTACTGACAACCATTGCAGAGGGTAATTCGCTTTCAATAAGAAAATTAGTTAGAATAGTCATTCACAATTGTACAAACAAATGCTATATAATTCAAAACTTACTAATTAATTTCGGTTAGTAGGCAAGCGAATGGTTACAAACATACAATTTGTTAGAAATCTAAATAAATAATAACATCATCCACTTATGGTTTCTCTTATCGTCAAAACGAATGTTAAGGCGGAAACAGACTATTGTCACGTCACGTGAGCTAACACCGACGAAACAGCACGTGCTGTCACGCTCTAGAAACACATTGTACAACGTTATGGCTCACATGTGTTCATAAAATTGAAAATTCAATTCAAGATTGAAGAATCTAGCTCTTCGAGTGCTTCTGACTTAAAGAAGATTTGGAAAATGTAGCTGCCTCCATCGCAGTTAATGAAAAGCGAAGAACTAAATGGGTACACCAAATAAATTCTCGTAGAGAAGAATTAGGAGAATTTCATAGACTGCTTTAATAGTTGAACGAACATCCTGATAGATTTTATATGTTCATTAGAATGACCAAAGAAGAATTCAACTTTTGGCACAAACTCATCGAAGGACAAATTAAGAAGCAAAACACCCAATTTCGAAGAGCAATAAGTACTGATGAGTGAATAGCTGTTTGTTTAAGGTAAATTGAAAACAATAGGAACAGGTATTTTATCTGAAACTTTTATTAAATAGATAGGAACCTATATCAACTCAAAATACAAAAAAAAAGAGTAACTATTCAAGAGTAGCCAACTGTAAAAGAGTGGGTCTCTGATCAACAGTTTGCAGTGAAGAGTAATTGAAATTTGAAAAATGTGAAAAACTATCATCCTCGCGTCTTGTGGGGAGAGAAAAGATTGCTGGGGTGTAGTGAAAAATCGCTGCGAAGAAGAACTGAAAGATTTTTCCAGATATATGATGAACGAGGACTTGTTCGTTCCATGTGCTCTTTCTGTTTCTTCGTATTTTCTGAGATTAGAGTTCTCTTTCATGATTTCTACTATCTGAGACGATGGATTACCCTTTAACTGCTTCTGTTTTTTATACCTTCTGAGATTTAAACGTTCTGGTCTAGCTCTCTTTCTCTCTGTAAATTTTCTGTCTGACTCTCTCCTAAAATTTCTGTCTGACTCTCTCCTAATCTTCCTTCGAATATCTGTTCATTGATTGGATCTTCTGCATCGGATTTTTCTTCATTTTCAATAATCCCTTCGTCTTCTTCCTCTTCTTTCTCTGCTTCTTGAATAACAGTATTTTACAGATTGGAGCATGTTGTTAAAGAGACGAAAAAATATTTATGAATGAATGGATGTGTTCAAATCTCGCATACATCATCGCGATAAGAGCTTCTGTTAGATAAATTACTTTCGTCCCTCTAAGTATGGCAGAAGGAAAGACATCTGCTGCTCGAATTTCCAGCCAGCTATGGTTTTTGTAGCTTGACCACCCTTTATTTGGGGAAGGCGCATATTCCTTGCGTTATTGTAGCACGTTCTAAGCTTATCCCACTTTACTCTAGCTTAATCCGCAGAAACGTAAAATTATGTTTCTCATTATTTTGTTTCAGGTTCCTTGCAACTGGTAATTCTCTCAGAAGTTTAGGATTCAGCTACAGACTCGGTTTCAGTACAGTTCGAGAAACAGTAATTGTGATGCCTTCGCCGACAACAGACGTAGGGAATAAGTCAGCATCAAGATTCAAAATAATATGGAATTTTCCAAATTGTATTGCTGCCATTAATGGCAAGCATGTGAATATTCAACGCCCAAACAATGCAAGCTCCACCTACTATAACTACAAGGGAAATCATTCGATAGTTCATTAGCTCTCGTTGACGCTGACTACAAATTTATTGCTATTGACGTTGGTTCTTATGGTGGGAATAGCGATGATATTGGAAAATTGCTTCAATTGAAATAATTTAATGTTCCTGAAAATGTTCCACTTGAAGAAAATGGGGTACCTCAACCATATGTAGTCCTTGGGGATGAAGCGTTTCCACTAGGAACACATTTACTTCGTCCATAAAGTGAACATCACAAATAAAGCCAACAACGAGTGGAAAATGATTTTAGAAGTCTGGTAGCACTTGGGAGTACAACAATATCAAATAGATAAAATTGTACTCTCCTCATGCTGTCTACATAATATGCTTGATTCAGAATCTTTAGAACTCGACCTTGCTTCGTTAGGTGCACCTGAAGCGGTGCTAGAACATCGATGGAATCTGAAGAAGAAATTGGACCAGCGATGCCTTCCGATCGTGGGAAATTTTCGAAGAATATTTCAATTCACCTTCAGGTAGCGTACCTTAGCAGATAAACATGGTACGCAGGGGGAAAATACACCAAAATTAGGATTAAATAGTTTTTCAAATTAATCAATGTTGAATAAAGAAAAGTTCGAATAACCTAACTGTTATTTTTAACTCCCTACCAAATTCTTCCCATCCTTCCTGTCTAAGTCGCTGTTCGCGATATTCAACACATGCATGGTTATACAATGGTTTATGTTGCCTTACTTTTTAGATTAATTTTTCGTCAATTTTTATCCAAATGATACCACTACTCACTAAAAACGAATCACTTCATACAAAACGTGACCTCACGCTGTCACGAAAAATGTAAAATTTCAGTTCTCTATCATGTGTAACTCATCGTGTCTTGACATACATGACGTTACGATAGTATACTTCTGTGGTATAAAAAATACACGCTAACATCGATAGCACATATGTCCCTCCACACGTGACCTCACGTGATCTCATGTGAGCTCACGTGATGTGATAATAGTCTGTTACCGACTTTATATTCGATTTCCCAAATGACCAATGTTTTCCACCCTTGGTCATTGACTCATCAATCATATCAAAATAGTCTGTTATCATTTGATTTTATTCAATAGTAAGAAAAGTAATTTTAATGCAGTTTGGTGGGTTGGATTCCTGAGTATCTCTAGAAACGTTGTGGTGAACTAATCTATTCATGCAAAAATCCCAAATTAAATATGTGCGTAAGAAAACTCCATTTCAGAATTGCATTTTGAAGTAGATAATTATGAAAAATTTGAAAATTGGTGAATAGTAGTGAAAGTGAATGCAAATCTGGTATTCTGGGGTTTTTGGGGTCGCTGAACATGGAAACGAGCTCGGTAAGATCCTGCAAAATACCTGGTGTCCGCAGCGGGTGTTTATGACGTCTTTCTCTAGAGTACAGAAATTCTAACATTAAAATTTCTTCCTGTTCTACCTATATAAAAACAATTGCAATCTGAACAATCCAATCTATAAACAACTGATTTATTTTCTTTATTAATGAGAGATTTATAATTCTGATAAATGAACCTAAATTTGTTGATGTTTTGAACGCTATATTTAAATTTGAATTTTTAAGAAGGATTTCACATTATTGCTAATATTGCCTATATATGTTGAACTATTGACTTTCTCATATTGGTGTTCACCGATTGGATATATAGGTTGTAAAGCTAATTTATGTTTACTTATATAATATGATGCTAACTAAATTTGCATCATAGCCATTATTTATTCCGATCTGTTTTCTCAAATTCAATTCTCTGAAATAATTATCATTAGACATCGGTGTGCACAAGAGTCCATGTATATAACTATTAAATGCTGCAACTTTATGTTGGTAAGGATGTGGCGATATATAACGAATTATAATAACTGTATGAGAAGGCTTATGATAAATTGAAAACTGGTGTTTATTATTTGATCTTGTTATTGTTCTATTTCAGAAGTGAATTTTATTTTTCGGTGCAGGTTGTTGATGGACCTAGTTGATCTATCTAGATATTGAAATTGGCCTTAGAAATGTTGAAAACAATAGCTCCCAGATACAGTAAACTGCGTCCGTGATTAAGAAAGAATATCTAAGAAAGCTTAATAGACCAACTAGAGACGACATAGGAATCAAAAATATAAAAGTTAAATCATCATCGAATGAAATTATTTTCACTAAAGCAGATAAAGGCAATACAGTTATAGCGACAAATAAACAGGATTACATTTCCAAAACATTAGATTTCATGAATGATTTTAATTATTCAGATATATACCAGATCCAACTCATAAACTCAATCAGGAAGTGAAGAAGGTCATTGATCGCGAAAAATTTAAACTTGTCTCACCGAATCCTTTACCACCTCAACTTTATTCTTTAGTTCAATTGCACAGAAATGGTTATCCAATAAGACCAGTGGTATCATTCACACATGCCGCAGCATTCAAGATTTCAAAATTTTTAATACATATTCTGGTAAAATTTTGTAATTTTGAACCGTCTTTTTCAATTCGTAATCCACATAATTTGATAAGAAAAATAGAAAATATTGTCATTCAAAGTAATGCCAAGTTAGTCTCTTTTGATGTCAAGAATTTTTTCCAAGTATTCCACCGAAAGATCCGTATAATATAATCAATAATTTGTTAACACAAAATATGACGAATCCACAAATCAAATACGACAATATGGCTTTATTAGACGTTTGCATATCTCGAAATTATTTTTATTTAACGATTGTTTTTATAAAAGTTATGAGGAACTAATAGTGGAAACCCTTAAGCCCTCTATTAGAAGAAATCTTCGTGGATAATATAGAAAAAACTATTCATAAACACCCACTTAGTAAACATTTCCTATATTGGTATCGATATATATATGACATTATTGCGTGTTTCACAGAAACAAACAGACAGTTCACTGTATTCGAAAATTTCTTCAACAACCTGCACCCAAAAATAAAATTCACTTCTGAAATAGAACAGAACAATAACAAGATCTATTAAGTAACACAAGTTTTTAATTTATCATAAGCCTTTTCATACGCATACCACAATTCATTATACATCGGCGAATCCTTACCAACATAAAGTTGCAGCATTTAATAGCTACATACATAGACTCTTGAGCACCCCAATGTCTAATTATAATTATTTCAGAGAATTGAATTTGATAAAACAGATCGCAATAAATAATGGTTATGATGCAACTTTAGTCAGCAGCATTATATATAAGAAAAACAAAAATTAGCTTTACAACATATATATCACATTATTGCTAATATCAATATTAGCAATAATGTGAAATCCGTTCTAAAAATTCATATTTAAATATAGCGTTCAAAACATCAACAAATTTAGGTTCATTTATCAGGAATAATAAATCTCCAATTAATAAAGAAAATAAATCAGGTGTTTATAGATTGGATTGTGCAGATTGCAATTGTTTTAAATAGGTAGAACAAGAAGAAATTTCAGTGTTAGAATCTCTGAACATAAACACAGTTTCATTAATGGAAAACAGATTCAAATTATTCAAATCATCTTAGGGAAAATAGTCGTTCTTTCAATTCAGAACTTAAAATCCTACATCCTGAGAATAGAGCTATTAAACTCAACCTTTAGGAAGGACTTGAAATTAACAGATTTAGGAATTCACCGGAAATTTATAATGACAGGTAGATATAAGTAACTCACCCTCATTGAATTTATTTCCTAATCACTAGTTCAAATACAGATAGCTCTGAGTGAATTGCCTCTTTAGTATATATAAGTATATGAGACGATTTACCTTAAAGTTGGCTTCAATGCACTCGTTACTTTGGAATACTTAAATTCAATGAGGATTTACACGAGTTCTTTTCAATGCTGAACTCGACCACTACGTGGTCGGCGAGTTTGATCGCGTCAATATGTACTACAGGTTTCTCACGTATCTCAGTGAATCATCACTTTTTGTATTTGCCACAGCTTGATATTCAGAGGTGGTTGTATAATAATATTTCTTTTCGCTTTCTGTTAACAACGACGTTTCATAATGATGAAATCTCGACGCAATCTGAACTCGTCTCAATAGTAGTTCGTTCGCGCGAGACTAGTTATTTTGTTCTTGTCCATTGCAATATTTTTTAACCAGATATCCTTAGCTATGGCGTCACTTTAAACTTAATGTGAACATACTATACTTTTCATATGCTCATTTTCAATTAATTACACTGTGCTATTTCAACATTCTAACACGCGGGAGACATACCCAGTGAACCTATATCGGGTACGCTGAATCCAGTGGTAACCACCGTTTTTGAAAGTTAGCTCTTGTTTAGGAGATATTCGCCTTTGAAGTTAGCAGATTTTATTAGGGTTCGTCGCTTATGACTTCAGTACATTATATGCTTTTAATTCCCAAACCGTTCGGAATATCGCTTTACTGTCTTCGAGAAAGTTTTAGCTTTTGTTTTGGCCAACAACTTTTCTTGATATATCAACATAGAAAAACTTCATTCAAACACCGTTTCCTAACAAAATGTCCAAAAACTCCATTTCTTTGCCATTTTTTCGTTAATTTTCTCTCAATAATGAAAAAATCTTCGCTTTAAAATCTTGACACATTCCTATAGTTAAATCAAAAATTTAATCGCACAATCAGTTTTAACTCAAATTTTCTTTCCAATTCAACAGGTTCATTCTTCTTCTTCTTCATTTTGAATTCCAGCAAATGTCTGCTAATAGCGAATCAAGTTTTTCTCCACTATACCAGTGCTCAAGCCTAGCCGGCACCTAATGAAACCGTTCACCATGCTCATCTTATTCACATGGTGATTGTTCGACAAACTTGTCTGCATGGTAATGTAAAAAATGAATTTTCAGAGACATTTTTACACCAATGTTACGGAAAGCAAAGAGCATATTTTCAACATGTATGCGCCAGTTTTCGTCACGATGAATTCCAGGTACATTTTTGATGACTCCTTTGACGCAATCCCAAGCAACGAGCTGCAAATTCGACAAACTGGTTTTAAATTGTTGGTCTCTCATCAAGCGTCGAATATCAGGTCCATTGAGTATGCTTGTAACAAAATAATTCGAAAAAATATGTGTTAAATATTGAATAAGTTGATTGGTACGTATATAGTTTCACACAAACCTTCTTTTATGGGAAAATTCGCTTCAACTCATTGAATGCATTGCAGGATGGGGCCTTGATGAAATTTTTAACTATCCCAAGCTTGATATTCAGAGGTGGAAGCAACACTTTTCCGATTGGCTCAAGTGGAATTTCTCGACGCAATCTGAACCCTTGTCTCATAGGCCAGCTTTTATTGACATATTGGTCGCCGGCATATCGAGTATCCCATAAAAATATAAAACACATGTTTTTCGTATATCCCGTCTGCATTCCTCTCAAAAGAGTTATCACCTTCAAATCTGCGCAAACCTTCCAACGAAGGTCTTCATATTTCACCAAATCAAGGATTTTTCCAATGATTCTTAATTTTCTTTCGTTTTTGTGCTGATGGCAATCGGGACACTGTTTTTTGAGTTTGTGACATGAAGCAAAACCGCCTTGAGACTACTTTTGGACGAATCGATGAAAAGACGCCAGTCTTCTGGTTTATACTCATGGTGCATTTTTAATACCAATTCCTTGATATCAGTGCAGTACGCGAATGAATTGTCTTTGATGGATTTGAATAAAGCAGTGAACTGTCTATGACGGCCGATTGCTCCATATACTTTCACATCAGGTGCTAAGATATTTTTTTTTTCAATTCCTGAGTCAAAATGATGGACTGACGCTGCGATGATTTTAATCGACGAATAATTTTATCCAGATCTTTTTGAGAAAATTCGGCATGATTACATTGTGGAGATACATTTGATGGTACATAAACCAATGCAGACGTTTCGCCAATAGTATCAAAAGTAGATGGAATGTACCCTTCTGTCGGACTGGGTCTTTTCGGTGTTGGAATGGATTCCGAATGTGGTAACGGCAACTGAACAAACCGAGTTCCTCTGAGTTCAACTTTACGTTTTTTGCGTTTTTAGCAAAACAGTCTTCTGGATTATGTTCTTGAGGATTTGTCCAAATACTGGAATGCCAAAAGGCATAGATTGGAATTCACCTGTAATAATGATAACTTCAATTGATATAATTTTGAAATTAATGATAAATCATTTCATTTTACCTCTCTTTCATCCACTCAATCTTATGTCACAACCAGTACAAACGATTTTTGGAGCCCAGTTCACATTTTTGATTACAGTTTGGTTGAAATATTGTGTGTACGATCCAGCAATTTCTTCAGAAATTGAACGCTTGCTTGTCATTAGAGTAAACTTTCCACAAATGTAGCAAAACTTATAAAATTTACTGCACGAGTTAATTTTTGATAATTTTACCAAATATATAACTTGTGTAAACAAAGAAACTTCAACAAGAAATGTCAAATAAAGAAATATCAGAACTAAGACTATGAAAAATGGCACACAAATACATAGCAAAATACGTAGTAACATCAGTGACAATACTAATAAATACGTATTAACAGTGACATCTTTGAGAAATTTGAGTTAAAATCATGATTGTGCGTTTAAATTTTTGATTTAACTATAGAAAATGTGTTTTCTTTTCTTATTTTAGAGAGAAATTCTCCTCAATATTTTTAATATTTTGACGAAAATTAACGAAAAATGTCAAAGAAATGGAGTTTCTTGGACATTTTGTTGTAAAACAGTGTTTGAATGAGGTTTTTATATGTTGGTATATAAAGAAAAGTTGTAGGCCATGACAATAGCTAAAACTTTTTCGAAGACAGTAAAGCGATATTCCGAACGGTTTGGGAATTACAAGCATATAATTTACTGAAGTCATAAGCGATAACCCTACTAAAATCAGCTAACTTCAAAGGCGAATATCTCCTGAACTAGAGCTAACTTTCAAAATTTGTGGTTACCACTGGATTCAGCGTACCCGATATAAGTTTACTAGGTATGTCTCTCGCGTGTTAGAATTTTGAAGTGTCATTTTCACGCACTGTGTTATTTTCATTGTGTAAAAGACCAAATTTATTAATAAAGGTATGGTTTTCTCCCATTAAAGAGAATCTGATTTTTTTTTGTCAGAACTGGCGTTATAATCGATTCGTACAGCCATAGAGTAATGAATCTTCAGGTGACAGGATGGCCATAGGCGCGTCAATAATTAGAGTCTCCTTACTTGTTATAATCTAGGGTACTTGGGCATAATATCGGCAATTCAGGTGGGTTTTATCTCTATTTTTCCCATACACTAAACAGTTTTGATTAATCAGTGATACCAAAACCCTTCAGGTATGTTGAGACAAATGTCCACTTGGATAAGGGTTAAACAGGGTTGTAAGATAAGATAATTATTACATAGATAAATATTGAGAAGAATTCTTGAAGTAGTTTTATCATTTGTATGCATCAGTTAGTGGTTGGTGGAAGTGTTTTGTTCATTTCACAAATGATGGAAACGTTTTCTAATTTTATCTGTGTTAAACATGCTCAAAATTTACCACTTTCTCAAAGTGAAAAATCAATTATATTGAATGTATACGATGCTTAAAGGCATCAAGGCCATTTATCTTCAATCGATAAAAATGTTGAAATCAGTTGTGAGATTACGAGAATTAGACAGTCCACAATATACAAGCCCTCAAGGAAAGAAAAACTGAAAATGAATTTATAGTGAAACCTCCAGAAACTTCTACAGGAAGTCCTCAAAAGAAACTAATCATTCTTTTTTATTTTCGCGAAGAAATTTCCACTATGAAAAAAACAGGCTGTGCTCGTATGAGATGCGGACTTGCCTTTGATATCAAAAAACAAATTGTAGCATGAATTGAATTTCTCATGGGAAAATCACAACAAGAAGTTAGTTCTCATAGGGAAAGAAGAAATTGTTTGCTGGAGAGGAATTATTTCAGAGCAATCCAAAAATATCATGCTTGAATTAAAGAAGTTTCTTATCTTGATGACTTGGATTATTCAAGGGTACATTCTTCGGAAATTTTTGAATAATAAAAACATGAAAGATTGTCGACAAGCCTTCTTCTTAAGATTGTCTACAGCAGGGGTGCTCAAACGGTCGATAACGAATACTTTTTGAGTTAAAAATGTTTAATGAGTATAAATGAGATAAAAAACACAAGGTTTAACTTTAATCTACACATTATTTGAAAAAATTTGACGACGTTTCTCTGACACAGCAGCTTTATCAAGAATGACAAACAGAATGAAGAGTATGGTATTGTAAACAAATCGTAGAACAAGTTGGATGAATAACAGGAAAAACCCACACCGAGTCATTGTACAGTTAGTATGAAAGGTAATTAAAAACTAATTAAACAAGTTGAGTAGGGGTGAATAATTTACATCTACCTGCTCATTCAAAAGCTTGTCCGAATGTTTGTATCTATTTATTTCTAATGCTTCTAGGAGATCTAATTTTAGACTTTTGATTTTATATGTAATATGTCAAAGTTTTCATTAAATGAATGGTTTTCTTTTATTAAGTGGTTTGAATAATTTGAATCAAATTTATTTTTATCGAAGCTACGTTTATGTTCAGATGTTCTTATGCCAAAACTCCTATAGGTCCTACCGATATAAATTTTATCACAAGATCCGCAATTGAGTTTATAGATTCCTGATTTACTTGATCAACACGAGATTTATTATTTTCAATATGTTTACTTAAGTTATTAGTAGTATTGAAAGTTATATTGTGATTTTGTTTGACGAGAAAGGATTTAATATTTGTACTTGCAGAACCGCAGAATGTTAAACTGTGGAATATTTTAAAGTCTTTATGAATAGGATATACTTCATTTATTGCTTTCTGATACAGTTTTTACGAAAGATTAGATCTATCATATCTGGATTATATGAATTATTAATGGCTATCTGTTTGATGATGTTTAACTCTTTATTATAATCTTCTACTGATAAAGGTAAATTGAGTAACCGATGTACCATGCTGTTTAAAGCTGCAAATTTGTGTTGAATTGGATGTAATGAGTAGTTATGTATAATTGTATCAGTATGTGATGGTTTACGAAAGGCCGAAAAACATGATTATTATTTCGTTTAGTGATTTTCAAGTCCAAAAATTAATGGAATTGTTCTGTTCAATTTCTATCGTGAATTTAATGTTCAAATGGATGGAATGAATGAAATTAAGAAATAAGTCTAATTGACGAGTAGTTCCAATGAAACATACTAAGATGTCGTCAACATATCTATACCAATAAAGAAATTTGGAAATGAGTGGATGTGTATGAATTTTCTGTTCAATATTATTCATAAAATCTCTGCTAAAAGTGGACTCAAAGGATTTCCTATGATCAAACCATTTTCACTACTGTAATAGATGTTGTTGAAAGAAAAATTATTTTGTTCAATTCAAACGTCCAACAGATTCAATATTTCTGATTTAATTATGTGGTTAACATGATTCGAATTCAACATGTTTTCGATTAATATTTTGACATCACCTGGAGGAACACTTGGATATAAATTCTCAACATCAAACGAAATAAGTTTTGCATTAGGAGGTAGGTTAACGTTTTTTATGTTATTTATCAATTCGAAAGAATTTTTTTATAGAAAATTTTGATTTGAATGAACAATAATTTTGAATTATATCTATAAGGTAGTGCGACAATTTCACGGCTGGGGCTGTAACGTAAGATACGACTGGTCTAACGGGGTTATTTACTTTATGCAAATTAATGAGTGAAAACAGTTGAGGTGGTTGAGAGTTTGGTAAAATTAATTCGTATTTATCTATTGCTTTAATTAAAGATTTTGCGTCATTTATTGCAATTTTAATATTTTTCTGGAATGTAATAGTTGGATCTTCGTTTAAAATTGTATAGTTTCCGGTCGAAATGAAATTTAGAGTTTTAAATAGGTAGTCATTTTTATTTAACAGCAATAATAGTATTACCCTTATCTGCTTTTGTGAAAATAAATTCATTTAGTTGAGATTTTCGTTCGATGGCCTTTAAAATATTTTGTTCTTTACTCGGTTTAAAGTCAGCTAATGATTCATTTTTATAATGTTTGATGCTAAATATTTAAGGTGAGTGTTATTTGGGATATTCTTCAGAGAAATTTCAGTATCTATGCCAAGTTCCTCTAAATCAGATTTTATCTTGTTTATTTCAATATTGTGTTTGAAACCTTTCTTCAAGAGATTTGTTTCATCAGTTGTGAAATTAGTATCAGGTTAACGAATCTATCAAAAAATTGATGTTCAGAAAATTTAGTTTTACGTGGAGTAGGTTTCGGTATTCGTGACACGAGAAACTTTAATTTGCGGTATTGGATGGTATATTTATTATGTATTATTGATCTAATTTTGAATCAATTATTGTAATCTAATGAATTGAATTCAAGTGGATGAAGTCTGTACAATAACTCAGTATGAATTACCTTGAGATAAATATTGTAGATGTCTCGTTTGTGGAACAAAATCTTGGATTCTGATTTGATCCATATCTTCTGTCCAGAGATGACTGCTCTTCGAGCCGCATAACTGTTGTTGTTGGTCTTGAGTTTGATGTATTTAGGACACACTTCACTCTTCAAACTCAGGTTAAAAACCACAGGTTTTGGGATGTTATAGCATTTTTAAGTAACAACTTTAAATACCAAAGGGCCAAAAAGCTTGTATTCGCTTTCTTCAACATTTGAATTGTGGAGGCCGTTACTTGATGTAGATCCATGATATCCACAAACGAGATATCTACAATATTTATCTCAAGGTAATTCATACCGAGTTATTGTACAGACTTCATCAACTTGAATTCGATTCATTAGATTACAATAATTGATTCAAAATAAGATCAATAATACATAATAAATATACCATCCAATACCGCAAATTAAAGTTTTTTGATCGTGTCACAAAACCGAAAAAAAAATGAACAAGATAAAATCTGATTTAGAGGAACTTGGCATAGATACTGAAATTTCTCTGAAAAATATTCCTAATAACACTCACCTTAAATATTTAGCATCTAACATTATAAAAATGAATCATTAGCACTTTGAACCGAGTAAAGAACAAAATATTTTAAAGGCCATCAAACAAAAATCTCAACTAAATGAAGTTATTTTTACAAAAGCAGATAAGGGTAATACTGTTATGGCTTTAAATAAAAATGACTACCTATTTAAAACTCTAAATTTCATTTCGTCCGGAAACTATACAATTTTAAACAAAGATCGAACTATTACATTCCAGAAAATAATAAAATTGCAATAAATGACGCAAAATCTTTAATTAAAGCAATAGATAAATACAAATTAATTTTACCAAACCTCAACCACCTCAACTGTATTCACTCATCAAATTGCATAAAGTAAATAACCCCGTTAGACCAGTCGTATCTTACGTTACAGCCCCAGCCGTGAAATTGTCGCACTACCTTATAGATATCATTAAAAATTATTGTTCATTCAAATCAAAATTTTCTATAAAAAAATTCTTTCGAATTGATAAATAACATAAAAAACGTTAACCTACCACCTAACGCAAAACTTATTTCGTTTGATGTTGAGAATTTATACCCAAGTGTTCCCCCAGGTGATGTCAAAATATTAATCGAAAACACGTTGAATTCGAATCATGTTAACCACATAATTAAATCAGAAATATTGAATCTGTTGGACGTTTACATTGAACAAAATTATTTTTCTTTCAACAACATCTATTACAGTAGTGAAAATGGTTTGATCATGGGAAATCCTTTGAGTCCACTTTAACAGAGATTTTTATGAATAATATTGAACAGAAAATTCATACACATCCACTCATTTCCAAATTTCTTTATTGGTATAGATATGTTGACGACATCTAAGTATGTTTCATTGAACTACTCGTTAATTAGACTTATTTCTCAATTTCATTAATTCCATCCATTTGAACATTAAATTCACGATAGAAATTGAACAGAACGATTCCATTAATTTTTGGACTTGAAAATCACTAAACGAAATAATAATCATGTTTTTTCGGCCTTTCGTAAACTAACACATATTGATACAATTATACATAACTACTCATTACATCCAATTCAACACAAAGTTGCAGCTTTAAACAGCATGGTACATCGGTTACTCAATTTACCTTTATCAGTAGAAGATTATAATAAAGAGTTAAACATCATCAAACAGATAGCCATTAATAATTCATATAATCCGGATATGATAGATCTAATCATTCGTAAAAAACTGGATCAGAAAGCAATAAATGAAGTATATCCTATTCATAAAGACTTTAAAATATTCAACAGTTTAACATTCTGCGGTTCTGCAAGTACAAATATTAAATCCATTCTGGTCAAACAAAATCTCAATATAATTTTCAAAACTTCTAATTACTTAGGTAAACATATTAAAAATAATAAATCTCGTGTGGAAAAATCAAGAAAATCAGGAAACTATAAACTCAATTGCGGTTCTTGTGATAAAATTTATATCGGTAGGACCTATAGGAGTTTTGGCATAAGAACATCTGAACATAAACGTAGCTTCGATAAAAATAAATCTGATTCAAATTATTCAAACCACTAAATAAAAGAAAACTATTCATTCAATAAAAACTTTGACATATTAGATATAACATCAAAAAGTTTAAAATTAGATCTCCTAGAAGCATTAGAAATAAATAGATACAAACATTCGGACAAGCTTTTGAATGAGCAGGTAGATGTGAATTATTCACCCCTACTTAACTTGTTTAATTAGTTTTTAATTACCTTTCATACTAACTGTACAATGGCTCGGTGTGGATTTTCCTGTTATTCATCCAACTCGTTCTACGATTTGTTTATAATACCATACTCTTCATTCTCTTTGTCATTCTTGATAAAGCTGCTGTGTCAGCGAAACGTCGTCGAATTTTTTCAACTAAAGTGTAGATTAAAGATAAACCTTGTGTTTTTTATCTCATTTATATAATGGATCTACATCAAGTAACGGCCTCCACAATTCAAATATTTAATAAGTAGGTATCACCATCATAGTCACAATGTCTTAACAGACATGTTTTGAACTCGTAAAATGCATTGAGTCGGAGCTGGAACGCTGCTGATACGAAGATTATCAATTGTTTTCGAAATTGTAGCACGCCATCTTTCGCCATTTCGAGTTAGTTCGGTGGATTTTGTAACACTCACACCCATCAACTGTTTCGTTGCATCCACCAAGCGTGTAGGGGAAGGGCCACGCCTTCGCCCATTCGGAGCATGACCTGGGACAACAAGTTTTTCCATATTATCGCTTCTATGAATGTGACCAAAGAACGTCAGAATTCGCGTGAATACAATGGAGGAGAGCCGCTTTGGATTACCAAGTTCATTTAAAATCGAAACATTAGTTCGATGGGCGGCATAAGGAAATCTCAACATTCTCCTCCAAGCACACATTTCAAATGCATTAATGTGAGCGCGATCTACCTTTTCAATTGTCAAAGTTTCAGAAGCATATAGGAATATAGAGAAAAAAAAGAAAATTAGTAGGTAACTAAACTACAAAAATTTATTACGTGATAAAATAACACTCTGCTAGCGGCGAAAGGCGGCTTCATCAGAGGAACGCGAGGTACTTGTCTAAGAAAAGCCGCGTTATCTATTCTTTTCTAGAAATTTCGGGCCGCGCGTTTGACGGGAATATTCGAGACTTGCGTTCCCGCCAATATAAATATTGTGCCTGCAGGAATTGGAGTCGATCTGAATTGAAATTTGAAGGCAATACAACGTCGATACAAAGTTTATTATTGAATAGTACAAAATTAGTGCAGCGAAGAAATCTAAAACGTATCATTTTAATAACGATTAGGAGAAAGAATTTTTCTTTTGTAAGGAGAAGGATAAGTGCATTCATCTTATTTGTCGTGCACCAGTTGCAATACCTAAGCGTGGTAACTTAGAGAGACATCTTAAAACGATTCACAAAAACTACGAAAGGGAATTTCTGACACAGAGTGAATCAAGAAAACGAAAAGTTCGTGTTTGATATTTTGCTTGGAAAAAGAGCAAACCATGTTCACAAGACCATCCAAACAATCAAAAGGTGCTAGCATCGCGTCATTCGAAATATCTCATATATTGGCAAAACACAAGAAACCATTCGAAAATAGATCGGTTGTAAAGGAAGCATTTATTGAAGCGAATGAGACTTTATTTGGATATTTTAAAAATAAAACAGAAATCATGTCTGCTATAAGAGAACTTCCGTTATCTCATCCGACTGTCACAAGGCGTATTGAAGTCATGAGTCAGGACATGGCAGATTACCTAAAACATGATGTCATGAAATGTACATACTTTTCCTTTACAGTTCGACGAATCCACCGATATGACAGACACTGCCCAGCTCAGAATGAAGTATTTTTATTCGGATGGTATTCAATGACATGTTGGCTAAAGAAGAATTTCTGACAATAATTCCTCTGAAGGAGAAAACCCATGGTGAAGATATATATCACGTTTTCTTCAATTTTGTGAAAAACTACAAACTACCAATATATAAATTAGTGTGCATTGCAACCGATGGATCACCAGCAATGACTGGAAACAGAAACGGTTTTATCGCATTGTATCGAGCTAATGAAGATTTCCCTTCAATTTTTTCATTCCATTGTATTATACGACAATAAGTTTTGTATTCAAAAGTTTTTCAAACACGAAGGAAATTATGGACATCACAACAATTGTGAATTCCATCCGTGCACGTAGCTTGCAACGGCGGATCTTTAAGTTGGAAAGGAGTCAGCTTAACACACTGATTTAGTTCTTCACACGGACGTCAGGTGGTTGCGTAGCGGAAAATTCCTTGATACGTTTCAAGATTTATTGGCCGAAATAACAGCTTCTCTAGACGAAAGAGGTGATGACACTCAGATGTTGAAAAACGAAAAATGGCTGACTGATTTGGCATTTTTGACTTACATCACAATGCACTCTAACACCATAAACTTGGAGCTTCAAGGTAAAGGAAAAACTATTATTGAGATGATTAGCGCAGTAAACGCATTAAAAAGTAAATTGCAACTTATAATAGATCAACTGAAAAGAAAGGAACTGAAACGTTTTTCGTCTTTGAAAGAAAGGATTCCTCAGTTGTATTATGATACGTATGAGGCTGAATTATCAAATATTTTGGGACAATATAAATGCGTTTTTATGATTACATTTATGAATTATCCTTTTTATGTAAAAATACTGAGAAATTAGTTACTGAAATAGTAAGTCAGTTTAATATGAACTCATCTACTATTGAAAATGAGTAGGTGTAGATTACATCAGATATACATCTCAAAGCAATAGCATCATCAAATTTCTGGTGTTATATATCTGAAGATAAATATCTGAATCTAAGGCAAATCGTCCTTCAACTGACGGCAATGTTTGGGTCAACTCATTTGTACGAGTCTGCATTTTCTGAAATGAAGATAATTAAGACAAACCATTCGCGACAGATTGAATTAACGCCAACATCTTGATGGCGTAAAGCAGACATCATCAGATGGCTAACGGATAAAAATATTTCATTTGAAGAATGAATATGGTAAAAAAAGAATTATTATCAATTGTAAATTTACATAAAAATAATAAAAAAATTATAAAATTGACGAAATATCAAAAAACAGTAAAGTTAGTATACTCCGCCTACGAATTGAATGCGATTGAATCAATATGGCACTGGTGAAGGGTTAATTGGTTAGAAAGAGCATTAGTTTTTGGACAAAATACGACGAACTTCATTTTAACAGTGCAATTGGAAGTGTTACAACTGGAAAAATTTTATAGACCACGTAATCCAAAAAGGAAATAAAATGTGTGAACTGGATTATATAATGGATGCCTTGAAGATACATCATCAGAAGATGAACTGTAAATATTTTATGGAAATATTGCAGCTTAAAATATATACGAGCATTTTGACAAGCACTATTTTAATTTTTATAATTTTAAAGTGCAGAAAGAAATTGAATTTAGTACTAGACGTTTCATTCAGATATTGAATTATTTATAAACATTGTTCAACGTGCTGTTAGGTAATGTTAAAACTCAGATGAAAAATTTAGCTTACGTCTACTATTATATAATATTCATTTCCATAATTCACTGAAATTATTGAACGATCTGAAATATCATAAACAGTATTTATTTGTTATATATTTTAATGTATAGAATTGAGCGTAAGTTTAGTATGCATAAAATTCAAGAAATTATTATTTTTGGTAAATGCAACTATCTAGATAGTCACATCAAATTATTATCGTTTGAAATACATTAGTGTTCAATTAATTCAATTTTTATTCTAGAAGAGAACCCTAAAACACATAGTCGTCTACGTTACTGACTGCAAATTTTTGACGTATAAATGAAACATTTTATCTAAAACGATGACAGCAATGTTCGTAAGCAACAAAAAAGACAGAGAACGTCGAAGCCAAGTAGGTGTGTTCTTCCTTGAGATTTGTACGAGGGTTTCTATCGAAGATCCGGCAATAAATTGGTGCCTGGTCCGAGACAAAATCATAGAAACTACATATATCCTCTAATTTTACGACGTACCACATTACTAAGGGATTTTCATACTCAAAGCGCTTTTTTTACTCTAAGTCTTCACTATATAGACTTTAGTGCTCAGATATCCTAATATTGAAAGTTCTACCTATATAAAGTTTATTACAATTTCCACAAGAGAGTTTATGAACACCTGATTTGGTTTCTCAATGAATTTTAGGTTGAAGTTTTCAATATATCCTCCCAGTGATCTGTCGGTTATGAAAGCTATATTCTCATTATGAGATGAGAAGAATCACCTTGAGTTGAAATCGGGTTACCAATAGAAATTAATATATTATATTTTGATTAGACTCTTTGACAATGGAAAAACCTGATATATTGCATGTTGATTATATTTACAAGGAAGGAAACTGTCAATCATACTAGAATTCTAACCATTATGGTCTAATTTTTGTTTTATAGTATTGAGCTCTTTCAAGAAATTATTTCCTGACATTAGTATCGTAGTGAGTCTATGTATCATTTGTAATGAGCAACCATTTTATGTTGATATGGATTTGCGGAAGAACTGTTAATGGTTATGTAGGTTTGGAATGATTTATAGAAAAAGAAAAATCATGTCTGTGGTCAATTTAGTTGAATCCAGAATATTAATGGAATTCCAAATTTCATCAACCAAATTCCAAATGAAGTTATATAAGGGTGAGTTGAATTCACCTTATTATGAAGGAACTATTTTTTGTGTCTTGTTATCGTGAAGCAACAAATTATGTCATCCACATATCTAATTATAATTATGAAATATTTTCTCAATGTTATTCTCAAAAATTTCTGCTAATAAAGTACTGGGAGGTTTGACCATCATTCAGCTGTTGTTGCTCTCCGAAATTCAATCAATGAAATATAATGTTGTTCCGAACATACTTCTGAAAGATTTCATAAGTTCTTGATGTAAAATGGAAAGGACATTATTCTGCAGAGCTTGGTTGATGAATTTCAATGGATCATGAGATGGAACTTAGTGATCAACTACATCCGATGTAGTTTTGCATTATATGGTAGTACAGTATGTTGAATTCATTCTTCTATTAGATCTATTCAGATCTACTAGGTTATAGTTAACCTCTACAATAGTTATCCACTCCATGATTCTTTTGAATCGATTAACGAAGCTCTGCAGGATAATGTGGATACATGGATAACACATAGGTAACTGGTTTAACGATCAATTTTTCTCGGAGCGGTACCACTTCCGGTTATTCCGGACATCGACTACAACCTTGCTATTTGTTACGGTCTACTTTTTAAATTTTTTTTATTGAAAAGCATCTTTTTTCAAGCATCTTTTGCTGACATTTGTTCAATCTAAAATTAACCTCCATCGAGCTATGATTTCTTTTATCAAAATTTTTGGAATGATCTGAAATAATCTTCCTTGCCCGAAGCAATTAACATAGATTTGAGTTTACAAATTACAACGAGGAAAATTAAATTTTTTTGGCTACGTACTTTCCGATGTACTCAAACATCACTTGTCAACTCTATAAAACTTAACTGTCAAAGAAAGAATCGTTTTTCAAATCTTACCTAATTGTTTTTTACTCTATTTGAACGGTGTTTGGAATAAATATTGATTGGATCAGGGTACTCTATACCTGAAATGGCCTGTTTTCATTATATTCACAATTTGTTCAAAGTTATTTTGGAAAATTAAATCACTGTGCTGTAGAACGTAGAAACAAAGAAACACTTCCAATGGCAGTTTCTATTTTCCACAATATCCTCAGTGGGGTTCTATAAATTTCGGCCTCAGTTTGACATTTAGAAATTATTTGAAAGAAGCAATGACATTAATTTCGTATGTGTATAGTTTCTTTCGTTAGATAACATGGTGAATAAATACTCAAATCAGAATATCATGAATTTATTCATCATTCATGATCAATGTCAACAAATAATAAGTCGAACTGACAGAATATTAAACGAAAAGTACCCGAATTCACAATTCATTCAAAAACAATAATTCGGAAAATTACAAATAAATTTTGTCGTTTATGAAATACATAAAACTGACATGAGTAGCGGTTGCTGAATATAAACGATAAAGATGTCCGTTTTGACGACATTGATCATGAAAAATATAATTATACAGAAACCGTAAACATTATCAACGCAGTGAAATTGAAATCAAGTTAAATGTTAAAATCGACCACCATTGTGGTCTAAACTCCGTTCTTTAGGTACCTGTATAGATAAAAATCTAAGGAGGCAAAATTCGAAAGCCAATTCCATTGATCCAGCATTTTTATCCTTCTGTTGCCAAACAAGCTGGTTAATTCTTCCGATACCTGATGTGACTACATCCAGGCATCTGGGTTGGCCTTGTCTGCGAGGTCTTACCTAGGACTACCAATTCAATAAGTAGGAGGAATTTTCACCTCCCCAATGCACTTGTTTTGTCTAATTAAAATATATCCCAAAAAAATACAATATTTTAACTTACTGATAATTAAACCGAACGTGACCCATTGAATTTGAAAGCGAAAAGAAAAAAACAGGAACAAGAAAACAAGAAAAGAATCAGATAACGATAATGTTGAAATATTTAGGAGAAATCGAAAAAAGAGAGAAAGAACGTGAACTTGAAAGATGAAATTACTTACCCCGAATTATTAACGGGTGAACTAACATTCCGCTCTTCAAACTTGAGATTCAGTTAATAAAAGCACATTTTCTTAATCTATTGGAGATTCTTTTTCAAACCTTCCATTTCTTAACTTTCACAAAAACCATCAACTTCCTTGAGATAATATCGGAGTCAAAATTAATAAATTAAATTGACAAGAATCATCGGAAAATTGAAAGGGAACCAGGAAATAGAATACTAGGGAAATTATGGAGAGGGTAAGGACAACGGAGTCGTATATGAGATCAGGGTATAGTTTCATCGGAGCAAAGGAAATGAAAGTTAGGAATTGAAGAATGATAAAAGCAACATGTAAAGTGCAGTAAGCACGTTTTACGGGTATAAGCAATTCGTATTTGAAAAGAAAGTTTGACAATTTAAATTTATTGAGTTGATGATTTTCAAGGACTCTATATATAAAATAGCATCGAAAAGTACGTTGTCCAAAAAAAACTAGTTTTTCGTTAAACTGAAAAAGAAATATTAATTTTACACAAAACTGAGACAATTTTTGTGAGCAAAGAAAAATCATAGCTCAATGGTTATCAATTTCAGATAAGACAAATCTCAACAGAAGATCCTTGAAAAAGGATGCCCTTCAATAAAAAAAATTAAATAGTACACCATGCTACTTGAAACAACAGAGTTGTAGTCGATGACTCTTATAACCGGATGTGGTGCCACTCTGAGAACAATTGCGAATTTTATATATTTGAAATTTGAGATTGATGGATAAACCCGTTCCCCAGACACTTTCAATGAAACACCCTATATTGATCAGTATTAAATTCAATTTAGTTTGAACCAATAGATTGAAATTTTATTCGTTCAAGAGCATTACGTACTCAGGGTTATCAGTACTTAATCTGATATCTGAAAATTTGTATCATGAAAATCATTTTTTTTAAACCACAAAAGTATGCTCTGTTGGGTAAGACAAGGTTCAAATCGGCATGCAGACCGCAATAATGACCTAAAATAATTACAAATATTTCACCATTTTAGTGCCAACGGAAAATCCAATATGTTTTATAAATTTGTGCATGCATAAACATAAAAACATCAACTTATGTTCAGTACATTCCTCAAAATTAAATCTTCTTGTGCGTTTCATTTATCAATATTTTGAAGAGTCTATATCCTCCTCTATGTCATAAAAAATTTAAACCATTGATGGAAAACTCACCGTTGATGTAATCAAGAAGGGCATTCTGCAGCTCATTAAAACTTTATCGTATTTCTCATCCGTGTTGTTGTCTTCATAAAGTTTGAATGCAGTAGCGTCCATCAATATATTCATGAAAGCATAGAAAACTGTCAGCAATATATTAATTCCGAAGATAGAATTGAAGTTTTCGCATATTTCACAAATTTTTTCGTGAAGAATAATCACGTTTCGTATGTTCCTTACTGGTTCGTGAGAATTATTAGAATACCTTTTAATTTTATGGTTTCTCGAATGTTCATAATTATTGAAGTGTTTTTGTTTGTCTAACAGCTGATCCGTAACAGCAGGAATATGGAACTTAATGCATTGTAAAATACCAAATAATGTGATACTATTCAAGGTTGCCGTGATTGAGTAGAATATTCCCAAAAAATAAATGAGGCATACCACAAAGTCTGACGATGTCCACCACACGTAAGCATCATACATCATTATCGCCACAACAAACCCTAGATATGAGCTGCTGGTATAGAAGAAATCTTTCCCTTCCATCCAAGATATCATCGAAGTATTTTTTAATTCCCACAAATTTTGGAAAAATTCTTGATAGGAATCCATTTTGAAAAAAGTTAACTTGATCAAAAGAAATGTCACCAAGATATGAACTCCTATCTCATAAAATATAATCAGAAACAACAATATTGGATCCATGTTCTTTTGAAAATTATCAAAAAACTCACTATGTCCAACCATTAACCAAACAATAGTTAATGTTGTCATCAAAGAAAATAACATACAAACGAATTTGTAAGTCCTGAATGAACGACAGTTTCTGTAAGCCAACGGCGGGAGGCACATGAAGATATTGCACATTTTAATAAGGTTGTGAATACAGCTCCCATTACTAACAACCATTGTTGACACCGTTAAATTGTATAAAATTTTTCCACATAGTATTCGTTTTCTATGACTTAATTCAGGCCTATATAATTCACTCGATAATACAAACTAGCACTGCATAATTTATAATTCACTAATCGATTAGAATAGAGATGTATGTACATGGTAATGTATTACACTATATAAAGAAATTTGTTTCCTATATCAATTACTTACTCTATAACCGAGGTTCGACTGGATATCAATAATTTGGTTCGGTTTTTGTTATGAGAATAAAAAAAATTTCACTTTCTGAAAGGCCCATTGAAAGTATCTGGAGAACGGGTCAATCGAACAATTTCAAAGTTTTTGTTTAGAACGAATGGATACTGATTCATAATTAGCAATTATTTCAAATGTCATCAATCATAATCCGCGAAATTATCGCAGTATTTTTTCCTGGAATGGGCGAATCTAATACACCACATGAGTAGGCGCCTGGAAGAAATTGAGGTGTCTGTTTACTCGCTTCTTGAACAGGGCCAAATTGTAGGATGTTGGACAGAAGCGAGTTCCACAGTTCACTCGTCCTGTAAACGAAAGAATTTTTACAGAGAGAGTCTTTCAGCTCCTTGGAGCATCTTAAAACAGAGAAAGGTCAGCAACTTGTCTTCTGGTAGCCAGCGGTTGGAGATCGCGGGTGAAATTCGGGTTGTTGATGAGGCGTACAGCCCGTTTTTGCAAACTATGTATATATATATATATATATATATATATCTGCTCTTTGGTTTCACCGTTTCGCGGGGCGTTGGTGAGGTAGCCTCTGTTTCGGTTCGTGGGGGGGCGCAGTGATATTTATATTATTGCGTTCGCTCCAACGAATTGAGATGAGTAGGTAACGGCATGTCCTTTTGTTACGAGTGGGTAGGCAACACTGACGAGGTCAAATGAGTCCTGAACTGCAGTCTTTTGCTCAAATTCATTACATCTGACCGAGCTTTGCCACTGCTTTGTGACCCTGGTTGACGATTATTATGGAGGGGGGAACAGAAAACCAGCTCTTTCAGGGAAGGATATTTAACTTTCCACAAAAGGTTAAATATTGTTCCTTGAATAAAATTTTTCATTATGTCTACACAGATAGTGATAATTTCTCGGGTTATGATTGATGAGATTTGCAGTATATTTGGTTGACAACTAGACATGAATAAGATGAGTTGGTCGCTCGACAGATCACTTTCTTGCAGACACTACTTGTAGCGTTGCGGCGAATAGTCGGACTAGTGTGACTTCTTAAGGTTTTCTGTTTATCTACTCTTCGTTTTCAGGGTTCCCTGATGGCGATGGTGGTTAGCCTCTGTGTCGATCCGTTAGAGGGCGCAATAACGTATACATGTTTTGTAGACTTGGAGAGAATTATGTTTACAGTTGAGTCGAAATTTTGTATTTTTCATTGTGAAACAACGGATTGAGATGAGTGGGTGACGGTCTGGCCTGATGTTGTGAGTGGATAGGCAATACTGACGAGATCAAATGAGTCCGAAACTGTATTCAATTGCTCCTACTACCGAGCCGTACCACTGCTTTGTGGCTCTGGTTGACGATGATTTTGGAGGGTGAATCAGAAAACCAGCTCTTTCAGAGAAGGATGTTTTACTTACCACGGAAGGTTGAATATTGTTCTTTGAAAAAAATCTTCAGTATGTTCACACATTTAGCGATAATTTCGCAGGTTATGATTGATGAGATTTGCAGTATATCTAGTTGACAACCAGAAATGAATAAGGGGCGTTAGTCGCTCGACAGATCGCCTTCTTGCAGACACTGTTTGTAGCGTTACGGTGAATAGTCGAACGAGTGTGACTTCTTGAGGTGTTCTGTTTATCTACTCTTCGTTCTCATATTTTCCAGGTGGCGATGTTGATTAGCCTCTGTGTCGATCCGTTGGAGGGCGCAATAACGTATACATGTTTTGTAGCGCTTCAACGGATTGAGATGAGTAGGCAATACTGACGAGGGCAATAGTCTGAAACTGCAGTCTATTGCTCCTATTCATGACATCTGACCGAGCTGTACCACTGCTGTGTGGCCCTGGTTGATGATGATTATGGAGGGTGGATCAGAAAACCAGCTGGAAGGAATGTTTAATATTTTTTCAACTTTCCAGGGAAGGTTGAATATTGTTCTTTGAATAAACCTCTTCATTATAGCAATTATTTTCCGGTTATACCAGAAATGGTACTTTTTCGAATGACATAATAATTTTTTATCTTTTCTCAAGCATTTATTAGTTTATATCACTCCTTCTCGAAATAGGGAGGCAATTTTTCCAACTAATTTTAAAACCTGCAACCCTTTTGGAAGGATCCTCTATGAGAACTTATTTGAAAACATCAACTTCCTGCCATTCAGTTTTCCAAAGATCAACAGCCTTCACCCGTGTTCGCAAAAAGTCAAACGACCAAATAGCTTTCCTAGATTTCAATCTCAGGTAAGGTGGATTTTGAAGATCGTGTATTATCGGAAAAACTTTTGGAAATGAGTGATACCCTGTCGCTATTGCACTAGCAATAGCTTGTCTGTTTATGTTGTGTTAGTGTCGTGTGTACAAGTAGAGTACCAGAAAATTTTTCTGCTTATCAGCTTCCTTCTCTCATTCTCATCTTGCACTCCATGATTTCCAGGACTTGTTCACGACGACAAGGGTGGAAAGGAAGTGGGTTTGGGACAGGAAAAAATCAATGTAAAAAGAAAAACTAGCTGAAAAATATCTCATCAAAAATACCTAACTCTTATATGTCTAAACTCTCATGAATCTAAGAACTTAACTAATGCTCGTCTGTTTTTCAACAGGGAACATATCATACACCTTTTGGAAATGAAGCCCTACGGGAGTGTAGCCCTTGCTTTATCTAAGAGCTTAACTAATGCTCCTCTGGTTTTCAACAGGGAATATCTCATACACCATGGGAATAAATCCCTAAGGGGTGCAGCCCTTGATTTATCTAAGGACTTAAGTATTGCTCCTCTGGTTTTCAACAGGAAAGTTCTCATACACCATAGAAAAAAGCCCTAAAGGGGTGCAGCCCTTGATTTATCTAAGAACTTAACTAATGCTCCGCTAATTTTCAACAAGGAACATCTCATACACCATTGGAAAAAGCCCTAAGCGGGTGCAGTACTAGCCTTATCTAAGAACTTAACTAATACTCCGCTGTTTTTCAACAGGGTTCATCTAATAACCATTCGGAGGTTTAACCTATAATAACCTCAAGATTCAAAACTAATATCCTAAATAGACTTGAAGTTCTGTACCCAATTAATGAAAACATCTGAAACGGAATGAATTTCTTGAAAAATTGGTAAACAGCACAATCGAGGACTGAATGTAATATTGTTTCTTTAGCTGCGCCACATATTCATGCCGGACTTTCTACAGTATTCCACTTGAACAACATACTATTAATACGACCATGTCATGTCCTCAGACGATTGAATGTACAAAAATTTTTCCTATTTATATCGAAACCTGCAACCCTTTTGGAAGGATCATCTATGAGAATTTTATTGAAAACATCAACTTCCTGCCATTCAGTTTTCCAAAGATAAACAGCCTTCACCCATGTACGCAAAAAGTCAATCGACCAAATAGGTTTCCTAGATATTGATCTCAGGTTAGGTGGATTTTTAAGATCCCAAGATGATTTAAGAGCTAATTTCCTTCGAATATGGGAAGGAATTATATTACAAATAACCGGAAGCCATGGGGTAGCAGTTGAACTGATACATCCACTTATAACTTTCATAGAACAGTTCAACTGAGAATCAATCTTATTGACATGAGCACTATTCAACCACACCTCACAGCAATATTCTGCTGCTGAATATACTAAAGCTAAAGCAGAAGTTCGCAAAGTAGAGACTTCGGCACCCCAATTAGATCCAGTTATTATATGTAGTATATTGTTTCTTGTTTTCAACTTCTGACATAATTTATCAATATGAAATTTGAAAGCTAAAGAACGATCTAGCTTTACACCAAGATATGTTGGAGTGAAATTATGAGTTAATAGTGATTGATTACTATGTAAAAGTTGATCATTACGAACAGCTACAAAAACAGATTATCACCTATTACTGTGATCTTTGAATTTGATTAGAATACGAGAACTAATCCTCGAATCTCTTCATATTCTTTTGCTATTCTTCTACAAGTGATCAAAAGAAAAATTTTATCTTTTACCTTTCACTAGAGGGTACTATCACTCTTTATTTGAGGCATTATTGTGAGTGTACGTAACTGTATTACCTTAAGTTGTGCTTCTGTTACTTCGTCTCGTTTTATTCATCATTGTACCATGCACATTCATTAGTCTCAAGTTCTAGTCTTTTTTCCATTATCTTCTTGATTTTCGAGTAGTTTTATCTTTTTATTAGTTCATCTGTCTGTTATTTTTCTATTGTTTTGATTCATATCTCATGACTTATATGTTCATTCCACATATATGAAGGTAAACGAAGTTCAATTCTCACTACTTTATTGAGTGCTATCTGCAACTTTTGTATTTCATTATGTTCTTTTAGGAGCCAAACATTCTTTCGAAAAAGTACTGGGAATTGGTCAATCAAACTCAAATCATTTATTTTTCATCCAAATTAATTGAATCGTCCTTAAAATAGGTGTCTTCCGAATCAATACATTTACCCCAATTTAAACGCTTTTTGCATAATACTATCTATGTTCAATTTGCTTGAACCTATCAAGCATGGGTTTTACTGCGCATGCTGGTTCTTATAGTAGAAGTTCCCATCTAGTTTGATTCCTAAATATTAAATTTCATTATCCTTCTGTTTAGTTCTCTTCCAGTTTAGTTTATTAATAAAACTTACTGCTTGCGATTTCTTCTGTTTTACTTTTATCCTGGATTTTTCGAAGTAATTCCTTAACTTATTTATGTCCTCCAGTAATCTGTTTGTTTTTATTGGATGCGTAAATAATTGTGTCGTCTGCGAATTGAGTATATTACTCTATTGCTTCCAGGTATCTCTCCCTTTATATGTTGACGAGCAGCGGAGATAGAATTGATGCTTGCGACACGCCTGTTCCTAATTTCTTCAATTCCGACGTGATATTGTAAATTCTGGCTAAGTAAATTATGTTCTCTGAGTATTTTCGGATAATGTTGACGAGCATTCAAGAAAACCATGCAGTAATTCGTATTACGTTTAGTCCAACGTCTTGTCAATATCCATTAGAAGAGCACCAGTTTTAGTTGATACATCCTTTATGTCTTCAGAGTTTTTCTTTCCAGGTGGAACGTTGAGTAATCTCTTTTATTCCAGAAGCTCTTGGGTCTTCTATGAAACTTATTGTCATATTGCCTACAGCTGGTAGCGAGCTGATTGGCCTGTATATGCATGCTTTCTTTCTTGATTTTTCTAGCTTGAATATCACTACTGTTTCTACTATTTTCTCTTCTTCCGGAATGCATTCTGGTTTTAGTATTCATATTCATATTTCTACTGTTTCACCGATTGCTGCCACTGGTAGAGTATGGATTGCCTGGATTCTGATCCCATCGGTTTCCGATTATTTCTTTGAGTAACGATTTGATAGTATCTATTCAACCTCTTTCTTTGAACTGTCTTCTACTTACTCTCATAAATAGAGGGTTTCTCAAAGTGGGTACGCGAACCCCAGAGGTTCGCCATTCGATGGCAAGGGGCACGTGCGCGACAAGATTTACGTAATTGTGGCTTGACAACTGGCAGGCAAACATAATATTTTCAACCCCTTCATGCGGTTAGCTAGTTAAAAACAGGGTCTTTACGCAGAAGGTGTCCAAGTTATATATCCAGTTCGCAACCTGCACAAACTTTATTTACTCAAATTGCATCTACTTCTGCTGAAAATTCAGCTTTAAACGAAAATTCTGCAAAATCGAGAAAACAAGAAAAGCAATATTTTCATCGGCAAAAGAAAAGAAATATGACGAAGGCTATCTCAAAATTGTATTTACGGACAAAAAAGAATCTGAGTACCCAGAGCCATAGTGTGTAATATGTTCAGAAGTTCTCGCAAATAGCTCGATGAAGCCATCATTGCTGCGAAGACATTTGGAAACAAAACATCCGCAGTACGTAGACAAACCTATAGATTTTTTTTTCGAAAAAATAAGGAGTTGGCTTCTTCGAAAAAAAAATGAAAACCGTCTTGGCTACTAATTCTGAATATTTAGGTGCATCTTTTCTTGTGGCATATAAAATTGCAAAGACCGGCAAGCCATACAATTTTGCTGAAGAGTTGATTTTACCAGCTGCTAAAGATATGTTCAGTTGTGTATTGGGAGACAAATTTTCGACATTGTTGGATAAGATACCACTTTCAAATGATAGAATTTTACGTTGCATTCACGAAATGGCACACAATGTTGAAAATCAACTCGCACAACGATAACAAAATAATTATTACGCGATTCAAGTTGATGAATCAACAGATATTAGTGGATTAACGAATTTTCTTGGGTTTGTTAGATATGTGTTTAAAAATATATGTGAAGAAGATTCTCTATTTTGTAAGACCTTGGAGTTTACGACGAACGGAAAAGATATTTTCAACGTTATTAAAGATTTTATTGAAAAACATAGTACTGATTGGACAAAGTGCGTTGGCATATCTACTGACGGTGCAAAGGCTACGACAGGAAGGATATCTGGATTGATATCAAGGATTAAAAATCTCGCTCGTGAGGTCAAGAGTATGTATTGTGCGTTGCACAGAGAAGCATTGGCGAGGAAGAAAATACCTGATCATTTAAAAACAGCACTTTCAGAGGTCGTGAAAATAATAAATTACATAAAAGCGCGTCCGCTAAATTCAAGACTTTTCGCATTATTATGCTGAGACATGGGTAGTGGACATGTTTGATTACTGGTACACTGTGGTACGCTGGTTGTCAAAAGGAAAGATATTAGCTGGGTTTGTTGAACTTCGTCGCGAAATCTATATACTTTTATATACTTTTGAAAAAACGGTGACTTCGACCTTGAATTACGATTTGAAGATGAAACCTGGCTTAAAAGAGTAACTTATTTAGGTGACATTTTTTCTTGTCTCAATGAAACGAATGCTTCGATGCAAGTTTCCACGTGTAGTGTATTTACTGTGCAGGACAAAATAAACGCACTTATAAAAAAATGGCGTTTTGAAAAACCTGCTTGAGATCAAATATATTTGAATGTTTTCCTCTTTTGTATGAATTTATCACGACGAACGCCTTATCTGTGGATTCCGAAGTAAGTACTGAAATAGTTCGACATCTTTCTCAGCTCTTCGACGAACTGAAAAGGTACTTTTTGGATATTAACAATGATAAAGATGGCTGGAATCGTAACCCGTTTACGGTCACGAACGAGAGCATAAATTCTAGTTTGAGTATCAAGCAACAAGAGTCATTATTAGAAATGTCCGTAAATGAAACTCTTCAAGCTGATTTAAAAAGGATGTTTTTGGGCAGCTAGACAGGCAGAGTATTCCGAACTCTCACGCAAAGCGGTGAATTACCTTTTACCCTTTGCCACAACTTGTTTATGTGAGAGTGGGTTTTCACACCTGGTCATGATAAAAACTAAATTCCGAAATCAACTTGATACAGAGTCAGAATTAAGGTTAAAATTGTCCAAAATTACTCCTAACATTAAATCCATTTGCGACAAGAAACAAGCACACCCATCACATTAATATTTGAAAGACATTTCTCTTGGCTCTTTACGTGTTACCTTTTATTCAAATAGAAACCTTATTTTCTTCAACAGTCAATTTTATTATTTTCTGGGAGGGGGGTGTACTTAATTAGTTAGTAAGGGGTTCGCTGTCACCTGGAAATTTTAACAGGGGATCATGAAGCCGAAAGTTAGAGAAACCCTGCGTCTTTTGCATATACCTTTTCCGCTAGAATTTGGATATCCAAAGGATGAAACCATAATTTACTCCGTTTCGATGTTTCATGGTTTATTTTTGTCAGATGTCTGAACTTTCTTAAGTTTTTCGAGTATAGTAAACTGAAATCGTTCTCGATAGAGTCGAAATGATCGGGCATTTTTTACATCATGTATTTATTTTATTCTCTTGCTTTTCGTCTTTCATGCATATTTATCCTCCGCAAAAATGAATCGACACGAAACAATAACAAGAATGAGCAGATAAGTACCTAGTCTGTGATAATTTCTCGTTGATAATTGTGAATGACATCGATTATGATTCTATGAAGATTGCTCAGTGATTTCCAATGGTACGTACCAATTTTCAGTCTTTTTTCATCCAAATTACAAAATAGTGTGAGGTATTCGAACTGAAATAGTGACCAAAATATTGTCTAGGACAAAGATATGTTATCATCAACTCAAACACTGGAATTGGAAATGTGAGTTTACTTCTAGAATTTTTCGATAATTTCTTTTTTTAAGGAAAATACAGCGTTTTAGGCAATACTTATTAAGCGGAAGGTACCTGAATTGAAAGAATAATCGATAGTCGAGGAAACGAAGCATTCAACCTACCAATTTTTCCCAGCAAGATCAATCGCTATGAAACTTTTTGCATTCGTTTTGAAAAAGCATCAGAAAAGTTTGTGAACTTAATCTGGAGTGGTAATATGAAAATTGCATTTTCTGCATAAGAAAAATGCATTTACCAAAGTGCATATAATATGAAAAATTTGCAACTAGGAAAATAACGACAGAAATGGGTTTTAATTTGTTACTCGGGGATTTTTGAGGTCGCTGAACACGAATACGATAACGGCGATGGTCTTTCAGCTACCTGGTGCCTACAGTGCACCTCGTCCCCTGGAGTTTTATGTTTATTTGTTATTAAAGGTTTTCACGGAAGTGTGGTATCAAATAATAGTTGAAATAAGATTTCTTGAGTATAAATACCAAAATTTTTTTTATTAATCAAAAAAATATGGTCAACAAATAAATAGTCGTATCATTCAGACTTGGTTCTTCTTCATCCTCTTCTGCATCAGATTGATTTGCTTCAAAGTTTTCCATATTCGTGCAATTAGAGCCAGCACAATATTTGCATGCCAAATTGCAAAGTAAGCCTTTATTCCTAAATCCACATGAGTCTTTTTTGCATCTGCAAAATATTACGCTCAATACACTTGTTGGACCAGGAAGCTGTGTCATCTTTACTGGATGATAGGAGTTTTCCTTGAGCATCCATCCCCAGTCTGTAACATTTAAAACTCCTTTTCCGTACAACCAAGTCTGAACTTGTAAATAATCTCTTTTCAGATGTTGTGTGAAAGCATATAGCGTTGGCAGAATTCTGGCAATGTGAATAGGTTTTTGTTTCATTGAAATCGATAAACAATTATGAGTTACCGCTTTTTTTCACGGAACACCCATATACCACATAAAAATCACTTAAAATCGAATGGGGAGTAATAATCTCAAATAAAAAAGATTTACTATTGAAATAAGAGGATCGGAAGCTACTTTCGGTAGAACAAGAAGAGGAAAAATGTTGATGGTGAGAACATACTCGAAAAATTCCGATAAATCTCTTTCTATCTATTCCTGAGTTATTTTTACTGTCCCGTTACGTACGTTCCGGCAGGACAACTTGTGTGCCATGTCATTAGGATTCTTCGAAATTATAGTTGTTGGAGGGATGTTTACGATCTGATGAATTGTTTCAATAGATACTTGAACTCAAAAATGCATTTTTCACAATTTATTGATGGAGTTTACAATCACATAAAACTAAATACTGGTATTTTTTATTTACATGTATTTAATTTCACTAAGTTTCATCGTATTGACAGTTTTCAGAGGATTTTAAACAATCTGTAAAATCTTTAACAATAATTACTTAACCTACTGTGCAACAAATCAAAAAGGCATGAATATTTCCATATACAGGGTGATTTTTTGAAAACTGTTTCCTAATCAACATAAAAGAAACACTACTTTTTGGTAGAACTTTATTCAAGAATAAATGTGCTCAACACACCTTATTAACACCTTCCCCCTCTTGTGACACAGCAAATATCTTCCTGAGTACAGGGTATCACATTTTCGACGTCTTAATACGGCAGCTAAGCGAATAACACCATATACAAAAAAATGACCCCCTCATTTTCGTCCTTAATTTTCTTTGAAAAGTCATTGGTTGAAACGAATCGACCTTGCTTCTTTTGTTTTAGAGTTCATCCGGTTTTCTCGATTTTCCGAGATTTCGGCGTATGCCATTATCTTAGTTGCTGCCAATGTTAGGTGATAACAATTATAACATTCT
Source organism: Cryptolaemus montrouzieri (assembly GCA_013387265.2). Classification (NCBI taxonomy): domain Eukaryota; kingdom Metazoa; phylum Arthropoda; class Insecta; order Coleoptera; family Coccinellidae; genus Cryptolaemus; species Cryptolaemus montrouzieri. The sequence goes on along the minus strand of JABFTP020000185.1, from coordinate 28,042,883 downwards.
GGAAGCACTCTTTTGAGTAGAATAAAGGGACAAATTCAATTTTTTTATATAGAATTCATGCATTTTCGCGTCATGAAGTAGTCCCCAATAAACTGAATTTTTCATGACTTTGTAATTTTTTAGCCCTGCAACAATTTTTGAGATAGCTTCTATGAATGGTTCACAAAAAATGACCTTTAAATTATGTCTATTCATATCATAGCGATTGAACTGCTCAGTTATAATCCTTTAAGAACATTTAACTAACAAAATAGATAAGGCGAAGAGAAAAATTAGTTACGATCCGATTTAATGTTGAATATATTTTCAATTCAAACAATTATGGGTGATTATTTTGGTTGGTAGCTTTCGTCATTTAGATAAATTACATCAATTCGCAGATGTCGTGAGTCCACTTCAAAATTCAGGAGGTTAAAGCACAATTTTTTCAAGAAAATTGAACTTGCTGGAGAAATACATTCTGTCAAAAAAGTAACGGTAATGATTATTTAAAAAATCTGCCTGAAACGACTGCCAAAATTTCTCTTGTTGCTAAATTGGCACAACTATTTCTATACTGACGCGGAGTTTGAAAGTGATCTATCATTTATTTTGCATGAAATGCCCGATTTTGTCAGTTCTCACAAGTGTGTTCTTCACAATGGATAAATATTTCGAACAAAGAATTTGTCTCTAATTTTGTATTTTTGATGAAATTTCATGTGCCGAATCACTGATAACATTACAGAAGGCTTACGGTGAATCAACTTTATCAAAAACACTTGAAAATGAATGATGCAGTGCATTCAACAGCGGCTGAGATGCGATTTGCCTCGCTCTGGAGGGCCATAAACCACTTGAACTGAAGTTAACATCGATAAAGTGAAGAGAATGGTAGGAGAAGTACGTCCAAAATGACACAGTGTTTTATCAATTATCAATAACTTTTATATTATTCGTATTAGGAACATACAGTGTGTTCCAACGAAAATTTGACCCCCCCTATAACTCCGAAATGAGTAACATTAGCGAAAAACACCAAGACACGACGGTTTTTGTTTCGAGGGGGAGCATTTTTCGAAATAATTCGAAACTTGTCAGATCAACCCCTACCCCCAGCAACCCTAATTTCGAAATTCATCATAAGGAATAAGGGTCGAGTGGCACCTTACTGTAAAGGTCTGTCAATTTTCCATTCTGATTTGTCATTTTAGAATTTTAAATTAACATACAGGGTGTCCCAACCGAGGGTAAAGTTGAATTCCTGCAAATCCTAAATACTAAATGAAATCGATTTATTTTGGCATAATGCAAGCGCAGGTTTATGCTCGGTCTAGAAAAACGACCTACACTTGTGAATTTGGAGTTGGTGCAATCAACCCCTATTTCCAGCATCCCCAACTCAAAAATCATTCGATCTAAAATAGGTCAAGTGGCACCTCGTTGGAAAGGTATTTCAATTTTCTCTTCGAATTTGGTATTTTCGAAATTCAGAATCAGCATACAGGGTGTCCTGGAGCAGGAACACTGAAAACCCAAATAACTTTTGAAACTGGTTCATTTCGGTATAATACGAGAACATGTTTATGTTTGATTCGAGAATAAGACTCTCTTGCGTGAATATGGAATTTTGCAATCAATCTCTTCCATTCAGCATCCCCAACTCAAAAAATCATACAAGTGATTACAGGTTGAGTGGCAAAGTTCCAGAAAGATTTTTCTATTTTCTGAATCACTGAGGCATTGGTTTCAGTTTGGCAATCGAGGTTTTCTGGCGTGAGGATCAGGATGAGGGATGATGGAGAAACTGATTGGATGTTCATCTAAACAGGAAAACGAGATTTATTGAACTTGTATTCAATTGAAAACAAAAACTAACTTGATTATTACAACAATTGTTCAAAATGACCTCCGCCCACCTCCATACAGTTATACAGACGATTTTCGAACTCTCTTCTCACATTAGCGAAAACTTCAGGAGTCAAAAGTCGGCATTCTGTGATAATCCTCATCCGCAGCTCCTCCAGGTTTTCTGGTCTTGTGGCATAAACTCTAGATTTTAGATGGCCCCACAAAAAAAATCTAGGGGATTTAAATCTGGTGACCTGGCTGGCCACTCAACAGGTCCTCTTCTACCAATCCACCTTCCTGGGAAATTTTCGTCTAAATATTGGCGCACCCGAGCATCATAATGCGGAGGAGCACCGTCTTGTTGAAAACGCATTTCGTCCTCAGAAAGAGTTGGATCGTTCTGTAAAATTTCTGTCAATCTAGGATGTATGTGTTCCTCTAACAACTGTAGGTAGCCATTTCCATTCAGATTACCCTCAATAAAAAAAGGCCCAACTAGATGATTGCCAAAAATTCCTGCCCAAACGTTCAACTTCTGAGGCCTTTGCGTGTGGGCCTCTCTAAACCAATGAGGATTCTGTGTGTCCCAATATCGACAATTATGTCTATTCACTTCACCACTGAGCATAAAGGTGCTTTCATCAGAAAACAGATGTTATTCAGAAAATTTGGATTAGCGTTTAGGTTTTCACTTAGATTTTCACAAAACTGTAAACGACGATCTGGATCATCTTCGTTTATTTCATGCACTAATTTTACCTTGTAGGGTGAAATTTGTGATGTTTCACGATTCTATGGACAGTTGTAGCTGATACACCAGTCAGACGAGATAGTTTTCTGATCGAAGTAGTATTCTCCATTTGTAGATGACCCACTACTGCCACTTCCGTTGCCTCATTTCTGACAGGACATGCCACTTCATGTTTTTGTTTGCCACCGAACCCGTAGCTAGGAATTTGTCAACCAAATATTTAACGTACTGGTGACTGACTCCTTTCTTTCAGGATGGTTCCTATCGAATATCCTTGCCGTTTCTTTGGCACAACTGTTATTTCGAAAATACGTCGATACAATTTCGACCCTTTCCTCAGTGGAATAAACCATTTTCAGATTAATTTCAACTGACGAACAACAACAATAATGAGGAACTGATCTGAATAATAATAATATTTCATTGCAAAATGAGAAATAACAGATGACTGCACGCCAGATGGAAATGAAAAAATGTGAACATTTTCAATGCAGAAATCAGCTTTATTTCTTCGTAATTGATGCTCAACACATCGTACCCCAATACTTTTAACAGTTTCGAATTAATTTTAGTTGATAATTTCAAATGACGATATTGAATTTTTCGAAAGCGACATCCTGTATGGAGAGCCGAACTGAATGAAATGCTTTAATCATTCTGGAATTCAAAAACCTTTCTGAAGATATGCCACTTGAATTATTTGTATGATTTTCAAGTTGGGGATGCTGAATGGAAGAGGTTGATTGCAAAAATTCTATAACCACACAAGAAAGTCCTATTCTCGGATCAAACATGTTCTCGTATACCGAAATGAACCAGTTTCAAAAGTTATTTGGATTTTCAATGTTCCTGCTTCGGGACACCCTGTATGATGATTCTGAATTTCGAAAATACCAAATTCGAAGAGAAAATTGCAGTACCTTTCCAACGAGGTGCCACTTGACCTATTATCGATCGAATGATTTTTGAGTTGGGGATGCTGGAAATAGGGGTTGATTGCACCAACTCCAAATTCACAAGTGTAGGTCGTTTTTCTAGACCGAGCATAAACCTGCGCTTGCATTATGCCAAAATAAATCTATTTCATTTAGTATTTGGGATTTCCAGAATTCAACTTCACCCTTGGTTGGGACACCCTGTATGTTAATTTAAAATTCTAAAAATGACAAATCAAGGTGGAGAATTGACAGACCTTTTCAGTAAGGTGCCACTCGACCCTTATTCCCTATGATGAATTTCAAAGTTAGGGTTGCTGGGGGTAGGGGGTTGATCTGAGAAGTTTCGAATTATTTCGAAAAATGCTCCCCCTCGAAACAAAAATCGACGTGTCTTGGTGTTTTTCGCTAATGTTACTCATTTCGGAGTTATAGGGGGGGGTCAAATTTTCGTTGGAACACACTGTATGTTTTCTCATACATAGTATTAATTGAAGATCAAGATAAATCCGTTTTGTCCATACCGTATAGACAAAACGACACAAACTTATGGACTAATTGACATACACAACCATCAACATGTATAAAATGAATAATGACAAAAATTAATTGCACAATTCCCAAACAAATAATTTGGCATGCTTTGGCAAATCAGCACAGGCCGGATGAACCCAACGACTGCACCGCATGCACCTCAACCACTCCTCACCAGGTTTTGAACGTGAGTAAAGATCATTGCGGTATACACAGGCATAATCATCTTCTTCTCCATCTTGATCAAGGCCATATTCATAATTTACATAAAGCGATCTAGTAACTGCCTGTCTTTTTTATGAGTTGGTTCCATAGCTTCAGTCTCTCGTTTGAGTTTTAACGCTACCATATGTAGAAATGTTGTCGTTTGTTTATTTGGCTTTCGTTTACCCTGTCCAATTATGAATTCACTACTGGGAACTGGAGAAATGACATTAACTGCTAAGAAATTTGTCGCTGAAAAGAAACTTGTAGATGGTTGAGAAATGTCTGAGTGGCCAATCAATGTGTTATGAATATTTCCAGTAACTGCTATTGCGACTGAAGAATACGCTAAATAAGATGGTTTAAAAGAACTAGTGGATGGCTTTAATGAAGGTTCGGGAGCCTCATTCTGTTTCTGTGTCTTGCCAGCCGCCTAGTCAATTGACAACGATGAAAGAAGGTTCTGATTCTGGAATGAGTCTGGGTTATCAGCTGTGGCAGCCATTGTCATCTTTGCTGTTTCAGCTGGTTCAAAAAAGTGATGTGGAAATATGTCTGGATTAACTGGCCACAGTACAGTGCTTTTGAAACCACTGCATGCATTTTGAACAGAAGCAGTTTTTCCATAAGTTTGATTGAATGAACGCCCGATCTGAAGAACTGTCACTACACCTCTTGGATGGTTTCTTAGCCAGACAAAAATCTCTTGATTAAAATGAGTCTTAAGCGGTACATAAAAGCACATCGAGGGGCTACATACGATGGCGTGACGAGAAGACAAACAATTTCGATTCCATTGTATTTCGCAAAATTCAAAGCTTGGAATGATTTATGGCTGGCATGGCTTTCGACAATAAGCAGGACTTTATCATCATGACTATCTTTTACAAAGCTTTGAAAATGCCTAACTTAACGAATATTTCAGTAGACATCCACCCGTTTCCTTGAGCTACTCCTACCGTGCCAGTTGGTGTTTCATCCATAAGCTCACTTTGTTATTCTTCCTGGGGAAAATCATGAGAGACGGTACGTATAACCCAGCTCTAAGCAGCGCATTTCTGTTACATTGGGTCCTCGCTTAGTGTTCGTAATGGCACCTACTCACCTTCTGCCAAGATTTTTTGAGGTCTTTGGACAGTAGGCAACACCGATTCGTCAACATTGTAGATCCGGTTTGCGTTAAATTTATATTTGTCCATGTATTCTTGATTGATATCAAAAAACTTTTTTACCTGGGGTCGATTAAAAACTTGGGATGTGGCTGCGGAAGTATACTCGGCTTTAAGTAAAGATATGTCTTCATGGCGCTTTTAAAATCCAACTAGCCACTCCTGGCCAACTTAACCCCTATACTTCTTCATCTGTCAAATATTAAATAACAGAGTACCATATGAGGCTTATTAGTGGCCTAGTGTTCATTCGAATGATCCATCTAGCCACTCTTGGCCAGCTTTACCCTCATCTTCATTAAAACTTGCGCAGAGCCATTCATTTCAGCCAGTTCGAAGGCGAGTTATTGGAACATTGAATTTGTTAATCCAAACATGTGAGTTTCAATAATTTGGTATACTCAATAATTTGTTTCTCAATTTCAAGAGGCAATGTTAGCTGAAGTCGGCCCAAACCTTTTGTTGCAGGTGAAATTATTTCATTTTGTTCCAGAGCATGACGCCTTAGTGTAGCTTGTGGCACTTTGAAGCCAGAAGCCAACCCATTTTTATCTTCTTTACAGCTTCAGAAGCTTTGTCCATCGCTTGTGGACTCCATGGTTGCCTATTACTTGTCTCGTTGCATATTATCATCCTGTTTATTAAAGAGATTTATGTAGATTCAGATATTTTTATGATTCACTATCTCTATAGATAAAACGGCACGTTATGTTGTTTCGTCCAGAGTGGTTGTATGTCATTTTGTACTTAGCCTCAAAAATATTACAATTCGATGCATAATCTTATTACAGTGACAATAATATAGTAAATTTCGCACGTTCACCTCAAACACAAAATGCTTGAAATCAGAAAACTATAAAACAGTAAAATAACAAAAGAAAACGAAAAACTAACGACCACTAACAAATTTCTTTCTAAGCTCGAAACAAAAATGTCAATGTCTTTTGTGTATTTCAAACGTCTCTCAGAAATCCAATGGTATATTTCCGTTGTAGGCGCTTCCTAGTTGGCTTAATTTTGATGGCCTATATCATGACAATTTTTTAAATATCGCCAATGTGTCGTTTTGTCCATATATGTCATTTTGGCCGTACTTCCCCTAATTGATAATTGTCATTTAAGTTTGAGAGATAGAAAAAGAACTTCATGTGTCTCACGAATTAATTCGTACCATTTTCAACCATTGAGTGGGTATGAAACGCGTTTACGCTCGACTAGTCCCAAAATACCTGAATTTTCTCGAAAATTGAATAAGGTAAAGGTCGCTGAAGGCATTCTATAACGAGTTAATTCCAAACCCACATTCATGAAACGCATTGTTACTGGTGACGAGACATGTTTTTATGAGTTTGACATGGGAACCAGTCAACAAGTTTCGAAATGGCGCTTTTCAAATAAACCGAAACCGGAAAAACCACGTCAAAGTCGATCAAAAGTCATGGCAATGTTGATTGTTTTCTTTGATTATCGCAGTGTAATGCACTCCACATTCTTGCCAAAAGAAAAGGAGAATATCACCTAAACATTATGTGCCGTTTGAGAGAGCCGATTTATCGAAAAAGGCCAGATTTGTGGAAAGTAAACTCATAGATTTTGCACCTCGATAATGAACCACCCCACAAGGCTATCATTATGAATGAATGTCTGACCAAAAATTCACCAAATACCATAAAAAAAATTACCATATTCACCTGATATGTCTCCGGCCGACTTCTTTCTTGTTCCAAAACTCAAACTACCACTCCGAGGTACCTGTTTTGAATGGATATAAGACGAAAGAGAAATCGCGTCGAGAACTGAAGTCGATACAGTAAAAATTGTTTGAGAAATGTTTTGATGAATGACTTATTCGTTGGCGTACATTTATTATTTCAGAAGAGGCCTTTTTCAAAGGCGATACAATAAGTTTGAATAAGAAATAAATATTTTATGTCTCATTGACCAAATCGTGGTACTTTTTGACAGAATGTATATAACAAAAGCATTACGAATTGTTTAAACGATGTCATCTCATTGTAGATTTTGCACTAATTTCATATTAACAATCACAGTGCTAAATTTGCAAATATGCGCCTACCTCAAGTAAAATACAAACAAGTTGTGTAGAAGAAACAGAAGATTTGAATTTGGGAGGCTTTTACTTGGTAAAATTCCATTATCAATAATAAAAAACAAGTACTGTGTTTTAAGGAATTTTACTTAATAATTACGATTCGTAACGCGTTTCACTACACCGTAGCTTCTTCAGACGAATGAATGTACAGAATATAAAAATGAGAATATAAATACAAATGTTCTTAAGTAATTAAAAGCTTATTGGGTTGCTCCTTCTTGAGTGGTTATTGATGACAGATATATCCAATAAAATTAAGGAATAGATTGCTCCCCGAAGAGATTCAATAGAGGTGAAGGGCTTAAATCGACTTGTTCATTGATGAGTCTACCTGAGTGTTTGTATTTATTGATTTCTAAAGTTTTCCAAAGATCTACCTTCCAATAGTTATTATCTGTATGCGAAATTTCAAACTGTGGGTCGAAAGAGTGATTATTTTCTAAGAGATGATTCGCGTAGTTTGAATCTGATTTTTTATTTGAAAAACTGCGTTTATGTTCCGATAGTCTAATATTAAAATTTCTGTGTGTTCTATCAATGTAGAAATTATCACAGTCATTGCAATTCAATCTATAAACACCTGATTTATTGTTTTTACCTGGTTTGGTTTTATTATTTTTCAAATATTTGCCTAAATTATCATTAGTTTGGAAACCTATGTTGAAATTATTGCTACTCAAGAATGATTTCAGTTTCTCACTTGTACTGCCAACGTAGGTTAAGGTATTGAATTTTTGTTTCAAATTAGCGACAGGGTAAACTTCATTCAATGCGATTCTTTTTTGTTTTTCATTTAAAATATTATTTATTAGTTTGGGATTCTAACCATTATTTTTGGTTATTTGTTTAATCAAATTTAATTCTTTGTTGAAATTTTCTGGTGATAACGGGATGTTAATCAATCTATGAACAAAACTATTGAATGCTGACATTTTATGTTGATACGGATGACACGACGAGTAATGTATTATAATATCTGTATGTGACGGCTTATGGTAAATTGCGAAAACATGTTTTCCATTTTCATTCGAAATTGTTACGTCTAAGAAATTCATCGAATTATTGCTTTTTATTTCGGTTGTGAATCCAATTTTTGGATGTAATGAATTTATATGATTTTCGAAAATTTTTAACTGTCTATCTGTTCCTGTGAAGCAAATAATGATATCGTCTACATAGCGATACCAGTATAAACAATATTTACTGAGTGGATGATTATGAATTAATTTCTCTAAATTATTCATGAATATTTCTGCTAACAAAGGACTTAACGGATTGCCCATAATCAAGCCGTCTTCAGTAGTATAATATTTGTTATTGAAATGGAAATAATTTTGATCTAAACAAATTTGTGATAATGAAAGAATATCTGATTTAATGAAAGTATTGACATGATTCTTTTCTAATAATTCTTCAACTAAGTAATACGTATCTTTCGGAGGAATGTTGGGAAATAGATTCTCAACATCGAGAGAAATGAGTTTGGAATTAGGTGGTATAATGGTATCTTTGATATTGGCAATTAGTTCATATGAATTTTTGACCGAAAATTTAGATTTAAAATTGCAATATTTTATTAGCAAGTCGTTGAGGAATTTTGAAAGTTTGAAAGAAGGTGCCGTTACATAAGAAACAACAGGTCTAATAGGGTACTTAGGTTTATGAAGTTTTATCAACGAATATAATTCGGGGGATTGTGGATTGGAGTTAATGAATTTATATTTTTCGTGTTATGTAATAAATGATTTTGCTGTCGAAATTATGTTTTTAACCACTTTCTGAAATTTTGCGGTAGGATCCTTAGTTGATGTTATATAGTTTCCGGCTGTTAAGAATTCTTCAGTTTTAGAAATATAATCGGTTTTACTAATCACGATGACAGTGTTACCTTTATCTGCTTCAGTGAATACTAAATCGTTCTTGATACTATTTTCACGAATTGTTTTTATTATTTTATAATCGGGAGTAGTGAAACGCGTTACGAATCGCAATTATTAAGTGAAATTCCTTAAAACAGAAGATCATAGATAGAAAAGTTTCGTAGATTTAACTGTAATGTATCGAAATATATAGGAGGAAAAACACTTCTCAGAAAGCAAGGTAAAATTTTGTTGTTAATTTTGGATGAAGAATGAATATTTCGTGTTTAAATTTTATTTAATTCCCGATAATTTTTTACAGAATGACTAGCAATATAATGTTTAATTTTTATTTCGTTAAAATACTCACACAAAACTTAGTGCTAACGAACAAGGTCATATAAACTAAGAAAAGAACCAACAGAATTTTCGAGAGGTGGAACAATCTACCTCCCCTTAATGTTCAAGCACCGTCTGTTTAAACTTTCAAACAATCACTAGTTATTTAGTTATTCTATTGATGAAATTCATTCGTTTTCCTCTTTCATTTTGCTATCAATTGTATTTCATTCATCTGATCGTTCAATTATTTCATGCTCTCGTCATAACTTGTTTTCAGTTTGTTTGTAGATTAGGGTTGAGCATTTATTTGATAATTTTTCTTATATTCATTTGTTATTGATTTTGTTAATTTTATCTATAGGTTTATAGAGATATCTCTCAACCGATATTATTGTGTTATAATAATTATAATATCGGTTGAGAGATATCTCTATAAAGCCATTATGTCTTCGACCACGAGAGCCGGACTCCCTAGGAAACGCATGAAGTGGACTCCAGAAATGAATTCCTTCATTATGCGTTCCTATTACAAGATTACAAACTTGGAATCGGAAATGACAGCATACAAATACGCGTTACATCTTGCGTTCGTTAAAAATATCCGGAATTACATATCCGAGCTGAGAATTTCGAATCAACGAAGAACAATCGTTAAAAACAGGCTACTTTCTTCAGAAACGCTGCAAAGCATTCGAGGAAAGGTCATAATGAAAGAAGTGAAGATGATCATAACGGTATACCTACCGTCGATGGAAGTGTTACAGATAACATCGAAGCCATGTAAACGAATATCAACCTAAAGCGTCCCCCTAAGACGAACCATCAGAACGAATTTATGTATTCAGCACAATCAGAACTCAACAGAGCAATAACTGAACTCAGTGGTAGTAACCCAACTAAACAACCTAAACTACCCAAACTCAAGACAAACAGGAACACCAATATCATCCTAGCAAGAATAAACTGTGTTTGAACAATACACTGACCAGAACTCCTTTGAGAAAATTCACACTTTGATTTACTGTTGAGCGGTAACGACTACACAAACAACAAGTTTCCTCAACTCTGATTCGATCTGAGCCGAAAAGCGTCAGAAAACCACCATGGTAAAAATGACTTGAGAAGGATATTGACAATATTTGAGCTGAGATCGGTCGCCTCTCAGAATTCCTGAGAAACAAAAAGCCTCAAGGCGCTTGCAATCCCATATACGCAAAATTCATAGAAAGATTGGTACGAACACAAAACAACCTGATCACAAAGTACATTTCGACGTGTTTATGGACACTTTGGAGCAGGAGCTCCAATCAAAAGCAAAGAGGCTCTCAAGATACATCAAGTGTACTGAAAGGAAACATCAAAACCAAAGGTTCCTCCAACAAAGCGTGCGCAATTTTCATAAGGGAAATGTGACTAAAAGTAACAGGAAAGTACCTGACGCACAGTACTTGACCGATTATTGGTCATCACTATGATCGAGCCCCAAAGAACATAATAAAGGTGCGGAATGGATCACGAATGCGAAACTACGCCTTGATATCAAACATATGGACTTCGAAGGAATAACGGAGGAAAAAATCACAACAGTAGTTAGAGCGACCATCAATTGGAAGGCTACAGGTATAGATAATATCCACAACTTCTGGTACAAGATGTTTGATAAGCTCCATGGAGCCCTAGCGAAACGGCTCAAGTATGTTCTTCAACATCCCAGGAAAACACCCACTTTCCTAACACAACGCTTAACATATATGCTACCTAAGAGCGATAGAACACAGGATCCGTCTCAATATAGGCCAATCACTTGCCTGCCAACTCTCTACAAAATACTCATCTCATGCATATCCAATCGAATATACCAACACCTTGATGACAAGAATATATTAGCAGAGGAGTAGAAAGGATGCAGAAAGAAACACCACGGGTGCAAGGAACAACTCAACATCGATTATGTGATAACGAAACAGGCACACGTAAGGCATCGGAATGTTCATTCAGTTTCTCTTGATTATCTGAAGGCATTCGATAGTACCGCCCATTCTTGGCTTGTCGAACTATTGCAGATATACAAAATTCATCCAGCCCTGGTAGAATTCTTGAAGACAACAATGATACACTGGCGCACATCTCTGCAGGTCAACATGAACAATAAGTCAATTAAAACCGACGAGATACCCATACGTCGTGGAATTTTTCAAGGAGACTCTTTGAGTCCACTATGGTTTTGTTTAGCTATGAACCCATTGTCCTCAATCATCAATAGAACAGGATATGGATTTAGCATAAAAGCAGATAGGAACTATCATACAATCTCCCACTTGCTGTATATCGATGACATCAAATTATATGCTTCGGACAAGAAGCAAGTGGATGATCTGCTGAAAACTGTTAGTAAATTCTCGGCATATGAAATTCGGGATTGAAAAATGTAAGAGTCTGAACATTCAAAGAGGAAAATTCATAGATGGTGAAACACAACTTCCAAACGGTGATATTATAATGTGCTTGAGGGATGGCAAAACATACAAATATGTAGGATACCAACAAGCCAGATTGCAGGACCAAAAACAATCGAAGGAAAAGTTTCGTTCAGAATACAGTCAGCGTCTGAATACTGTGCTGAAATCAATGTTGAACAGGGGGAATCGAGTCAAGGAAATTATCAACTACGCCATTCCATTGTTGCTTTACTCATTTGGAATAATCAGATGAACTAAGACAGAACTGGAGGATATTCAAAGGCCGATCCGAACGATGCTAACACATCAATCATCATCAAAATCGTCTGTGATACGAACAACTTTGAAGCGGAAAGAAGAAGGACGTGGATTAATAGATGTTATCAATATACACACCAAACTCAGAGATTTCTTCTCTGCAAAAGCTCCCACTTCTGACCTACATAGAGTGGTATCGTTGGCTGATAATGAATATACTCCTCTAAATATTGCTACCAGAGATGACCTACTGAATCTACTGTTCCTATCAGATACTGAAAAACAAGAGTAATGGTCAAGAAAAGAATTGTTTGGACGACATTACCGTGAGATTAATCAACCACACATCGACAAAGAAGCCTCCAACAAACGGTTGATGAAAGGAGAATTATTCGCGGAAACAGAAGGATTCCTTATGGTCATTCAAGACCAAGTGACCGCTACAAACAACTTTAGAAAATTTATTACTACGGACAAAATATTACAAACAGGCAAGTGCAGAATATGCCATATAAGATCGGAGACTATACAGCATAATACGTCCGGCTGCGAACAACTGGCCAATATGAACTATCTTCACAGGCATAATCGAGTGTGCAACATTATCCATCAGAAACTTGCACACAAGTACGGACTTTTGAATACCTTCCAGTCATATTACAAGTATCAACCGGCGCCCGTATTGGAAAATGACTCTATGAGATTATACTACGATAGACCTGTTATCACTGACAGAATGGTGACGAATAATAAGCCGGACATAGTGGTGTATGATGAAAGAGCCAGAACAGCAATACTGGTGGATGTCGCCATATCGAATGATAACATGATGATGAATTGCATAAGAATACCTATATAGAAATGCAAAAAGCTGTAATTCTTAATACATGTAGGATAGTTAGGAAATTTATGTCAAGTATATTGTAATCGAGCCTATTCCCTTTGATTGCTCAATCTGGGAAAAGTGAATTATATCCAGCTAACAGCTGAGCATAAGTCCACGATAATTATAATGATAATAACAACAAAATAAAAACTTTTTTGCTCTGGTGTAGAAGAAGTGATTTTGGTCATACGACTTTTGCAAATTAAGGTGATAATAGTTTGTGTTACAAAAAATTGTTGTTGAATTTTTTAGTTTTATCATTCTAGTTATCAAGACATAACCACCTAATCTAACCAGGTATTATTATTTCATTCATTTCAGGAGGCTTAATATGAAGAATTTTTCTTTGACATAAAACTGATGTAATTTATTCTACTTGAGTATATAAATAAATATTAATAAACTGTCACATTATTTACTCTAAATTATTTGATGATTCATTTCCTATTGGTGACCATGTAAATGTAGGGAATTCTGTTGACTTTTTCTCGGTACCTTTTATGAACTGCAGAATTACAATCATGTATGCTGTGACATTACCTGCTATCATACCTAACATTGTATAATCTACTGGAAAGAATCCAGCAGCACTAAATCTTGGCATTCTGGTTTCCGCTTGATGGCATAAAATAGCAAGTCCTTCCTTTAGTTGTTCTTCTTCAAAATTCAATGGTGAAATAGGAAATTGATTGGAAAATGACATGCATGTGGCAATTAGTCTCTTGAATTCGTCAACGATACTTACACAAGCCCAAGCCAAAATCACTGGTAGCATCTGAAAATGAAATAAACATTAACAACATCGTAAAGAGCAAAAATTTCTTGCTCATTTGTTTGTTACTGCTGCTCAAAATTGATAAACTTATTCCACTATGGTGATTCTACTCTTTAAAGAATAGAAATGAGTCCAACTTCTTTAGGACTTTCTGTTAAGATTTTTTACTGATTTTCAAGAACACCTTATTGTCGAAAAATATATCTCGAAAACTTTTCATTATGCCTAGTTTCTAGGGATGGCTATAGAGGATTCTTTTCGCGAACTCGTCCTCAAAATAAATAACGCTATAGACCATTACCTCAAATCCTCCCACCCTTAATAGGCAAGAAATAACTCAACTGTAACAAAAAATAGCAGCCGTTAATGAGTGAAGACGGTAGATGACTGGAACACAAGACCATCAGCGCAGTTAGTATCTGGGATGAAGGGTGAGAAGAGTGGTTTGATTTCTTCACTTTTTTTACATAAAACATTAAGAGCTACTCCTTTATTCACTAAATTTTGAATAACACTAACAATTTCCATTTTCATTGTTAAATTTTAATTTATATTGATTATATACTTGCAAAGGGGTACAGAACACGTGATGAAGACGGCTTCATTCTGAGGAAGTGGCACAAATGTTACTAAAGCGTTGTCTCCATAAGGATTTGCTTCAATTCTAGACGACATGTCAGGAAAATCGCACAATCCATTTCTATACGATTTTTAACACTTAACGTCTATTTTACCTTCCCAATTTTCTCTTTTCAGTGCACTCTGTCGTAGTGGTAAAATGATATTGGTATAACAATATATTCACAAGGAATCAAGTGAGAAGAGGAAAACATCTCTTTTTAAATACGAATTTAGGGGGATACCCTGGACTCCTCCGACTCTCAGTTCTCGAGAATTTATTTATTCTCCGAAGGAGTTCTGCTGAATATCGCCAAATGTAATAAATCTTAATCAACAGATTATTATACTAACACCCCTGGCCGCTAGGTGACGAAAAAAAAATTTCTCAGTGTTGTATATATTTTACAAAGAATATTTAATTTTAAACGAATTAAAAACGGAAAATCTTTGAAATGATCATTTTATTTGAATCTATCCTATGTTGTATGTAAATATTTTGAAGTCGAACGTTTGATTTTTCAAAAGCTTAAATATCAAGTCAAGCTTTTCGAAAATTCTCCAGCTGCTTTACTAGATGAAACACCAGAATACTATTAAGTTCGACTTCTTATATTTTGATTTATAAGATATTACTTATTTAATGGTCGACTTTCTCGTTTCTCTTCAATTTGTGAAGAGGGGTTCTTGTGTTAATTCTGTGTAGTGAAGCATTTCACTACACAGAAACTTCATCAGACGATCGAGTTGCACTAATAATAGTAAGTTATTCGAACAGAAAATATAAAAGAAATAAACACTGACTGAATCTTTAGGAAAGTCCAAAGTATGTATTGATCTGTGTTGTTCACCGGTGAATTGGTCAAGTCATTACTTGAAGATCGTTTTCTCCTTTTTGTGGGAGAACGGAAAGCAGTACTCGTTCTATGTTTCATTTCCACTTTATTGTTGTGAAGAGAATAATTTTGCTTTTTCATTAGTTGTTTTTGAAAGGCAATAGTTTTTCATAGAACTAAGTCTATATAAGTTCGAAATTCAATAGATTCGCTCTCTTTCCATTTAGGAATCGTTTGTGATTTTATTGGAGCTGAGTTGTATCGATTGGAGTGAATAATTTTTAGATAATGTATTTGAGTATTCTTTTGATTTTTTTCGATAAATTCCAATCGTCTGAGGCGTTTTAAGTAGTCGGTAATTTTGCAGGATTTCCTCGACAACGAATTCAATTAGAGAGTGGAGAGATTTCGAATTTTCTTTCGTTATATTAACCTAGATCAGTATCTGCTATTCCAAGGAATTTTTTTTCACCATCAAGATATTTAACTGTCACGAGTTTTCATCTTTATGCCAAACCTTGATATTTCACGACTGGGGTAACCACGTCTTTAGGGAACTAGTCTTGCCACCTAGGGTCACCTTGTGAACCATATTCAGCCAATCAAGTAATCTGTGAGCTGTAAGATATAAAAATACCAGAAAACCGATATGAAACACTATCCAACCATCGTGGGAATTAACCTCAGTACTAAAATCTAAGTGTTCTTCTTTATGATCCATTTCTTATCTTCTATCTTCATTAGTCGTTGACTGAGCTCTATCATTGAGTTTCATTTTGTTGAAAAGCTCAGATTGTTGTAAATTGAAAATTTGTACTTATGTAGTTTTATCTATCTCGTCTAAGACTCTTTTATTTTAATTGCCAGTTATTGTGATTTCGATAATTATTCTGTAATAAAGCTAGTTGAATGAAGTGATGAGTATTATTCACTGAGATGAATAGACTCTGATCTAGCTAGGCATAGGTAATTTGTAGGTAGTTTAAATTGTAATTTCACTTCAACTAGCCTTGCTATAATTTAATGTCATTCAACTTCATTATTTAAAATTTTATTTTAAGTAGAATTTAAATACTTTTCCCATTTTGATATTCTTGAAACAAAAACCATTACAGGGTGACGAATTTAAATTTATTTCTTTCACTGATTATATTTCTTCCTTTTCCAAAGATTTTTCTCTAAATACTATCATCTGTACCTGGAATCTCGAATTTGAGGTTGAAAAGTGTTCACATTCTAATAGATGGGTGGCATGATTCCGATTTCTGATTCCAAAAAATATGATTTTTGTTGGAAAAATTTTTTTCAACATTGAAAATAACTTTGGTCTGAACCAGGTAGAAATTCATCTGTTAGAATAAATGTTACATGTTTTACATCAAAGAAAACAAGCTGGAAGTTATGACTGATATCAAGTAAAGATATTCTGTTCGTTGGAATTTAAAATGGTATGTTGTGAGCGAAAGTTCGGGAGTTCTATAAACTTATTGATTAAAATTGACTGAGGTACTCGAAGTACTATAAGCCTAGCAGATTTTCCTTCTTTATATAGACCAGTTCATACATTTTGGGTGGTTGAGGGTTCGTCGTTGAGAGTCTTCGTTTTTCCCATACTGTATGTTCTAGATGGTCTGCATGTTCCAATGCTTCTGTTACTCTTTTGATAAATGATTCGTTAGGTCAGTTGATAATTTCCTGAACATTTGAATTGTGGAGGCCGATACTTGATGTAGATCCATGACATAAATGAGATGAAAAAAACACAAGGTTTAACTTTAATATTTTCAAATAAAGTGTAGATTAAAGTTAAACTTTGTGTTTTTTAACTCATTAATTTCCTGAACTTCAATATTTTCCATGTATCCTCCATTTTGATATTGTATTGGTCTTCAGTTCCGACTACTATGCTGTTGCCTTTATCTACTTTAGTCATGAGGTATTCTTGTATCTTACTGGCTTTGGAACGGACCGTTTTGAAATGCTTCTTTTCGTTGGGTTTGATCTCAATATTCTTAATTATTTCGGTGATTTCATGCTTATGAAGAATAGAATTTTCAATGAAATTTTTATATATTTGGGTATTCAGTTCTGCCTGTCGCCCATCATAACAGGGGAGAGATGAACTCAAACAATCTGGTATTTACAAAAACGTAGAAATTTTGAGTGCTGGTTCAAAGAATATATATCTTCAGATATGATATGTTAGGGGCATACCAGAAATTGTCAAAACATCATCCACTTCAAAAACCTGATTTGTGATCTCTCGACAAAGCACTTTGATTGGAGCTTCATGTATACCAACATACAGTCACTGCATTCAAAATTCAGCGAATTGATAGCTTTCGTCCAAATTCACAACCCAGTCATAATATTCATTACTGAAACTTTTCTCCACCCGGCACTTCTAGACTCAATGTACTCTATTCCTGGGTACATTAATTTCAGAAATGACAGCGTAACCACGATTGGGCACGCTGGAGTTTGTATTTATTTTCACTCCTCAATCTACAACAATTTTTCCATCTCAATCTTTACTCTGCCAACCCCTAGAATCGACAATATATTCATAAGAATAGAAAATCGCACTCTATCTGTGAACCCGGGCTGCATCTACAGACCACGACCCGCCCCAGGTGACGCTGTCATTTTCAATCACATCGGCTCATTGTCTTCTACCATTAACCCTACTTTAGTTGTTGGAGATTCAACTGCCCCGACATCAAATGGCCTATGTCGCCCACGAAGCTACCAAGCGCGAATTCTCCATCATACATGTGCACTATGATGCTAAATTCGTCCACATCGCAGCTGGTAGACAAGCCTACTCGTTATCGTCACGATCAAACTCCAGGACTATTGTCCTTCCTCTGGTCAATGACTCGAATCTATCAGCAGATATTGCCTACTTTCCTCCTTTTGGCCTATCGGATCACCTCATTCTGATCCAGTTTACAATTATCAATGAATGACATTCCATCCAAGAAGAGGATAACGAAGAATGTCACCCAACTAGGAAGAGTTGAAGGAGGAACTTCATTCTGTTGACTGAGAAATACTTTTGCTTGGCCGATCTGTCGAAGACATGTGGAATGAATTCTCATCTATACTCATACACATACTATGACTTTCATTGAGTACCCATCAAATCCGAGGATCCATAATAACGTACAAAGATTCGACACAAGAAGACATTATGCCAGCGTCACACTCGAAGTAAACGCATACAGGACTACCAAAACCAAATGCCCTGAGCTCCACGATTTCTTCGAAAAAGCGAATATACCAGGAGAAGCTACTCAATCCATCGAATCAAAAGAGGTTCTTCAAATTTGTGCGCTCCACTCTTAATTCAAAGGCCACTATACCGTCTGTTCGAGACTCACAAGGGAACTATGCGACGATCATGAAAAAGCCGCTGAGGTATTCGCTAGTGCTTTTGCTTCATCTTTTAGCGTGGATCCCTACGGACCGCTGCCACGTATAACTTCTCCTAGATCCCCTGTAGAACTGAGCACAATTTCATTTTCTGCTGACGACATTGAGAAGCACTTACTTGATTCGAAAACTTCCTCGGCTCCTGGTCCAGACGGACTCACGGCCTTCGTCCTCAAGAATTGCGCCTCGTCCCTATCATCACCTTCAAGTGTGATATGCAAGGAGTCTTTCAGATCAAGTTTGCTGCCGACACAGTGGTTGCGTGTCTTAGTTACCCCAATATTCAAGAAAGAATACCTTGCTTCATTGGAAAATTTGAGAGACAAACAAGAACACAGAAAATATTATCGATGAACCAATAGATTTGAATTCGTTACCATTATTCAATCCCATCAAGGAGCCACTTTTACAATAAACTTTTTGGATTTTCCTAGAGATTTAGTCATTAGTGTTTGTGGTTATTTCTTTCATATTTCCTGTTCGAATAACTGACCATCATTGTTGCAAGTCAATCGTCTGTTGAAGGTACTATGTAGTGAAACCCATCACGATTAATGTAATCTTAGTAAAACTTCCGAAAATTCTGAATTATTTCATTCCATTATAGATTTTTGCCATGTAGAAGCCTTCCAAGTTCGAACGTTAATAATTGAATAAATAAATAAACAAATGAATAAGTAGGTGAGTGAGAAAAGTAACTTACCATTGTTAAAATTATCAAGGGAATAATGAAGAACACTATAGTATTATTGAGTACTTGGTTGCTGAAAAAGTTATATAAAACATGTGCAGAAGCTTGCAATAGAATATTCATGAAAGTATAGAGAACTGTTAACAGGATATTGACACCGAAAATACAATTGAAACTTTCACATAACTCACAAATTTCACCATGAAGAAGAATGATTTGTTTTATCTCTCTAATAGTTCTGGAGAAATCAGCATAATCTTTTCGTATTTTATCATCTCTTCCATGTTTATAAAGGGCCAAGTATTTTCGTTGTTCATGCAATTTGTCAGTTGTAGCAGTAATATTGGCTTTAATGCATAGTAAGACACCGAGAATAGTGAAGGTACTTAACGACACTTTGAAGGAGTAGAACATGCCCAGAAGATAATAGACGTAGGCTACATCATATTTGCTCAAACCGAAATAGAAATCATATATAAGAACTGCCAAATGTATTGTTAGATATAGACTGGAAATATAGAGAAACTGCTTCTTTTTCATCCATGGTGCCTTTGAACACCTGCCAATTTTCCACAAACTTTGAAATAATTTTTGATATGAGCCCATTTGGAAGTGAGTTATCTTCATCAAAGAAAAAGATGCCAGAAATTGAATACTAATTTGATATAACTGGTACAGGAAACATATTATAGGATGAAGAATATGTCTGATGGAATAAAATATTTCATTTTGTGCGTAATTCGACCAAAGGAAAATTAACATTGTCAGTATAATATACAATATAGAAATAATCTTGAAAATCCTGAATGAAGAACGATTGGTTTCATTTAATGGTGGCAGGAGAACTAAGATGTTGCATATTCGAATAAGGTAACGGAGACATAACTCATTATTCATTGCCATTGCTTTTATACTGACGAAGTCGGCTTTCAAATATTCTCTTTCAATAAATGAGGTCAGGCGTCAGATAGTTATCTCTTCATAAATGAAATCTATAGATTATACGTCAATTGAAGGAAAAATTACTACATTCTTCAATATTACTAACTAATTATGTTAAGAATAAATATGCTATATTTTTCAATATCAAAATTGAGCAAACAAATGAATGACTCCATTCGAAATAAAGAACTTTCGAAGGTTTGCAGTTATGCGGCATTTAGATTTTTCAGCGAAATGGTTAGTTTTATGTAAAAGATGTTCAAAACAAAATTGTATATTATGCAATTATATACAAAAATTATTTTACATATTCTTATAACATTAACCATTTCTGCGAAGAAAATGCGATTCAATGTGGCTGGTGAAATGCTGACATACTAGTATGACAGGTTGCAGTACAGGAAATAATTTGGCAGGAACAAGGGAGAATGGACTAAAAAAACTTCATGTCTTCAAGAAACTTACAGTATGTTTCCATTCTGATATAAAACAAACAAAAAATAACAAAAATTTTTCTTAAAGATTTTCCAGAACTTTACATAGCCCCGGGAATCTGTAACGCGGCCAACGTGTTGATCATCTGTCCATTTCCGAGTTAAGGATTAGAAAGCATTTCTAATGAGGTATCATATAACCCTTTTCTCATTTTAAAAATTATGTGGTGGTAGTTCATAGGGGTTGGATACACTTAAGTATGTAACAGAATATTTCTGATTGAACCAAATCGATTTTGACCGATATTCTCCTCAAACGGAGATCGAACGAATTCATGAAAACCTAGAATTCTTCCAAACAACTCTCTATTTCAATTCGTAACATGTCATTTCAGAAAGTGATTCATATAGTGATTGTATAGGGAATAGAATCACCTTCAGAAAAGTATCATACGACCCCTTTTCCATATTCAAGAATCAGGGATGGAAGCTGCTAGGGGTGAAAGCGTATAGGGGGAGAACGAAGCATGTAACAATAATGTCCCCTGCAATAAAAAATCGAATGTTTCAGGACTTTCACAAAAAAATATTTAGGGCGCTTCATTTTTTTGGAACTTACTCAGAAACTTACCATTGATAATATTATTATTGGAATCAGAAAAATCGATGCAATTTTATTGACAGGTTGTTCACCATTCAGGTTATACAAAGCTTGTCCAGTAGCTTGCATCAACATATTCATGAAACTGAAAAGCACTGTTAACAAGATATTAATTCCGAAAATAGAATCGAATTTTTCACATATTCCGCACATTCTATCAAGAAGTAGAATAATTTCTTGTATTTCTCTCACAAGTTTGCGGAAATAAGCATGGTGTCTTCTAACTTTGTCATCAATTTGAAGTTTATGAAGGGCCAAGTATTTTCGTTGATCCAACAGTTTGTCGGTTATAGCAATGATATTGAACTTTATGCATTGTAAAACACCGAATGTTGTAAAAGTATTCAATGTTACTTTGAAGGAGTAAAATATTCCCAGCAAATAGTAGATATATAAGGCACCAAAATGGGTCAAACCTAAATGAAAATCAAATATAAGAAATGACAAATACAATGCCAAATATACGCTGGATATATAGAAAAAATCCTTTTCCTTTGTCCAAGATATCATTGAACAGTTACTGATTTCCACAAACTTTGAAATAATTTTGATGTGATTCCATTTGGAAGAAAGTTATCTTTATCAAAGAAAAAGTCATTAGAAAATGAACACTTGCTTGAAATATTTGGTATAGAAAAATATTATGGGATGAAGAATTATTTTGATTTCATCAAATTTCACAAACTGAGCCTCATTCGATATAACGAAAATTAACGTTGTCAGCACAATATACAATATAGAAATAGTCTTAAAACTGCTCAATGAACAACAATTGCTTTCACTCAATGGTGGCAATGAAACAAAGACATTGCATATTCGAATAAGGTTACGAAACCATATTTCATTATTGATTGCCATTGCATTTAATCTGAGACAGTTAGCTTCCAAATATTCTTTTCCAACGAATAATGTGAGGCCATAAATGCTCATCCCAATATACAAATTGAATATATATTGATTCTACCACCTTTGTGTGAGCAATAACTCTATTACTTAACACTCTTAATTAATTAAGTTATTTATGTCATGTTTTGTATTATGAAAGAATCCTGAACAAATATTGAAGGAAATAGCTCTCAATCAAATTTTTGAAGTTTTGATACGTTGCTGTTTGTCGATTCGTGATTTCAACGCATTTTCCAGTTCTGTTACTTATTCGAATTAAAGAAGGATTACTTATATTATCTGAAATTTTGATGTTAGTCAAATCTTCTCACCACCTGCACTAAGGATTATTCTCTTATCATTTCTGATGATGATGAGAGGACATATGAAAAGCCTGAAGACATTGTTGGTGCTTTCGCAGAGTACTTTGGTGGTTTCTATGATGGACATAATAGAGATGTGTTAGTTCATGATGGTGAAGATCTTGGTACTGAATTCATCAATCTGAATGCCATTTCTGCGGAAGATATAATCTCCGCTGCGAGACAATCTAGCAAGCCTACCGTTGGTCCAAATGGTATACCCAGCTTTGTTGTTAAGGACTGCATACGTGTCTTGGCACATCCTTCATGTCATATTATTAATATTAACTTGAAGAGTGGATTTTACCCCTTGACATGGAAGGTTTCCATTTTAAAGAAAGGAGATTCTACCATCATAGGTAACTATAGGCCCATCGCGATTCTATCCGATTTCTCCAAACTTCTCGAGATTATTTTATACAACGCTATATTTTCCGCGATCACGGGAAGAATTCATGATGAGCAGCATGGTTTCATGCCTGGGAAATCCTGCATCAGCGATCTGGTAGTTTCATCACAGTATATACTCGAGATTTAGGACTGTTCCGGTCAAGTTGACGTTATTTATACAGATTTTCAAAAAGCATTTGATAAAGTGAATCATCTTATATTTCTGTGGAAAATGATGTCCAGATTCGGCTTCTCGGAAGCCTTAGCTGCTATTTTGGAGTCTTACGTGGTCGGCCGCCGACAGTTCGAAAGTATTCGTTCCCGAAAATTTTTTGCTACTTCAGGT
This sequence comes from Cryptolaemus montrouzieri, assembly GCA_013387265.2. Taxonomy (NCBI): domain Eukaryota; kingdom Metazoa; phylum Arthropoda; class Insecta; order Coleoptera; family Coccinellidae; genus Cryptolaemus; species Cryptolaemus montrouzieri. The sequence goes on along the minus strand of JABFTP020000185.1, from coordinate 28,019,168 downwards.
GTCCCGCAGGGATCCAATCTTGGTCCATTATTGTTCATAATGTTCATTGATGACCTCATGGATATATCAGAAGATAACTTCAGAACGCGATTGTGAGATCTTGCAGCAAATCATAAGTTCTGTGTAAAACTGGTGTGGGATTGATCGTTTGGACTTCAATGTATCTAAGTGCGCTGTCGTAACTTACCCTGGCAAGAAGAACGTCCTCTTTTCTGATTATATTATAAACAAGGAAGACAAAGTAGCGTTGAGAACAGAAGTGCACCACCCAAAAAATTCATATTACTTACTGACTTGAATAAAATTCATTCATACTGATGTTTAAACTTAACGTTGCATGACAATTCTTATGGTTACTTTGTTTCGAACGGAAATAAATCACAATAGTGTATTGAAACGTTCCACTGATATAAAAGATCTTGGTCTTATATTCGACCAAAAATTCACTTTTGTTCCTCATATCAACTATTTATTTACATCCGCCTCGAAATTGCGTGGGTTCATAATTCGCAATGGAAAGCTCTTTACGAAATTCAATAATTTTTTAGACTATTGTTAGGAGTGAGTTGGAGTATGCGTCGATTATTTGGCATCCCATCTATTATATGTCATGATTTGGAGGCAATTCGGAGAAGATTTTTTAAATAACTTGTCTGGGGAGAAGATGGTGCCTACCCTGTAAGAGGGTATGATCATGGTGCACTTTTGAGTAGATGAAAATTTCAGTTCCGAGACTGACCTCAAAACATGGGCGTCAGTTTTTCCTGAGCACGCCCAGAACAAACTCACTCACACAATCTCCAATATTATTTATGTGTACAACTTATAATTCCATCTCGAGATTGTGTGATAATAATTTCGACTCGTTTACCGCTATCAGTAGAGAATATTTGGACAAAGTGCTCTGAAGCGCATCTGAGTTATTGCATACTTTTCTATTTTTCAAATTTTCAGGTTAACTCACGCCATGAGTGTTTCTTTTTATTTTATTTTATGCGGTAGTTTTTTTTTTCAATTATTTTTCTTGATTTGTTCATTTTTTGTTGGAAATTCTTATAAATCCAGTAGAGTTCATAACACATTAGAAAATATCAGAAAGGAAAAGATAGGAATGATCCACTGACCTTTGATTATGCTTTCGCCGTCTTCAGCTGATCAGCAGACTTTCTTCTCTCGTTCTTGAGTCACAGAGAATCAGCTCGTTTTTCCCTAAATAATTTAGGTTATTTTTCTAGTGTCTAAGTTGGAAAATTGCATCTCGCACCCGGTTGCACATGTATTGTTGTACTGTCGATTTTCATCTCGTGTTTGACCATATCTTTGGAGAGACGATATTAAAAATGAACTATGAACTCCGTTTTGTACATCTTCAAATACCAACTTTGTCTAGGTTTTACTAAATGATGTACCCGTCATTGTCTTGGGCTGGTGAAAAATTTGAAAACTCAACCAGTTATTTCTATGTCGTTCTGCTAACCAGTCCACCAGCCTTTTCTCAACAAAACTGGTTGAGATTCCTATCGCGGGAGCTAATCCTACTAGAGCATTCTTAGCTCCTAGATAGACTTGTGTATCCGTAATTTCGTTTCCTCTGATCCCGGCGAGACATGAAACCTAGAAGAGATGGATATGGTTGTCTACCGTCAGTTGTTTCAGTGGCTGAACGCATATCCAGATCACCCTAGAAGCAATACTGTGTGCACCCTGACCTCCTAGAGCAGCCCAACTGTCAGAGCAGATCGTGGTTTATGGTTGTTCACCGTCAGTTATTTCAGTGCCTGAACGCACACCCAGATCACCTTAGAAGCAATATTATGTGCGCCCAGGGCTCCCATAGCAGCCCAACTATCGGAACAGATCGCGATCCACTCCGAAGTGGAACACAATCTGCCAGCCTTTAAGCTCAGTCAAGTACCGCCATCAACTCCTACTTGAAACCTGTTCTATGTTGATCTAATGGGGAGCAGAATTATCTCCCATTTCTCTGGCAGTATAGTTCCCTCCTGATTCCTCTTTGGTCTTTGAACTATCCATGAACCAGATGAACCCTCCACCGGGCCAGGATCCTTTCTTTCATTCCACTATTATCTGGATGAGACTTTCACCTGGATCTTTTCTCCGAGTGGTACCTCGGCGTGGTTCTATCCGAGTTCGACTAGAGGAGATGGTTAGGTTAAGAAGCATATTGCATCGACCACTAGTCATCTTCCCGTCCTTACCCTATATGAAGTCGAAACTGCTATGTTAATGATTGCGAGGTGCAGTGATTCGCCTCCTAACAGTGTACCTAGGACTCTTCTCACGATCAGTGCTCTGATGCTCTCTATAGCCAGCTTTGCCATCTGTTATTCTACTCTCCTCCTTCAGCGAAGCATAGGTGAGTATAGGCAGCATAATGGTTTCGAAGAACTAACGCTGTAGCTCCTCCTAAGTCCCTCATGTAATCTGCAAGTTTGTAGCCTAAAGTGTTGAGCCCAGCTAAGCTTCCTATCCAATACTACCCCAAAGTACTCAACATATTTTTCATGTCAACTCTTGATACAAAAAACAGTCCTCGAATATTATGGAAGCCCAGTATATTGAATGGATAAACTTTCAAACACACTATGAGTAGCAGCTATTTGTGGAGAGTAAAACCAGAATTATTGAATAAACGTTTCATTCTTCATTTTACCCAGGACTTCGATTAGTGGATCAGGGATGATAAGATAGCAGTAAGATGAAAAACTTAAATGAAAACTGCAGGAAAATTTCATGACCGTAATACTAAACAAGAAAAAAATCTGGTACCATCTGTACAGTATGTCAAATTTAGATGTTTTTTTCACCAGCTAGGTGAAATGTTTGAGTAGGAATAAGTTAATCCCCTTACTCGATGCAACTTTTCGAGACAAACTCAATAGCTAGAAGAAAATTATGAATGCACTTCTTGAGTATAATGAAGTGGCGTACAGAAAATTTTTTCGTTTGGCAGTTTTAGAGTAGATTATGTAAATTTGTATTTCTACAAACATAAACCGTGAACAGATTTAATCTCTCAAAACGAAGAACTTATCTTCTTTTTCGAGAATATATAACACTCCTTGGTTTGTTGTTTTCAAATTGAATAACCTAATTTATGAAGATAACGTATGTTGGAAACTTCTTAAATAATTTCTAGTAGATGTCAGATAGTGGATTTCTATTATTTATTCTTTGCTCAAAAGTCTTTTGACTCAAGGACAATCTCATCAATATTGATTCGTTCAGTGAGAAAAGAAATGAAATATGATGCAGAAGATGGAGAAGAAACAACTCTAGGTATGATAGGAGCTTTCATACCTAATCCATCAATTTCAAGCCGGCTAATTGAAGAGAAGACTGGTGTATCGAGGCGTTCTGAAAAGGAATAGATTCAGGTTATACATACAACGAAAAATCTCAATATTTGCAACCGGGTGCTCCTCAACGGAGAAAATCTTTCTGGTAGTGATGCCACTTCAAACTTTCAGTAACAACCGAAATAATAATCGTCGTGTGATATGGAATGATTGAGTAAGAATCAGAAGTGATGAAATATTTAATCGCCATAACGAACATCATTGGTGTGTGAATCCTCACCGTAATTTACAAATTCCACATTGAGATCGATATGGGTTTATTGTTTGTTGTGTTATAATGAAAAATTTGGAGCTACCCTACGAGAATTTTGATGAAAACTAATGTCCTGAATTTCATTTGGATTTGTCCCCATCACATATTTTTCTTGGGGAGATATTGAACTTTATTAGATAAGACCATTAAAAACTAGAACAAAATTTCAGGGAGTGTCTGAATTCAGTGTCAAACTTTCCTGATTCCTCTTTGGTCTTTGAACTATCCATGAACCAGATGAACCCTCCACCGGGCCAGGATCCTTTCTTTCATTCCACTATTATCTGGATGAGACTTTCACCTGGATCTTTTCTCCGAGTAGTACCTCGGCGTGGTTCTATCCGAGTTCGACTAGAGGAGATGGTTAGGTTAGGAAACATCTTGCATCAACCACTAGTCTTCCCGTCCTTACCCTATATGCAGTCGAAACTGCTATGTTAATGATTGTGAGGTGCAGTGATTCGCCTCCTAACAGTGTACCTAGGACGGGTATTTCTTTGAGCATCCAACACTCTTCTCACGATCAGTGCTCTGATGCTCTCTATAGCCAGCTTTGCCATCTGTTATTCTACTCTCCTCCTCCAGCGAAGCATAGGTGAGTATAGGCAGCATAATGATTTCGAAGAACTAACGCTGTAGCTCCTCCTAAGTTCCTCATGTAATCTGCAAGTCTGTAGCCCAAAGTGTTGAGCCCAGCTAAGCTTACTATCCAATACTACCCCAAAGTACTTAACATATTTTTTCATGTCGACTCTTGATACAAAAAAAAGTCCTCCAATATTATGGAAGCCCAGTATATTGAATGGATAAACTTTCAAACACACTATGAGTAGCAGCTGTTTGTGGAGAGTAAAACCAGAATTATTGAATAAACGTTCCATTCTTCATTTTACCCAGGACTTCGATTAGTGGATCAGGGATGACAAGATAGCAGTTAACTGAAAAACTTAAATGGAAACTGCAGACAAATTTCATGACCGTAATACTAAACAAGAAAAAAATCTGGTACCATCTGTACAGTATGTCAAATTTAGATGTTTTTTTTTCACCAGCTAGGTGAAATGTTTGAGTAAGAATAAATTAATCCCCCTTGCTCGATGCAACTTTTCGAGACAAACTCAATGCTAGAAGAAAATTATGAATGCACTTCTTGAGTATAATGAAGTGGCGTACAGAAATTTGTTTTCGTTTGGCAGTTTTAGAGTAGATTATGTAAATTTGTATTTCTACAAACATAAACCGTGAATAGATTTAATCTCTTAAAACGAAGAACTTATCTTCTTTTTCGAGAATATATAACACTCCTTGGTTTGTTGTTTTCAAATTGAATAACCTAATTTATGAAGATAACGTATGTTGGAAACTTCTTAAATAATTTCTAGTAGATGTCAGATAGTGGATTTCTATTATTTATTCTTTGCTCAAAAGTCTTTTGACTCAAGGACAATCTCATCAATATTGATTCGTTCAGTGAGAAAAGAATCATACCCAATCCATCAATTTCAAGCCGGCTAATTGAAGAGAAGACTGGTGTATCGAGGCGTTCTGAAAAGGAATAGATTCAGGTTATACATACAACGAAAAATCTCAATATTTGCAACCGGGTGCTCCTCAACGGAGAAAATCTTTCTGGTAGTGATGCCACTTCAAACTTTCAATAACAACCGGAATAATAATCGTCGTGTGATATGGAATGATTGAGTAAGAATCAGAAGTGATGAAATATTTAATCGCCATAACGAACATCATTGGTGTGTGAATCCACACCGTAATTTACAAATTCCACATTGAGATCGATATGGGTTTATTGTTTGTTGTGTTATAATGAAAAATTTGGAGCTACCCTACGAGAATTTTGATGAAAACTAATGTCCTGAATTTCATTTGGATTTGTCCCCATCACATTTTTTTCTTGGGGGAGATATTGAACTTTATTAGATAAGACCATTAAAAAACTAGAACAAAATTTCAGGGAGTGTCTGAATTCAGTGTCAAACTTGAAAATCCTCAAATTAATTCTCAGCGTCTCGGAGCGTCGCAAAGCGTTGCTATTTATGCATCGCTAATAATGAACCAACTTTCCAATAATTCAGATGAATGTGATATTATGTATTATGATTTTCTAGTCTTAATGATTAGTAGATATATTATAAATTCCCATTGTTTTCTTGTGTCTAATTCTATATATGTTCTGTTTCATTGAACTTTTCCACAATTTTCTCATATCCTAATCTTTTGCCACTGAACCAAAACTGTTGATGAGATTGTCCTTAAGTCTCTGAAAAATAGTTTTTCCTCGAAGTTTGTCAAGAACTCAACGCGATGTATCAGAATAGGAGGATTGGTTGTGGAAGAGTTCATCCATTGGCCTTATAGATCTCCAGATCTCACATTATTGAACTTTTTCTCTTGATGATCGATAAAATTAAAGTTTACAGAACTGTTTTTACCACAATTCATAATATAAAACGAATGATTCGTGAAACGTTCCGTAGAATAACTCCTGTAGCTCTGGATAATGTTCGAAGAAACTATATTCATCGACTTGAAAAGTTTATTTAGTAAAAAAGTATACTTTCAAGTATTTTTGTAATTTCAATGAATTTTTCTAATAAATTCAAAGCACATTTTCATGTATGAATTCCTAAATAAATAGAGAATCATTTTCAATTCGATAACTGGTGGAATTGGTATAGCCTATACACCATTCGATATGTATTGAAATTTGTATTCGGATTCATCTATTTAATTAGTAAATGCCATATGTATGTAATAAGAAAATAATGTGATTTGAATGATTTCAAATTTTGATAATTGAAAAATGAACATCCTGTTTAATTTTGGTATCATCCGCATTGCTTTTTAGGAAAGTTTTGGTGTCCTGCTGGAAATTTTCTGTTAGTCCTGAGGAGTACAGGAAGAGGTACAAAAAATCAATATTTTTCCAAAGCTCGTATGATTCAATAACCGTCGATTTTAGTCATAAAAATTTCTTGAAGTCTCACATTATTTCATCATAATAAAATATGAAAATGATGCGAAAAATAGGGCATTGCATTTCAGAAAACAAAACTTTGATGTAAATCTCTTAAACTCTGTATATTTGAAAATGATTTTGAAACGGTTTAAGATCAACCTATTGCTACCGGGATGGGGTCACACACACGATGGAAACACTGATGGTTAACACAAACACTTTTTATAAACGTAAATTTAAAATGAAATAAAAACACGTGGTTCGTTGGTAAACAACGGCGGTTTGGCAATATGGCGTGGGTACGGAAAGCCGGCTCGTGGCAACGCGTGCTGCAGCCGGTTTTCTGAGATAAAGTGTATTCGTAGAGGTCGTCGAAGAGAAAGTGAGAAAGTCTCCGAAATGCACGGATATTTAAACTCTCGGTTCAGGTAGGCCCAGAGTACGTTCTGTGCCTCGCCTGGTCGATGGGCCTACTTGGCGGTCTGTGATTAAGAAAGCGTGGTTAACACGGTAACACGCTTATTCGGAGGGGCCTAGAGCGATCTATGGTGAGATACCGTAGTAGGAAACGGTAACACGGCCCCCCTCTGAAGATCGCGGTTAGGCGCCTCCATATTGCCATACCGGGTAATGAAATCATGTTGTATCTTTATTAAAGACATGTGCATACGTGCACATCATACCATTGAAAATCAAAAATCAAAAAAAAAAACAAAACAATTTTTTTTATCAAGTTATCCTACTTAAATCTAATACGACCCTGTGTGCAGTGCGTCTGTGGCCGTCTTACTATCTTACGCGCCATTTGGCATCAACGCGATGATGACAAGGGAAACCACAGAAAACCTTGTCTCACGTAAGCGAGTCGTATGGTCTAGCTACTTACATTACATAATATCAATACATAAGAGCGTGGTGCAAAGCTCTATTTAAAATATTTAAATCTAAGATATATGTGCAATAACATATCTGAGGGGGGGTCGCACCTACTTCGTATCTTTATTTGTCAATCACACATAAAAGTTAGATATTAAAAGTACCTAAGACACATAGAAACATGATGAGTTTGTCATAAGTTGAACAACTGCGTCTGTGAGTAGGTCCTAGATTCACTAGCGCACTGGTCGTTTAACAACACTACAACACTACACTCACACACTCGTCTTTGGGCGCCACTTGGTGTTGTCTTCGGTCCAAGAACCGGATGCTTCATTCACAGCTGCTGCGGTGGTGGATTAATTCTGCGGTAGATGAATTAGACGAATACTATCCACGTGCGTCGTTGCTATTGTCTATTGTTCGCGTTGGTCCTACCACGTGCGTCGGATTCCCTCGTGTGCGGAAGTAGCGGAATTCTTCACTTGGATTCTCGTATTAATATTTATCGGCTAACTCAGTCGGTGATGGGTCCTTTTTCTCAACGGAGAAAGCAATGCCCTAATGCACACGTTGGGCTCCACTTGCTACCAGGATGGGGTCACACACACGATGGAAACACTGATGGTTAACACAAACACTTTTTATAAACGTAAATTTAAAATGAAATAAAAACACGTGGTTCGTTGGTAAACAACGGCGGTTTGGCAATATGGCGTGGGTACGGAAAGCCGGCTCGTGGCAACGCGTGCTGCAGCCGGTTTTCTGAGATAAAGTGTATTCGTAGAGGTCGTCGAAGAGAAAGTGAGAAAGTCTCCGAAATGCACGGATATTTAAACTCTCGGTTCAGGTAGGCCCAGAGTACGTTCTGTGCCTCGCCTGGTCGATGGGCCTACTTGGCGGTCTGTGATTAAGAAAGCGTGGTTAACACGGTAACACGCTTATTCAGAGGGGCCTAGAGCGATCTATGGTGAGATACCGTAGTAGGAAACGGTAACACTATCTTGACCCTACTCTTTTTTGCTACAATGAACAGTTTCAGTGCTATCGAACAAACACTGGTCTTTTTGAGAATATTTATTGAAAATGTCTTTCTCTTTTAAAACTGTTTCAACATTTGAAATATTTTCGGAATTGCAGATGTTTTCGAGTTAAAACTTGATTCACATGAGGAGGCAAGCGTACATCGAATGAACTGAAGTGGGGGTCGATAATCCATAATACTAACGAGGGATCGGAACTGTTCCTATAATTTTCATAAAAATTAGGAAAATAGCAGAAGTAGTTTAACGTCATTTTGAGTTTGAGTACCAGAGTATTCATTTTATTTTGCGAAAATTCAAATTACCTATAACATTATGGGGCATCATATTAGAAATATTTTATTCATAGACTAAGCAAGGTTTATGCGAGAGAGTAAAGTAAATTTCAGCAACGATCACGGCTAAAGAAATTCATCATGAGGTAATTAAGCGTAGCCAATAAGCTTTTTGGGCCGGTTGGTAGGATGGCAGATCATTAGGGCCAAAAATTCTGCCTAACATATTGAATTTTCTAGCATAGCTTGACTTCTCACAGAACGATATGGTTGATTTTCTCAATGATGTATCTTGTGCGAATAGAAAAATAATGTAGTTTATGCATGATGGCGCTCCCAAGGAAATTGGACTCATAGTGATGAATCATTTGAATGGAGCATATCCCGATAGAAGTATTGGTAGAGGTAGTTGGTCTTCAAAATCCCACGATCTGAATGCCCTAGACTATTTCGTCTGGCTTCAATGAATCACCGCCTGACACTATGTGTACAACTCAATGGACGTAGTTTCGAACACTTACTTCAATTTATTAGTTCAAAAAAGAAGTTAATTTTCTTTATTCTTTCTCTTTTCGTTGAATTCAGATCCCAGCTTTCTTCCAATGCGTCATAGTCATATGTAATTTCGTATAACACACTCTTGTCTAAAGTAAGAATGCAATAAGTTTCACTTCTGATAAATTAAGTGAAGACTCTGGATATTCAATCTCAAAATGAGGTGAAACTTACCTTAAAGGCAATTTTCCTAGTTTTCGTAACAAATTATGAAAAATGTTTCGCTCCTACCTGTGACTTATAAATTATCGACTCTCACTTCTGTTGATTCGGAAAAACCTGTTCCTCCTCATGTACATTCCCCACAAAAATTACCGCATCAACCTACTTTTACGATAATACTATATAAACTTTAGGTTCGTCATTCAAGAGTCGCTTGGTAACCTTCTGAAGTGTAAAATAAGAGGATATCATTCAAAAGAGATGAGTTTATGATGGAAAATTTCAAAAATTTTCTAGTTAATGAAAAATTAAAAAATTTTACCATCTTCAAACATTCGCGAGACCAATCAACTAGCATCGAATGGTTACTAATCATTTTCAAAATCGAGTGTTTCCTCCCTGACCCTAATTACTGCCAGTAAACGTCCCTCAAACTAATTTTGGATGTACTCTTGAGTCACTGAGTTCCAAATTTCAGGAAGCAGATTTGTAGTTGTTGGAGTGTTCTACAAGGCATCCTACGTTGCTGAATTTGCCACCCCATGTCCCAAACATGTTCTATGGAATTCAAGTCGGGACTTCTGGGTGGCCATCTTGAAATCTCAATTTCGGCATTTTGCAGAAATTCTGTAACTACTCTATCTGCATGAGGCCGAGCATTATCATGCATATAGATGAAGTTTTCGCCAATCAATGGGCCAAAGGGTACAACATGGGGTTCAAGGATATCTGCAATGTATCTGGCCGCTGTCATTATTCCATTATTCACTAGGACTAACTCAATTCGACCATGGAAAGAAATGCCTCCCCGCACTATTACTGAGCCCCCTCCGAAGTTTTCGGTTTGCCAGATATTGCATTGCTGATACCGTTCTCCAGTTCTTCTGTATACAGGCATGCGTCTATCATTTGGTACTAGACATAACCTGGACTCCTCGGAAAAGAGAACATTCGACCATTCTGGAACACCCCAATTTGCATGTTTCCTCGCAAACTAAAGTCTTGCAACTCGATGCTCTCTGGTGAGACGCGGGCCGGTAGAAGTCACCCTTCGTCTGATATCGTCTCCTCTGAGCCTGTTCCTAACAGTTTGCAATGAAATATGCACATTTCTGGAAAGTGCAAGTTCATTTTGTAGCATTCTAGCCGTATAGTGCCGAACTCTCAGTGCAGTTAAACGAAGCCAACGATCATCAACTGGTGTTGTTATCCGATTTCTTCCCTGTCCGGCCCTTCTTTCATATTCCCCTATTTCGTGGTACCGATTAATTGCTCTTGAAATAGTGCTTTGGTGAACATTCAACAAGTTAGCCACGTAACGTTGGCTTCGCCCCTCCTCTAGAAGTGTTACAATTCTTACCACTTTATGATCACTCGAATAGCGTCCAGGACGTTCAGCAGCCGTTTCAATGAATTCAAAGATTCTAAATCAACAAGAAACACAGAAAACCTGCATTAATTTAGCATTGAAACTGAAGAGAAATTGAATGAATACTGATAGTCAAAGAAACTCATTCTTGTTTCAGATGTGTTTGAGATTATATGGAAACAACTGTTACTACATATATAAGATTTTTTTCCTCCCATATGTCCAAATACATATGTTGACAAAGATACTGCGATCGAACTGCCCAATCGATTGTGGAATTCAGAATATCAGGTGATAATTTTTGTGTTGTGTGCATATCATTAATTCACTTAAAAACGTCTTCAAATTCGAAATGATTTCAAGAGAAAACAAATTTTACTTCAATAAATGTTTTTGGAAAGATTTTGACGGAATGAAACGAAACATGACCCTGAATAAAAAATTCGCAAATACTGGATAAATCCAACGAACTGGTGAATAAACCAACTCTTTTCTGCAAATTGGAGCTAGATTTCTTGAAAACTTCAAGAGCTACCATTAGAAGCGTTCAGAAAAATCTGAACCTCAACACCCTGTATCTCGACAACGGAAGAGTTAATTATCGATATATTAAATGAATGATTAAAATGAAAACTTACCATTGATAATATTGTTATTGGAATCAGAAACGTCGATACAATTTCATTGAATGGTTGGACACCATATAAATTATGTAAAACTTGTCCAGTAGCTTGCATCATCGTAGTCATGAAACTAAAGAGCACTGTTAACAACATATTAATTCCGAAAGCAGAATTGAAAGTTTCGCATAGTTCACACATTCTATCATGAAGTAAAATAATTTGTTGTATTTTCCTCACAGCTTCGACATCTATTTTATTTTTATGGAGCACCCAGTATCTTCGTTGATCTAACAATTTGTCAGTTATAACAACAGTATTAAATCTAATGCATTGCAGAACGCCGAAGATTGTGAAGGTATTCACCATCAATTTGAGGGAGTAAAATATTCCTAATAAATAGTAGACATATATTGCACCAAAGTTGGTAAAACCTGAATAAATATCATATAAAAGAACAACCAAATGGAAGGTTAGATATACGCTGGATACATAAAAAAACTCCATTTTTTTCATCCAAGGGACCTTGCAACTCCTACACATTTCCCACAAATTTTGAAAAAATTTTTGATGTGAATTCATTTGAAAAAAAGTAATTTTAATCAGAGAAAATGTCGCCAGAACATGTACACTTGTTTGAAAGATTTGGTAGAGGAAAAATATAATTGGATGAAGAATTGTCTTAATTCCATCAAATTTTTCATTCTGGGGATCAATTGACAAAACAAAAATTATCGTTGTCAGTGCCATATACAGAAAAGAAATAGTCTTGAAAATCCTAAATGAACTTGTGCTTTCACTCGATGGTGGTAGTAAAACAAGAACATTGCATATTCGAATAAGAATACAAAGACATATCTCATTATTGATTGACATTGCTTTCACACTGACGAAGTTGGCTTCCAAATATTTTTTTCTTAATGAATTAGGTTAGGCAATAGATATTTATCTGAATATATAAATTGAGTATCTTGACTCTTCATCATTCGAAAGACGAATTACCTAATCATTTCAATGTTATCAATCAATTGAGTCAGAAATAATTATGTTATATGTCATTATTATTATTGATATGACATATAGCAATGAAATTATTTTGAATGGCAAATATTTTATTCCAAAGTTTTGTAAATTTTGGATTAATATGTGTTGTTTTGAATAGCTACTTTTGCTAATTTGGATAAGAAAACGTTCTTTCAGGAAGAGGTTGATTTCTTCAGTTTTAAACAATAAATGAGGACAATGTTTAATTTTCATGGCAAGTGTCGGGTTGCTATTAATCTTTCCTTGCTCAAAATTTTTTGGACATCCGCGAGATTAAGTTACTTTGGGTAAGTCGTTGAAACGCAGGTGTCTTGAGTTGGCAATTTTTCCTAAGTTAGTGAAGATTATAGTGGGTGGATTCATAACGATCTGCTCAAAATATTTGTTTTTTTTGATGAATCGAGTTTTTTCTTCGCTTCGCAATAACACTAATTCCCATTTAAAATAACAGAATCATACTCAGAGACTTCAAAAAATTAATGTTTGGGCTGAGATTTTGGCAGACCATATTAAGAGACTCCTTATTCTTACTGGAAAACTTTTTCAACATGCTTGAGAATTTTATAGATCCTTTCATAACAGTTTTTATAAAAAAAGATCCGAATTTATCTGAACATAACGTTATATATCAACATGATTGAGCACCGACACACGGATCGTTTGAAAGGTATGAAGCATGCTATAGAATGGCTAATTAGATCGCCTGATCTAACGCCTCTCGATTTCTTCATGTGGGGCTATCTCATGTCTTAAGTTCATGTTACGCCACACGAGTCGTTGGAAGAACTACGAGAAAGGATTATCTAAGCATACCAGCAGATAACTCCAGAAATGTTGCGGAATGAAAATCAGTCATTCGAATCCCGATTATACCAATGTATAAAACTCAATTAATATTTGTGATGGGTATGAAACACGAATTAAAACTGAAAACTCAATAACACGTTCATGCCTCATACTTCTTTCCATTCTTTCTCCAACCTTGTTTCTGTTGCAGATGAACGATCTTCTGTCCTCTACAGAGAACAAGATCTTCGGTTTTGCAGACGACTTTGCACTGGTTTCGTCTTTCAGTAGTCTGCGGAATCTCAGCGTCAGAGATGTCAATAAATTAACAACTTAAACTCTGACCCACACAGGGTATCTGCGTGGGGTCCGTTGAACCTGGTAAGCTTCAACGTGTTCAAGACGCAAGCAACTACGTTTTTCGGAAACTTCCGCGCTGGAAAACCTCCTCTCATAATGCAAGGCCAACAAATTGCATCCAAAGATTCAATACAACTCCTCGGACTAACGGTCAACTCCGGGTTTTACAGGCATGAACATGTATCAGCAATAGCTAAGTCGGCATCAGCTAAACTTAGTTTTTCTTTCAGAGTCAAGCGATACTTCCCGTCATTTCAGCTGTTGCTTCTATATAAGGCGCAGATTCGACCTGCTTTAGAATATTGTTCCCATGTATGGGAATCTGCGCCCAAACATTCGCTGCGGATGTTGGATAGTGTGCAAAAACGGACTGTGCGCCTCATCGACCATCCGGAGATCACCCGCGATCTACAATCGATGGCTCTCAGAAGACAAGTTTCTGATCTTTCTCTGTTTTACAGATATTTCCACGGAAGATGCTCCAAGGATCTAAGACACCTTGTCCGGCAAAAGTCATGTTTTGCTATAACCTAGGCTGGCAAGGAGTTCTCATCATATGGCGGTACATTTAACGACCCGTCGAACCTCTCTCTATAAGAATTCCTTCGTTTACAGGGCCGGTAAGCTGTGGACCTCACTTCTGTCCAACCTCTTCCCAACATCCCACAATTTGGCCGTCTTCAAGAAGCGAGTCAACAGACATCTTGATTTTTCCCAAGCACCCACTCATGTGGTGTAACAGGTACGCCTTTTCCTGGGAAGATCGCATGAAAAAATGCACAATAATCTTTATAAGATGAAGAATTTCAAGCTGTGTTACATTCTAATTTGTGTTACTTAAAAAAGCAGAGTAATATTGAAGATCAGATATAATTTTTCTAGAGAGGTATCAAGGGCTTTACTTGAAAATCAAGCTGTTTGAATCAACTTGACATGAAAGCGAGTCAAGCTTTCGTATTCAAAGTCCAAGTCAAGCAAAAGTGTTTGCCACAAAAGCTCGAAACTTGAGAACTTGAATCGGATAAAATATTGAACTTCCTCTTGTATTCAATAAGAGCATGGATGAAGATTTAAATAATATCAAATATTTTATTGGGAAATATTTGAGTGGAATTCAACGTTTGAATCTGGATAGAATTTATAGAGTTTTTGAAGGAAACACAAATACAAAACAAGTAAATGAGTGAAAGGGAAATGTATATTCTCGAATAATATCATAGCATCACATAAACAGCATAAATAGATTGTTCATGAAACATCTAAAATAAACTTCTGTGAAAATAAAAAAAATACCCACATTGAAACTTGGGTAAAAAAAAAATAAGAATAAGCGAAACTACAGAGTCCTCCGACTCTGGGTTCTCGAGGAATCGCTGTTCAATCTCGATTCTAGGCGAATCGCTCATTCTCCGAAAAGGTTCTGCTGAATATCACCAAATATAGTTAACCTTAATCGACAGGTTATTATACGTACACTTCTGACCTCTATATCACGACACTTCATAAATGTCTTTCAGTTTTCTATATACGAATATACAGGGTGTTACATGAAAGCATGTCACAACTTGAGCGGGTAAATCCACGTGCAATTTTAAGAAAAAGTGTTCATATAAATATAGCTCCCAAAAAACTTCGTTACGGAGCTACAGGGTGTTGAAATTTCCAGAAAAAATTGTTTTTCCCTCAAACCTCCTGCAGTTTTTGAGATATTCAGCCCAACTTTGGAATACAAGCTATTTTTCACAGCCTTCTTCATTACACGTCCTAAATTTTAACTAACCTACAAGGTGTTTTCTTTTTCGGTGACATGTCTTCTTTTGTCCTCTCAAACTTTTTTGCTGTACGCCACTGATCAGCGTACAATCAATTTTCGTCATCTTCATTTAATTCCGAAACTTTTTTAATAACCTATAATTTTTTTGTATCTCTGACCGTTCTCGAGCAAAAAATTATTAAACGATTAGATGCATTCGCTGAATTGAAAGCATTTCTAATTATAAATGACTAATAGGCTTTGATTCTTTTCATTCAATTATTAATTATGACAAATGCTAAAGTTGAATCAGAGCTGCTCAAATAGTTTCTCAAATTAACGATTAGTTTTAGGACTTTTGAAGTTATTACTGTAAGAAAAAATTGCTAATTTTACTATAGCCGAATAGGCTGATATTCATTACTTGTACGGTCTGGCTGACGGAAGCACAACAGAAGCTAGGCGATTATATCAAGTACGCTTTCCAAATCGAGTAACACAAGACAGGCGGACATTTTCAAATATCCACAGAGGGTTGAGGGAAACAAGTACTTTTACTGCAAATAATCATTTAAAATGTGCAACTCAAACTATGAGAACTCCAGGTATTGAGGAAGCAGTTTTGAATTGTATTGATTTTAATCCTCATGTGAGTACAAGAAAAATTAGAAATCAGTCGAATATTTCACATGTTCTACTTTGAAGGATTCTCCACTTCTTTTTATTGTACCCATTTCATATTCAACGCATCCAAACTCCACTTCCTCGAGCTTTTCTTTCAAGACTGAATTTCTGCCGATGGTTCTTAAATAAAATTAGAGAAAATGCTCATTTTGATACTGAAATAATGTTCACAGACGAAGCCAACTTTTCCAGAACTACTATCACAAATTCTCACAATAATCATTATTGGGATGAGGAAAACCCTCATTTGATTGACGAATCTCATCATCAAAAACAATTCTCACTAATTATCTGGGTCAGAATAATGGGAAATTATTTAACTGGGCCATTTTTTTGCCCAACAGACTAAACGGTCCCGCTCATTGGCAATTTCTTGAGGCGGAGTTCTCTTTATTGCTCGTGGATGTGCCACTTTGGTTAGAACCATAATGTGGTTCATGCATGACGAGGCACCAGCACATTTCAGTGGAGAAGCTATGAAATTCTTGAATGATACATTCAACAACCGATGGATAGGTCGGAGTGGGCCAGAACCAAGGCTTGCTAGGTCCCCAGACTTCAATTGTTTAGACTTTTTCTTATGGGGATATCTTAAAAGTTTAGTTTATACCACTCCTGTGAACACTGTAGAAGAATTGAGAAATTGAATAATAACCTCTTGTGACACGATAAGAAATAACCTAAGAATATTTCAAAGAGTGTGTGATAGTATGCGCACAAGGACAGAGGCCTGTATTCTTGAAGGTGGAGGGTATTTTCAGCAATTTATTTAGTTTTTAATTGTTCTTTTTTTTAGTTTGGTATTGAATAAGTATAAGTTGAGTCTCAAAATGCGATCTATCAAAATAAAATCAAGTTTTGGGCATACCTATCGAGTATTTCTATTATTTTTTCTTTATTTAGCGAATAACATACAAGTCAAATAATTCAAATTCAATAATTTCTCACCCGAAAACGGTTAGAAATACGAAAAATTCACAGGTGTCAAAATAGTTTCTAAATTGAACGGAAATG
This sequence comes from Cryptolaemus montrouzieri, assembly GCA_013387265.2. Classification (NCBI taxonomy): domain Eukaryota; kingdom Metazoa; phylum Arthropoda; class Insecta; order Coleoptera; family Coccinellidae; genus Cryptolaemus; species Cryptolaemus montrouzieri. The sequence continues at coordinate 28,002,017 of JABFTP020000185.1, read as the reverse complement.
ACAAAAATTAATTGCAAGCTGATCAGTGGCGTACAGCAAAAAGTTTGAACGGGCAAAATAGAACACGCCTTGTAGATTCTATTTGAAATTTAGGACGTGTAATGGTGAAGGCTGTAGAAAATAGCTTATATTCCAAATTTGGACTGAATGTCCCAAAAACTGCAGGAGTTTTGTAGAAAAAAACCAATTTTTTTCCGGAAATTTCGACACCCTGTTGCTCCGTAACGAAGCTTTTGCGGACTTATGTTTATATAAACTTTCTTTCTTAAAATTGTACGAAGATTCACACTCTCAAGTTGAGACATACTATTATGTAACACCCATATGGATATTGAGTTTTTAACGAATGATACGTTAAACCTCTGAAAGAATTATTTCGTTTGAATCTATTTTATATTATATAGAAATCTATAATAGGCTGTAGGCGACATGAATATTTTGTCGAGAGTTGTTGTTGAATACAGAAATAAATCTTCACAATTCACATACGTGTCTGACGAATGGGCATTTCTGAAATGATAACTAGTTTATTTTTTCCCTTTAAACTAATCGAATTCCCCATCGGACCTTTTTGTGGCTACTCGTCGCGCTGCGAAACGAATCGACTAGATCGAACGTACTAAGTTTGGAAATCCTAGTATGTCGAAGCAATTTGAGAAATTCTGTATGACTATATTTACAATAAAACCCTTGAAGATGGTGCATTTCCTGACCGCTGAAAGGAAGCATGCATAGTTCCCATTTTTTAAAGTGGTAAAAAGAATTTGATTTGAATTTGATGAAGGGTCGATCTATTGAAACCAGTTTTATACGTTTCGTCGAATTCCTTCAGAAGGGATGCGATCGGCATTTGCAAGTTGCTGTTATTTTCACTGATTTTAGTAGAGCTTTCGGTACGCTCTGTCTATTTTTCCTTGTTCATTCCATTGCTGGTGTGAGTGTGTGGGACACAACCTTGCGTTGGTTTGGGTCGTACCTGGGGGACGAAAGCCGTACGTTTCTGTTAAAAGGTATGACTCTGATCCCCTTCATCCTACCTCAGGCGTGCCTCAGGGCTCGTACCTGGGACCATTGTTGTTCATTATTTATATCAAAAATATTAGTAAATGTTTCAAAAATAGTGAAATATTACTTTCTGCCGACAATCTCATGATATTTATATAAACTAGAAACCTATCGGATTGTTAGACTCTCCAGCGCGAGTTGGATGGTATTTTCCCAGTTCTGTGATGAAAATTATCTCTTTTTGAATCTATCTGAGTGCCGAACTGTGTCTTTCTCCCGTGGTAGGACTATTGTCAGGCATAAATACGCCTTGAACAAAACTAAGCTATCCAGAATCGACTCAATTATAGATCTAGGAATAATGTTCGATAAAAAGCTCTCTTTTAGTAACCACGTCGACTACGTCGTCAGTTCTAGTAACAGAATGTTGGGATTCCTAACAAGGCAGTACAAATATTTCAACCATGAAAAATCATTTAATCCCTTCATACAATGTAAATAAGTAAGTAAGTAAGTATTTATTCATAATCATACAATGAAACATATTATGATAATGAAAAATTAAACGCCCCATTTACGTAATTATAACGAATTAAATGATTATTGTGACATGAAACCATATTCTAACTCTCATAATTTTTGAGAATTTCAGTTGAAGTCAAAGTACCTTGAAATTTGTGATCTGAAACGTATTGTCTCTAAACATGAAAGAGATCTGGAGCCCGAGTTCTACGAGAAGGAATTTTGAATTTGAAGGATTCTAGTAGAGGAGGAGAACATACCATACCATTAATCAATTTGTACAGAAATGCCAGATCCGAAATTTTTCTTCTGATATATAAAGCCTGGACATTGGTCATCTCTCTTAAATTGACATAATTCGTTTGAGCTGAAAGTATATTCAGCTTATATGCAACAAACCTCAGAAATTTATTTTGGATTTTTCCAACATTGTACTGGCTGTTATTCCCCTCGACGACCAAACAACAGATCCATACTCTAAAATGCTTCTTATTAACGTGCCATACAAAATTCTTACGGTAGCTAATGAAAAACCCTGTCTATTTCTCAAAATGAAACCAAGTGCCCTCAACGCCCTATTCTTAATCATACCAATGTGAGTATTAAATGCTATTTTAGAGTCGAGTGTGAGTCCCAAATCTTTACTTCCGAGGTAAGTTTGAGATCACAACCCTCAAGAATATAATTCGCAAGTCTTGAGGACTTAGGCCGCGAAAAGTTATAACTTGACACTTAGACACATTGAGAAACATTCTGTTGTGATGGCACCAATCCTCCAAACGAGAAAAACCCACCTGCAATAATGCAACATCCTCCACCTAACATATAGTACGAAAAATGTTTAAGTCATCGGCGAACAAAAGATACTTGATATTCGAAATAACTGAACCCATATCGTTGATGAAGAGGACGAATAACAACGGCCCCAAGTGCGATCCCCGTGGAACCCCCGAGCTAACCGAAATCAAATACGATGTGTAACCTTGCAATCTCACTTTTTGTACTCTGATCCTCAGAAAATCAGATAACCACTCATGCTTCACTCCCCTTATACCCATTTTATACAGCTTATCTAGAAACAAAGTATGGTGCTTACCTACTCTCGACATTAAACTTTGCTTCGCCTATTTGGAATCCTCAATACAATATTTACATTGAGAGGCTTAAAAATGTTCGAGAATATTCCTACGACTTCTGGGCTATGAACGTTATAGTCCTGTCAGCCATCCAAATAATCACTTAATTCGTTAGCAACATTTTGGAATGCTGCCTCTAATACTTAGAGGGAAATTGATTGATGTTCAGCTTATGTTTAGACTTGTAAATGGCCTTTTGGATTCTATAAGAATTCTCGAGACCGTTCGTTTTCATATTCCAGCCCTCCGATATCATCGCTTATCTACTAACTAAATGCACAAATAGCGCCCTAGATAGCCCTATGTACTGTATGATTTCATCGTGTAACTCAAGTGACATAGAAATCGATATTTTGATAACAAATTATTAATCGAAAGAAAATTGAAGCACTCCTTCGCGCTTCAATTGTCAACCCGATATTGAATTGTCATAGTTTTTTGACGTCTTCTTATTCGATGGAGTCGGCTGCGCGTACGAAAAAAGCGTTCCATTTAAGGCATGAAGTGCAAGCGGAAGCGCGGAACGAACGACAAAGAGGAATAATCGGCCTTCGCGTTCGGCAGCGTTCGACATCTATCTCTCTCCTACTTGAGTGAGCGATGCATCCGCTTGGACAGCTACTATACAATAATACTTTTACATGTTTTTGTCGAGTATTAAGTGTAGTGAAAAGTGAATTGTTCATAGCGACGATAATTGGGGCGACATAGGTAAGGATTCTTTCGATATTGAATATATGTTCAGTAATATATTGTCGAATATTCGTGCTTTCATCATTGAAATAAATAGTATCGGTCCGTTAGTGCAGCGATTGTAAAAAGATAAATTAAAATTGACATAATTGTATTTATGCGTACCATAAAGGTAACTTGATCAATTCAATTGTGATTCCCATTTACCTCTTTCTCTATATCCATACAAAATATCTATCAAACAAATAAAATTGAAATTTTCTTGTGCAAAAGTAACCATTCCATCAGTATTTTCTCATGATTTTGTCACGTTCAATTATCGTCAGTAAACCGACTTTACAGACAGTCGATTTTTTTCTGTTTTTGTTATGACATTAGTTAACTATATTTAAGATTACTTCTAATTCTATTGTGATGTTTACCTTTATTGTTACTCAGTGTGAATACTGTTTTGGGTATTAAACCTGTTTGTACTCCCTATGGTGTAAATAAATAAGAGACTAGAGATACTAACTATTTCTATCGCACCTGTAGGGATACGGCAACAAGCTATTAGCAAGTGAACTTAACTTTAAACTCTTACCAGTATCAAGCTTTCAAGTAGCTTGAAAAAGCTTCATTTCAATTTAAGCTCTGGGTGGCAAAAGCTTAAATTTCAAATCAAGTCAAGCTTTTCGAAATATTTTCTAGCTGCTTGACTTGATGAAAAACTAGAGGTTAGGTTAGATTTCGCACAACCCCTTCCTCATTAATTGAACATTTTCGTGGAGGTAGCTGAAAGGGATGAATACGCAAATGTTTAAATAAGTAATAAAATTTTTCCTATTCAACGCAATCTATTTTGATCGAATGTTATCCTGAAACGGATAATCGAAAGTATTCATGAAAATCTGGAATTTTTCCAAACAATTCTCGATTTGATGTTGGCACATCTTATTTTAGAAAGAAAATGATTAGGTGGTCGAATAAAGAATAGAATCACCCTTTTAGAGAGGTATTAAAAATCGCCTTCTCTCTATTCAAAACTTTGGCGTTGATGCTGTTAGGGTTAGGGGAAGACAGAAATCAAGCTAGCTAATTTATTCAGAGTGATTCGTTCTCATTGGAAATCACTGTATAAATTGTTGTACCTTAGTTTTTAATTTGTATTTGTCTGATGATAGCGCTGTGTCTTCAAAACGCGTTACAGACATAGTAAATAAGTGTAGTGAATAATATGGTTTATTTATTTTGTAGAAATTCATTCTCAACGAAGATGAAGTAAAATATATTTCTTACTTTTCACAATTTTATTTTGTCAAACCCAAAGCAAGTCTTGAAAATGACCTGATGGTCCAAACCGGTCGTGTTTGTAAAAATAAAATTGTGGAAAGTATAAAATATTTTTCCCTCATCTTCGTTAAATAAGTGTAAATCAAATCTTCCTTTATTCATAACGTTAAATGCCTATCCGTATTTTAATAAAGTACCTCAGTACTGAAAATATTGAGAGAGAAGAAACTTCTGTCTCGGGTATATGAAAATATTTCATACACACGTGTGTGAAGAAATGCAAATTGATATTTGGTAGAAAATGTGCAATTTCATGAAATAACTGAGCTTTATTCCAAAAAATGTTTGGTAAAATGAGGAGAAATATCCATACAATTGTGCTATGTTTTTACTGAGTTAAAGGTGGCAGGAACTCACCGTTGTTTCAATCAAAATAAGAGCTCTTATGTCTGTCAAAAATTCATGAAATTCTTTATCACCATCTGCACAAAAGCTATTTGTAGCAATTCCAGTAGCTTCTCTCAATATGTTCATAAAAGATGAGTATACTGTTAGCAATATAGTCACTCCAAATACAGAATTGAATTTTTCGCAAATTGTACATATTCTATCATGACGAAATATTACTTCTTGTATTTTCTCTACTGTTTCGTGGTATCTAACATTATGAATCTCAACTATATTGACTCTTGATCGTTGATGAATGCCCAAACTCTTTAAAAGCTCCTCAGAGATGGCAATTACATTGAATTTGATGCATTGTAAAATACCAAATGTAGTTAAAGAAATCAACAAAGTTTTAAACAACTGAATTGTTCCAAAAATGAAGTAGGTGTAGACTTCGAAGCCAAAAATTGATAACCAAAAATATGCGTCATACACTAAGAGCAAGATATTGAAGATTAAGAACAAGCATGATAAGTACAAGAAGTTTTTTGCTTTCATCCATGGCACCATCAAAGATCTACTTGCTCTCCACAAATTTTGGAATAAGGCTTGATATGAATCCATTCGAAAGAATGTAATCCATACTAAAAGTAAAGTCATCAATATATGGATACCTATTTCACAGATACTGTGTACCAACATCAATATAGGCTTGAAACAGCTATAAGTTTTATCTAAATTTTTACTCTGATTATCAACAGACCAAACAAAAATGAATGTTGAAAGTAAAAGATACAACACAGTTATAGTCTTGAAAACTCTAAGTGAACCGTTATTGTTTTCGGTTAAAGGTGGAACACAAACCAAGCTATTGCAAATTCCAACTAAGCAGCGAATACAAATGTAATTATTGATTGTCATTGTTAACGTACTGTAGAACTTTTTGTAATACTCGTTTGTATGCATGTCTATCAGACTATGTTCATGTTAGCAATAATATAAGTGAACGCTGTTTTATTATTAACTTATCAATTAAGATAATGTGTATAAGCACTCAATATCTTACATTAGGAAATATTTATCTGATATCTCTACAGATGGCCCTCATTTCAGTTGTGAAAGAATAATCGATGAAGAAACTTACTATGATCGAGTCCTACTCGCACATCTGAAGTACCATACAAATATACAGAGTACGAACTTCAAAGAGAACAAATTCGATAAAACGTCAGACAATTTGGTCACTATTTCACTAGACACATCGATCTTTACTTTAGTCAGTTTGCAAGTAATTTCGTTTTCTTTGGTAACAAGAAAATTGGGTTACATTATTTTCAAGTGGTATGACATGTTATGTTGCACCTTCTTGAAAACATCTTTTTGGACAAATATAAGAATTCATCTATTTTATATATATATATATATATATATATATATATATATATATATATATATAAGGAAATATAAAATAGATGGAATTAAAGCATTGCCTTGGGATTACTTCTGCTGTGTTCTGCAGTTTTCAACGTCTCAGTACTGGATCTACATGAATATATGGATACAGAAGAAATGAACCCTCTTCCTCGTGTTTTTAAGATAAGGAAGTTTTATTCAAGGTAGCTCTCACTTCAAAGTTATTTGGGAATTTTGAAAATTTTTGGATAGTCAATTGCCCATATTTCGGTTGTTTTGAAGTTGAAGTTTCAACAAGAGATTCCTCATCGAACAAAACATGAAAAAATGCCCATGTATAATTACTGGACACATCTAGTGATTCCGTTTATGGGAATTTGACCTAGATCCTTCGAAAACTACAACAGTAATCAACAGAAACATGAGAAATATCTGAATTTTTACACTCTCGAGAACAGACCACTTTTGGACAAAAGTTTATGGGAATTTTTTTAATGTTTTTTTGATGAGCAATCTCCTGTAGAAATCAATGACTGCATACCTGAAACAACCTGTATTGAAAGGCTAGTGAAAGTATTGAAAAAGTCTGAAGCAAAATTTCAGACATAGTCTTGCTACGGTTACCAATATTCGAATTTTCGATGCGTGTCGGTTAGATTTCAGATAATCTAAATTATACATACAGAGTAGTGATAATACATTTGAATACCTCCATTGATAATTTCCATTAAACTTCATTTTATATAATAGAATATCGCAATAGTTTTTTCTTTGAAAATAATGATTCCATGGCACTTATCAAAATTTTTGTACATCTTGGTCGTTATTACAAACGATACTACACTTAAACAAAAAAAAAATATCTTGATGAAAACAACAAGGAATAATTCATCTGAATTGTCATTGCAGAAAACAATTTTCGGCTCGTCACAATGGGAGCACATAATATACACTCTCACAAAAATTTTTGCATCAACCTACTTTTACGACAATACTATATAAACTTTTAGGTTGGTCATTCAAGAATCGCTTGGTAACTTTCAGAAGTGTAAAATAAGAAGATATCATCCAAAAGAGATGAGTTTATGATCGAAAATATCAACAGTTTTCGACTTGAAAAATTAAAAAATTCTACCATCTTCAAACATTCGCGAAGAGACCAATCATCGAATGGTTACTAATCTTTTGAGAATAGTGTTTTCTCTCCGGGCCCTAATTACTGCCAGTATACGTCTCGGTATACCCCTCAAACAAATTTTGTATGTACTCTTGAGCTACTGAGTTCCAAATTTCAGGAAGCAGATTTTCTAGTTGTTGGAGTGTTCTACAAGGCATCCTACGTTGCTGACTTTGCCACCCCATGTTGTCCCAAACATGTTCTATGGGATTCAAGACGGAATTTCTGGCTGGCCATTATAAAAATATTAATTTCGGCATTTTGCAGAAACTCGGTAACTACTCTAGCTGCATGAGGCCGAACATTATGAATCAAATCTTTCATATAAATGAAGTTTTTGCCAATCAATGGGCCAAAGGGTACAACATGGGGTTCAAGGATATCTGCTATGTAACTGGCTGCTGTCATTCTTTCATTATTCACTAGTTCTAACCAGTTCGACCATGGAAAGGAATGCCTCCCCACACTGTTACTGAGCCCCCTCCGAAGTTTTCGGTTCGCCGGATATTGCATTGCTGATACCGTTCCCCAGGTCGACTATCATTTGATACTTGTCAGAGCCTGGACTCGCCAGAAAAGAGAACACTCGACCATTCTGGAATACCCCAATTTGCATGTTCCCTCGCAAACTGAACTCTAGTAACTCGACGCTCTCTGATGAGACGCGGGCCGGTAGAAGCAACCTTTGGTTGGATATCGTCTTCTCTGAGCCTGTTCCTCACAGTTTGCAATGAAATATGCACATTCCTGGAAAGGGCAAGTTCATTGTGTAGCATACTAGCCGTACACTGCCGAACTCTTAGTGCAGTTAAACGAAGCCAAAGATCTTCAACTGGTGTTATTCTCCGATCCCTTCTTCCATATTCCCCTGTTTCGTAACACCGATTTATTGCTCTTGAAATACTGCTTTGGTTAACATTCAAGAAGTTAGTCACGTAACGTTGGCTTCGCCCCTTCTCTAGAAGTATCACAACTCTTACTACTTCATGATCATTCAAATAGCGTCCAGGACGTTCAGCAACCATTACGATAAACTCAAAGATTCGAATCAATAAGAAACACAGAAAACTTGCATTAATTTAGCGTGAAATCTGAAGAGAAATTGAATGAGTACTGATAGTCAAATAAACTCATTCTTGTTTCAGACGTGTTTGAGATCATATGGAAACAAATGTCACTACATAGATAAGATTTTTTTCCCCTCATATGTCCAAAAACATATATTGACAAAGAAACTGCGATCGAGCTGCTTAATCGATTGTGGAATTCAGAATACTAGGTGATCCGACAATTTTTATGGTATGTGTACTTAGCTATTCGAATCATTCCGAGTAAATTTTGTGAAAGGACATAGGGTTACTAGATAAATAAGGGAGAAGCTATGCAATTTTTTTTCTTTTCAAGAAAACATGTTCTGAATGTAGAAAATTCCGTGCACATATGATATATTTTGAGAAGGAAAATACAATTCTGTTTAACGAAATCAACGTTATTTCTCGTTCATATTTTAAACGAGACAAGTTTGCATTCTAACCTAAAAACAGATAGACACAATAAATTCATCAGATAGTTTCATTTTACGTAAGAATGTGCCTCGATATTATCAAAATTATTTTTACATAACTTCAAAAACAAACGAAATATTGCCACTTGACTGATTCAGAAATTTTCCAATATTGGCAAATAACTCGAAAACGAAAACAGCTTTCTTGAGTCCGCTTGTAGCAATGAATTCCTCACGCAAAAAAATATGGAAAAGATTCATAATATTTTACAAAGCTGCACTACTAAAACATCACATTTCTTTTGAATTTCTGTATTTGTCATGTAGTAAATATGCAAAATTTCTTTTTTTATAATAAGTCCAATCAAATTTCATAAAATTGAAATTTTGTTGATCGATTGATTATAACAAAAAAAAAACAGAGCTCAAACTGCCGTTGGTCTGTGAATTCCTTACAGTAGCATCGATCGAAACAACTTCTTGGCTTGTTGAAGTATTGAAGCCCAGCCCTGGTAGAATTCTTGAAGACAACAATGACACACTAGCGCACATCTCTGCAGGTCAACATGAACAATAAGTCAATTAAAACTGACAAGATACCCATACATCGTGGAATTTTTCAAGGAGACTCTTTGAGTCCACTATGGTTCTGTTCAGCTATGAATTCATTGTCCTCAATGCTCAATAGAACAGAATACGGATTTAGGATAAAACAGATAGGAATTATCATACAATCTCCCACCTGCTGTATATGCATGACATCAAATTATATGCTTCGAACAAGAAGCAATTGGATGATTTGCTGAAAACTGTCAGTAAGTTCTCGGCAGATGTTCATATGATATTCGAGATTGAAAAATATAAGACCCTGAACATTCAAAGAGGAAAAGTCATAGATGGTGAAACAAAACTTCCAAACGGTGATATTGTACAGTGCATGAGGGATTGCGAAACAAACAAATATCTAGGATACCAACAAGCCAGATGGCTAGACCAAAAACAATCAAAGTAGAAGATTCGTTCAGAATACAGTCAGCATCCGAGGACTGTGCTGAAATCAATGTTGAACTCGGGGAATCTAGTTAAGGCAATTAACACCTACGCCATTCTAGTGTTGCTTTGCTCATATGGAATAATCAGATGGACTAAGACAGAACTGGATGATATTCAAAGGAAGACCCGAACGATGCTGACAAAGTACAACAATCATCATCCAAAATCCTCTGTGATACGAACAGCTTTGAAGCGGAAAGAAGGAGGAAGAAGATGTAGTCAATTTACACACCGAACAAATAAAAGATGTCAGAGAATTCTTCTCAGCAAAAGCTCTCAATTCTGACCTCCATAGAGTGGTATCGTTGGCTGATAAGGAATATACACCTCTAAATCTTGCCATCTGAGATGACCTGCTGAATCTACCGTTTCTATTAGATAACGAAAAGCAAGAACAATGGTCATGAAAGGAATTGCATGGACGACATCACCATAAGATTAATCAACCACACATCGACAAAGAAGCCTCCAACAAATGGTTGATGAAAGGAGAATTATTCGCGGAAACAGGGGGATTCTTTGTGGCCATCTAAACCTAGTGATCACTACAAATAATTACAAAAAATGTATTATGAAGGACGGAACATTACAAGCAGATAGGTGCGGGAAATGCCATATAAGATCAGAGACTATACAGCATATTACGTTCGGATGCGAACAACTAGCCAATACGGACTATCTTCACAGGCATAATCAAGTGTGCAACACTATCCATCAGAACCTTGCACACAAGTACAGACTTCTGAATATCTTCCAGCCATATTACAAGTATCTACCGGCGCCTGTATTGAAAAATGACTCAGATTATACTACGATAGGCCTGTAATCACTGACAGAATGGTGACGAATAATAGGCCGGACATAGTGGTGTATGATAAGAGAGCCAGAACAGCAATGCTGGTGGATGTCGCCATACCGAATAATAACAACGTGCTGAACAAGTTCCAGGAGAAAAAGTCCAAATACACAGACCTTGCTATTGAGATCAAGCAGATGTGGCACCTCGAGAAAATAGATATTGTTCCTGTCATTGTATCCTCGACTGGGTTAATACCCAAAACTTTGCATGATAGCCTTAAGAAATTAGAATTGCATAAGAATACCTACATAGAAATGCAAAAAACTGAAATTCTTAATACATGTAGGATAGTTAGGAAATTTATTTAAGGTAGATTGTAATCGAGCCTATTCCCTTCGATTGCTGAATCTGGGACAAGTAAATTATATCCAGCTTACAGCTGAGATAGTGCATAAGTCCACGATAATAATAATAAAAATAATTCACCAAAGGTTTCTATTTATGAGCAATTTATCTTGCTAATAGAATAACACTTAAGGGGAAGTCTAGCTGAGTTATTCCTATTCAACCTCAATATATAATAAGGTTATAGATTGAAATGAAATAAACAAAAATGAAATACAATTGTTTTCAAGAAAAATTCAAAAGCCATCAAAGTTAACCGTGAAAAAGATAAAGGAAAAAGACAAAATGAAAACAAAGGCCATCTCAGGGCAGCAAGAACAAAAACGAGCAAAATCAATTGTGAAGAAAGAAGAAGAGATACATTTGCCAAATTAATCATGCCCAGTCTGTTGCAAATCGATTAGGTGTTGTTTCAGGCGAGTACGCATTGAGATTGTTGAAAGATTTTTAAAACTTTTTGAAACCAGATCATAAATATTCACAGAGTTATATGTCAACGAATGAAGAAAGCCGAATAGAATCTAGGCAGAGAAAGTGTAAGAAAATTTCTCAGGATAGTACTGCGTATAATACTCCTAAATATTGATTTGTTACGAAGGTACGACGATTCACCTGAATATAAACTGCGTTGTACCAATGTAGTGAGGTGAAATTCAAATAAGTGATGAATCTTCAGCCATTTCAATTTTTTAATTTTGCAGAAACATAATCATATTACCGCAAACGGCAGACGAATCGGCAGCATGTTTTTGGACTCGCTGGGGTCTAGTCTGCGTTAGCTTGTCCAAGCAAGGAAATACGACAACCGAAGCATAATGCAAAATAGGTAGCACTAATGTCTTAAGTAGTTTTTTCTGAATTCGAAATTGTGAACTCTAGCATTTATGTATAATGCCTTTAAGGTTTTTCTTAACATTTTCTGATCACCTAGAAAATATAAGACTGAAAACGAAGGTCACACTCAAAAATTACACCGAGTTTCTTCACGAAGCTCTTCACAGCTATTGATTCCCCTGAGATCTCAACAACAAAGTCCGAGTCAATAAGCTTTCTAGTAGATTCCATACCAAACAGTTTGAGATGTGCCTTGGCGTACTCAAAAATTCTAGACAAAGCAGCGGGAGCACGTAGAGCATCAAAGCTGTAAAAAAGCTGAGTGTCATCTGCAAAAGCACTTGATATACACGAATCAACTTCTTGAAAAATATCTGCAGTGTAAATAAAAAATTACGGGCCCCAGCACAGATCCCTGCAGCACCCCAGACGTCACAGGAATGACGTCAGAACGGTCATTATCGATAACTACCACCTGGGAACGCTTGTCCAAATATGACTCAAAAAATTGTTACTCAGTCACATCGAAACCAAAATACTTCAATTTTGCACAAAGTTTTTGGTGATCAACTCTGTCGAAAGTTTTCGCAAAATCTGAGAGGAGAAGTGCCGCGATCATACCACAATCAACGAATCTAACAATAACATCAACCACATCCAGAAGCAAGGTTGCTGTGCTGTGCCCCCACGGAATCTAGACTGCATCCGTGATATGATTTTTTTCCAACAAATAGTCAATTATCTGGACCACATTAAATTTCTCCAGAACTTTAGACATTCAGGACAAGACACTGATCATAGTTTGTGGGATCCTTCACCTTGGGCAGAGGCCTCACCAATGACGGTTTCCAGCATTCAAAAATAACCCGGCATCCAATAATCAATTTATTATATGGGTCACATAGGGAGCAATCACAGGACACACAACTTTAACATTTCAGACGATATCTCATCCGATCCCATAGCATTCGACTTTAGTTTCATGATCAACAGGGAAATTTCATCAACCGTTGCCAAACAGAAACGGAACTTTGAACGTGAATTGTATTCATGTGTGCTATAGAATTCCGATGCCGCTCCACAAGCATTCCTCTGTCCAAACACAATTGAGAATCAGGAGTTAACTTCACAACAATTCTTGGGAGAGCCAGGAATCTTTTGTTGTCATGATTACTTTGAATGCTCAAGTTCCGAACCGACTTCCACAGGAGCTCACTATTTTGCGACATCGCATGATATTCCAAATACCCACTCTTCTCAGCGCGAACAGCATTTGTAACCATATTTCTTAGCTCCCTGTAATCTGCCAGGTCTATTGGGTCCTTTGTTCTCTTATATTTACTCAGGGCATCGTTTCTCAATTTCATCATACATCGAAGATTGTTCGTTAACCAGGGAGAATACATCGCAATAACTTTCACTTATCTGCGAAGAGCATGCCTGTCGAATAGAATCAAAATGATGATATTTAATAATTGAATTTTACTGTTTTTATTTATTTATATATGATATATCAGCCCAAGAAGCCTCATGAAGGTCGGCAGCAAAGCTGTTGGAATCGAGATTCCTGAAGTCTCTATATGTGATGATGCGTGGTTGAATAGAGAGACACGCGAAATTTCCCGAACAGTGCACAAACTGGTGATCAGAACAAACACTATCCAGGACACCAGAATCCACAACATAATCAACAACGTTAATGAAAATCGAATTTATGATAGACTCGCTGGTCTCAGTGATAAGCGTAGGTTCCGTAAAAATGTCATACGATTCTGCAATGGAGCCCAACGTGACATCAACAAGCTGATATATATTGATATCACCTGTAACGAAGATATTTGGATACTGAAGCGAGATAAGTGAGAGGATATTTTCAAAGTATTCCCAAAAAACAGATGAGGGAGAAGAGGGATCTCTATAAATAACACCAACAAGAATCACATTTCTACCTAGTTGACACTTGGTCCACAGATGTTCTACAGAAGGTATACTTTCAAAACCACACAGCACCTGACAAACTCGTGAATTTCTCTTATAATAAATTCCCACTCGGTTTCGTGCCATGAAATCATAATCTGGAACCTGTATTGTATTAAGTCGAAACTCATTTTTCAACCAACATACATAATATCATTATTATTAAAGGCTACCAGAACGCGGAACTCGTCGAATTTGGTAAACAATGAGCGAGTATTCAAATGGACCCACTTTTAATCGAAGAATGTTAATTTCCGTATACATAACTATTGACTGTTTTATAGGCGATAATTTCACTAGAGAAAGGTAGATAATGCGAAGAATTCTGTTTGATTTTTAGGCTATTCGTTTGCGAATGAGATAGACCCCGATGGGAGAACTTGGTTTAAACAAGTTGAAGAACCTCCACAATACCCTTAGACATGCGCCGATACCGAAATGATAATTTTACTTACAAGTGGAGACATCACCGAGTCTCTAAAAAGTACCATTTGTATTATATTGAGGTTCTTAACCCATTCAACGCGACAGCCATTTTAGCTTCCCCAGCTTGCTACTAGAGACTTTATTTTTTCCCATCATGAATAACGATTAATTTTCTTCAGCCCAAAACTCTTGGTTTGTGATGAATTTTAACGTTGGTGTTAGTGTTTTAGTGAAACAGTCCTGTTTTTGTAATTTTTCGAATTAATGTTACATTTTTCTTTTTCAAAATCGTTATGCCCTTCCGTTTCGCACCAATATGATTCACCAAATACCTTGACTTAATTTATACATACTCTGTGAATAAAAAGTATCAGGAAAGTCGCATTTAAATTGTCCGTGTTCAATATTTTTGAGTATTTTAAGTTTCTGTATGTATATTGGTAGGTTAGGTTAGGTTAGGTTCACTATGCGAAACATGAATGCGATATGTCAACTAGTTTGTTTACGATAGCTATTGAAACCAGTTGAGCTCACTCGGTTAACAACCCGAGACATATGTCGAGCATTTTAATAAATATTTCTGAAACCTTTTTCCAATATTTTAATCATTTCTTCGAAATTCATTGAAAAAGGCCAGAAACGCTAGAGACTTTAATTGAGAAAGATATTCTTGAATTAACCAAATATAGAAATATTTTTCCAGTCGTTTTCTTGTACTAAAATAAAACCCAATTAGTCACATATTATACTAGAAAGTGAATAATCACTTTTTCAAAAAGGTTCCACACGACCGCTTTACCCTATTCATAAATTTGGGGTAGATGCTGCCAGGGTGAGGAAAGAATGAAATATATAAGAGGGAATATCCCCATTTAATCGAAATTCGATTTATTTCAAGAAATTCCCAGAAATATTTCGTTTTCATTGGGACGCATTGTATAAATTGTTAAGTTTAGTTCAGTTTTTAGTATGTATTTGTCTGATGAAGGCGTAGAGTCGTCAAAACGCTTTACAATAATGGTAAGTAAGTGTAAATCGAATTTTCTTTTGTTCACGTAGATAATGCCGCCGGTCAGTAATTTAACAGAATCCTCACTACTTAAAAAATTTGAAGAGCAGAAATGTCTGTCTTGGGTAAAGCAAATTTTCATGGAAACTGAATTTCTAACCGATATTAAACAACGGCAACTGAAATGATATTAAAAACACGTGTGTGAAAAATGCAAACATATGATTTAAACTAACCTAACCTAACTTAACTTCACTCTAGATCAGGGGTCTCCAAACTACTGCCCGCGGGCCAAATCCGGCCCACCAGTGCCATCAATTCGGCCCGCGATAGCCAATGTTTTACTGTTGTTACTATTACTATGATTAAGTTGAATGAAAGAAAATGAAAACTCAGAATGATAATTACTCAGTTTCATTTGCTTGCAAGGTAAAACTTTACGACAGAAATTATCATGCAGTAATCTAAGCTTAAGTATCTCAGCTCAAGCATATTCTAACAAATAATGAATATGAAATCATTCACACTAATAAAAAACAAATGAGATTTATGTAATTGTGATTTTCAACGAAAATTGTTTGAAGTTATTGATTAATTTTACTTGTACCAATTATTAGAAGAGATTTGAGATGCTCATCAGTTAATTTAGGTCTATAAACGTTCTTTGTGTACTTTATCTTGGAAAACGTTTTCTCACACAAGTACGTAGTACCAAATACAGAAAACAACCCACGAGCAAAATTGTGCAAATTATCAAATTGTACCAGTGGAAGACTCGTGTAATTCCAATAAAGTTAAATTTTGATATTTGTTCTTAAACATGTCATTGCACTGTAAATCAATTACTTCCTTTTGGACTTCCGGAGCCAGGATCTCAACGTCAGAATCAAAAGGATTTTGACAAAGCCTAATTTTATTCGCAATCACATCAAAGTCCCAGAAACGAGAATCGAAATTTATCTTCAAAGCACTCAAAGTTTCGACTGCAAAATCGACGGGAAAATAGTATGGCTAAATATTTCACATGTTTTGGAATATGTGAATCATTTTTTACGTAATTGCGATTGAAATAGTATTATTTTGTGCCTGAACGTTTTGATAATGGTGTATAAGTCAGGAAGATGCTGATTTTCTCCTTGCAATCTCAAATTTAGTTCGCTCATATGATTTGTAAAATCAACATAGAATGCTTATTTCCACAGCCATTCACTGTTTCCTAAATAGGCATAAGGGCGATGCATCTCATTCAAAAAAATTTCGATCTCTGCTCGAAGTTAACACTTAAGGACTTTTCCGCAACTAAGCCAGAGTACGGCAAATCATTTTCTCCAATCTTTTCAATAAACTCGCGGAATTGTCGGTGATTCAGTCCTGTGGATCCAATATAGTTAACAACTGATATGTTTGGTTTTAGAACTTCAGACAAATCCAAAAATTTTCCGCACAAGGACTGTTGATGAATAATACAATGTAAGACTAATGATTTTGAACCACCATCATTTCCTACAGCTCTTAAACCAGTGCGACCATTCCTTTATTTTTTCCAAACATATTTTTGCGTTCTTCGGTGGTGATACATTTCAAGTTTTTCCATCGAAGGTTGTTTTTATTAATGGCAATTTCAACTCCTTTGAAAATATCTGCCCCAGTTGTCGAGCCGTGAATACTATCAATATCAAGCAGTTCTTCATAGACGTCATAGCTTTCATCTACCCCATGAATAAAAATCAACACCTGAGAAGTATCTGACACATCCGTTGACTCATCCAAGGCTAGAGTAAACCACTCAAGATGTCCATTATTGTCAAACAGTTGAGATGATATATTTTCTGCGATGTCTTGCACGCTCCGAGACACCTTGTTTGCTGACAAACTGACACCATTCAATAAATTTACCTTTTTGGTGCATATTTCTTGCGCTACTGCAATCAAGCAATCGTTTATCATTTCTCCATCGGTGAATGGTTTTCCACGTGTTGCAATTTCAAGAGCCACAAGAAAGCTGGCGCGAGTTGCAGACTTTTCCTCAGTATTTGCTTTGGTAAACAAAGATTGCTGCGATTTCAGTCCGCGCTTCAAGGTTTCAAACTTTTCTGTCCGCAAACTTCCTGTATATATACTTTATTTCACAATAGACAGACTACTACCATCTAGAAGTGATCGAAAAATCTAGTCAGAACCAGAACTTTCACGGAGCAATGAGGAAATTCTCAAACATGTCACCTGTTAGTAGTTAGTGGGTAGCCGAAATAGATACTACCTGCATCACAGACCTGCATAGTATTACTACTCGCCACTAGATGTCCCTACTTGTCACAATATACTGAATCACAATCAATAGTAATTGAAATGCAAAACAGCTATGTTTGCTTAGGTGGGCAGAAAAATTAAAATTGTTTTGAACCTTGGAACGTACCGAATAAAAAATTATGACTTCAAAGTTTGGAGACCCCTGCTCTAGATAAAAGTTAATAATAATAATACCCCTCAGGGGCTTAGGAACATTGTTTCTGAGTACGGGCTTAGCGAACCAGAGGTACCCAAGCTGAACCTGGCAGTAGGTATAAAATGCAACCTATCCAATGATGTACAATCTAAAGAATAAACGGGTGAATCGACATTGTACCACCATAACCTCTTATCGCGTTCAGGATTTAGGAAGAGGGTCTTGTTCGGAAAGTGAGTCACAGTCTCCCTTGGTTAGCGACGGAAGCAGCGTGATATTGAGTAGGGATACTGCAACACAAAACCAAGTGGAAAATAACATCAACACCTCCCAACCGACTCTTGATATTTCAACGGCGGCGCAAGCCATTATGCCTACGACCACGAGAGCCGGACTCCCTAGGAAACGCATGAAGTGGACTCCAGAAATGAATACCTTCATTATGCGTTCCTATTACAAGATTACAAACTTGGAATCGGAAATGACAGCATACAGATACGCGTTACATCTTGCGTTCATAGAAAAATATCCTGAATTACAGCACATATCCGAGCAGAGAATTTCGGATCAACGAAGAACAATCGTTAAAAACAGGCTTCTTTCTTCAGAAACGCTGCAAAGCTTACGAGAAGAGGTCATAATGGAACTCAGAAGTGAAAATGATACTCATAACGGTATACCTGCTGGAGTCAATGAAAGTGTTACAGATAACATCGAAGCCACGGAAACGAATATTAACATGGAACGCCCTCTTGAGCCTAATCAGCAGAACGAAAATATGTATTTAGCAAGATCAGAACTCAACAGAGCAATAACTGAATTCAGTGGTTGTAACCCATCTAAAAGACCTAAACTGCCCAAACTAAAGACGAACAAGAACACCAATATCATCCTAGCAAGCGTAAACTCAATGTTTGAAGAATATACCGACCAGAACACCTTGGAGAAGATTCACACTTTGATTTATTATGGAGCAGTAGCGGTTCTTCGACTTCATAAACAACGAATCTCCACAACTCTGTTTCAAGCTGAGCCAAAAAGCGTCAGAAAACCACCATGGCAAAAACGACTGGAGAAGGATATTGATAATATTAGAGCAGAAATCGGTCGCCTCGCAGAATTCCTGAGAAACAGAAAACCCTCAAGGCGCTTGAAATCACATAAACCTAAAATTTATAGGAAAATTAGTACGAACACAAAACACCCTGATCACAAACAACACATCGACGTGCATATGGACACCTTGAAACAGAAACTCCAAGCAAAAGCAAAGAGGCTTTCAAGATACGTCAAGTGTACTGAAAGGAAACACCAAAACCAAAGGTTCCTCCAAAACGCTGCCAATTTTCATAAGGGAAATAACAAAACTGCGACCAGCAATAACAGAGAAGTACCTGATGCACAGTGCTTGACCGACTATTGGTCATCATTATGGTCGAACCCCAAAGAACACAATAGAGATGCGGAATGGATCACGAATGAGAAAGAACGCCTCGATATCAGACATATGGACTTCGATGTAATAACGGAGGAATAAATCACAACAGTAATTAGAGCGACCAACAATTGGAAGGCCACAGGTATAGATAATATCCACAACTACTGGTACAAGAAGTTTGATAAGCTCCATGGAGCCCTAGCGAAACAACTCACGTATGTTCTTCAACATCCCAAGAAAACACCCACTTTCCTAACGCAAGGCTTAACATATATGCTACCTAAGAGCGATAGAACACAGGATCCGTCTCAATATAGGCCAATCACTTGCCTGCCAACACTCTACAAAATACTCACCTCATGCATATCCAATCGAATATACCAACACCTTGACGACAACAATATATTAGCAGAGGAGCAGGAAGGATGCAGAAAGAAACACCACGGGTGCAAGGAACAACTCATCATCGATTCTGTGATAATGAAACAGGCACACGTAGGGCATCGCAATGTTCATTCAGGTTTTCTCGATTATCTGAAGGCATTCGATAGTACCGCCCATTCTTGGCTTGTTGAAGTATTGCGGATAAACAAAATTCACCCAGCCCTGGTAGAGTTCTTAAAGACAACAATGACACACTGGCGCACGTCTCTGAGGTCAACATGAACAATAAATCAATTGAAACCGACGAGATACCCATACGTCGTGGAATTTTTCAAGGAGACTCTTCGAGTCCACTATGGTTCTGTTTAGCAATGAACCCATTGTCCTCAATGCTCAATAGAACAGGATACGGATTTAGGATAAAAGCAGAAAGGAATTATCATACAACCTCCCACCTGCTGTATATGGATGACATCAAATTATATGCTTCAAACAAGAAGCAATTGGATGATTTGCTGAAAACGGTCAGTGAGTTCTCGGCAGATGTTCATATGGAATTCGGGATTGAAAAATGTAAGACCCTGAACATTCAAAAAGGAAAAGTCATAGATGGTGAAACACAACTTCCAAACGGTGATATTATACAGTGCATGAGAGATGGCGAAACATACAAATATCTGGGATACCAACAAGCCAGATTGTTAGACCAAAAACAATCAAAGGAGAAGATTCGTTCAGAATACAGTCAGCGCCTGAAGTCTGTGCTGAAATCAATGTTGAACTCGGGGAATCTAGTCAAGGCAATTAACACCTACGCAATTCCAGTGTTGCTTTACTCATTTGGAATAATCAGATGGACTAAGACAGAACTGGATGATATTCAAAGGCAGACCCGAACGATGCTGACAAAGTACAACAATCATCATCCAAAATCGTCTGTGATACGAACAACTTTGAAGAGAAAAGAAGGAGGACGCGGATTCATAGATGTTGTCAATTTACACACCGAACAGATTAAAAATCTCAGAGAATTCTTCTCTGCAAAAGCTTTCACTTCTGACCTCCATAGAGTGGTATCGTTGGCTGATAGGGGATATACACCACTAAATCTTGCTACCAGAGATGACCTGCTGAATTTACCGTTCCTATCAGATACTGAAAAACAAGAGCAATGGTCGAGAAAGGAATTGCATGGACGATATCACCATGAGATTAATAAACCACACATCGACAAAGAAGCCTCCAACAAATGGTTGATGAAAGGAGAATTATTCCCAGAAACAGAGGGATTCCTTATGGCTATCCAAGACCAAGTGATCGCTACAAACAAATTCACAAAATTTATAACGAAGTACGGAACATTACAAACAGATAAGTGCAGAAAATGCCATATAAGATCGGAGACTATACAGCATATTACGTCCGGCTGCGAACAAATGGCCAATATGAACTATCTTCACAGGCATAATCAAGTGTGCAACATTATCCACCAGAAACTTGCACACAAGTACGGACTTCTGAACTTCTTCCAGCCATATTACAAGTATCAGCCGGCGCCCGTATTGGAAAATGACTCTATCAGATTATACTACGATAGGCCTGTTATCACTGACAGAATGGTGACGAATAATAGGCCGGACATAGTGGTGAATGATAAGAGAGCCAGAACAGCAATGCTGGTGGATGTCGCCATACCGAATAATAACAACGTGCTGAACAAGTTCCAGGAGAAAAAGTCGAAATACACAGACCTTGCTATTGAGATCAAGCAGATGTGGCACCTCGATAAAATAGATATTGTTCCTGTCATCGTATCCTCGACTGCGTTAATACCCAAAACTCTGCATGATAGCCTTAAGAAATTAGAATTGCATAAGAATACCTATATAGAAATGCAAAAAGCTGTAATTCTTAATACATGTAGTATAGTTAGAAAATTTATGTCAAGTATATTGTAATCGAGCCTATTCCCTTTGATTGCTAAATCTGGGAAAGGTAAATTATATCCAGCTAACAGCTGAGATAGTGCATAAGTCCACGATAATAAATAATAATAATAAGGTTAGGTTAGAATTCTTGTTATTCTACTATACCAGAGTATAAGTAAGATGCAGAATGTGCATTTTCATTAAATAACTGAGCTTCACCCCATATGGTGTTTTGGAAATTGGGGAGACTTGTAATGATTTCCTTACAATTTTGCTATGTGTTTGTTTAAGTTAATTGTTGAAGGAACTCACCGTTGTTTCAAGCAAAATGAAAACTCGTATGTCCATCACAAAACCAAGAAGATTTTCATTACCATCTTCACAAAAGCTATTTGTAGCAATTCCAGTAGCTTCCCTCAGTATGTTCATGAAAGATGAAAAAATTGTTAGTAATATTTTCCCTCCAAATACAGAATTGAATTTTTCGCAAATTGTACATATTCTCTCATGAAGGAATATTACTTCTTGTATTTTTTTGCTGTTTTAAAACGTTTAACTTCATGTTTTTCAATTATATCAACTTTTTTCTGTTGATATATATCCAAACTCTTCAAAAGCTCGTCGGTGATGGCAATTACATTGAATTTGATACATTGTAAAACACCAAATGAAGTTAGAGAAATCAACAAAGTTTTAAACAACTGAATTGATCCAAGGACGAAGTAGGTGTATACTTGGAAACCATAAATCGATAGCCAAAAATATGCGTCAGAAAACATAATCAAAATATTGATAATTAAGAACAAGCACGATAAGTACAAGAAAATCTTCGCTTCCATCCATGGCACCACCGAAGATCTACTTGTTTTCCACAAATTTTGAAATAATGCTTGATATGAATCCATTCGAAAAAATGTAATCCATATTAAAAGTAAAGTCATCAAAATATGGATACCTATTTCACAAATACGGTGTATTAACATCAGTATAGGCTTAATGCAGCTATTAGTTATATCTAAATTTTACTCTGACCATCTTCAGACCAAACAAAAATTAATGTTGTAAGTAAAATATACAAGACAGTTATAGTCTTAAAACTCTAAGTGAACAACAGTTATTGTTCTCGGTTAAAGGTGGAACACAAACAAAGATATTGCAAATTCCAACTAAGCAGCGAATACAAATATAATTATTGATGGTCATTGTTCACGTACTGTAGAATTTATTTTGTTATACTCGTTTGTATTCATGTCTATCAGACAATGTTCATGTTCGCAATAATATAAGTGAACGCTGTTTTATTATTTACATATCAATTAAGATAATGTAAATGAGTTCATTATTTATTTAATATCTCTACAAATAGCAGTTAGTTCACGCGTGAAAGAATAATTAATAAAAACTAATTATGATCGAGTCTTACTCATTGAAGTTCCTTACAAATTTCACAGAGTGAGAACTTTAAATAGAAAAATTCACTAAAAACTAATCTGCTTTTAATTTGACAAGAGACATCGATTTTTGTTTTAGAGTGTTATGTTTTGCATGTTGTGGCAAACCTATGGATAGTGATTGTACAACTCAATCTGGACAGAAATATCGGAAATTTGGTCACCACCTATCACTCTCCCAATTCCAGTTCCTTAGACTTCTTGAACGAGCTGAACATCTTCGAGGAATGTGCTTTTTGAGAGGATGGTCTGCTACTGGTGGGAGATTTTAGAATTGATATCTCGAACAAGACTTTTTACTCAAAAATTAACAATATTGATTACAGAGTATAAACTGTATGTGGTGTCAGATACCTACTCACAGATGAAAATTAAAGATCCTTCAACTATTATAGACTTATTGATCAGTAACAAAAAAGGATTGAAAGTTGAAAACCATTTAATACCAAAGATAACAGACCACGACATTTTCATTCGCATTTATCAGTAGAGTTATTCAATAGAACACGAAAGAAATAAAAACCTTCAAAAATTTAAAGTTGATCTGTTGAATACACCCTGGAATCATGATTCAATTAACGTAGCTCAATTTATTCAATTAGTCAGACTCGATCGTTATGCTCGTTTAAAGACAATAATACTACCTAAGAAATGGGGTGAAATAGACGGTGGTCGTTCGAAATTGAGTACAACATTGTAATTAGAGATGAATTGTACAAAAAAGCAGTAATGACAAAAAATTTAAATGATTATGATGCTTTCAAAAGACAGGGGCACATAGTAGTAAAATTAATGATAACCAATGAGTTACCAGGAAAAACCAATGAAGAATCAGGCAATTCAAGAGAAATATGGAAAACAATCAAACAACTATTGAATGGAAAAACTAAGACTAGAGCGGGAGGAATAACTTTTGATGGTTCCTTGGTAGAATATCATCCTCTGGTGGCAAATAAATGCGTTAGTTACTTTGTTAAAGTGATTAGACCAAATATAATCACTTGAGTTTCGAATTATATGCAAGATATCCACCATAATTTAAAAGTAATCAAGATATTTAACCTCGCAGAAATAGAAATATAATAAATAAAATTCAAAATAAGGAAACAGTGTTGATGGCATTAATATAAATATATGAAAGTTGGCTTTTGGGTCTATTGTCGACAGATTTTTGATTCTCATGAATGGTTGCATAAGTAATGGAAATTTTCCAAAAAATGAAAACTTTCCACTATTATTTCTGTTGAAATAAATTATAAATACCACAAAACTTGGGGAGTTCAGACCGATATATATGTTTCATGTTGTAACAGTCCGATTTCTAGAATTGATCATTTATATCTTTTAAACTCAGTTTTCATAGTTTTATTAATAGTTCAATCTCATTTCATCAGGTTAAATATTCAGTTTGAAATTCGAATCAAGAATCTACAGGTAATGATACCCAATGAAAATTATAGTTATATCTGGAAGGTATCGATGGTATTGATCTGGGTTGTTAACCGGTTCATTGTAAGTCAGTACTTGAAAGAAGATCGTTTTCTCGTTTCTGTGGGAGAACGGAAAGCAGTACTCATTCTATGTCTCGTTTCCACTTTATTATTGTGAAGAGAATAATTTCGCTTTTTATTAGTTTTTTTTTTGAAAATCAATAGTGTTTTTATAGGACCGAGTCTATATAAGTTCGGAATTCATTAAATTCGTTCTCTTTCCCTTTAGAAATCTTCGGAATCATTTGTAATTTTATTGGAGCTGTGTAGCGATTGGAGTGAATAATTTTCAGAAAGACTAATCAAGTATACTTTTGATTTTCTGGATAAATTCCAATCGTCTGAGGCGTAGTCGGTAATTTTGCCGGATTTCTTCGACAACGAATTCAATTAGAGAGTGGAGAGATTTCGAATTTTCTTTCGTTATATTAATTTTCGTTAATCTAACCTAGATTGATATCTGCTATTCAAAGGATTCTTTTCACCATCAAGATATTTTATTGTCACGAGTTTTCATCTTTATGATAGCCCTTGATTTTTGACAACTGGGGTAACTACGTCTTTAGGAAACTAGTCTTGCCACCTAGGGCAATCACCTTGTGAATCATATTCAGCCAATCAAACTTTTCGAGAACTGCTATCACAAATTTTCACAATAATCATTATTGGGCAGAGGAAAACCCTCATTTGATTGAAGAATCTCACCATCAAGAAAAATTCTCAATAAATGTCTGGTTGGGAATATTTGGAAATAAGTTGATTTGGCCATTTTTTTTTCTTAACAGACTAAACGGTGTCGCTTATCGGCAATTTCTTCAGGTGGAATTACCGTTATTGATAGAGGATGTACCTTTTTTGGTGAGAAACATAATTTGGTTCATGCATTACGGGGCACGAGCACATTTCAGTGAAGAAGCTAGGGAATTCTTGAATAATACAGTCAACAACCGATGTGTAGGTCGGGGTGGACCAGAACCATGGTGTCCTAGGTTCCCAGACGTCAATAGCTTAGACTTTTTCTTATGGGGATATCTAAAATGTTTATTTTATACCACTCCAGTGAACACTGTAGAAGAATTGAGAAATAGAATAACATCTTGTGAAACGATAAGAAATATCCTAGGTATATTTCAAAGAGTGTGTGATAGTATGCGAAGAAGAAGAGGAGGACTGTATTCTCAAAGGTGGAGGACACTTCCAGCAATTTATTTAGTTTTTAATTGTTCTTTTTCTTAGTTTGATATTGAATAAGTACAAGTTGAGTTTCAGAAGACGAGCTATCAAAATAAAAGCAAATTTTGGGCATACTTATCGAGTATTTCTATAACTTTTTTCATTTAGCGAATAATATACAATTCAAATAATTTAACCGAAAACGGTTGGAGATACGCAAAAATTAAAAGTGTCAAAGTTTCTAGACTGAAGAAAGATGACGAAAATTAATTGTACGCTGATTAGTGGCGTACTACAAAAAAGTTTGAAAGGGCAAAAGGAGACATGGCTCAGAAAAAGAAAACACCTTGTAGATTATAGTTGAAATTTAGGACGTGTAATGACGAAGGCTGTATAAGATAGCTTGCATTCCAAATTTGGGCTGAACATCTCAAAAGCTGCAATAGTTTTGAAGAAAAACCAATTTTTTTCCGAAAATTATAACACCCTGTAGCCCCGTAACAAAGCTTTTGCGGACCCTTGTTTATATGAACTTTTTTTTCTAAATTGCACGTAGAATTACCCCTCAATTTGTGACATACCATTACGTAACACCCTGTATAAATATGTTACAAAAGAGACAGGATCAGGCGTTACTATCTATAGGATGTAACCGATATAATAGTGTAAAAAAACATGTTGAATGTATCAGTTCTTCGTTTGTGCGTCAGGTTATGTATGTGAACAGAATTGTTTCAATTTTCAATATCATTTTCAGTTGTGAGCAAACTAATTTTGTAAAACCATTCATAATCATTGAACAAAATATTGTTTTGACATGTATTCAAGAATACCTCTTCCTACAGCCAAAATAATTTGTTCCAAAACGGATTGGTGGAAATATTGTAAGAACATCTATATTTAAGTATATATGTTGTTGCTTTGTTACTGTGATATGATGATAGAATCTAATGAAATTGAATAGCCTAAGTGCTGCGCATTATCCATAATAATTCGGGATACACACCACCATACGATAACAACTATCCTAGATTGTTACACTATCTAGGCGACAAGGTACTGCAAATACTGGATCCGTCAACTCCGGTTATCATAATGAGAAACTTCAACGTCCAAATAGGACCGACAAAGCAGAAAAGCAAGCTGAGGCATTTGTGATCAGCCGCAACTTGTCGATGAGTTGACAATAATTTTCGAAAATATAACTGATTTTTCCATTACTCTTGATCTCTTTCTTTTTCCTGATCCAGGTGATTTTCGGTTACAGGTGCCAGCACCCTTGTGCAACTCCGACCACAACCTTGTTTTTGTCACTGGTAACTAGAAGAAGCTGCGCGAGTTTTTCTCGTCTTCTCCCATCAATATCTGGACCGAATCTGTCACTGAAGTTATTCTTGCAGGAATGGACCTCTACATTCCTCATTTTACGAAAAAACACTAGCACATAGGCCTTGGTTCATTCAACAGATTAATCTAAAGCTGAATATGTAAGCTTCAGAAACATTTGTTACTCAAAACTTGAGAAAGCAAAAACCTACTGCAATTAAAGAGTTACGTGTTAACCCAAGAAAAATAACGTTTTTTTTTGTACTGAAAAGATAAACATGCGCCTGAGAGGCGGACTATTTTAATAGCCGATTTTTTTATGAATATCAATTATTTTCATTTCATTAACTAGTGTAAATTGTTGAGTACGTATTATTAGTTTTTATTTAAAACATTGAAATTTGTAGGATTTTATAAACCCTTAACAAAATAAACAAAAGTTAGAAGTCTTCTGCACTTACGTAGAAATTTCTAGGAATAGGTAATTTATAGTGTTTTTCTTCTTATGAACTAATTAATTATAAAATAATCAGTCTCAAATGAAGAAAAATAATGGAAAAATCTACGGCTAAAGGCAATTGTTGCAAATATCTTTTCATGTTCTCCGCACACTGTCTTTTCACATTTTGTGCACATTATATTGGACATTCCTTTCTTTTTTGTTGTACATACTTTACAGTACCGTCGAATTTTAGCTGGAGGTTCCTCGTCAGCTTCTTCAGATATCTCTCGGTTGATTTGTGGGAGGATATTCTCCAACTTTCTCTCAAGCGTCTTGAGTAATTCAGTGCTGAGTTTCTTCATATACTCTCTACGATTCAATGATTTTTCTCCTTTTATCAAAACAATGTGAGTGTATATCATTGAGAAATTGACAAAGGTTATGTTTAACATGCCGTGTAACAATGTCATTCGCTATCTATTAGTTTTTCTAGAACAGGACATCCAAGAAAACATCAGGTCAAATGTCTCGACGACGCCTTTAGTCTGATTGTAGAACATAATAATTTCTGGTTTGCCAGCTGTAGAATTTATGATGGCGCCTTCAACAGACGAGG
Organism: Cryptolaemus montrouzieri; assembly: GCA_013387265.2. Lineage (NCBI taxonomy): Eukaryota > Metazoa > Arthropoda > Insecta > Coleoptera > Coccinellidae > Cryptolaemus > Cryptolaemus montrouzieri. The sequence goes on along the minus strand of JABFTP020000185.1, from coordinate 27,973,711 downwards.
ACAATATATACACCATCTTCGAAAACTTCGGTTTGTATGATACAAGAGTTAAACATCCATTGCAACAGAACGTAGGCGTACTCAGTTTTCGAGAACGAGTGTTTTTCAACTCTTACTGTACTCAAAACAGTCCATTTGTATGGTTCAAGGAGCAATCACTCCGTGTCGTGGCAGGAATAGGTAAGATAGGTTAGGTGAACCAATTGTCACAAGTTTTATTGCGATTGGCGCCATGAATTGATCGTGATAGCTCCTTCAAGTAATATTCTCCTTGTAGTAAGCCATTTGTACTTGTAGCTTTTCCAATGTATACCATAGCATTCATCACATAATTGGTTTCACTATCGCACATCATTGGGATTTTTGCCGTACTCATTAAATTTGTTAGGTATGTACATTCAAAGAGACATCTGCCTCGAAACCCAAGCAATGGTACTTATTAGATTTGTTAGGTATGTACATTCAAAGGGACATCTGCCTCGAAACCTAAGCAATGGTAACTTTAGTTCCTGCAGTGTTATTCGTTTTACATTGAGCTATAAACATATCCCAAACCTTTTGAACTGGATCGAATTGATCTTGGTGCTGAAGTGCAGGGCGTAGTGTCTTGTCAGCCATTCTTAGACACTTGACAATTAAATCAAAAGGATCTCTGATCGTTACTGCCATATATCTCGATCCCTTATCTATGGTTCAGAAATGATTATCTTTCATAACAGCAATGAGAGTAATCATTCCAATGAAAGCTTTCATTTCAGAAAGATTTGTATCTTTGAATGTCGAACAAGGATCAGTGCATTTTTTTGATATCTCCACTTTAGTCCATCGAACGAGCTCTTGCATAATGGAAGTGGTTCAAAATATTTCGACACATTCGACTAGGCCTCTATTGGAATGAACTATATTGATCGCAGACTTCTTCTCTTATTTTGTCATTTAGCAGTAGCCCAAACATGCCTATTCTTGCCCTTGATCACATCATTTGGCGGAATAACTATGCGTTGGTCATGTCCAGGACCATCACTCCACTTTGCAAAGAAAAATCGACAATAGGAATAATGGAATAAAAAGGGAGAACCGGATCCGAAGAAGGTGAAGGCCGATGCATCTGCAGGCAAGGTCGTGTAGTCGGTTTTTCGATGAGGTTCATAAAATATCCAAACGGTAGGTCAACTTAATTAATAAAACTTTTTCAACACAGTAATAGCATTAGAAAGAAGTGCATATGATCAGTCGCATAATTCTCTAAAGGCTTATATTCAGTTAGCCAAACAGGCCACTGCAAAATATTTTATATTTGGATCGAAGACGTATGCAGAATACAGAAATAGAAAATAGGAATCCTGACTCCATGCTTCCTCAACAGCAAGATGCCGGTAATAACCAAGATTAAAAAACAATTAAATTTTCTCAGTAATTTGGTGAATATAATCAAAAATAACTTCTCCCAAATTCATACCGAAATCTAACACTTGGAAACAAGGGATAATAAACAATTTTTCTTTTGAACAGTAACAGTACCTGTTACGTCCAGTTTACATACAGCAGGTGACCAAAGTATAAGAAACAGGTCTCATATTTATGTAATTTCTTGTTTACAATAATTGAAGTAGTAAACAATGATCAATAGTGGCTTCAAAAGGGTTTCCTGTTCCATAATCGTCAAAAGACGGAAATAAAAGAAAACTGATGGATACTTTTATCCTCTTATTTTTTTCTCCCAAAATTCCTCTTGCACAAAATTTAATATTTTAACACTGCTTCTACCCATTTAAATAATAAAAAATTATAAATAATTTTAGTCAAAGCATTTTCTTGAAGGAGTTACAGCACCCTGAATGTGCTACTACAAAAAAATGGTTTTTCTACGATATTTGTGAAACAAAAAATAACGAAATTTTGTGTTTGAGCTTCTGAATATTCTTCCACCACTTTCGATGTCTCGTACTCAAACGTTGAACCCAGGTAGGTATTGGGTAGAAATTCACCCTTACTTTTTCTTGAGTAATTCTACACTTCTTAGGCATCAATTTTTGATAGATATATATTTTTCACGTGAAAACCTTTTCGAAGTATGTTGAAATGCTACATTTTTTAATAGAATGAGATTTGAGCTTTCTTTTACTGTTTCAGGATGCTGAATGCATGGCGCATTGTTATTTTCTTGATGTTAATGTCGCGAAAATTCGTAGTTAGGAGGTATTGATTCAATTAGTATTTCACCAGCTAAATTGAAAGTATTTTGATTCACCCCTTCGGAACAGGGCATATGAATACTGGATACAAATGGAATATCACCTGAAATATTACTTTCAACATAATTACCAACGAAAATTATACGCCAATAGTGAACAACATTATATCATGTAACAACGATGAATATTATATATTTAGCATTCCGCAACTGTGAAACGAAATAAAATGAATCCGAGTATATGTATACCTAGGACCTAAAAGGGGGAAAAGCTATAGACGAAATGTATAACTTCTTTATTTCCTTCGGGTTCAGAATGGAGAATTAAATCATGTTAGCTATATGTCAATACTTGAATATTCATTGCAGTGGTACCGGAAATAGTCTAAAATACGAGGGTTTTCCTAGAGTACCTGATCTGGAAACGATTGCGGTTGTTTGAAAAGAATCATGGTATTAGAAGATGCACAATCTATTGAGCTTATGTTTCAAGTTTGAAGACGCCACGTTGTTTAGTATTTATCTGACCACCATCAATAGTGAAAATTCTCAGTGATTTTGTGAAAATGGAGGACGTTGCTCATCGTTATGTGATACAATACTCTAATTCAATAGACCTCAGCCCATCAAATATACAAGCTGCACAGGATTCTGTTCTTTCGTCTACAACAGTTCAATAATTTATTTATTCATTTATTAATTTATTAATTGTTGCAAAACATAGGAACCCCTACAGGATAGACCCAATAAGCGGGGTTCACAAAAAATGATAACAAAAAATAAACAGAACTGAAAATGTCATACTAAATGAAAATTATAACTTTCATGAAAATTCAGAAAAAAAGACTCACCCAAGACTGAAGAATCAAGTGAAATATCATGAAAACTAAAAACTACAATGAGCATGATTCAGATCTAATAAGATATGCAATAACATTTTTTTCGAAAGAAGAAAGAGGTTCATGAAAAAAATCTATACTGGCAATATGCCAATTGTACAGACGCATAATTCGCAAGAAAACAGAATAAAAAATAAACTAGTACGGGCCTTCGGAACATAGAAGAGTGCTTTTCGACGACTAGGATACACAGGAACATTGAAAGTGAGATAATTAACAAGCGGAAAACTAAAAGAATGATTTAAAATTCGATGAAGAAATACAGTGTCGAAAAGGACTCTCCTCCTCCAGGCTTAAAATTTTGTGATGACGCAAACTTAATTAATAATTATGATTAGAACTGAAAAATCTAGAGATGAAACTTTTGACAAACTTTCTCTGGACTCGTTAAATTCTGTCAATATACTTGTAATAGTGAGGGGAGGTGCAGCATATTCCAAATTACTCCTCACAAACGAAAAATATAGCATTTTTAAAGACCTGGGATCACTGAAACTTTTAGTAATTCTTAGAACGAAACCCAACATTTTGAAAGCCTTAGAAACTATATGATCAATACGATAGTCAAAGGCCAACTTAGAATCAAGATATATACCAAGACCCTTAATTTGGTTTACTCTCCCAATTACAAGCCCATCAACAGAAAAAAATAGCATCGAAGACATTGACATTCTTTGTAAACCTTATATGCTTACACTTATCAAGATTTAATTGAAAATACCTACTTTGACAAAAAGAGAAAAGTCTGTCAAGATCACTCTGAAACCGCAAAATATCATCATAGGACCGAATAGCACTGTACACTCTAAGATCGTCGGCATATAAATCATGTTTTGTATAAAGAAAACATTCCGAAATATCATTAATATAAATTGAAAATAAAAGGAGAACCAGATGTGACCCTTGAGGAACACCAGAGGTGACACGAACGAAACCGGAATGAGTGCCATTGAGTGGAACATACTGCAGTCCATCCGACAGATACGATTTTATCCATTTCAGTGAGGACCCCACTACATCAAAGTCCTCTAGAACCCACAACAAAGTTGCATGATGTACCTTATCGAAGGCCTTAGCCATGTCTGTATAGACGGCATCAACTTGAATACCATCATCGAAACTACTACTTATGAAATGAACGTAAGGAGTTAAATTAGTTAACACCAACCTACCTTTGAAAAACCCATGTTGAGATTGAATCAGCTTGGAACTGGATGAATGAAAAAATTTATCAGTTACTATTGCTTCAAAAATTTCACCGAAATACTTTGAATAGAGACAGGCCAGTAATTACTTATTTCATTTTTCTTACCACTTTTGAAAACAGGTACGATCTTTGCCGCCTTCCATTTATGTGGAAAGACACCTTGTTCTAAAGATTTGTTGAAAATAATTTGAAGTGGAGTCGTCAAACTAGCGGAACACGATTTTATAAAAATTGGTAGGATGGACCCTTCGTGACATTCAGTTCCTCGATTTTAGCTTTGACATCCTCCAGATCTATCGTATTAAATGTAATCGATGAAGAAGATTTATAATATAATGAGTAGCAATGTTCAAACGAGTTCGTAGTACCTGCTAAGATGAGCATCGAAGTAGTCGACCGAATAGGTTGACGACTCCAGAAATGGTTGAGAAATTCCACAAATGCAAAGTCCAAGAAATGAGGTTGTTTCAATTAAGTATTTAGTGGAGTTTCATAGCATTTTAGCACCGTTTCATAACGGTGCATCGATGAACTATAGGACCATCACATTACTTCACAAAGGGAAACACAGAAGAAACAATGAACTAAGAAGTGAGAACCGAATCCAAAGAAGGCGAAGACCATTGCATCTGCAGGCGAAGTCGTTGTGTCAATTATTTATTCATTGACTATCTTCAAGAAAGAAAAACTATCAACGGTGTTTATAATAAGATACATTAGGCTTAGACCAATTGTCGTTCCCTCAAGAAATGCACCAGCTTGCATATCCGTCATTCCAATTGCCAAAATTGTTTGAATTGCTACTTCATGTACCAATTCGCCAGATTTAGCATCCTTGGATTATTTTCTGTTCCCCAACTTGAAACAGTAGATCAGTGGCCAGATTTTACAATGAAGAAGAAATGATTTCTGCAGCAATTTTGAGGAGTAAGACAATTCTCATCATAATGAGCGTACCGAACTTATTAAATATCTCCGAAAGAAAGTTTATAAAGCAAATAATAGTTCGGCATATGCTCTGGTTTGATACGGCAACTGATATATTTAATATTGATTAGATTATTAGCGTCATTTTGTAATTTATGAGATACTACTTGTTTGGTTATCGTTAATCAGAAATAAGAGTTTCTTGTATTGTCTTTTTTTCGAAATTGACTGTACGATGAATCGTCTTTCTGAATCATGCGCATAATTCGCAAGAAAACAGAATGAAAAATAAACTAGTACGGGCCTTCGGAACATATAAGAGTGCTTTTCGACGACTAGGATACACAGTAACATTGAAAGTGAGATAATTAACAAGCGGAAAACTGAAAGAATGATTTAAAATTCGATGAAGAAATACAGTGTCAAAAAGGAATCTCCTCCTCCAGGCTTAACATTTTGTGATGACGCAAACTTAATTAATAATTATGGTTAGAACTGAAAAATTTAGAGTTGAAACTTTTGACAAACTCTCTCTGGACTCGTTAAGTTCTGTCAATATACTTGTAATATAGAGGGACCAAACAGGTGCAGCATATTCCAAATTACTCCTCACAAACGAAAAATATAGCATTTTTGAAGACCTGGGATCACTGAAACTATTAGTAATTCTTAGAACGAAACCCAATATTTTGAAAGCCTTAGAAACTATATGATCAATATGATACTCAAAGACCAACTTAGAATCAAGATATATATATATATATATATATATATATATATATATATATATATATATATATATATATATATATATATATATATATATATATATATATATATATATATATATATACCCTTAATTTGGTTTAGGAAAGCCACAGAAGAAACAATGAACTAAGAAGGGAGAACCGAATCCAAAGAAGGCAAAGACCATTGCATCTGCAGGCGAAGTCGTTGTGTCAATTATTTATTCATTGACTATCTTCAAGAAAGAAAAACTATCAACGGTGTTTATAATAAGATACATTAGGCTTAGACCAATTGTTGTTCCCTCAAGAAATGCACCAGCTTGCATATCCGTCATTCGAATTGCCCAAATTGTTTGAATTGCTACTTCATGTACCAATTCGCCAGATTTAGCATCCTTGGATTATTTTCTGTTCCCCAACTTGAAACAGTAGATCAGTGGTCAGATTTTACAATGAAGAAGAAATGATTTCTGCAGTTATTTTGAGGAGTAAGACAATTCTCATCATAATGAGCGTACCGAACTTATTAAATATCGCTGAAAGAAAGTTTATGAAGCAAATAATAGTTCGGCATATGCTCTGGTTTGATACGGCAACTGATATATTTAATATTGATTAGATTATTAGCGTCATTTTGTAATTTATGAGATACTACTTGTTTGGTTATCGTTAATCAGAAATAAGAGTTTCTTGTATTGTCTTTTTTTCGAAATTGACTGTACGATGAATCGTCTTTCTGAATCATGTAATAAGAAACCGCACAAATGAATGAGTCTCATTTGTGCGCTTGCAGTAAATTCATTTAAAATGGTAATACCGTGTTTCAGTTTTTAAGGGTTACATTTTTTTTTGCAACTTATAACATAAGTTTCACTCAACCCATGAATGTGTGTATGTGAAAATTTGTGGTGCACCACCTGAAAACGTTGACGTTCTTCAGTTCGGCCCCCAGCGCATTGAATTTCATTTTATGCTTTTTTTTTGAGAGTAGAACGATCATTGCAATTCGTTTCCAAAGTCATCAACGAGATATTTTGGAATCTTTCCTCGTAAAAAGAAACCTTGCAAACCCCAGTTTGCGTACAGCTGTTTTCCAGTGAGGTTGAGTTAATATTTATCGATTAATTCACAGGTGCTATAATTACCAATCGTTCGATCGATTTACAATGTTTTAATTCGGTCTTCCACAATGTCCAATAACGATCCTCCTTACCGAAGGGGATCTTCTTCAACCACAGAGACTATTGCGAGTGCTTTAAACACCCTCATCGACGATGAAGTCGGTATGGAACATCAAGAAATCAACGATGAAGTGACTACAGAAAATCCGGTGAGAACGTTCCATGTTGATTCCAACAAAAACGCCTCCACCTGTTCAGTTCCATCAGTCACCGAATGATTCATCGAAACAAACAATAATAATCAACAACAAAAACAGAGATTTATCTCTATGTTACGATATCTCGGACATAGGACCTTTTATGTGTATATTGATTCCAAGAATGAAAATTTAAAGAATCTCCCAACTTCAAGTAGACTGACGGCTCGGTGGCGTATGGGACATGATGCTCGTCTCCTACGCAGAGTTACTTGGGTTCAATCCCACAAAGTCGGTGCGATTTTTCGGATTCTGTGAATCGCTTCAGTGTCCATCTTTCGGAGGAGATGTAAGGCTGTCGGTCCTGTCTAACAGAGATGTGTTGGACATTAAAATCCCTTCCTCGACACGAGAGGGTTCGGCAAAATTCCCGGGTTAGTGAGGTGACAGAATTCCCCGGCGTGTCATTAGCCGAAAGGCAGAAACAGAGCACGTTAAAGGAAAAACAAACAAACAAACAAGTAGGGAAACTATTATTCAGGAGCAACAAAAACTTAGCCAATAACATAATCAACATTAAAAAATCTGGTACGAAACGCGTAATAATTGAAATGAGAACGTATTTGAGCGCTAATTCGTTACTGTCCTCCGAAATTCTTCAAATTAATGAATTAGAAGCCTTCATCCCGTTGTTTTTAGTTCGACGTTTCGGCGTCATTAAAGGAATCGACCTGGACATTACTGACGAAGAACTGAAAGACTCACTAAATACCGTGAAGGGTGAATTCTTCATGGTTATGAATATTCGCAGATTGAATAGAAAAGTGATTAACGATGTTAAAACCATCAGTTACCCAAAAACCACCTCTATTCTTATAACCTTCAAAGGCCAAAAGCTTTTCGGATGCATCCGCGAGGTGCATCTTTTTGTCAGAAGCCTGTTCTATGTGGTAGATGCGCTCGTTACGGCCATGGCGATAGGGTCTGCAAAAGCGAAATTAGATGCCTAAAATGCGGTGATAATCACGAGTCAAAAGCCTGCAAGCGTAATGAAACGAAATGCATTCATTGACAGGAGAACATATGTCAAATGACACGAAAAATATGCCCGTATATAAAACGCAAGAAAAATTAGACACAAAATGGCTTGAAGATTTCTTTTCGGGAAGCTGCCTTCAAACTCGACATGTGCTATGCTAATATCGTTGCTCAAAACCCCAATAATAATGTAGTTCATACTACCCCCCGACAGAAAAATGTTCCCTTTACTGACCAAGCAGGTAAAAAACGAAAGTTGAATTCCTTATCAGCGAATCAACTCGAAATTGCGCAAAAGCACCAAGAAAAATCTGTCGTTCGCCTTCAGGTAATGGAGTTTGTCTATCTGGAACTTATAAGTCAACTGACATCCAAAATAATGCTCCATCTAAAAACACTGAATTCAATTCACTTAGTGTATCAGACCTTTCAGATATTATTTCGAATATTGTTATTAAATGCCTGGCCGACTTACATGTGCCAGAAAATCTACTAGAAAATGTATCGTATGAAAACCTAAAATTCAAAATAGGAGACAAATATTTGTATCGATATGGCAGTCCTACGAATCCTACAGTGGAATGCTAGATCTATCCTATCCAATTAAGGTGCCTCAGAGAGGTACCTAAACAGTTATGATATAGATGCTTGTTTCTTATGCGAAACTTGGTTGAAACCTCATAACAAAATATCTTTTTCCCAATACAACATTATCAGACAAGACAGAATACTCGGCAGAGGATATATATATATATATATATATATATATATATATATATATATATATATATATATATATATATATATATATATATACATAAAATATATTTTCCCAATACAACATTTTCAGACAAGACAGAATACTCGGCAGAGGAGGTGGAGTCTAATCCTTTTGAAAAAGTCAATTCCCTTTTCTGACATAACTGTCACACCAAAACCAAATGGTTTGGAAATCATAGGTATCAATATAAATCCCTCGAAAGAGAAAAACATTTCAATTTTCTCGGTGTATGCGTCCCCAGGTTCCTCTATAAACGAACGTCAATGGACACAGTTGATCAACAGTATAGGCAACAATAATTTTATTCTATCAGGTGATTTCAATATCCATCACACTTCCTGGAGCTCCTCTTCGGATAGCCGTTTCGGTAATGAATTATCAAACACCATTCAAGAAAAAAATCTATTTATTTTAAATGATAGTTCCGCAACCAGAATCCCGATCCCTGGTTCCGCCAAATCGGCTATAGACTTCACCATTTGCTCTTCATCCATGATTCTTTTTCTCGAAAATTGGTTCGTGGATGAATTTCCTTTAAGATCTGACCATTATCCAGTCCGATATAATCTCATCACATCAGACACACTAAATACCATATCTCATTCCGTCGACGGAAAATTTAATACAAAAAAGGCTGACTGGACCCGATTTTCAGAAACTTTCGAAGAAAAAAAAAGTTCACATCTCGAGTTTGAAGGATCCACAAATTATGACAACATTATGGAAATTTTCAATGAGTAGGGAGAGCATTGTTGTGAGTAAATCTTACTCAAACAATAAAAGCAAGTCATTGTGGAATGAGGACTGCGAGCATGCTGTGAGAGCAAAACTGATAGCCTCTAGAATCTATAGAGAAACTACAAATCTCGAAAACTTTCTTAATTACCAGAATAAAGAGGCTGTTGCTAAAAGAGTCATCAAGAAAAGCAAAAGAGACACTTGGAAGAAATTCTGTAATAGCCTTAACAGCAATTCTTCTATCACTTCAATTTGGAATAACGTGAAAAGAATCAGAAAAATCAATTACTCTTCGGTTCACCCTACCGCCATGGGGCCATGGACTGACGCATTTTATGATGAAATTTGCCCTCCTGTCACTTATGAACAAATAGAACCTCTACCGGAGGCTGACCACGGTAATATGATGGATCTGCCTTTTGAATCTCACGAATTAGACAGAGCACTAAAATCAAACTCTAATACGTCCCCAGGTCTTGACAAAATACAATATGTAATGCTGGCGAATATGCCTAATAATTCGAAATCGATCTTACTGAAAATTTTCAATGAAATAAGAAATTCTGGTTCTATACCAGATGATTGGAAGAACTATATTGTCGTTCCCATACTCAAACCTAACAAGAATCCCTCAAATGCAGACGCATATAGGCCTATCTCTCTGAGTTCCTGTGTATTGAAAACTTTCGAAAGAATGATTAAGTTCCGCTTGGACTGGTGGCTTGAACATAACAACAAGTTCCCGAATTACTAATTTGGTTACCGTGAAGGCCATTCAACATATGACAGTATCGCACACCTGATTACAGATATCCAAATCGCCTTTTCAAAATATGAATCACCTTATTCGCCGATATAATTGGAGCATATAATAAAGTCTTATTATCCGTTCTACACATGGCTATGATTGAGATTGGTTTGCCTCGAAATTTCACTACGTTCATTCATAATTTATATTCCAATAGAAGAATATTTCTGAGAATTGGTCATGAATTGATTGGTCCAAGATTAACTAACATAGGATTACCCCAAGGCAGTATTTTGTCACCTCTTTTATATATAATATTGTACCACAAGTTGGAGACTACCTTTTCTAACCCAGCAGTGAAAGTTCTGCAATTTGCAGATGATATTTGCATTCACTGCTCAAACAAAGACCTGACTGAAGTTCAACAGATCCTAGATACTGCGATCAGAGAATTCAACCAATTCCTGAACACAAATGGTCACGAGATGTCACCTTTTAAGTCATCAGTTTGTACATTCACTAGGAAACGCACCCAACTACCAGATAACTTGAATCTTGCAGAATTGTCACTTCCTCATAAAACTTCTGTGAAATTTTTGGGAATAACCTTGGATCACAAGTTAAGTTGGAAAGATCATATCTTGAACACTCTCAACCGTGCAGAAAAGAACATTCAATTACTGAGATTCATCTGTCATAACAAATGGGGAGCCGACCAACTCATCGCCCTTAATTTTTATCGATCATTCGTAAGATCAGTTATTGACTATGGTTGTATCTTCTACGGATCAGCAGCAGACACTTGGCTTCAAAAGTTGGATACTCTACAACACAAGGCGCTGAAAATCTGGTTCGGCTATCTCAGAAGCACACCTAATAATATTGTACTCGCAGAATCAAACGAAATGCCTCTCAAACAACGCAGAGATTTGCTGACTCTCAAATTGCTCTCGAAAAAACACGCCTTTTCTTCTCCACTTATGGTCAAGATCCATAGCTTTTATATTTTAACACTCACATCAAAATATTGGACTATCAAAAAAGATCCACTCTTGATAGCGAATTACGACCTATTCATGGAATATAAGGAAAGGATCAACACATTGGACAAACTAGTCAAGTACAAAATGGATTTCTTCAAATTACGAGATGTAGAAAATATTCATGTTCCCATCTACGGAGGAATAACGGTACACGGACGCTTCCAAACAAGATAATAACGTCGGTTGTGCTATTTTCGATCCCTTGCACACTTCTCATTCACTGTTTCGACTCAGCAATTACTTCTCAATTTTCTCGGCAGAACTTCTAGCTCTTTGTATAGCATTAGATTACATTTTATCGTAAATCGATATATTTTCCTCAAAAAATTTCCTGATAATATCAGATAGCCTGAGCAGCCTGATGAGCTTGAAGAAATTAAAATATAACACAAACTTCAGTCTGACTCATAAAGATATTTTAGAAGCTTTGTCCGGCAATCTGCATCAGGCAATACAATCGAGTTTCTCTGGGCTAAGGCCCATTCAGGAATAGTGGGCAATGAAAATGTTGATTCCTTGGCCAAAAAAGCGGCATTTCTCGACCCCATCCACCTTCCTTCCGCCATGTACAATGATTTTTCCCCCTCTTTAAACACCTCACAACTTCAAAATGGAAATAAACCTTCAAATCCAACCCAAGTGGACAGTTCTATAAATCACTTCAACCCTCCCCGCCACATTTTTACTGGTTCGATAACATATTTGATGAAGTAGACAAGTCTGATCCCATTAGAAATTTTAAACGAAACTTTAATCGTACTATCTCTAGAATGAGAAGTGGTCACGCTCTCTTTCCGAAATATCTTCACAGAATGAAATTGAAAGATAACCCTCTTTGCTCATGTGGGGAAATAGGAACTTTAAACCACCTTCTGTTTCAATGTGATAACAATGTTCGAAATATTCAATTGCTATGCTTAACCTTGAGTAAAATCACCAAACTCCATCAACCATATCAGGCTGAACAGATTCTCGCACTCAACAACCCCAAAGTCTACAAGGAAATATACATATTTTTAAAGAAATCTCATATTAACTTATGAACAAGCGCGGATCGGGTGGCTGGGCGGTCTGAGCTCTCAGATGCCCAGGACGAGAGGCTGTGTGTGTATTTAAAAACTTAACAGTCAAAGTTAAAATTAAATGTATCGTATAAACAATTATCCTTCTGGACTTATGTCTAACGACAGTCCTAACTCGGAAGATCGGGATGGATATGCGCAGATAACTTCCGTGCCTGCCTCGATCTTCCTTCAAATTAAAAAATAAATAAATAAATACACCTTGGAAACATATTTGGGGAACCCGTCAAGTTAACAGCCACAATTGCAAATATCAATAGAAATATAAAAATGATCAAACACTGAATCATTCGCTTGAGAGATCAAGTATGCCGAGGAATGTTTCTGATAATGAGGCCTCCCGATCTTTGTCTGTGGTCTTTTTCTTACATTTTCAAAAGATCATTACTCAACCATAGAAGGAACTCACCATTGCTACGAGTAAAAAAAGAACTCTTATGTTCTGCATTGAATTGTGGATTCTCTCATCTTCATCTTCGCACAAAATAGAAGTAACCATTCCAGAAGCTACCTTAATTATATTAATAAAAGAAGAAAACGCTGTCAACAATATAATAGCTCCAAATACTGAATTGAAACTTTCACATATCGTACACATCCTCTCATGAAGAAAAATAATTTCCTTCAATTCCCTCATTTTGTTTTGAACTTCAACAGTATACCATTCAATTTCATCAATTCTTGCCTGCTGATGATTTTCCAAGCTCTTTTGTTGATCCAGTAGCTTATCAGTAATGAAAATTACATTGAATTTGATACATTGCAAAACACCAAATGATGATAACGTTATTAACAGAATTTTGAATGATTGGTATATTCCAAAGATAAAGTAGATATAATGTTCGGAGCCCTTATAGGTAAACCAAATATACGCATCAGAAAGGGTAACCCCCAAAACAAAACTCAAGGACATGATGGATATATGAAAAAACCTCTTCGCTTTCATCCATGGTACTGTCTTGGATCCACTAGCTTTCCACAAATTTTGAAAAAAGTCTTGGTACGAGTCCATTTTAAAAAAAGTTATCTGTATTAGCAAAAAGGTCATCAATATATGTAATACTATTTCACCTACAATGTGAACGAATAGTAGGATAGGCCTCGAACAGTGGTTGCTTCGATCTGACTTATTAATCACACCATTTGTTGACCACACAAAAATTATTGTTGTCAGTATAATGTATAATGTTGATATAGTCTTGAAAATCTTAAATGAACAATTGTTCTCGGTTAACGGTGGCAGTTGAACGAAGATATTGCACATTTTAATGAGGCAACGAATACAGATCTCATTACTGATTTCCATCATCGAATATGTCTTTCGGAATATTCGTTTTCTATGAATAAAACGAGAATATGTTCGCATTTCAGTCGATTCTAGAAGTGTAAACTATTTCATTGTTAATGAATCAATTGCATTAATACCAGTGAAATAATATTATTCTGTAATACAGAATATTTGTTTGTCAAGTGCAAGTAGGACGCAGTTTTATTTTGTCATCAAACTAACACCTCAAGAAATAAAGGTTCAATGAATACTACAGGAATATTTATACATCTATATCATACAATTTACATGCTCAAAATAAAACTGATTTGCCAAATATCTAAATCTAACCTAACCTTATTTTGGTGAAATAATTTTTTTGGGAAAAGTGTTGTATATCTATGATAGCTCAATACTTTGATAAAAATTACCAGAAAAGTATTGTGTTTTCAATTAATAATAGTTGCACCATTGCATCAAACTAGTTTCATTTGTCAGTAATGAATTGGTTTTATCATGAAACATACCTTTTAACGATTTTGAATTCATTTCATTGAGATTTTTAATAGGATCACGCTATGTTTGTGCTCCTGACTCAGGTCGAATTTTGTCTAGTGAAACTGTCTGTTCCAAATTGAAACAAAGATCGATGTGTGCATTATTTTACGACGATGTCTATATTGTAATTATTGTCCGAGACAACGATTTGAAATGTGCCCAAATTCTGATAATCGAAATTGTTCGTTAATCAACCACGGAATTTCACACGAAAATATACACAAAACCAAATTTATATAGATTTATATGGTGTTTTGAATATTACCTCAAGCATTCTAAAATTTCGAAGGATTGTTAGAATTGATGCTTTTTGAGATATTTTCTTCGAAAAACGAAATGAATTGAGGTTCATTTTGAGAAAGTAACAAATAAAAGAAAGTAAGAGACTCTTTCCGCTTGTAGTAAGAAAATTGAAAATTTTATTCTCACGGAGTAGGTATTTTTTCTGTCCTCAGTAGCTTGTATTACCTCCTCTTGCCCTGATACAAGCCTGAATGCGTTTAGGCATGCTTTGTATTAGGTTTTCGATCTCCTCTGGGCTGATATTATGCATCTCTTCTGTGACAGCTTGAATGCGCTGTTGTGGGGTTCTTGGATTATTCTGGCGCTATCTAATTTTATTTTTGAGATTATTTCATGAAAGTTCAATTGGATTAAGGTCTAGAGAGCAAGCTGGCCAGTCCGAAATAGCGATTCATTCTGTTTCAAGATAACGTCGCGCGAGGTTGCTGGTATGAGGAGGATCATTATCTTGCATAAAAGTGAAATTCTCACCGTCCGCCCCTCACCAGTCTCACTATGGGCTCTAGAACTAGGTCCCCGTAATTTCTAGCCGCTACAATGGCAGGAAACGAAATCAAATCTGTTTTACCGCCCAGCATAATGCCACCCCAAAACATCACATTGCCCCCTTGGTATTTCGGAATTTGTCTTGCCGCTTGGAGTCGAGCTTGTATTCCACGACCCCTTAAAACCCGAATCTGGCGCTCATCTAATCGAACGCCAATTCTGGTCTCATCCGAGAAAAGAACATTTCTCGAATCCTCAATATTCCAATTTAGGTACTCGATACAACAATTAAGTCTGTTAATTTTTTATTGTCCGCTTAGCTCTGGAACTCTTAAGGGCCTTCTGCTGTATAAACCCCTTGAACGAAGTCTTTGACGTATCGTTTCGACTTATGCACTGATGCTTGTTACTTCTAGGCCTATTTTGCAGCGATTGTACCTGCATGTATCGGGCGTAGGTTTTTGAAATCAAACCCTGTGATACTCCCATTGTGGCCAATATGTCCCTCTATGTCACCCCTTCTTCAACGAGAGCAATGATTCGACCCCTCTGGACAATCTAACGTAAGGCATTTTCAATTATGATTATAGGCTCTTTTTTAAATTGAAATTCACAGTTTCAAATCTTAGTGACGACTGCGTACATGTGGTGATAATTCAACATTTCTTATCATGCTATCCAGTTTTTCACAACAAAAAACTTCATTCTTCACAAGTTGTCGAAGATCAATGGTTGAAAACAATCAATAATGTGAAATACCGAGTGATTCCATATAAATTTGTTTGGGTGGAGGTGCAAGATGGACAGATGTTATCTTATCGATCATTGATAAAGAGAGATTGAAAACACAATAGAATGCAACGAATGTAATGCATTCAACGAGAATGTAAGTATTTATTGTTGTGACGGATGCAAATCACCAAAATTTAAGGATTGTTCTGGACTGATCGGCTCAGAGATTCGTGTCATTGATTTGAAAACAAAGAGGACGTTGAAATTTCTATGTAAAGAATGCTTGAATTTTGGTTCACTAAAGCAACTGGAAACAATCATCGAAGATGAAGACGAAATAATCGCAAGTGAAAATGAAATTATCGAGTTACTCGAGAGGCAGTTGGCTGACAAAGATAAATATGGCAAACGATATTTTTCGTGAAACTTGTGCTGATAACTAAAAACTGAAAAAATGGCAATTGTGATATACAGTACGCCATGTCTGGTAATAAAACCTATCAACGTTGAACAAGAATGTCGCCAAACCAGAGAATATCTTGAACGAAAAATAAACCTGGCAAAACATAGTATCGGGATATCCATGATGAAAAGTTTGAGAGGTGGAAATATATTGTTTAAGTGCAAAATGTTGAATCAAACGAAACTATGAAATTGAAATCCAGTAGTCATTCGATAACAAATATATTGTCGACGAAATCAAGTTGAAGAAACCAGAAGTTACCATTGCTAATTTCGATCATGATACTACTCCTGCGGATATTCTGATTGGTTTGAGGAATCAGAATCAATATCTTTCCAATGAAGAAGACCCATTTGTCAAACTACTCAAAAAAGTAGCTACAAGCTAGAAAACTGTTTTCATTGTTAATAATTTTGTTGATGGGTTTATTTGATGATCATTTCGATAAAAATAAAATGAAATACGTTTCCACTATTCCACTATGTTTATTTTTCATACACACGACCGTTTTCGACAGTTACGTCATTTTCAAGTAGACAAGTAGTCTAGAGCTATCAGGTATGAGACTGAATGTGCTACAATACCTATTTCAATTGTTAAGCTGTGCGGAGTGATTCCATTTCAGTGGAATATTGAGAGTTGTGTATTTTGGGTTTGTACGAAGTTCGTTAATCTCCAAACTTTCCGACAGATTCATTGCGATCCCTTCATTTTCAGTTAATCTGATGTAATTATATGATTTATAGTTTTGATACTGTGTGGTAACAAAGTATCCGGTAATTCTCATCTAAATTGCCCGCGTTGAGTACTTTTAAGTTTCTCTGTATGTTGGTAGGACTGTCCTTAATTATTATGTTGAACATGAGCGCGATCTATCAACTAGTATGTTTACGACAGCTGTTGAAACCAGTCGATCCAAAAATGCAAAGTCCACGATATGAGGTTGTTTCAATTAAGTATTAAGTGAAGTTTCACAGCACTTCAGCACCATTTCATAACGGTGCATTGATTAACTATAGGACCATCAATTTACTTCACAAAGAGAAAGCCACAATAGAAACAATGAACTAAGAGTGTCGTTTATTTGGAATGCGCGTGGTATAACTTTCATTGACTATCTTCAAAAAAGATAAACTATCAACTGTGTTCATAATGTGAACTTATTGCAACGTTCGAGAGATCAAAATCAGATATATTTGGCTTAGACCAATTGTTTTTCCCTCTAGGAATTGCTACTTCATGTACCTATTCGTCAGATTTAGCACCCTTGGATTATATCCTGTTCCCCAACTTGAAACAGTAGCTCAGTGGCCAGATTTTATAATGATGAAGAAATGATTTCTGCAGCTATTTTGAGGAGTAAGACAGTTCTCAATGAGGGTACCGAAATTATCAAATATCGCTGGAGGTTAAGTGTATAGAGCGAATAGTAGTTCTGCATATGCTCTGGTTTGATACGACTACTGACTGGAATTGACTGGACGATGAATCGTCTTTCTGAATCGTGTAATAAAAAACCGCACAAATGAATGAGTCTCATTTATGCGCTTGCAGTAAATGATCGTTCAATAAATTCATTTTAAATCTCAAAACAAAACGTTACTATATGCGAAATTTCGCAATGTATAGACACATCGAAGAAAGTTATTTTTCAAGGAACAATATTCAACCTTCCGTAAAATGTTAAATATCCTCGCTTGAATGAGCTAGTTTTCCGATCTACTCTTCATAATCACCGTTAACCGGGGCCACCGGGAAGTGGTACAGCACGGTCAGATGTCACGAATAGGAACAATGGACTGCAGTTTCGGTCTCGTTTGACCTCGAAAAATAATTTTTTTCGTTGTGTCATTTTAAATGGTAATCCGTGTTTCAAGGGTAAAATTTTCATTCAGCGTATAACATCAGACATAAAACTCACTTAGCCCTTGAATGTGTGTGTATGTGTGTGTGTGTGTGTGTGTAAAAGCTAGTCTTGCACCACCTGAAAACGTTGATGTTCCTTTGTTCGGCCCATAACGCAGCGAATTTCTTTTCATCCTTATACCACCAACTTTTCTTGAAAATAGAACAATCGCTGCAATTAGTTTCCAAAGTCATCAACGGGATATTTTGAAAGCTTTTCTCGTAAAAAGGAACCTTGGAAACATGTTTGAGGAACCCGTTAAGTTTGCAGCCACAATTGCAATACGTTTATAATATCAATATGATGCAGATATAAATAGAAATATAAAAATGTTCAAAAACCAATCAATCGCTTGAGAGATCAAGTACATCTTCGAAATGTAAAAAGCCAGGGTCTTTTACTGATAATGAGGCATCCCGCTTCTTATCTGTCGGCTTCTTCTTACATTTTCAAAAGATAATTAGTTAACTATAGAAGGAACTCACCGTTGTTACGAGTAAAAAAAGAACTCTTATGTACTGCATTATACTATGGAATCTCTCATCCCCTTCTTCGCACAAAATATAAGTTACTATTCCAGAAGCTACTCTCATTATATTAATGAAAGAAAAAAACGCTGTCAGCAAAAAATAGCTCCAAATATTGAATTGAAGCTTTCACATATCATACACATCCTTTCATGAAAAAGAATAATTTCCTTTATTTCCCTTATTGCGTTTTGAATTTTAACAGTATACCATTCAATCTCGCCAATTCTTGCCTGCTGATGATTTTCCAAGCTCTTCTGTTGATCCAATAGCTTATCAGTAATGACAATTACATTGAATTTCATACATTGCAAAACACCAAATGAAGATAAGGTTATTACCAGAATTTTGAATGATTGGTATATTCCAAAAATAAAGTAGATATATTTTTCGGAGCCCTTATAGGTAAACCAAATATATACATCAAAAAGGATAACCACCAAAACAAAACACAAGGACATGATGGATATATGAAAAAATCTCTTCGCTTTCATCCATGGTACTGTTATGGATCCACTAGCTTTCCACAAATTTTGAAATAAGTCTTGGTACGAGTCCATTTTAAAAAAAGTTATCTGTATTAGCAATAAGGTCAAAAATATATGTAATCCTATTTCACCTGCAGTGTGAACAAATAGTCGGATAGGCCTCGAACAATGGGTGTAGTGATCTGAATTATTAATCTGACCATTTGAGGACCAAACAAAAATTATTGTTGTCAGTAAAATATACAATGTTGATATAGTCTTGAAAATCTTAAATGAACAACCAGTCTCGGTTAACGGTGGCAGTTGAACGAAGATATTGCACATTTTAATGAGACTACGAATACAGATCTCATTACTCATTTCCATTGTCGACTATGTCGAAATATCCGTATTCTATCAATAAAGATAGAATATGTTCGTGTTTCAGTCGATTCTAGAAGTGTAAGCTATTTCATTATTGATGAATCAATTGCATTAATACCAATAAGGTATTATTATTCTGTAATACAGAATATTTGTTTGTCAAGTGCAACTGGGAATCAGTTTTATTCTGTCATCAAAATAAATCTTTAAGAAATAAAGGTCCAATGAATACTACAGGAATATTAATTCATCCATATTATACAATTTATATACTCCAAATAAAACTGGTTTTGAAAATATCGAAATCCAATCTAACCTAATTTTGATGAAATGAAAATTTTTTGGAAGAAGTGTTGCACTTCTATGATAGCTCAATCCTTTGATAAAAATTAGCGGAAGTATTGTGTTTTTACTAGTTTCATTTGTCAGTAACGAATTGGTTTTGTCATGAAACATACATTTTAACGATTTTGAATTCATTTCATTGAGATTTTTAATACGATCACGCGAAGTTTGTGCTCCCGAATCAGGTCAAATTTTGTATAGTGAAACTGTCTGTTCCGTATTAAAACAAAGATCGATGTATGCATAATTCTACGACAGTGTCTATATTGTAATTATTGTCTGAGGAAAAGATCTGAAATGTGCCCAAATTTTGATAATCGAAAGTGTTCGTTAATCATCCTCGGAATTTCACCCGAAAATATACACACAGACAAATTTAAATGAAATCACCCGGTATTTTGAATATTACCTCAGGGATTTGGAAATTTCAAATAATTGTTAGAACTGATTCTTTTGAGATATTCCAATTGAAAAAAGAAATAAATTGGGGTTTATTTTAAGAAAAATCAAATGAAAGAAAATAAGAGACCAATTGATAGTATTGATGAATTATTTATTTTATGGAAATTCATTTTAAATTTATTCAATAATCACGACCGGTTTCGACCCTAAGGTCATTTTCAATTGAATAACATTATAATACATGAGTAGGCAAGTACAAGTACAGAATGAAATTTATCCTAAATATTGAGTTGTGGGGATCCATTATGCTCTAGTTGGCTGTTGAGAGTAATAAATTGTGGGTTTTTACATAGTTTGTTAATCTTCAAACTTTCCAACAAATTCATCTCTCTCCCTTTGATACATTTTTGAAGGATTTTACGATTGTTCAATGATATGGAGTGGTTAGTTGATTTTACGAATTATAAGCGGCTAGTATATGTGTAATGTAGTTAAAAGAATCCATTCGGATTTTTGAATCTATAAATATTTCAGTTGAGATTATTATGGAGTTTAGTGTTGGTTATGTTAATGAAATTTATTGACTTGTTGCGTTCAATACAAGCAGTGAAGGTTATTTTATAATGCATTTTATTGAAAAAATTAAAAATCATCAATTTGTCTGTTTGAGTCTTGAAAACTCATTTTCATAACCAATCTTGAAAAACCTATAACGAACCAGAAGCCAGCACAAGTACATATTAATTTTTGGTATTCTATGAATTTTACAATGGAAAAAAATATAAGAGTTTGTGTTAATTTTGTGCTTTAAACAAAATTCCGTCTGTTGAATCATTGTGAATGCTGTAAGAGGCTTATGGAGACTCTATTTTATCGAGAACCCAAGTGTACGAGTGGTATAAAGCCTTTCAAAACGTTCGGAAGATCGTCGAAGATTTGCCCCGTTCCGGACGACCTTCGACCTATTCAACCTACTATAAGTCCAAAAAATCAAGGAAACGGTGCTCGAAAATCATCATGCAAGTAATAGGGAGATAGTTCGTGATCTCAACATCTCTCGATAAACCGCTCGTTTGATTTTAGTGAACCCATCTCGACTTCGTGCAGGCCCCTTCGTTGAAGCGATTTCATGATCTCGAAGTTCCAATCGATATGATCTTGGTGAGGTCTGGTATTGTCATGCATAAACGAAAATTTTTCAACCATGTTTGCGTAAATGATACAACATGTTTTGCTCAAATGTCTGTAACGTACCTCTGAGTATTCAAGATTCCGTTATTTACAATGACCATATCAGTGAGGGCTTTCTAAGAAATTCCTCCGCTCCCAATTATTGAACCTCCACCAAATATATAAGTAGGTGAGAAGTTGCTCTGGGTATTCCTCTCATTTAGACGTCTGAACGTCGATCGTAAAAAAAAGATAAAATATCAACTCATCTTTGAATAAAACACTTTCCCAATTAGCTTCTAACTAAATGACGTATTCTCTAGCAAAATTCAATCCGGCTCTTCTTTGTGCTGCCGTTCGAGCTGGGTTTCGAGCTGCGTCATAAGATCTCAGACGAAATGTCATTACACAGGGTGTTCTGAAAGTGTCTAACAGTAGGAAACATTTGTCCCAATAAGGAAATTCTAACTAACGGTCCTCGTCCAGGACTCCTTTCATGACTACCAGTCTCCCTGTTCCTGCAGATCATTCTAAAATCAGTTGGATTGGACACTCCAAGCTTTCGGCTTATTTTTGCATCCAACCTAGGTCATCCAACACCACTGGTTCAGCACATTCGGTCGGAGTCGAATTTCGTGATTCACGTTCCATAAATACTGAAAATTTGAAGAAACAATTAACGTGAATCGCAAAATTTGACAGAAAACTGCTACTATGTGGTGGTTTCTTGAAACTCTTAATTTGTTTTTTTGTTCCATTTCATTTCTCATGACAAATCGTGGTCGTCAAGGAAAATCGAATTTAGCTGAAGAAAACCATGTGTTAATAATTAGTTGCCCACCAAAACAACAATATGAAATATACAAACTGTGCGTTAATTTCTTGGCGCAGTGTACTATTAGCCCCTTGTCGAATGTCCGCGACATAACTTTTGATAGCCAGCAGAATTCAAAACGCATAATATCTGTCACCTCTTTTTTATGGTCTGGTCAAAATAGACCAAATAGTCAGAATGAAGATACATAAATTACCATCCAGCTGAAAATCCTGAAAATAGTTCAAAACATGATTGAAAACAACATTTAAAAATTCCGAATCGTTCCGATCTTTGGAAAAAATTTTATTGGTCAAAGATCAAAAAAATGGAGTCCTCACGATTTTCACCAAAGCGGATAGTTTTGTCCTAAAATTACCGCAATCAAAAATTATAGATCATAAAATTCTCTATGAAAAAGTATCAATCATTTTTTCCTGAGAGCCACTCTTTCTGAGATACAATGTTTCAAAAAGTTGTAATAACAATATGCATGAGCACGCCACGTATATACATCTCTGAAGATGTAGTACAAGTAAAAGAATTTTTCTAATCTTTTAATGTATAAACAAATAAAGTATATGAAAATAGCAGGTAAAATGAAACCTAGTCCCCTAATTCATACACCAGTGTAAGCTTGAGACAACATCTGTTCCAAGTTCAAGTCTGGCTTGATTATCAACTAGACCCAAAAAAAAGTGGGGTTGGAAGTTGGTAGACGACACATTGGAACCAATTCAGACTTTACTCCCACCTGCGCAGGAGAAACTGCTCAAAACATTTTTTTTCAATTGTAGAAAAGTTTAACTGTTTCGTTCTCTGGCTTGTACACATTGTTAAAGCCGTCGTGTCCTTATGTTGAATCACCGACAGTAGAGGATTCATTTGATATTAACGAGGAGACATGCGATACGTCGCTATTGGTACAAACTGATTATACCAGGGGTGTTAGTTGAGATTCGCTGGTTCTTTCGATAAAAAAACACTTCATTTTCAGAAGAATGTCAAAATTTTTTTATTCAAAGTATTGACCATAGGATTTCACACATTTCACCCATCTCTGGGGCAAATTATGGATTCCATCCTTTTTCTCTTTCGAGGCAAACCATTCGACGAGCAATTTTCCGTCTTCTTCAAAATTATCGAAGCACTGCTCTTCAAGGGAGTGTCCCATTGATGCGAAAAGGTAACAGCCGAACGTGGCGAGGTCTGGATAGTAAGGCGGGTGCGATAATATCGCCCAATTAAGTGTTTTAATGTCTCTTGGCCATCTATGGAGAAGGGTAACATTAGTGCAGTTTACATTAATGCCACCTAAACTCTTTACAAAAGTGGATCAGCCAGAATAAAAATCGGAAACACTCTCTCTGCACCCTTCTCCACATCAAAGAGCCTAAAACGAGGATGTTGCTTGTCCCCTACTCTATTCAAAATATATTTAAACACCACTCTAGAAAATAGGATCAGGAGATGTGCCCCAATGGGGATACAAATAGGAGACACAACAATTCATACGATATTATTTGTAGACGACCAAATTATCCTAGCAGAAAACAAAGACATGACTTATATGACTTATATGACAAATTGATAGAGGAGTACAACAAATAGGGCCTGCAAATTAATCTCAAAAAAACACAGTACATGGTGATAGGCGGAGAGGGAGAAGATTTGGATACAGACAAAGGAAACATTAACAACGTTGAGCAATACAACTACCTTGGAATGACGATAGCGGATGATGGAAAAGATGAATAGATGTACTACGAAAGATAGGAAAAGTAGGGCGTATGACTAAGGCGCTACTTTCAATTCTGTGGAACAAAAATTCGATTAAAATGGCGAAAAGGAATATTTATAAGACCTAGATAGAATCAGCAATAACGTATAGCTCGGAAGTGTGGGTACTGAATGACAAGGTTTCTGGAAAGTTATTAGCTTCGGAAATGGTTTACTGGAGGGGATGATGTGGTTTGACATTATTGGACAGAATTAGAAATGAGATTATTAGAGCGAAAATGTCCATAAGAACAACAATCATGGACGCAATTATGAGCAAACAACTCAAATGGTACGGTTATATGAGAAAAATGATAGAGGTAAGATTGCCGAGAAGAATTTGGGAATGGGTTCCAGCAGGAGAAGAAGAAGAGGGAGATCTAGAAAAGAATGGATGAAAGACATTGAAAAAGAAATAACGAACAGAAGGATAGAACCAGAGATCGGAGGATATATATATATATATATATATATATATATATATATATATATATATATATATATATATATATATATATATATATATATATATATATATATATAACAAATGTTTTACTGGGCATATATATATATATATATATATATATATATATATATATATATATATATATATATATATATATATATATATATATATATATATATATATATCTAACAAATGTTTTACTGGGCAATCGGGGTTAAGACAACGAAAAGTGTTTGAGGTTAACATTCTATAAATTTCAAAGTATTCTTACGCATTTCGGCACGAGGCCATCATTAGAAAACATTCATATCTGCACAATTAATATCTAAAACAAAAATCATAATCTCAGTAAAACACATAATACAATTCTTACGTTAAAAGCCATTCACCTTACACATTCTCTCTTGACATCGTTATCATCACTGGTAGAACAAAAACAAAAAGCAAGACAACAATAACAAGCAATAACATTCAATATTTGAGTATAACTGGTTGCAGCAATATTGAAGGGTGCATTCAAAATATCAGATTACTGTAGGCATTCATAAACCGTCAACGTCAGCTCTTGAATTCTTTTTGGATTTCGATCATTTCTAGAATGTTCCTTTTAAAGTCGTTGCTTTCAGATGCAAAAACTCGTACATCAGCAAAATTAAATTTATATAGTTGTTCAATGCTATGTTTCGCTAGGGCGGTACTTTTTTATTAGATCTAATGGAGTAGTCGTGTTGGTATATTCTTTTATGCAAGTATTGTTCTGTATTACCGATATAGCACGCTCCACAGTCCTGACAATTAACCTTGTATATACAGTGTGTTTTTTTCTCGTGTTTCACCCTTGGCCTTAGAGTGGTGAAAAATTGTTTGCAGTAGCTGTAAGGTTTGTGTATAGCATGTATTCCTCACGACAAAATAAACGTAATAACCAAAATCTTCAATTCATATCACAAGAAAATTCAATTTACCAATGAAATCGAAAACTTTGGCAAATTGTTCCTCAAGTCAAATTTTGTGTTTCTGCCAATTTCTCTTGCGATTGGGTTGGATCAACATCCAATAACGCCTGCAATTCCAATTCGACATATTTCGCTGCACCAAGATGTTCATTGTCTGTCAAATCTCCACTTTTAAATTGACGTAACCATGTCTCACATGTTCTAATCACTGGAGCATGTTCACCATAAGTTTCTACCAGCAACCGGTGAGCTGCAGCTGCTTTTTCGTTTTGATGAAAAAAGAAAATCAACGAATGCCGCAAATGCGATTTACTTGGAACGAAACTCGACATATTCCTGAGGTAAACAAATAAGACGCTATTATTTTGGTGGAATGTCACTTGCATATTTTTGAAGGTTAATTTCAATAGAAAAAAAGGATATACATGCCAAATCATAGAAATTTATACATATTGCTAACGACATCTGGTAAAACCGGCAAATTTCAACTATGGTACTCAGAATGAAGAAGAAGAAGAAGTATTTGAGGAGCATGAATCAAATGAATAAATTTCAGCACTTTTCTTTAATTTCATATCACTTTTATCATTCTTCAACTGTAGCTAATAATTATTATTATTATTCAATAGTTTCAAATTAAACAAAATCATAACAGACTTGTGGAATAGGCCTACTGTGGTAATCTCCTCAAAGAGACGGGCTAAGTACACTACCTCAGAGGAAATGTGTGCGTATCATGACGATAACAATTTTTTGAATCGTAGTGTCTCAGGAATTATTGCTTATAGGAAAAAATTATTGATACTTTTCCCATATAAAATTGTATATAAAATTTTTTTTGACATTTGACGTCGAATAAAATTATAAATAAGGACTGAAACGATCCGGAATTTTCAAATACTGTTTTAAATCATGTTTTCAACTATTTCGAGGATGGTATTTATGTATCTCTGAAAGTTCAGATTGACTGCACTATTATATTTTCGGAAGATAATGAATTGATTATTCAAGACAACCCAGAACCGGGGTCTATTTTTTTTGGTTAATTTGCTAAAACTACCCATATATTTCTCGATTTTTATCAAATTGAATTTTATTATCAATTGTGATATCTGTATTTTGTAGATCTACCTGCATAACATTTCATATTGGTCATCTGAATTCACAATACCAGTGAAAAGACGGTCATTTGCCAGAATGATTCAATAATTTCATTTTAAATTCTCAATATAGTAGAATATTACGTATCTTTGAAGCAGCTTAAAATCACCCAAAAGCAGAAATGTCGAGGCGAAGGAATTTATCCAAACTCAGATAAAAAATCCAGCAAAAACAATATTCGACTTTAAAATCCAAGGCAATTAAGCACCCTTTCGTATATCTACGTTTCCATACATCTGGTATTTTCTAAAACAGCAAGTCCCACGCCACGACGAAGGAACTCGTCTGTAAAAGACAATGTAACAGGTACTTGAGTACCAAGGGCAGGGGGAAGTGAGGGTGTAAGGGCTGCTGGGTCACGCATATATAAGTATCATGATCGCGACGATAAGGGATCATTTATTATCGTGGACTTATGCACTATCTCAGCTGTTAGCTGGATATAATTTACCTTTCCCAGATTCAGCAATCAAAGGGAATAGGCTCGATTACAATATACTTGTCATAAACTTCCTAACTATCCTACATGTAATAAGAATTACAGCTAGCTTTTTGCATTTCTATATAGGTATTCTTATGCAATTCTAATTTCTTGAGGCTATCATGCAAAGTTTTGTGTATTAACCCAGTGGAGGATACGATGACAGGAACAATATCTATTTTCTCGAGGTGCCACATCTGCTTGATCTCAATAGCAAGGTCTGTGTATTTGGACTTTTCTCCTGGAACTTATCCAGCATGTTGTTATTATTCGGTATGGCGACATCCACCTGCATTGCTGTTCTAGCTCTCTTATCATACACCATTATGTCCGGCCTATTATTCGTCACCATTCTGTCAGTGAAAACAGGCCTATCGTAGTATAATCTGATAGAGTCATTTTCCAATACGGGCGCCAGTTGATACTTGTAATATGGCTAGAAGGTATTCAGAAGTCCGTACTTGTGTGCAAGTTTCTGATGGATAATGTTGCACACTTGATTATGCCTGTGAAGATACTCCGTATTGGCCAGTTGTTCGCATCCGGACGTAATATGCTGTATAGTCTCCGATCTTATATGGCATTTTCTGCACCTATCTGTTTGTAATGTTCCGTCCTTCATAATAAATTTTTTGTAGTTGTTTGTAGCGATCACTTGGTCTTGCATATCCATAAGGATTCCCTCTGTTTCCGCGAATAATTATCCTTTCATCAACCATTTGTTGGAGGCTTCTTTGTCGATGTGTGGTTGATTAATCTCATGGTGATGTCGTCCATGCAATTCCTTTCTTGACCATTGCTCTTGTTTTTCAGTATCTGATAGGAACGGTAGATTCAGCAGGTCATCTCTGGTAGCAAGATTTAGAGGTGTATATCCCTTATCAGCCAACGATACCACTCTATGGAGGTCAGAGGTGAGAGCTTTTGCTGAGAAGAATTCTCTGAGATTTTTTTATCTGTTCGGTATGTAAGTTGACAGCATCTATTAATCCGCGTCCTCCTTCTTTCCGCTTCAAAGTTGTTCGTATCACAGACGATTTTGGATGATGGTTGTTGTACTTTGTTAGCATCGTTCGGGTCTGCCTTTGAATATCATCCAGTTCTGTCTTAGTCCATCTGATTATTCCAAATGAGTAAAGCAACACTGGAATGGCGTAGGTGTTAATTGCCTTGACTAGATTCCCCGACTTCAACATTGATTTCAGCACAGTCTTCAGACGCTGACTGTATTCTGAACGAATCTTCTCCTTTGATTGTTTTTGGTCTAGCAATCTGGCTTGTTGGTATCCCAGATATTTGTATGTTTCGCCATCCGTCATGCACTGTATAATATCACCGTTTGAAAGTTGTGTTTCACCATCTATGACTTTCCCTCTTTGAATGTTCAGGGTCTTACATTTTTCAATCCCGAATTTCATATGAGCATCTGCCGAGAACTCACTGACTGTTTACAGCAAATCATCCAATTGCTTCTTGTTCGCAGCATATCATTCGATGTCATCCATATACAGCAGGTGGGAGACTGTGTAATAAGTCCTTTCCGTTTTTATCCTAAATCCGTATCCTGTTCTATTGAGCATTGAGGACAATGGGTTCATAGCTAAACAGAACCATAGTGGACTCAAAGAGTCTCCTTGAAAAATTCCATGACGTATGGGTATCTCGTCGGTTTTAATTGATTTATTGTTCATGTTGACCTGCAGAGACGTGCGCCATTGTGTCATTGTTGTCTTCAAGAATTCTACCAGGGCTGGGTGAATTTTGTATATCTGCAATACTTGCTCCTCTGCTAATATATTGTTGTCGTTAAGGTGTTGGTATATTCGATTGAATATGCATGAGGTGAGTATTTTGTAGAGTGTTGGCAGGCAAGTGATTGGCCTATATTGAGACGGATCCTGTGTTCTATCGCTCTTAGGTAGCATATATGTTAAGCCTTGTGTTAGAAAAGTGGGTGTTTTCTTGGGATATTGAAGAACATACGTAAGCTGTTTCGCTAGGGCCCCATGGAGCCTATCAAACTTCTTGTACCAGTAGTTGTGGATATTATCTATGCCTGTGGCCTTCCAATTGTTGGTCGCTCTAATTACTGTTGTGATTTCCTCCTCTTCATTATGATTATGATTATTTTTGAGTTATTTTTCGTCAGATGTGCAGTTACTTTTATAATTCAGTTATTTAGTTTTCGAAGCTCAGTGAATTTACTCATTCGTGTGAATCGGAATTAAATTTAAGTCAATTAATCGTGCATAACATGAGTCCAGAAGAATGGAGGACGCAGATTGTTTCTCTCCGAGAAGCCGGACAGGGGAAGAAGAAGCACCGTTCCCGCTGTGTCCCACAGGTGATTATTTTCTGAATTTTCTTCAATATTTCTGTTCACTATTTAATCTTCATGAATTTCTTGAAGTATATGCTACGTAATTCCTAAACGGACTGAGGACGAGTTGAATTAATCACTTCTCGAATTCCAAATTATTTTCACATATTTCTCTTGGCAAATGATCTATTTGAACTGCCCTGACATTTTCTAATTTTTATTTCTAAGAGTTATTACCATATAATTAATTTAAACATTTGTTTCTTAACTTGGTAAAAATTTGAAATGTGCTAAATTATTTTATATTGATTTCCACAGTTGTTTCGACTTGACACATTATTTGAAGTGTACTCAAATTCTTTAATATTGATTTCAACATTTGTTTATCTAACTTGCAACATTATTGAAACGCAATTAAACAATTGTATACTGATTTCAATAACTTGATAACTATTTGAATTTGAAATGTTATGAAGTTTAATATTGATTTGAAACTTTACTTATTGATCTCAGTGAAATGTTACTTAACCATTTTGCCAATACAAATCTTTTGTTTATTATCTCATGAACGATACATTCGAATGTGAGAACATTTAATATTGATTCTTATCTTTGCTTCTATAATGGGCCAATTATCTATTTGAATAATCATAATCCTTTTATTCAGTATTTCTATTTATCTCATTTTAGAACTTAGCAGAACATACTTAAACTGTAACGAAGATGTTTATATTTCATTGTATCCAACTATGGAGAAGATCTTACTTTCAAATTATTGATTTGATGTCCGATACTCTTACTCAATAAGGGAACTTTCCCTGCTTTCAGGTTTAATGATCACCTACGAATAATATCATTACTCATTAGTATAAATAAATGGATTTAGGGACGATACGCATATATGGAGCCACATACATTGAGGCTTGTATGTTGTCGGTATGAAAGTTTCGAAGAATGTCTGAGTTGGTGGAATGTATGTGACGTTTGTGGTACATACAGGTGTATGATCAGAGGGCATGATTCCCTGGTTGGCAAATCCGCGATATGGGAATAGAATATGATCCGCAGTCAGTGACACAATAAAATAATAATGAAACTGCCCGTTGGCGCTCAGTTGAGCAAAAAGAATCACGTATGGCTTTACGGGCTCACCTCTAGTTCCATATATAACGTTTTAATACTATACGAACTACTGAATTCGATTAAAAATACGCGAGCGAATTAACGCTTGCAAGTTGTCAGTTGTGGACGTGTTCCTTAGAATTTTAAAAGCAAATCTTCCAGAGTTTTGAGTATCAGGGCAACGACCTCTTCAGAAAACATGATATCATATTACCAAAACCCTTAGATCGGGTCAGTTTCCACTCATAAGATGGGTGAGGGCCGGTTAGGCCTGTCTATAATAATCTCATATCCGAATTCCATCCAGAATATGGATGGGGGCCGTTTATAATAATTAAATATTCCAATTTCTACTCGAAATATGGGTGAGGACCAATTAGGTCTGTATATAATAACTAATGTATCAAATTCCATTCAAAATATGGGTGAGGGCAAATTGGGCCTCTATCTGAATGATCTGATATTTTATTAAATTCATTAAAAGACGCCAAAGAATGCAAGGATAAGAATTTAATACAAATGCTACAAAGATCAAACAAACATTGTTACCGAATCTGTCTTATTTTTTAATTTCCTTACCTATGGTTTAAGCGACGAAGAATTGGTCGTATCACATCAAACCTTACATAAAAGAACTTGAGTAGGTTACTACAAATACACAACACAACAAAGAAAAGGGTCCTATTTTATATAAAAGAACTTCAAGGCAAGTTCACGTACTAGACGATCACATAGCTTTTCATTTGAACGATTTCAGTCGGCCTCAGGTGTAATTAATATGGTAAGAAAATAAGATAATTCAGGTATTGAAATTTACATAAAACGATGCGTTTTGCATCATCTTTCACAGACCGGGGTTGGGGGTGTTTCAAAACTTACCGTTGTTTCCAGTAAGATGAGAATTCTTACTTTCTGCAATAATGTATGGAATTCTGTATCTTCATTTTCACAAATATTATATGCAGCGATTCCAGAAGCTTCTCTCAATATACTTATGAAAGAAGAAAAAGCTGTCAACAATATAGCAACTCCGAAAATAGAATTAAAGCTTTCACATATCGTACACATTCTCTCATGAAGGGAAATAACTTCATGTATTCTCCTTACTACTCGTTGAAAATTTCCATTATGTCTCTCTATTTTATCAAATTTTGCTTGTTGATAATTGACCAAGTTCTTTTGTTGAAGCAATACCTTATCAGTAATGGCAATTATATTGAATTTGATACATTCTAAAACACCCAATGAAGATAAAGTAATCAATAATGTTTTGAACGATTGATATATTCCAAAGAAGAAATAGATATATAATTCTAAGCCCTTATGTATCCACCAAATATAAGCGTCAAATAGAATAACCAACAAAATGAAGCTTAAAGACATGCTGGATATATAAAAATATTTCTTCGCCTTCATCCATGGTATCATCGAAGATCCACTTACTATCCACAAGTTTTTGAATAAGTCTTGATATGAATCTAGTTTGAAAAAAGTTATCTGTATTAGGAGTAACGTCATCAATACATGTAAACCTATTTCACCGACAATGTGAACAGATAACAGAATAATCGTGGAACAATAGCTGGATTCTTCTGACATATTAATTTGAGCATTACTTGACCAAACAAATATTATGGTTGTCAGTACAATATATAATGATGATATAGTCTTAAAAATCTTTAATGAACGAATGTTCTCAGTTAACGGTGGTAGTTGCACGAATAAATTGCACATTTTGATGAGACTACGAATACAGAACTCATTACTGGTATTCATTGATTAATTATCAATGTCTTTCGAAATATTCGTTTTCTATGAATGAATTGTGAATATGTTTATTTTTTCAGATAATTAAGGAAGCGTGTACTCTTTTATTATTAACAAGTCAATTACATTAATACCAACTTACGATATTATTTGATATTAGAGAATATTCATTTGTCAAATATTTTCTATAGATGTCAAATATCTGAGTGACTGAAACAATGCACAAAGAAAACAATTGCGCTTCAGGGACACTGCGATCGAATCGAAGTATGAATTTTTTCTCGCTCTTAACGAATATGATCTAAACGTTCCGTATGATCAGTCCACACAATCAAATCTGATGTCAATTCACTATTAACCCTGAACCGCTGTAAAATTTTTCTTGTTTGTTTACTAAACTTATCCATTCATTTCCTGACATTTAATCTAATTAAATTGTATTGTGAATTATCAATAATTTAATGCTATTTCGTTGACCCAGAATTATATTGTTCTATCCATTTTTTTCACAATTTGAGTTATTCATATCATTGAAATTTGAAGCTTCAACTTAATCAATTAGCGTTCTCATTTTGGGCGATGTCAACCCAGATTATTGGGTCCATAATGATTCTAAAACATCTATAGATCATAATCGGCAGCACTTGGAAGACTGAACCTGGCCATCAGGGCTCTCTCGGTCAAACAGAGATGGAATTTGAGGAAATATCACAGGTTATGTATTTTTTTTATTATCTCCTTAGTCCTTCTAACCTTGTTTGCTATTGTTACCGTTCCCACTACGGTATCTCACCATAGATCGCTCTAGGCCCCTCCGAATAAGCGTGTTACCGTGTTAACCACGCTTTCTTAATCACAGTTCGCCTAGTATGCCCATCGACCAGGCGAGGTACAGAACGTACTCTGGGCCTACCTGAACCGAGGGTTTAAATATCCGTGCATTTCGGAGACTCTCTCACTTTCTCTTCGACGACCTCTGCGAATACACTTTGTCTCAGAAAACCGGCTGCAGCACGCGTTGCCACGAGCCGGCTTTTCCGTACCCACGCCACCGACCATATTGCCAAACCGCCGTTTTTTACCAACGAACCATGATTTCCAAGACTACCTTTGGTAGTCTTTATGAACACAAGACATTAACATAACATAAATAGACAAGCTATTGCTAGTGCAATACCGACAGGAAAACGAGTTTTTTCCTCAGGTTTTTTCACTCGTTTATTGAATCATATACAAGATAGTATGGTTAGGTATAAGCACCTATTGTTAATACAATTATTCAAATTTTGTAAATCTTCTTTTTCGAAAGAATCACTTAATCATATATATATATATATATATATATATATATATATATATATATATATATATATATATATATATATATATATATATATATATGAAAGAACTATGCTTGGAGTGAGCCTGCGGGATCACATACGTAATGAAGAAATAAGAAGGAGAACAGGCGTAGAGGACGTAATCACGAGAATAGCTGCATTGAAGTGGAGATGGGTTGGACATGTAGCAAGACAACAGGATGTAAAATGGACTAAGCGAATAACTCAATGGAGACCACGCTTATACAAAAGGGGAGTGGGGCGCCCCCAGAGAAGGTGGCTGGATGACATAAAGGAAAAAGTAGGAAGAGGATGGTATAATATAGCACAGGACAGAGAGAGATGGAAGCTAGAAGGGAGGCCTATGTTCAGGATCAGGAGTGGACAGAGAAGGGCTGAAAAAGAAGAAGAAGAAGAAGATATATATATATATATATATATATATATATATATATATATATATATATATATATATATATATATATATATATATATATATATATATATATATATATATATATATATATATATATATATATATATAGTGATAACCCTTTTTATTTGCTAACCCTTTTTTCAAAAATAAACAAAAAATGTTTACTGGGAAATCGGGGTTAAGAGAACGGAAAGTGTTTGAGGTTAAAAACTTTGTGTGTTTTTACGCGTTTCGGCACAGGCCATCATCAGAAAACATTCATCTCTGCACAATTATTATCTTACACATTTTCTCTTTACACCATTATCGTCAATGGCAAAACAATTACAAAAATGCAAGACAAACAAAAACAGGCAATAACAATTAATCTTTGAAAATAACTGGTTGCAGCCATCCATTGAAGGGTGTATTCAAATTATCAGATTATTGTAGACATTCATAAATCCGTCAACGTCAGCTCTTGAATTCACTGTCTTAATTTCTTTTTGGATTTCGATCATTTCTAGACTGTTTCTTTTAAAGTCGTTGCTTTCGGAAGCAAGAACTCGTACATCAGCAAAATTAAATTTATGTAGTTGTTCAATGCTATGTTTCGCTAGGGCGGTACTTTTTTTATTAGATCTAACGGAGTAGTCGTGTTGGTATATTCTTTTATGCAAGTATTGTTCAGTATTACCGATATAGCACGCTCCACAGTCCTGACAATTAACCTTGTATATACAGTGTGTTTTGTTCTCATGTTTCACCCTTGGCCTTAGAGTGGTGAAAAATTGTTTGCAGTAGTTGTTAGGTTTGTGTTCAATCTTGATATTGTAACTTCTAGGCATTCATCAATTTGTTGTGGCAGTCCGGGTGTATAAGTGAATCGAAGAACCTTCAAAAGAACTCTAGATATACAGGAAGTTTGCGGACGGAAAAATTTGAAACTTTGAAGCGCGGACTGAAATTGCAGCAATCTTTGTTTACCAAAGCAAATGCTGAGCAAGAGTCTGCAACTCGCGCCAGCTTTCTTGTGGCTCTTGAAATTGCAAAACGTGGAAAACAATTCACCGATGGAGAAATGATAAAAGACTGCTTGATTGCAGTAGCGCAAGAAATATGCCCCGAAAAGGTAAATTTATTGAAAGGTGTCAGTTTGTCAGCAAACAACGTGTCTCGGAGCGTGCAAGACATCGCAGAAAATATATCATCTCAACTGTTTGACAATAATGGACATCTTGAGTGGTTTACTCTAGCATTGGATGAGTCAACGGATGTGTCAGATACTGCTCAGGTGTTGATTTTTATTCGTGGAGTAGATAAAAGCTATGACGTCTATGAAGAACTGCTTGATATTGATAGTATTCACGACTCGACAACTGGGGCAGATGTTTTTAAGGGAGTTGAAAATGCCATCAATGAAAAGAACCTTCGAAGAAAAAACTTGAAATGTATCACCACCGAAGAACGCAAAAATATGTTTGGAAAAAATAAAAGAGTGGTCGCACTTGTGTTAAGAGCTGTAGGAAATGATGGTGGTTCAAAATCATTAGTCTTATATTGTATCATTCATCAACAGTCCTTGTACGGAAAATATTTGGATTTGTCTGAAGTTCTATAACCATACATATCATTAACTTTATCGGATCCACAGGACTGAATCATCGACAATTCCGCGAGTTTATTGAAGATATTGGAGAAAATGATTTGCCGTATCATACTGCCGTACGCTGGCTTAGTTGCAGAAAAGTCCTTAAGCGTTTTTTTGAACTTCGAGCAGAGATTGAAATTTTTTGAATGAGAAGCATAGCCCTTGTGCCGATGTTGGAAACAGTGAAAGGCTGTGGGAATTAGCATCCTATGTTGATTTAACAAATCATATGAGCGAACTAAATCTGAGA
The DNA here is from genome assembly GCA_013387265.2 of Cryptolaemus montrouzieri. NCBI lineage: Eukaryota > Metazoa > Arthropoda > Insecta > Coleoptera > Coccinellidae > Cryptolaemus > Cryptolaemus montrouzieri. Next base: position 27,937,455 of record JABFTP020000185.1, on the reverse strand, counting down.
TTGCAAGGAGAAAATCAGCATCTCCCTGATTTATACACCAATATTAAAACGTTCAGGCAAAAAATAATATCATTTCAATCCCAATTACGTAAAAAATGTTTCACACATTTCAAAATATGTGAAATATTTAGCCACACTACTGAGACTGAATATCCCGTCGATTTTGCAATCGAAACTTTGAGTGCTTTAAAGACAAATTTCGATTCTTGTTTCTCAGACTTTGATGTGATTGCGAATGAAATTAGGCTTTTTCAAAATCCTTTTAATTCTGACGTTGAGAACCTGGCTCCGGAAGTCCAAATGGAAGTTATTGATTTACAGTGCAATGACATGTTTAAGAACAAATATCAAAATTCATCTTTATTGGAATGTTACAAGAGTCTTCCACTGGTACAATTTGATAATTTGCATAATTCTGCTCGTGGGTTGTTTTCTGTATTTGGTACTACGTACTTGTGTGAGAAAACGTTTTCCAAGATGAAGTACACAAAGAACGTTTACAGATCTGAATTAACTGATGAGCATCTTAATCTTCTAATAATTGGTTCAAGTAAAATCAATCCACAACTACAAACAATTGTGGAAAATCACAATTACATAAATCTCATTAGTGTTTTTATATAAGTGTGATTGATTTCATATTACTTATTTGTAAGAATATGCTTAAGCTGAGATACTTAAGCTTAGGTTTCTGCGTGATAATTTCTGTCGTAAAATTTTACCTGGTAATTACCAATCTGTGTTTTCATTTTCTTCCATTCAACTTATCACAGCAATAGTAAAAACAGTTAAACATTGGCCAGATTGATGATACTAGTCTCAAGCTGTCGCAGAATGGATTCATGGCACTGGTTGGACGTATTTAGCCCGCGGGCCTTAGTTTAGAGACTCCTGCCTTAAGGTTAGGTTAGGTTAGTTAATTATTTGTAAGAATATGCTTAAGCTGAGATACCTAAGCTTAAGTTTCTGCGTGATAATTTCTGTCGTAGAATTTTACCAGGTAACTACCATTCTGTGTTTTCATTTTCTTCCATTCAACTTATCACAGCAATAGTTAAACATTGGCCAGATTGATGATACTAGTCTCAAGCTGTCGCAGAATGGATTCATGGCACTGGTGGGCCGGATTTGGCCCGCGGGCCTTAGTTTAGAGACCCCTGCCTTAAGGCATCGTCGTATACATTCAATATTATTAATTTTGCGAAAGTGGTAAGTTTTTAGCACGTTTAACATGAGTAGAATTAAAGATCTTCTCCATTATTTGTGAAATGAACGAAACACTTTCACCAACTACTTCAAAAACACTTAATTAATATATATCTATGCAATAATTACCTTTCTTGGTCAGATTTACATTTATGGACATTTATCCCAACATATCTATCGGGCAGTGGTACCTGTGTACCACTCAGTAATCAAAACCGTTTCGTTCATTATAAATCATTCATGATAGGAATAACTCATCCAACTCACATGTATAATGATCTAATATGCAAGTTATTGTGTGAAATGAAAACGGTTTCCATATCAGTTAATGGGTATTCAACTAAGTTCTTATGAGTTTTTCAGAAAAACAGAGATGACACCCACCTGAATTCCAATTCTATACATAGGTACCCCAGATTATAATATGTAAGAAGAAAATAATTAATGGCAGTTCTATGACAATCCGGTCACCTAAAATTTATTATGCTACTCACCAAATCGACTATAACTGGAATTCTAAAAACATTAGATCAACTTTGTTATTCTTCAAATATACCTGGGTGAAAACAAGAAGTATTCAATCAATATGATACATCTACCACAAAATATATTAATTTTTGTAGGCTACCTATAATTTTTAAGGAACGTATTGTAGGAACTCACCGTTGTTTCGAGGAAATAAGAATTCTTATATTCTGCAATAATTCATGAAAATCTTTATCTCCATTTTCACACATGTTGTATGTAGCCATTCCAGAAGCTTCCTCAATATATTAATAAAAGAAAAAACACTGTCAGCAATATACTAACTCCAAAAACAGAATTAAAGCTTTCACATATCGTACACATTCTCTCATGAAGATAAATAATTTCTATCATATCCCTTACTACTCTTAGAAATTTTCCGTTACGGAGTTCAATTTTATCGTTTTTTGCTTGTTGATGATTTTTTAAAGTCTTACGTTGGTTCAATAGCTTGTCATTAATTACATTGATATTGAATTTGATACATTGCAAAACGCCAAATGAAGATAAAGTAATTAACATAGTTTTGAACGACTGATATATTCCAAAGCAGAAGTAGATATATACTTCGAAACCTCTATGAATCCACCAAATATATGCATCAAATAGAATAACCAATAAAATATAGGTTAGGAACAAGCTGGATATATAAAAAAATTTCCTTTCTTTCATCCATGGTACCATCAAAGATCTACTTGCCCCCCACAAATTTTGAAATAAGTTTTGATACGAATCCATTTTGAAAAATGTTATCTGTATTAGCAGAAAGGTCATCAACACATGTACAACTAGAGCACCAATGTTGTGGATAAATAGTAAGAAAGGCGTGAAGCATTGACTGGATCTACGTAACATATCAATCTGACCATTAGTTGACCAGACGAAAATTATTGTTGTCAATATAATATACAACAATGAAACAGATTTCCAAATCCTGAATGAGCGATACTTATTCTCGTTTAATGGTGGAAGTTGAACGAAAAAACTGCACATCTTGATGAGGCCACGAATACATATTTCATTATTGACATTCATCGATAAATTTTGAATGTCTTTGGAAATATACTTTTCAATGAAGAAAACGAGGATGTTTTCACATTTCAGTCGTTACAGGAAGTGCAGAACATTTTATTATTAATGAATCAATTACATTAATACGAATAAGTCAATATTGTTTCATATTAGAAAATATTTGTTTGTCTATGTTTTCTACAGAATACAGAAGTCTAAATACCGGATGACAGAGAATGATCAAGAGAGAACCAGTGAATTTCTGTGATGCCGAATATTGTTCAGATTTTCTCCAGACAATACTCAAACCGAAATCTTCATTATCAATCCACGATGTACACCACTTCGAGAAATTATCGCATCAATTTATAAATGTTGAATTCTAGTACTTTATAATATAATCAGCAGATTTTTATTTATTTACTTTCAATCATTCAATAAAAGAGCCCAAAATTAGTGTCCTCTATTTTTATTATTTCAAATAAATCTGAATAATCATTACTAAGCAATCTGAAAGAAAATGAAAATTACAAACTAAAAGTTTCAAATCTCAAATCCACAAAGTTTTAAATTTAAGTAATCGGAAAACCATGGATAGATTATAAATAGAAAAAATACGAACAAACAATCAGACATTGATAGGTGCATTTTGCGAGCAATTTGTCTTTCTGAAGGGTATGTGAAACAGTTTGAGTATCTGAGATTTCTGATGGAACGCTGAAATGAAAACTAGATAATGAATCGGAGCTAGCGATACCGCTATTATCTATCCTGTACAAAAACGTGACATCTGATAGCTTTCTCCTATTATTGAGAGGCTATATCTACCGAGATATTCATTTCTGATCAAAACGCAAAAACAGGTCAATTTTTGTTTCAAGGGGGACATCTTTTGGGGTACAATACTTGCCTGAAATATCAACCCTCTAAGCGGGGGTTGCAATCCTTGAACATTTTGAATCCGGAAGATGGGTCGAATGATGACTCAAAAGAAAGATCGTATCTTTGTCTACATTGCCTAGAACGAATTTTCATTTTCAATTGAAAACTGTAAAAGATACAGGGTGAGCAACTTTAAGATAGGGAAGACTATTTCCCTGAGACTATTCAAGTTTCAGTGAATTAAAATGGAACAGATCCATGCTGATCAATGGCAGTCATCATCAAGTACCATCCTCATCTCGAATTTCAACCCCTAGAGCAGGGGTGACCACCCTTGAAAATTTGGAAGAGGGTAGATGGGTCGAGTGATACTTCGGAAGAAAGGTATTATCGTTGTCTGCATCCCCGTGAACGCATTTTCATTCTTGATTGAAAACTGTAGAAGATACAGAGTGAGCTACTGAAAAATAGAGGAGACTATCTATCACCCTGAGCTATTCAAGTATTTGTGCAAAAAAAAACAGATTCATTCCAGATCAAAGGCTGTCATCTTTGATTTAAATGGATCTATTCCAGTTTTTCGCACTAATAGTCCAATAGTCTTAGGGCGATAAACTTCTCTATTTTTCAGTGGCTCACTCTGTATGTTCTACAGTTTTCAATCAAAAATGAAAATTTAATCATGGAAATGCAGACAAAGATAATACCTTTCTTCCGAGGTATCACTCGACCCATCAACCCTCTTCCAAATTTTCAAGGGTGGTCACCCCTACTCTAGGGGTTGAAATTCGAGATGAGGATGGTACTTGATGATGACTGCCATTGATCAGCATGGATCTGTTCCATTTTAATTCACTGAAACTTAAATAGTCTCAGGGAAATAGTCTTCCCTATCTTTCAGTTGCTCACCCTGTATCTTTTACAGTTTTCAATTGAAAATGAAAATTCATTCAAGGCAATGTAGACAAAGATACCACATTTCTTTTGAGTCATCACTCGATCCATCTGCGCTATTCAAAATGTTCAAGGATTGCAACCCCGCTTAAAGGGGTTGATAATTCAGGCAAGTATTGTACCCCAAAAGATGTCCCCCTTGAAACAAAAATTGACCAGTTTTTGCGTTTTGATCAGAAATGAATATCTTGGAAGATTTAGCCTCTGTTTAGTTTTCGTTGAAGCACCCTGTATACATTATACTGAGGGTTCCACACGACACTCGCAAAACAAAGTCTAGACAATACATATGCATTATACACAGATACGCTTGAACGAATATTCACAAAAATAATTACAGGTTCTGATAACAAAGCCCAAAAATTTAGAGCATGCATTGGTTATAGATTCAACGTGATCACTGAACATCAGTTTGGAATCATAACCTTCTCCCAAATCTTCAATCTTTTGTAGTCTGGGTAAAATACCCTGCTACTTGCTATACACAACAGTGATAAGACCGCTCCTGACCTATGCCGCCATCGTATGGTGGCCTGCACTGGAAAATGGATGAAACGGAACAAAATCAACATGATCCAAAGGTGAGCGTGTCTGTCAGTCACGGGAGCTTTGATATCCACAGCCACGGCCTCCATGGAGTGTCTTTTGGGCATTCTTCCACTACATAAAGTGGTGGAGGAGGTGGCCATGAGGGTCTCTTTGAGACTGTGGGAGGGAGGTATATGGAGGGACAGAAATCCAATCTCTGGACACTCCGCATCCCTGAACAAAATCAGAAACTCCGACCTGACCTTCTCACAAGAGGAGATCAAACAAGAGCTATCAACCACTTTGATGACCCCTACAAAGTAGTTATTCCACCAAAAGAAATTTGGACCACAACCCATGCCTTACTCATACCACAGGGCCCCACCTGGTTTACGGATGGTTCCAAAACTGGGACGGGTACAGGCATCGGTGTTCACGGCCCTAGGCCAAACATCATGATTGCGCTGAGAGACAACGTCGCCGTAACGCACGCAGAAATATTTGCTATTCTCCGGTGCATACAGGAAAACCTACATAGGAACTATAGAGACATATACATCTACATATGCTCTGATAGCCAAAACGCCCTTAAATATCTTAAAGATACGAAGGTTACATCCAAACTAGTTGACGAATGCAGAACAGCACTTCGACAACTCAGTGTTACAAACAGAGTCACTCTGATTTTGTGCCCTGCCCATCAGGACATCGAAGGAAACGAGATAGCAGACAGCCTCGCTAGAAAAGCAACAGCTGTCAGGCCGATGGGACCAGAACCAATTCTGACCATCCCATGGATCCATGTGCTCTCTTTCTCTCAAAACTGAACCACCACCGAGGCCCAAAACTACAGGGCAGGCATCTCGGGACTGAGACAGTCAAAAGGCTCATAAAAGGGCCGCGATTGAAGAAGAGGGTACATGAACTACTGTTCCTCGAAAAAAAGTCTGTTGGGATGGTAGTGGGCCTATTAACAGGACACCAACTCAACAAACGTCTACACGTCATGAAACTATCGGAAACCACACAATTTTGTGGTACTTCGGAGTTCCCATAAGGAAACCAGACTGAACACCTTGGGCACTGAAACACCCAGCGCCCGAATGATCCAGGAGACCCCCTACAACAGTTTTGCAAGCTTCATCAGGAAGTTTTTGCAAAGCGAATAACAACTCAACAACACACAGCAAGCACAATGGGCCAAACGGCCTGAGTGCTACCCATATGGGCGCCGTGCAGGAAGAAGAAGAAGTTACCCTGCAGTTGGTAAACATAATCAACTGTATTAACTTTTCGTGTGAAAGTAACTGAACTACACTTGGAGTAATCCAGGAACAATTCATGACTCTCACAAAACTCCACCAATCTATTAAGATCGATCTAGAGATTCTGACAATCCTTATAATCAGTTATCTCAAGACAAAGTTTAAGGTCGTCTGCATAAAGTAGAAATCTGCTAAATTTGGAGCAACTCTTAATCTTATTCACATATACTATAAATAGAAGAGAACCCTGTGTTATAATTTTTTGTCGCCTCACGTATGATATGTTTATAAAATATGATTTGATGAGTGTACAGGGTGGGCAAATTTCGATGTATTTGTACGGCAGCTATGTGAAATATTACAGAAAAAAATGAACCCTCCTCTTTCGATATTATTTTCAGAAACCAGTTTAGTGGTGCCAAAATTTTACTGATATCTCTTTCCGTTCAGGATTTGAAAAATTTCCCGAATTTGGGAAATTCGTCCTTCGCGGATATCTCGATCACTATCAAAGTTACATAAAAATAAGTTTGACATCCTATGAGAAGAATACTTAATACTCTGTGAAAATTGTTTTTTAGCTCAGCTGTTATCGAATAATTATGTGAACATGCTTTTTTTGAACACGAACCATAGGAAGTTTTACCCCTATTGGATGGAGCATTTATTCCTTCTCAAAAATATGTAACACTTGTAGTCAATTATTGCATTCAATACCTTTTTTCAGAGAAAAACCTGAAATCACAACAATTCCATTCATTAGGTGCATGCCCATCAACGGTTCATATTGTTCTATGACTGAAAACCACAGATTTCAAAGATCATTTTTTAGATCATGGTTATTTTTAAGGTTCGATTCGATTTAGACTATAGTAATTAACTATGGTCTTAGAGAATGACACTTACGATTCCAGTTTCAGTATAGGTTATAATGTTTATTGAATATCGAAATAGCTGCTTGTTAGTTGTATGTTCCAACTTTTACATTTAGAAATTTGTTCATCTGAGACTTCGGTTGTTTTAAGATGCAGAATAGATATCATTACTATGAAAATTATAAAAAATTTGATATGTTGTAATGTTAAATTCTTAGTGGGTATGATTCAGCTGCAACGGCCGAAACATATTTCAATCGGTATCTTGAAAGGCACCAGGCAAATAAACCTATTTTTCGAAGGATGAAAGAATCTTATCAATAGTGGCTCATTCAGAATATCAAGAAATAAAAAATATCATGTAAGTGGTAGAGAGGAAGCAACGATCGAAGTGATAGGTGCTGTAACTGCCAAACCTTCAATTTCGAGTAGACAAATAGAAGCAGAACAGGAATTTTGGGCGCTCGGCATTCTGAAGGAGAACCAGTTTGAACCCTACAAAATTCGAATCTCCCAATTTTTGCAGCTAGAGGATCCCTCTGCCGACTCGATTTATGCAATTCGTATCTAGAAATTATCCAAGAACGCCCTTACTTTTTTAGAAAAGTCATATGAACAGATGAAGTCCGCATCACTAGCGATGGGATATTTGATCGCTTTAATGAAAATTTGCGGTCCGATGTTAATCCTCAACGCCATATTGATGTGCAACATCAAGGAAGATATGGTTTCAATGTGTGGTGTGCACTGAAAGATAGTCGCGTTTTGGCGTTTGAAGTGTTTGATGAAAATTTGAATAGAGCATGTTATGAAGAAATCATCGACAATAATATCATTGAAGGATTTCTCGATCAACTTCCAATACCACAAAGATCAAATACTCTTTGTCAACACGATGGTGCCCCTTCCCATCAAACAAGGACCATCATTGATCTATTGAATTTGATTTTTGGACATAATTGAATAGGGACTAAAGGTCGTGTGAGATGGCCGCCTCGTTCCCCTGACTTGACGACACTAGATTTTTTTCTTATGGATCATGTTGAAGATTCACTCTACAAGAGAAACAGTAACAATTTAGAAGAGTTAAAACAGAATTGCAAGGAATGCCTTTCTTCTGTTAGCAATATCCATATTTACAATGTCTGCCGCAGTGTTTCTCTGCGATGTAATATATGCAATTAAAACAATGGCAACACTTTTGAATATTTGCGATGAAGTAGTATCCCCCATTTGTATCGTTAGGGTTTTTTGTTTCTGTTGAATATTTTCGTATGTTGTTTTGGTTTTAGTTTGAGGTTTTAGTTTTCGTTTTAAAAAATTTGAATGTCATATATCTTGTTTTTCATAATAATATATTTTTTACCCGCATAACTTTCAAATCATTCTAATAGAATATTACCAAAGCAACATGCAGGGGCTCATATGTTACGTAAATTCCTCAGGTTGGTAAGTTTCAAATTTCGAAAAAATTAATGTTCATCTGTAATTCGATTTATGGAGAGAAGAAAAGATTGTCGAACTTTACGACCACAGTTAATTACTATGGTGTGAATCCAATCAAACCATAGAAATAACCATGATCCTTAAAAGGATCTTTAAAATCTGTGGTTTTCAGTGATACAATTTGAATCGTTGAAGGGCATACACCTAATGAATGGAATTGTTGAAATTTCAGGTTTTCTTCTGAAAAAAGGTATTCAATGCAATAATGTAGACGAGTGTTATATATTCGAGAAATTTTGAATAAGTCCAGACAATAAGGAGTTATCAGCAAAATTTTATCACCACAAAACTAGTCCCTGCAAATAAGATCGAGAGAAGAGGGTTCATTTTTCTCTATCTGCAATATTTCACATAGCTGTCATATAAATACATCTAAATTTGCCCTCCCTGTACAGGTGGACAGATTTCGACGATTTAGTACTGCAGTTATCTGAAATATTGTGAATAGAGAAAAATGACCTCCCTTCTTTGTGGCCTTTCTACCTGAGCAATTCATTGTGGCAAATAATATCAAGGTAGCTTTTTTCGTATCCGAATTAGTTGCAAATTTTGAGAATTTGAGGAATCAGTAAAATGCCAATATCTCGGTTTTTGAAATTAAGCAAAAATGGTTTTAACTTTCTGGAGGCACTTTTTAAATAGAATCCAACTACAAGAATAATTTCTCATTTGCCCAACGTTGTCTGAGTCATAATGCAAACGTGCGTTTTTTCTTAATATGAAACATAAGCCTTTTTGATTTCTTTTAGTGAAGTTTTTTCCTTGCACAAAAAAAATTAATTGTACACTCAACTTTTTCATCATGAATTGTATAACTTTTTATTTTTATTTTATCTAATAACTCTATGTTTATTTGCAGAATTTAAATGGAATGATTATGACACTTTAAAAATTAATACTTGCACTGATAATCCAGATAGATTATTCAACGTTTTTTCATCCAGTCACATCTTTTGTGTGAATATAGTATCGTTTGTAAGCAAAGCGACCATGCCGTACAAACACTTTTAACCCACATCGGCCTTGATATGGTGATGTGTGCTTACATCCCACCACCTGTGTTCATTTTGACGATTAAATATACATGAATATATATCACCACTGATGTGATCATCATCAGTCTAAATTGTTTTTCGACAACACTAAGGAATTTCCGGTTTTATAAGGTTCATGTCTCATTTTCTCAAGGATACTGAGCGCTTGACTTGTAGATACTCCTGTTTCCATTCCCATTTGCCTCCTAAGTATCGAAGAGTTGACAAATTCACTAGCTATTACATTCATTGTTACAATTTTTCCATCAACGACTCCATATTCTCATTCACCATGGACCATAAGGTTTTCCCTCACTTTATCAAATATACATTCATGATGTTGTCGCTTTCCAGGAAAACGATTCAAGTAAGTAACTTCTGCATCATATTATTTTGAATATTACATTTAATCATATCAAACTTTTCGAAAGCTTCGTACGGCATCGTCGCTTCGTTATTACAAGCGATACTACATTTACACAACAATTATATCTTGATGAAAAAAATATTGCATGAATTATCTGAATTATCATTGCGATAATTAATTTTGGAACTATCATAATGAAAGCACAGGACATATTTGAGCTATTTTAAACATTCCGTTTGAATTCTGTGTAAGACTAAATTAAAATGGGGAAAGTTTTTAGTTTTCATTAAAACACGTTCTATATGAGAAATATGAGTGTGCATGTGATATATTCTTAAGAAGGAAGATGAAACTTCATTCAACATGATTAAAATTGCTGCTTATGGTTCACATCTGAACAACGCGTTATAACTCAAAAACAGTTACACAAAAAAACATTCCACAGGTAGTTCAATTTTACATAAAGCGCCTGTAGACTATCAAACCTTTTCTATAAACATCAAAATCTGTGTACCCTGTTCAAGAAGGGATATCTATAGAGCCGTTTCAGAAATTGAAACAAATTCAACTGGTCTGGAGTTAGTTTCGAAATAATAAACTTATGCTTACCGATCATAGAGAGCCAGATTTAGTGTTATCTTTATCTTTTGAAAGTCTATTTTTCAAAACCAACAGTCATCCAGAGCGGAGGTATTGAATTTGAGTGCCTTGAATATGGAATCAATATGAAAATAAGTGATATTTCAAAGGAAAATTACGAAAACCTGCATGAAACACTTTCAACCTTGAAAAACAGAAGCCTCAGAAACCTACGAACCAAACCCTGGAAAACTGCAAATTCAAAGGAAACAAAGAAATAACCGGAGTGCAAACAGAGCTGGCCATTCAAAAACATAAAGATATCATCACCAACCCAAGCCTCTATAAACACAAATTCATAGAAATTACTAGAAAATCTGACATAAAAACTTGAGATCAGAATCAGTTGAAAATAATAATATCAAATAAAATCCACGCCGAAGATCTCGTAATGACTGAAGCTGACAAAGGCAATAGTATGGTATGCTTCAATAAAGATCTATACGATAAAAAGCTGCAGGATGAACATGGAAACAATGGATATCACCGAAATACCAAAAGATCCAACCAAACTTTTCACAAAAAAAATCAAAGAAGAGCTAAGTTTGTGAGAACACCTAGTACACACAGAATGGGAGAAGAGGAAACTGAAATGAATGTCCAAGCTTCAAAAATGTACGGAGTGATTAAATTACATAAGAAAAAAAATCTGCAAGACCTGTAGTGTCATATATAAACACACCATCTGGTAAACTACCGAAATTCTTGAATCAAAAATTTCTAGGTCTCACGAATTTTCACGCACGATACACTATCTCCAATTCTGTAGATCTCATATATAAACTTTCAAATCTCATAATCTAATGTAATATTAATTTTCTTTCGATATCAAAAATATGTTCCCGAACATTCTAACGAATTAGTGTCTTCCCCTTGTTACAGATATCTTATCCGAGTCCAACACACCGCCATATATCACTAATGAACTTAGTAATCTTCTTCGAATATGCCTATCTCAAAGTTACTCTCAATTTCAATCTAAATTCTTCAAACAAAATTCAGGTCTTTCAATAGGATCACCTCTTAGCCCCCTACTGGCTGACATTTTCATGGATAATTTAGAGAAAAACTCAATATTAAACACAGGTTTCGCTGAAAACACATTATTTTCTGGTACAGATATGTAGATGACAGTTTAGTTGGTTTTCGTGGTTCAAACAGACAAATTCAGCAATTTCTAAATTTCCTGAATAAAATGCATTGCCCCATCAGCTACACTGTTGAAATAGAAAATAATAACTCAATTAATTTTCTAGACTCAACCATCATAATTTCAAATAACCATCTCACCCATAGAATTAACAAAAAGGAAACATTCACAGACGCATCGATCCCAATGGACTCGTTCGGTCATTTGAGTCACAAACTAGCTGCATATACTCCATGTTTCATAGAGCTTACTGTGTTCCCCTCTCAACAAAAAATTTCCAAACTCAATTTATCATCATCAAAAAAATTGCCTCAAATAGTAATATACCACAACATTTTCTAAATACAATTATTAAACGAAAGAATAACGTTTTACCTCTAAATTACTATATAGTATCGTAGAAACCCCGGAAAATAGATACACTAGTCTCAGATACACCAGCGAACTCTAACAAAATCAGTATTTACTTTTCTAAATTAAACATAACTACTTCGTTCTCAAGCGGCCCCAACTTAAACAGATTATTATTCAATGCCAAACAAAAGAACGATAAATTCAAGCAATCAGGAAATTATCAAATCAAATGCAATGAATGTCAGGTAGCCTATGTCGGACAAACAGGGAGAAGTTTTGAAGCTAGATTCAAGAAACATATTTCCGCAGATAAAAATTTGCCAATATTTGAACACATAAAATCAACCTACCATTTGATATCATTAAACAACCTTGATATCATCCATTAATATAACAAGGGAAGAGAGATGAATTTGTAGGTAAGTTTGGAGATTAACAAACTATTTAAAACCCACAATGCACTACCGTCAACAGCCAACAAGAGCTTAATGCATCCCCACTACTCAATATCTAGGATAACTTTCACTATGTACTTTTACTTACCTTTTCATCTGTTATATTATTATCATCACCAGGTTCTAATAAATGACATATACCATCAGTATTATCTATAATATCCTTCATAATACTAGAATCATTTTGGTAAACATAATACGGTGCCAACATATGGATTATGTATTCATCAGTTGTGCAAATCGTTAATGGCTCAAACACTGGAATTTTTGACCAGAGTACTACTTTCTCGGATACACATTGTTAGAACTTTTTTCATAAAGAGCATGGTGCCATCACAAATTGAAATGAGTTTGTCATTTTTTTTAGCAACCACAGATGTATAATTTTGAATTGGATCATTCCTGGAAACTGCTTTTTGACCAAAACCAAAATATAAAACGTCTTTTTCAAATGAATGGATATCTTGGTCACAAGATTTTGATACTAACTGGTATTCCTCAATTTGCAAAATCGTGGATATTAACTCATTTGAATGGTATGCGCGAAGCTTGACTAGAAACACTATAAGTGCTTGAGTTGTACACGATAATTATCCATTTTATCCAGTAAAGTTAAATCATATACAATTGCAAAATTCTCCATCAATTTATTCAATCTATTCTACTGATGAAGGCCTAGTCTAATTAGAATAAACTCTGGTGTAATCTGGAGCTTCACCATAGAACTGTTCGTTTATTAAATGATTTCGACAGCAACTATTTCCATCTGGTATAAAAACTCGTCGTTTGCTTCCGGGCTTTTTAAAGAATGGTCAGATTAATAGTATTTTTCCACAATGAGCATTTCCATGGGTTGAAACAGTTATCTCAATTGTAACCTAAATATACTCTGTACCGTTATCTGTAGAACCGAAATGAGGATCATCTGATCTTGACTGAGACAATGTCATGTGTGACAAACTAGACTCCTTTCGTTTGAACAGTTATCTAACAGAGGATTCATATTCATCTCCAGAGCTATTTACACTGGAAATTTTTTTATCTCATTCAACTCTATACATCTGCCACACACAATATCACCAGTGAAAAATTCAACATCAAACTCGCTGGCAAAATAGTCAATGTCTTGTTCTGATGACAAGATTTTAGGAGTACCATCAACTTTATTTACTTGTTCTGAGCAAATGCACCACTTCTCATTATTTGTTTTATTCGCAGACATTCTTTTGATTTAATGAATGAAAACTAAATACTCTATCTCTGTAAGCAATGACTACACTTGTGTAAACTGGTTCTTTGTTGAATTTAGAGGACTGAATCGGTAACGTCGCATATGCAACAGATAATAGCAGAATTTTCACAACTACCCTTAGAGAAGTATTACATGATGATTGATCATATTCATCAACTAATATTGCTATAAAAGTTAATTTTATACATTTTCGATAGAATTAATTAATATGCATTGATTTATATTGCAGAAAAATTAATATTGGTTCTAAATATAGAAATAATTATTTCGAACAAGACTAACAATATATAAAAAGGGTTTTAACCCCGACGAGTTGCCCATATACCTGTTCATGCAATCAAACTGATTTCATGAAAAAATATAAATCCCCCACCCGGTAATTAATGCCATTGCCAGGCAATAGTTATAATCAAAACATATCCTGGAATAATTATATATTAGGATAACGTTAAATGCTATGAGAATATATCAATCTACCAGAATATATACAAACTATAACATCATCGAACAATGACATCAATGTACCAACGAGTAGTGTCAAAGGCTTTCTCCCCCGAAAAATCCAGTGTATGGACCTTAGTCAAGTAACACTGAATGTTACTCATTCATAGTTTTCTTCGTGTGAAGTGATGAACGATCGAATAGAATACTTCTCTGAATATAAAAATGACAAAATTGTCAGCTAATTATATTACATTTACATATACAAATCAATAAAATATGAAATAAGATTCTGAGCAGTATAAACTAAAGAGAAAACCTACGACTCTACGTAATTATTTTTTCGGAAAGAAACCTACGAAGAATATTACAAGATTTGATGACTGTCATCTTCTGTAACTGTTCAAACAAATTTTTCTTCAGACCCAAAATCTCTATATTTTGTGAAGATTCCTAGGAATAACACCTGTTGTAGAAATAATAATCGGTAGAATAAAATTTTTTCATTTTCCACATTTTTTAATCTCGTCGCCAAGCATCTTATATTTAGAAATTTGTTCATTGTATTTATTTTGTATATTATGTGTGTCGGGTATAGCAATATCAATTATATATGTTATTCGATTCTGTTTATCAGTAAGAATAATATCTGGCCTATTGTTTTTCACAGCTCTGTTGCATAGAGTTGATTTATCAAAATAAAGTTCATATTTCTCATTTTCCTAAATAATCTCAGGATCATATTTGTAATTTTTTTTTCTTTTGGGAATTAGGTCATGTTGAATTCCTAGATTAAAATGAATAATATTAGCGACGGCATTATGTCTTTCTAAATAATCTGTTAAAGCAAGGACTGAGCAAGATGATAATATATGAAAAACTGTTTCTGAAGAACAAAAACATCTACGGCAAAAATCATCTATATTTTGCTTGATGATGTGCTTTCTATAATTCCTCGTGAAAACAACCTGATCCTGGATCGCAATTGCCAAGCCTTCTGTTTCAGCGAACAATTCCCCAGAAACTAACCATTTATTCGATGCGATTTCATCAATATAATCATTTTTCAATTCTTCAGGGTGCTTTCCGTGTAATTCCTTCTGCATCCAACTTTCGCTTCTAGAATTACCATCAAATATATCAAAATCTACCTTTTGCATTATCAAGGTGTAAGATTATAATCTGAAGCAACAACAATATCATGTAATTTAGACGTTCTCTGTTTATCATGAAAATGGGAACGTAGATGAAAAATCTGTTTACTATGAAGATTATTCAAATCAGTTAATCTACGACCTCCAAGATGTCTAGGTAGTGTAACTCTCTGAACTTTGGGTGGTGCTTATAATATTTACACAGCATTTTCCTCGTTTGACATTGTAATTCATTTAGATCAGTTTTAGACCATTTAATAATTCCAAAAGAAGATGTAAGAATAGGAACTGCATAGGAGTTGATAGCTCTGAAAAGGTTTTTACTAGTTAAATGACTCTTGATGATAATTCTTTTGTAATATGAACTTCTAATATTTTGTTTAGTGCTGCTATGGTTAATTGTCTTCTCTTGACCAAATCCTTGATCCATTGGCTCGATTTCAACTGAGAAATCACTCTCTGGCTTTTATATGGGTCCTCTGTGACTGTCAACAAAACTGATAACTGGTTGTCTTCAGCTGTAGTAGTTTTTGGTTTTTCATGTTTTTTGTAAGCGATATTACCCGTTTCGACAAATCTAATAGAAGTTTTTCAAAACATCTTGCATCAGGATGCCTCTTCGCAGGAAACCTTTGTGCATAAACTCTACTTACCAACAAATGATTTCTATCACACTCACCTAGAATAAAAATCATATCAACCATTTCTTCTTTGGAGAACTTCATGTCAGTCAATTGAGTAAATTGGGTTCAAACCTTACTTTAACAATGTTTAATAACGAAGCACTAATAAGTTCACCATGACAGAAGGCACACATAAAAAAATGTCAACACATACCTCGATTTACGTTTTAATCGTCTTGATTTTATCATTCCTTGAAAGAATTATCTTGTTTAAGTTTCATTTTTTACTTCTTGAATCATTACAGAAGAAAAAACTTCTGTGCAAATGATGATGCATGTTGATGAGTTTGATACGGTTCGTAGATTTTTCATCAAAAATCTTTACAAATAATATAATATTTCGAAAACGATCAAAGATGAAGATGAGGTTACTTCTGCAAAAATATGGCCAGTATTTTATGCGTTGACATGAATAATAAAATACAGGGTGTTCCATTTGAAAAATCAATATATGATATTTTTGGAATTACAATATTCAATAATTTTTTTGAGTCACTCCTGTATAAAATAAGGATAATCTATTTCAACTCATCAATAGAGCTATCCTTGTGCAATAAGAAAACGAAAGAAGTATTCATCCTCTCTGGCCGAAGGAGCATGCGATGATGTCAGAGCCTATTTCATGAATTTTTATGGAAAAAAAGATATTGTGACGAAACTATTCACCAAAAAAACTTATTACTTGAAGACATTATAGCAGAATTTAGGCCGCTCCTGAATCTTGAACAAAAAAGTGATCTCCGTATCTGAAAAAACCATCCAAGTTTTTTTATAGAAAATTGGGACAACCTGTTTACTGAAAAATAAATTGCTGAAGTAGATTCTCACTTTCTAAATACAATACCATTCGAACAAAAATGAAATCTTCAAAAGAGTATACGAGCTACAGAGCACCGCGCCACTGGTGAATCACTCAGTATATCAAGCAGATTCTCAGCTCGATATGAGGAAAGTCGTAACACTGTTGCTTCTTTCAGGAACTTAAAAGATCAAGTGAAAAACAAATTTTGGTTTAATTGACTATCAAGTGAATCTGCGGAATTGATTCAATCCGTTTATTGATTTCTAATGCTTACCACAGGTTCAGTTTCAAACTATTATGTGCATTATGTAAAACACTGAAATATAAATACAAAAAGTATGATTAGTTTCTATTAGATGTTTTACATAGTGGAAATCTGATATCCTTATATTATTATTTCAAGTTCTACCAATATAAATTTTATCACAACTTACCAAAGAAAGTTTATAAACACATTTGTTTTCTATATGAATTTTAGGTTCACATTTTTCATCATATCTGCCTAGAGAGTAATCCGTTCTAGAAGCTATATCCACTATCTATGTCGTAATCGCTTGGAATATAAAATTTATAATTATTATTATTATCGCTCATGTCTTTTTCTGCGTCCCCAATCCAACGAAGACATATTTCCTAGAAATTATCATCTAGAGGACGGATTTCCGAGAATTTATCATATCCTTTTTAGGTTATTTTTGTGGTGATGCAGAATCCCTTAGACTTCTTGGCGTATCATTTGTGTGAGAGGCTTTCGGATTTTTTTGACTCTCAGCAATATCTTACAATGCAACTTGTCGATTATTAGATTAACCTATATAATCATATGGCTTTCCTTCTGAGTTGGTTATTTCTGCTTTACATATATTTGTTTGAAATTTACCTTCACACTAAATTTTGCGAATTGAAATTGTTACCAGATGTGTAAATCTTCGAATTGTGGACAAATAGGAATTTTATATCACAGCTATCAAGAAAAAACGTCTATTTATGTCGCATTCAGCTACATATCACGACTCTTGCAAGTAAATCGAGCTATAAGGTATTTCTCGCTTAATCATGAAAATTTACAAGAAGCACTGTTTCAAGCTTACCACGAAAGAAAATTAAAATTATAATATTCGGAATCTATGCAATTATTTACGAATTGAAACAATCAAACAAACACATTGTTTCACTTAATGTCAGCAGATGTTTTATATCTGGCATTTTTGATAAACGAGATATCAGAAATACACTCCCAACAAAAATTGTCGCATCACCCTACTTTTACGACAATACTATATAAACTTTTAGGTTGGTCATTCAAGAGTCGCTTGGTTACTTTCAGAAGTGTAAAATAAGAAGATATAATTCAAAAGAGATTAGTTTATGATGAAAAATATCAACAAGTTTCGAGTTAATGAAAAATTAAAAGATTCTACCATCTTCAAACATTCGCGAAAAGACCAGTCAACTAGCATTGAATGGTTACTAATCATTTTCAAAATCGAGAGTTTCCTCCCCAGGCCCTAATTACTGCCAGTATACGTTTCGGAAGCCCCTCAGACTAATTTTGGATGTACTCTTGAGTCACTGAGTTCCAAATTTCAGGAAGCAGATTTTCTAGTAGTTGATATGTTCTACAAGGCATCCTACGTTGCTGCATTTGCCACCCCATGTTGTTCCAAACATGTTCTATGGGATTTAAGTCGGGACTTCTGGCTGGCCATCTTAAAATATCAATTTCGGCATTTTTCAGGAATTCTGTAACAGTTCTAGTAGTTTTTGCCAATCAATGGGCCAAAGGGTACAACATGGGGTTCAAGGATATCTGCGATGTATCTGGCCGCTGTCATTCTTCCATTATTCACTAGGACTAACTCAGTTCGACCATGGAAAGAAATGCATTGCTAATACCGTTCCCCAGGTCGTCTATATACAGACATGCGTCTATCATTTGATACTAGACAGAACATGGACTCGTCGGAAAAGAGAACATTCGACCATTCTGGAATACCCCAATTTGCATGCTCCCTTGCAAACTGAAGTCTTGCAACTCGATACTCTCTGGTTAGACGCGGGCCGGTAGAAGCCACCCTTGGTCTGATATCGTCTTCTCTGAGCATGTTCCTAACAGTATGCAATGAAATATGCACATTTTTGGAAAGTGCAAGTTCATTTTGTAGCAATCTAGCCGTACAGTGCCGAACTCCTAGTGCAGTTAAACGAAGCCAACGATCATCAACTGGTGTTATTATCCTATTTCTTCCCTGTTCGGCCCTTCTTTTATATTCACCTATTTCGTGGTACCGATTAATTGCTCAAAAATAGTTTTTTGGTTAACATTCAACAAGTTAGCCACGTAACGTTAGCTTCGCCCATCCTTTAGAAGTGTTTCAATTCTTATCACTTCATGATCACTCGAATAGCGCCCAGGACGTTCTGCAGCCATTACAATAAATTTAAAGATTCGAAAATCAACAAGAAACACAAAAAACTTGCATTAATTTAGCGTAAAGAAAAAACTGAAGAGAAATTGAATGAATACTGATAGTCAATTAAACTCATTCTTGTTTCAGACGTGTTTGAGATCATATGGAAACAAATGTTACTATATAGATAAGTTTTTTCCCTCATATGTTCAAATACATATGTTAACAAAGAAACTGTGACCGAGCTGCTTAATCGATAGTGGAATTCAGAATACCATGTGATGCGACAATTTTTGTGGAGTGTGTATATTTGTCTTTTTGATTCAAGATTATGACGACTGCGAATATTAATAGAGAAAAATATCACTGTTTAAGATGGAAAAGTTTAGTTAATGTTATAGCTATTTCGAGCTGTCGCTTATCATCAGAAAATTAAAAGTTTATAAGTGAAATGCAAAACTAGCAAGTTTCTTATACAGTGTGTTCCAACGAAAATTTGACCCCCCCTATAACTCCGAAATGAGTAACATTAGCGAAAAACACCAAGACACGTCGATTTTTGTTTCGAGGGGGAGCATTTTTCGAAATAATTCGAAACTTGTCAGATCAACCCCTACCCCCAGCAACCCTAATTTCGAAATTCATCATAGGGAATAAGGGTCGAGTGGCACCTTACTGTAAAGGTCTGTCAATTCTCCATTCTGATTTGTCATTTTAGAATTTTAAATTAACATACAGGGTGTCCCAACCGAAGGTAAAGTTGAATTCCTGCAAATCCCAAATACTAAATGAAATCGATTTATTTTGGCATAATGTAAGCGCAGGTTTATGCTCGGTCTAGAAAAACGACCTACACTTGTGAATTTGGAGTTGGTGCAATCAACCCCTTATTTCCAGCATCCCAACTCAAAAATCATTCGATCGAAAATAGGTCAAGTGGCACCTCGTTGGAAAGGTATTTCAATTTTCTCTTCGAATTTGGTATTTTCGAAATTCAGAATCAGCATACAGGTGTCCCGGAGCAGGAACACTGAAAACCCAAATAACTTTTGAAACTGGTTCATTTCGGTATAATACGAAAACATGTTTATGTTTGATTCGAGAATAAGACTCTCTTGCGTGAATATGGAATTTTTGCAATCAATCTCTTCCATTCAGCACCCCCAACTCAAAAAATCATACAAGTGATTACAGGTTGAGTGGCAAAGTTCCAGAAAGATTTTCTATTTTCTGAATCACTGAGGCATTGGTTTCAGTTTGGCAATCGAGGTTTTCTGGCGTGAGGATCAGGATGAGGGATGATGGAGAAACTGATTGGATGCTCATCTAAACAGGAAAACGAGATTTATTGAACTTGTATTCAATTGAAAACAAAAACTAACTTGATTATAACAACAATTGTTCAAATGACCTCCGCCCACCTCCATACAGTTATACAGACGATTTTCGAACTCTCTTCTCACATTAGCGAAAACTTCAGGAGTCAAAAGTCGGCATTCTGTGATAATCCTCATCCGCAGATCCTCCAGGTTTTCTGGTCTTGTGGCATAAACTTTAGATTTTAGATGGCCCCACAAAAAAAATCTAGGGATTTAAATCTGGTGACCTGGCTGGCCACTCAACAGGTCCTCTTCTACCAATCCACCTTCCTGGGAAATTTTCGTCTAAATATTGGCGCACCTGAGCATCATAATGCGGAGGAGCACCGTCTTGTTGAAAACGCATTTCGTCCTCAGAAAGAGTTGGATCGTTCTGTAAAATTTCTGTCAATCTAGGATGTATGTGTTCCTCTAACAACTGTAGGTAGCCATTTCCATTCAGATTACCTCAATAAAGAAAGGCCCAACTAGATGATTGCCAAAATTCCTGCCCAAACGTTCAACTTCTGAGGCCTTTGCGTGTGGGCCTCCTATTCTCGGATCAAACATGTTCTCGTATACCGAAATGAACCAGTTTCAAAAAGTTATTTGGATTTTCAATATTCCTGCTTCAGGACACCCTGTTTGATGATTCTGAATTTCGAAAATACCAAATTCGAAGAGAAAATTGCAGTACCTTTCAACGAGGTGCCACTTGACCTATTATCGATCGAATGATTTTTGAGTTGGGGATGCTGGAAATAGGGGTTGATTGCACCAACTCCAAATTCACAAGTGTAGGTCGTTTTTCTAGACCGAGCATAAACCTGCGCTTGCATTATGCCAAAATAAATCTATTTCATTTAGTATTTGGGATTTCCAGAATTCAACTTCACCCTTGGTTGGGACACCCTGTATGTTAATTTAAAATTCTAAAATGACAAATCAAGGTGGAGAATTGACAGACCTTTTCAGTAAGGTGCCACTCGACCCTTATTCCCTATGATGAATTTCAAAGTTAGGGTTGCTGGGGGTAGGGGGTTGATCTGACAAGTTTCGAATTATTTCGAAAAATGCTCCCCTTCGAAACAAAAATCGACGTGTCTTGGTGTTTTTCGCTAATGTTACTCATTTCGGAGTTATAGGGGGGTCAAATTTTCGTTGGAACACACTGTATATACGTACAGACAAATGGGTTATCAGAACAGGTGAAGTACATATTAGAAATGAACATTGGGTAGTAATGCATAACTGAAAAGTACTTAAAAATCCGAAATCTTGGGGATAGCATAAATCAGTCAATACTATCCGATTATTATCTGTACTGTGTTTAGCTTTGAATATTTCTTTTTTGTGCTTGATATAGGATCTGTACAACCCTATACGAAAATGAGAATGATGTTCCTTTTATCTAATTTTAAACGACCTGTTCGTTTGACCAAATAAATTCCGTTACAATTAGGACATGCTACTTCATACACTCCTTAATTATCCAAGATTTTGAGTTTTTAAGTTTTCTTCTGAATTGAAAAATATATTTGTTAGTTTGGTAATGGATTTGTAGGCTTATTTTATATTGGGGATTTAGATGTTATTGACAATTTTTTTAGACATTGGGCCGAAATAGGTTAATGTGTGTGGATATCAAAACCACTTTGAGGACGAATACTATTATAGGCTTCTTGCCAGCATTTTTTAAACACAAGTTTGTCTATCATTGGGGGAGAATAGCTGTTGTTTTTTGCGACAGTTTCAACTAATGAAATGGAAAGAAATGTTACTACATAGATAAGATTTTTTCCCCTCATATGTCCAAAAACATATGTTGACAAAGAAACTGCCTTCGAGCTGCTTAATCGATTGTGGAATTCAGAATAGCAGGTGATGCGACAATTTTTGTGGTGTGTGTATTTGAGGTATCGAATTTTATCAGAGATTTTCATGATTGACACCAACTATTCATCAATATTTATGAATTTATTTTGTATATTTGAAATTATCGAATAGACAAATCTTCGAACTTTCGCTTCCTACTCCCACTTGACTGATTTTCCTATAATTATCTTTTGAAAAACAATTCAAACAGTTTTTCTACTTAACATCGACTTGAATTGTATAAAATGTTTTTACCCGATACTAGTAAGTAAGAACTGACAAACTTACCGTGGAGGCAAATATAACCACAATCCTTGAGTTCATCAAAAACGTATTAAACTTTTCATCTTCGTTGTTATGGAGACTATATATAGCAAACTCAGTTGCTTGCATCAATATATGCATGAAAGCATAGAAAACTGTCAAAAATATATGCACACCAAAAGTAGAATTGAAGCTTTCACATATTTCACAAATTTTGTCATGAAGAAAAATTATTTCACGCATATTCCTCACAGCTTGGTAAGAAACACCAATATTTCTTCGAATTTGATAAACATCAGTTCCTCTGTAGATACCCAAATATATTTGTTGGTCTAATAGTTTATCGATGATGGCAACAATGTAAAATTTAATACATTGTAATATACCGACTAATATGATAACATTCAACTTAACTTTGAAGGCCTGGATTATCCCATTAATATAATGGGCGTATTGTTCTATACCGTAAGAGGTAAGCCAAATATACATTTCATATGTAATACCCGCCAAAACAAATGTAAAATATGTGCAGGATACATAGAAGAATTTGTTCGCTTTCATCCAAAGAACCACCGACGACCTATCATTTTTCCATAAGTTTTGTAACAATTCTTGATAGATATTCATTCTGAAATAACTCATCCTGATCAGAATAAAAATAGTTAAACTATGGATACCTATCTGATAGGTTAGATCTAAAAATCTCAATAGAGGATGGAAACCTTTTTTGGTTTCATTATATATTTCCCATTGTCCATCAATCGACCAAACAAAAACTAACGTTGTTAGTAGAATATAAATCACAGAAATAATTTTGTAAATCGTAATTGATCGATGACTGTCTCCATCCATCAAAGGTGGTAAAGAGACGAAGAAGTTACATATTAGAATCAGTTTGCGAATATAAGTCTCATTATCTATCACCATTGCTGATTGTTCTCACCTTAAAATATACGTTTTAAATGATTACAGTGGTGTGTTTATATTTAATTTACTAAAAGAAACAATGCTCTATAATTTATGGCTTATCGGTGAAATTATGTTCTACATTAGTAAATGTATAATGCATTCAATGAATTGCATTAGAAGTGATCGAACTAAAATTAATCGATTGATGTATCCGAAACTGACAGCATGATGATGATAGGCGACATCAACTAAAATTAAAACATTTCGACCTATGTTGCATATCGTCACCAAAACAGCAGTAACACGTAACTCGAATTTTCGGTTGTTTGGAGTTATGAATACCATTCGAATCCTTTGAAAGTCAGACGTCGTTTCCAATAATAAGTAAACCAATTAACCTGTTATTGAAAGTTTGATCACTGAAAAACAATAGCACGTAACTCACTTCATCTAGTCTTGACTTGCAATAACGCGTATCTTCATCAGTTAAGTGTAACATCAGCTGCTAGTGGACGCGTTGTGATATCAACGCTCTCATTGTGAGTATTTAGAATAGAAAAACTGAAGAGATACTTATCATCTTGAGTTTGTTTGTTTGTTATTCCTTTAACGTGCTCTGTTTCCGCCTATCGGCCAATGACACGCCGGGGAATTCTGTCACCTCACTAACCCGGGAAAATTGGCCGAACCCCTCTCGTGTCGAGAAAAGGAATCTTCAATGTCCAACACATCTCTGTTAGACAGGACCGACGGCCTTACATCTCCTGCGAAAGATGGATACTCAAGCGATTCCCAGAATCCGAAAAATCGCACAGACTTTGTGGGGATAGAACCCAGGTAACTCTGCGCAGGAGACGAGCATCATATCCCCTACGCCACCGAGCCGGTAATGGTGAGTTAATTCTATCTATAATTATATTTTAAATACGATGAATTGACAATTTCTTTTTTTATACCATTAGTAGCATTAAACAGTTTATTTTCGATTTCGTCAAGATACATGATATTGCAATTCACTTTTATGACGTTTTTTTCCAGATACGTGTGATTGCTAGTGAAATTAATAATAATATGAATCGATGAAGGATAACTACATATCTAAAAACTAATCAGGATATCTCAAGTAAGAAGCTCCAAGATATTCCTACTGAAAGCACAAAATGCGAAGTGTTTCTTGGAGAAGAGTCTCCGATTGAAACTTTACGAACCTAACCCCGGGAACCAGTTCTGATGCAAATGAACACCACAGAATATGAAGTAAATTTACTTAATGCCAATTCAATTCAAACTTTTTCTGATAATTGTTTTTTTTTTCAGATGATAGTGAAGAGGTTCATTTCAACTATGATATTGTGATACTCTTCCAATAACATAGAATACCATGCCATACTTAGAACTTTTTCCTTTTAATGTAGAATGTACTCGAAGATAATATGATCCATGAAGGAGTTAATTCAGCCGAAGAAAATATCAGAGAACCGACAATACCATCCGAAAACAATGACAAAATTGAATTGTCGAACAACGATGTTGAAGCAGATCAGAGTAAAATTGATTAACAATCTGAATCTCTTGCAAGGAGAGGAAAACAGTCATAAGAATGAAAGGAAATTGAGTTTCAGAAGGCGCATGAAGGGACAAGAGTAAAAAGAAAATAGTAGAAAAGGCGGCAAATTCGAATATGGAATTAGAAGAAAGTAGACAAGAATGTTGGCCACCTGCATCTCGAATTCTAAAAAAAATTGTCTGAGTAACATAAAAAAGAATCTTCACTAACATTTGAAAGCTGATTTGGGCAGAAAAAAACTTGCTGCTAATTTAGTAACTAAAGAATGTAAAAAACATGGACTGCAGGTTTAAGTGACAATCGACGAAATTTTTCTTATAAATACCATTTGATGTTCGGAGAAGAGAGAATGGTTGTCTGTAATAATATGTTTTTGGGAACCCTGGGACTGAAAGAGTGGATGGGTGAACGGTTCGGTAAATGGAATAACGCCAGAAAAAAAAGTGAGCGAAACCCAAACCAACAGATATGAGAATTGAAAACTTACAAAAGTGGCTCTCACTTTGGCACCAATCGCCATCACATTATCGCAGAAAAAGCACAAACAAATTATTTTTAGATGGAACCTTCAATCTCAAACTAGACTTCTACAAATATTATCAGGGTTGGTGTTAGAAACAGGAATGCACTCCTATTAATCAAACATCGTTCCAGAAAATTCTTAAGCATGAAAATATCAGTATTTTCAGGCCACGAAAAGACCAGTGCGACCTGTGTGTTGGTTTCAGACAAAAATGTGTTTCTACAGAAGATTATCAGAAGTACATAAAAATTAAAGAAATGGCAAGGGAAGAAAAAGAGAAAGATGTGCGATCAGCTTTAGACAATGAAATTCACGTCATAACAATGGATCTCCAGGCCGTTCAGCTGTGCCGAAAACTGAAAGCGAGTGCATTATATCATTGTCAGAAATTGAAAGTGTATAATTTCATGTTTTTGGACGCAGCTACTAAAAACGCCAATTACTACAGGTGGGATGAAACTGAAGGGGAACTAGTAGCTTCTGTTTCCACATCTATTATAATCAAACACATAAAAGAAACTTATATTAATACTGATAACCCATAATCATTTGGTCAGATGGATGTGGATACCAAAACAGAAACAACATATTATCCAACGCTTTACTTGAACTGTGTCTCAACATGCAAATTGAAATACAGCAGAAGTTTTTAATTAAGGGCCACACGCAAATAGAATGCGACAGCATCCATAGTGTCATTGAAAGAGAACTAAAAAACAGAGATATTTATCTGCCATCGGATTATTTGAGAATGTCTAAGAAGTCAAGGTGTAAACCCAAACCATACAATTGTACCCTGTTGATGCATGACCAGTTTTTGATTTTAATGCCAACGTATACGATAGCATTCGACCTGAAAAATCGAAGAATGATCCAGAAGTTAGAGACCTACGAGTTCTCAAGTATACTCCCAATATTCCAAACAGAATATTCTTCAAGCTAAAATTCAGTGACGATTTTGAAGAAATACCGAATTCAAAAATTCAGGTCCATATATTGGGCGCTTCGAGCTATACAAGACTGTACAAGAATAGTTTGAAGTTATCTTTGACCAAAAGGGAAAGTTTGCAGAAACTTAAATCTATTTTGCCTATCGACACTCATGGTTTTTATAACTCCCCTTCACACGAGGAGCACCAAAGAACGAAAAAAGATAAAAATTTAATGCCATCACTTCTATCTACTATTCTAGAGTTTCCGTTCCGTTTCGATTTTTTTTTCAATGGTTTTGACGAAAGTTGTGCTTTTTTTTATCTTTATACATAAAATAAACCAAAAACAACTTCAATATTATGGCGTTATAATGAAAGTTGTGCCTGTTAACAAGCCCATTCTTGTTGAAAGTGGCCTCGTCCGTGGATTTCCACTACTTTGTCACTTGCCCTATTGCAAAAATTGATTCGATTATCATAGTCTTGATTATTCAGTTCCTGGTGCAGCTGTACATGATATGCTTAAAATTTATTCACTTTCAAGATCCTCTGAACGGAATTTTGACTTATATCTGTTAACTGGGAAATCTCTCCTTGGCTTTTATATTGGTCCTCTGTCACTGTCAAC
Source organism: Cryptolaemus montrouzieri (assembly GCA_013387265.2). NCBI lineage: Eukaryota > Metazoa > Arthropoda > Insecta > Coleoptera > Coccinellidae > Cryptolaemus > Cryptolaemus montrouzieri. The sequence goes on along the minus strand of JABFTP020000185.1, from coordinate 27,909,905 downwards.
AGAATTGATAACTGGTTGTCTCCTGCTGTAGCAGTTCTTGGTTTTTCATGTTTTTTGTAAGCGATATTAGCTGTTTCGATAAATCTGATTAGAAGTTTTTCAAAGCATCTTGCATCAGGATGCTTCTTATCTGGAAACCTTAGTGCATAAATCCTACTTGCCAACAAAGAATTTCTATCACACTCACCCAGAATAAAAATCATATCAATCATTTCTTCTTTGGAGAACTTCATGGTAGTCAATTGAGAAGATTGGGTTCAAACCTCAATTCAACAATGTTTAATAACGAAACACTGATAAATTCACCATGTAAAATGCAGAATATGATATGTCCGGACACCTGACAGAAGGCACAAATAAAAAATGTCAACACATACCTCGAACTACGTTATAATCATCTTGATTTTATCATTCGTTAAGGTTTCATGTTTTACTACTTGAATCATCACAGGAAAAAAAACCTCAGTGCGAATAATGATGCATGTTGCTGAGTTTAATTCGGTTTCTAGAATTTTCATCAAAAATTTTTACAAACAATCGAATATTCCGAAAATGATCGAAGATTAAGGTAAGGATGCTTCTGCAAAAATATAGCACAATATTTTATGCATTGACATGAATAATTAAATACAGGGTGTTCCATTTGAAAAAATCAAGATATAATATTTTCAAAATTACAATATTCAATAATTTTTTTGAGTCACTCCTGTAAAAAATGAGGATAATCTATATCAATTCATCAATGAAGCTATCCGTGGGCAATAAGAAAACGACAGGAAAAAAGAATTCATCATCTCTGGTCGAAGAAGCATGCGATGATGTGAGAGCCTATTTTCATGAATTTTTACGGAAATAAAAATATTTTGACTAAACTACTTACCAAAAAAAACTTATTACTCATAGACATTATAGCAGAGTTTAGGCCGATCCTGAATCTTGAACAAAAAAGTGGTCTTCCAATTTGAAATAACAACACTGTATGCTATCCATTCATAGTTATCTATGAAGCGAGAGCGATCGAATAGACTACAGCTTTGAATATATATGATAAAATTGTCAACTAATCATATTACATTTATATATTCAAATGAATAAATTATATCTTCTGTACCTGTTCAAATAATTTTCTCCAGACCTAAAATCTCAATATTTTTGTTAAGATTCCTAGGAAGAATACTAGTTGTAGAAAAAATAATGGGTAGAATAAATATTTTTTTCATTTTCCACATTTTCATAATCTCGTCGGCAAGCATCATATATTTAGAAATTTTTTCATTATATTCATTCTATATGTTATGTTTGTTAGGTATAGCAATATCAATCATATATGTTATTCGATTTTGTTTATCCGTAAGAATGATATCTGGTCTATTGTGATTTACAGCTCTGTTTCATAGAATTGTTTTATCAAAATAATGTTTATATTTGTCGTTTTCACAAATAATCTTAGGTTAATATTTGTAACATTTTCCAGTAAAATATCACGTATATTTATTTTTTTGAAATTTTATGTAGGTAACTATATTAATTATTAAAACTTCGTGATTTCAATACGCACGCTTTCTAAACTTTATAGGTTCTAAAAATGCACGTGATATTGGATGGTGGAGGGGTGCAATCTTAAATCTCACTACATATCATCTAAGGGGAGGGAGGTCAAAAAGTGCTAAATAAAAGATCACGTGGGTAATGGACGGCGCCTTAGGGTGTTTTCCGTGTAATTCCTTCTGCATCCAACTTTCTCCTTTAGAATTATTATCTAATATATCAAAGTCTACCTTCTGCATAGTCAAGTTCACAGGTGTAAGATTATAATCTAAAGCAACAACAATATCATGTAATTTAGACGTTTTCTGTTTATCATGAAAATGGGAACGTAGAAGAAAAATCTGTTTACTATGTAAATTGGTTAAATCAGTTAGTCCACGACCTTCAAGATCTCTAGGTAGTGTAACTCTTTGAATTTCTGACTTTGGTTGGTGCTTATAATATTTACAAATCATTTTCCTCGTTTGACATTGTAATTCATTTAGATCAGATTTAAACCATTTAGTAATTCCAAAAGAAGATGAAGAATAGGAACTGCATAGAAGTTGATAGCTCTGAAAAGGTTTTTACTATACTTGAGACAACGAAAAGAGCGAGTGTAAACAAAACAAACGCACGAGGCCTGAACGTTATGTCACACAGGGTTGAATCCAGGGACTGGCTTCCATTTCATCACGAAATTGAACTCTGAATAAAGTAATGGACATCAATGATGTAAAATTTCATTCCAAAATGAAATATTCACGCAATAGTTTCGGATATGACTGATTGAATTATCATAAAAAACAGGCAATGTAATACGCAAATGATATTGTAGGTATATTTTCTGGTAGTAGAACATTATTGAAACATATCATCATCAAGGATTATCATCGTCATTATCAGATTCAGACGATGAACTTGAATCATTCTCGAGATTGACAATAATAGGATCCAGTTGTACGTCTATTATATGATCTAATTGCCACATTCTCGGTTCGACCTTCTATACGACATGCTTAATGCAGTTTTGCCACTTGACGGCATCAATCCTTTCAATGGATTCGGCGAAAAGCTTCTTCATGTCTTGGAATTTGAATGATGTGATCTTAGATGCCACATAATTCTTCATCTCAGCCCAAACCAGTTCGATGGGATTGAGCTCGCAATGATAGGGCGGGAGTCGCAACACGATTTTATTTTGGTTTCGAGCCATTTCATCTACTACATATTCATTATACGCTGGTTTGTGGGTTTTGACTATTCGAAGAAGATCTGCTTTAATCAAATCATCCCCGAAAGCAATATTTTTTAAACGTAGCCATTCTTGAATAGTGGCTTTTATACTGGCAGATGTCGGGAGTTTTTCTGTGCGTCTAGAATGATAAGACGCATGACGCATTGTCCGAAACGATGACACATCCGTCTTCCACTTTCGGTAAAATATTTTCAAACCATTGTTCGAAGTTGGGTCCATCCATTTCTTCGTGGTAGTCACCAGATTTCTTCGATTCGAATGACAACAGTGCGTAGGGAACGAATCCAGTATCTCTTCCAATATTGCAAACGATGAGTCTCTTGCCTTTACCTGCAAAGACATAAAAATGATTTCTATTAATGATTGCGTGTGTCTATTTTCATCTAACTTTATCATGTGGAATCTCATAATTCAAGAAAATACTTAATTTTGATAATTAGAGAATTGAGTTAAATCACCGATAAGCCTTTTGACGACAGGTAGGTGGTACACAGCCTACTTAAGTTAATTTACAGTAACAATAGAGAAAAAGAAAAACCCAGAAGTAGCAACAGACCCTTAATAAGATTCCATCTATTCGTTCAAATTGAATTATCCTATTGCTGTTGTAAATATAGATTGAAGAAAACATGATATAGAACGTCCTTGAAAGAAAGCGGCATGCTAACAATTCGAAACAGGATTGTTGTGGTACCAGGTACTGGATAATGAACACTATGCATGGGTTGCACCCTATAGCATAATTTGCAAGGAATAACAGGAATATTTTCATAAAGGGTATTCGAAAACCTTCATTCTGCAGTTAGTTTTAGGTAAAAATTATGGTTTCAAAAAATATGATGAAATACCTGATGACGTGCTATTGTTGATACAGAGTAAGCATGAATAAAAATCAAATAAGTTTATCAAGAAATAAGCGATTTCAATCAAAAATGAACCAACAGAACTTGTGTATGATTTGAAAATCATGAATATTATATTATATTATACATGAATTATTCATGCATAATATAACTACCACTCACCTGTGGGATTTTTCAATCCAGTCGATAAACCTTCTTGGAAAGCCTATCTGGCTGTTTCGACCGATGCATCCACCCAAACACTTGATTTAGTGTGCCCAACATCCACCCACGTTTCATCCAGGTAAAAGATTTTTCTATTCTCTTCGCGGTAGTTTTTAATTTGTTTAAGATAGTCTCTCCTCCACAAGACTATTTCCTCTTTCTCCAATAGTAAACCATTCCTCCCCCTCTTCTGGAATCTGAAGTCCATTTTTTCAATATTTTACGGAATGTTGTTCTTTTAAAATTTGGCAGATCAACATCACTGTTCACTTCATTCAATATTTTATCTATTGTAGGTAATTCATTTCTATGAAAAAACTGATGCACTTTCCTACTAATCAGATTTTTGTCGAAATCAGTAACACTATCCGCAATTTTCACCCTTTTCGGGTACGTCCTCGGTTGTGAAAAAGAATGATTCTCCTTATCCTCCCTTATGAGTCTGTAGACACTAGTTTTACTAACTTCCACAATATTTGCCACTTGTTCGACAATTTCGTTGATAGGTGCAGAATCTCTTTGCCTATTGTCTATTTTAGACGTTGAAAATGATCTGTTTTTCATTCAAAATAAAAAGACCTTTCTTAGACCGCTTTTTCGGAGAATTATTTAATGAAAATTTAATTTTCTATCCGATGGACCGAGACCGTACCTGTACAGACTGCTAACATTCAGATCCCACCCCCTAAACATGATTCATCCAATTACAGAGCTACTAAATCTTCTGGCGTCTCCTGTATTTGTTTTGACGTGGTCTCTCTTTCAGTTGCCTAGAGTATAGTTGAATGGCTTTTACTGATAAGTCTTTTAAAACATAAACTTCTAATATTTTCTTTAGTGCTGCTATATTTAGTCCCACTGTACTCAAATGGGGACACTTTATAAATAATATCACTAGAGACATCTAGTTATGAAATTCGATTTCATATCAATGTAAAGGACTTCTGAGATACATACTAGGATAAATTGTTCTTTTATACATTATATGGCTTCATTAAATTTTTTGAAAGCAGAGAAATCTTGGATTGTCAGATTGTTAAATTTTATTGTTTAAGTTCGGATTTGCTGTGCCTTTTGTTTATTTATATTATTTTTATGAGGTTGTAAACATTTCCCAGGTATGTAGTACAATAATTAGATATTACTTTTATTTTTTATAATGTTTTTGCTCATATTTTGCTGCCGTTCTCGTTTGAGGCCAATGGGTTCTTGTGGGGTCAAACTGTAATTTAAGTTCAATTTATTGTAGACTCAGTGTTTAATGGATCCTGATAAATTTGGTGCGCTTAGAGCTGTATCTTCTTATGAAATGTTCTTCAAAAGGCTTAACACAGCACTTGAAGACAGTAGTAATCATAATTATCATAACTTAGATATTGTTATAATATCTCCTGAAGTAGATGTACTAATGGATGAAGAGGATGTAGATGGAAATGATTGCGATCCTTCCGATCTGCTCCAAGAGAAATTGAGTTCCATAATGACAAATTTGAGAACAACGACGATGAAGACACTATGCCCCTTTCAGAATGAATGAATTGAAAATAAAACTTCGGATCTAATCGAAAATAACTCCAAAAGTTCAACCAGTCTGAATGAAACGCATTGTTATATCAACCGTCTAGATCAGGGCTGCTCAAACTTGACTGCTGGCGATCTACCTCAATATTTTTAGACTAATTACGATCGACTCTGAGAGGCTGCAAGTATGTGTGATGCAGGGTTGTCATACATACACGATACACCCTACGTACTTACCTATGTAGGTATGGTGTACCGTAGTATATATAGATATTAGCTTTCCGCACAATAAACATTATTTTAGTCAATGTTTGGGTTAGGTTTAGTTAAGTTCTTCTCTATAATATCAATGAAAAAATTCGTAGTCATTCAAAATTGCGAGTTTATTAGTTGTTACAAAACAAAAGAGTTACATATGATGTTAAACTCAACTAAGGAGTGACTTTGGATGTTGAAGCGTGGCACTACATGTTTTCAACATATTTTTCATGAGATGTATATCTGATATAATCTGCACTCATTTTCAACAGAACATGATTTTATATTAAACTGACTTGCTATTTCAGTAGCTAATTCCAGTGTCTGTCATATCGGTGGATTCGTCGAACTGTAAAGAAAAGTATCTACATTTCATGATATGTTTTAGTTTATCTGCCATGTCCTGACTCATGACTTCAATACGCCTTGTGACAGTTGGACGAGATAACTGAAGTTTCCTAATAGCAGAGATGATTTCTGTTTTATTTTTAAAATCTCCAAATAAAGTCCCACCCGCTTCGATAAATGCTTCCTTCAAAACCGATCCATCTTCGAATGGTTTTCTGTGTTTCGCCAATATATGAGACATTTTAAATGACGCGATCTTAGCAGCTTTTGATTGTTTGGCTGGTTTAGTGAACATTGTTCTTTTTCAAACAATCCCTCATCGGATGTACAAAATCTCTGGAACTGCTCTGATCACCACATCGAAGCAAGTTGATCTTGGAGTTATCATCTCTAATGACCTAACGTGGACTGATCATATTCAAAGTATTTGCAGCAAGGCTTCTAGACTTTCGTTTCTGCTTCAGAGATCTTTCAAAGGTTGTCAGCCCAAAACTTGTAGTCTCTTATATAAAACTTATATTCGTCCATTAATGGAATTCGCAGGTCCTGTGTGGTCTCCCATTTACAATTACGAGACGAATTCTCTCGAATATATTCAGCGGAGGATAACAAGAATTCCGTACGGGCGTCGGCGACCAAGTTATTCCGAACGCCTCAAAATATTCGATCTTCAACCTTTCAATGATAGACGGCTTCGAGGTAATCTTATAATTGTCTACAGGGCCTTGAATAACAGGTTCGGTGTAGATTTATCTCCACTTCTAACGATCAATCACAACAGACGTCTACGAGGCCACAGACTGAAATTGTATCGAGAAAACTTCAAATCCATCCCAAGACAGAATTTTCTTTCCAATCGTGTATTTACGGCATGGAATGATCTATCACCACATGTAATTTCTTCTCCTTCTGTCAATGCTTTCAAGAATGCCTATGATTCATGGATATTATCTGAAACAGGCAACTGAAGATTTCAAAGTACCTACAACATGTTTTTGATAAGCAATTATTGTATTTCATTTGAGTTTTCTGTAGATAGGTTAAATGTTTGATCTACTTGCTTTTGAGAACCTTTTTATTTTGTATTCACCAGATTAGAATAGCCTAACCTATTTTTTAAGTCATTTTGTGTTACTTTGTTTTCACTGCTTTGCAACCTGTTAGACATAATGTATATTATGATTTTTGAGTTATATATGCATCACGCCTCAACTCTAATTTATATTAAATAATAATAATAATAATAAGATATCAGATCTCGTACTTTTCGTTTTCTTAATTCACTCTGTGGCGGAAAATCCTCTTCATAGTTTTTATTAACCTCTCAATGATGCCTCTCTAAGTTACCACGCTTAGGTATCGTAAATGACGCACGACAAACAAGACAAAAGCACCTATCCTTCACCATACCAAAGAAAAATTCTTCCTCCCAATCGTTATTAAAATGATACGTTTTAGATTTCTTCGCTGCACTCATTTAGTACTATTTAATAGTAAACTTTGTATCAACGTAATATTTCCTTCAAGTTAAAATTCAGAATGACTCCAATTCCTGCAGGCGCCACATTTATATCGGCGTGAAAGAAAGTATCGAATGTATCCGTGAAACGCGCCGCCCGAAATTTCTAGAAAAGCGGCAAGAATAAAAAACGCGGCTTTTCTTCGACAAGTACCGCTCGTTCCTTTGATAAAGTGTTATTTTAGTACTTAATAAATTTTTGAAGTTCAATTACATACTTATTAGATTTTTTTTCTTCGCGAGATCTACTCCAAAAGAACTCGCCATCGAGTGGTCGATCGCGATCGACCAGTTGAGCATTCCTGGTCTAGATATTCTGAAAACACAATTGAAAAACGAAACTCCGGTAAAATCTCTGAGGAGCTGATGGATGAAGATATTTTAAAACTTATAACAGTGCAGTTCAAAGAAAAAATAATCATTTGTTACTGTACAAGATTTATTTTGAAATATTATTTTATATATTATATTTATATATTATAGTTAGTATATATAACCTAACCTAACCTCACTAGGTAACATTTGTTTTGGAGTCTAGATAAGAATCTGTCAATATTAGTAGTGTACAAAGCTTTGTAAAAAAATTGCTTTCACGAGAAACAAAATTCTTGTATTTTGCTGGTACTTCAACACTTGATATAAATGACAAAATGTACATAGTTAGACCACTTATTGAAATTCTGAATATAAACTTACAACAGTGGGGAATTTTTCATTCTCAGTTGAGAATGGAGCTATGATCAGATAATTTGGTCATCATTAAGCAAAACAATTAATTGAAGAAAAGTCTGTGTGATTTATAATAATTTCTCGTAATATTGAAGACATATATTTTATATTACAAAAATTATAATGCTATCGTAATCAAACTGATTCCGGTTGAGGTTGATATATTTCACCAGGTTCACCTGAAAACAAATATTCATTAAGCTATTATGTACAATTAAATCACAGTAAACAGCTTCAGAAGTATCGTTGTTTTTGTTTCCTGATTTTAGTTATAAAAAATATTCTTGAAAAATTTGAAGTCATTAGGAGCAAAACTTCCAAAGTTATAGACAATTAGTTCTCCGGGCGCTCGATTCTCAATCCATCACTAGGCCCTTAAGGTATTAAGGCAACTTATTTTATGACAACTATTTTGTAGCAACTGCACTTACCCTTTCCTCCTTTTAACTTTCTATAGGCCGGAATAAACTCATTTGTTGTTCTATCAATAAAAATATACCAGATTCTGAAAGTGTATTTTCAATGACTGATCCAAATCAGTTAGCATCGTAGTTCTTCCTATACGAGTATACATTAGTTTAGTTTATTGCAATATTCATGAAATGGCCAAGGAATAACTAAATGAAGGTGGTCGAAAAGATAAGCAAAAATTCCTTAGCAACCCAAAAATGAAGAAAGGTTTTTCACAAACTCGTCAACAAACTGACTGAATGAAGACGAAAATCTTCCAAAGTGCTGTTCAGTATAAAATGATAGACTTCATGTTTGTGTTTTCTACGAATTTTAATTTGTCATCATAATCATATGTTATTGATATTGAGATTTCCAATGGCAACGTGAATTTTAGGACATGCCAAAACTAAGACTTATCTTCAAAATTGAAATGAACTGTGAAATGTTTGATCCAACGTTCATCGACTCAGGCATGAAAATGAGAAAATCGATATATATATATATATATATATATATATATATATATATATATATATATATATATATATATATTCTTTTGAAAAGAGGATCTACAAAAATTCGAATAATTGTATTAACAATAAATGCTTCTAACTCTAATTTTGGTGTGTGTCAGAAAAAACACAATCGTAAAAAACAAGCGAATAAATAGAAAACCAGCGGTAAAACAGACCAAGCCCGTTCCTTAATCAGGCATATAAACTCGCATCATGCTTCCTACGATTGTCCCTAAAGTGTGAGCTCAGGAAATGTAACAGGGAACCATACTATCTTGCGTATGATTCAATAAACGAGTGAAAAAACCTGAGGAAAAAACTCGTTTCCCTGTCGCTATTACACTAGCAATAGCTTGTCTGTTTATGTTGTGTTAGTGTCGTGTATACAAAAAGAGTACCAAAAAGGAGAAGGAAGGGGGTTCGGGACAGGAAAAGTCTGTAACAATGGAAAAAGAAAACCAGCAGGAAAATATTTCATCAAACATACCTAACTCTTATATGTTTTAACTCACTTGAATCTAAGAACATATCTAATGTTCCTCTGTTTTTCAACAGGGAACATCTCATACACCTTTGGGAAATGAAACCCTAAGGGGGTGCAGCCCTTGCCTTATCTAAGAACTTAACTAATGCTCCGCTGTACTTCAACAGGGAACATCTCATACACCATGGAAAAAAGCCCTAAGGGGGTGCAGCCCTTGCCTTATCTAATGCTCCGCTGTTCTTCAACAGGGAACATCTCATACACCATTCGGAGGTGTAGCCCATAATAATCTCAAGATTCAAAAACTAATCTCCTAAATAGACTTGAAGTTCTCTACCAAGTTAATGAAATTATCTGACGTGGAATTTTTGAAAACCACCCGTAAAATGGTAAATAAGACAATCGAGGACTAAATGTCTCTGTTTCTTCAGCTGCGCCACATTCACATGACGGACTTTCTACAGTATAATGACATTAGTCATATTTTTAGAAGTTTTTCCGCAAATTTTTCTTTAAATTAAACAAGATCCACGAAGAAATACTATATGGGCGTTGACAACCAAAATTATTGAGTCCATAATGATTCTAAAACATCTATAGATCATCATCGGCATCACTTGGGAGACTGAACCTGGCCATCGGGGCTCTCTCGGTCAAACAGAGAGGGAATTGTTTTGTTGAGTTTGAATATTGAAGGGTCTTTTGCGATTATACTTCAAAATTGGCAAGCAAGAACAAGGAAGTGATTATGTTTCAGGAGACTCACACTGCGACGGAAGAGCATCTCCGCGAAAATATACATATAAGAGGTTTGATTGTTGAAATATTTTTCTGCTGTTTTTCTTGTTCCATTGTTACAGATTCCTGTCGCAAACCTTTCAACCTTGTCTGGAGTGCAAAAGAGAATGAAGCGGCTAAGCGGAAAAATATTCGGTACTCTTTATGTACACGTCACTAACACAATATAAACAGACAAGCTATAGCTAGTGCAATAGCGACAGGAAAACGAGTGTTTTCCTCAGGTTTTTTCACTTGTTTATGGAATCATATTCAAGATAGTATGGTTCCCCTGTTACATTTTATTCCAATTTCTCTCTTCAAAAGAATATATATATATATATATATATATATATATATATATATATATATATATATATATATATATATATATATATATTTTACCCCGACGAGTTAACCATATATCTGTTCATGCAATCAAACTGATTTCATGAAAAATATAAATCCATCACCCGGTTATTAATACCATTGCCAGGCAATGATTATAATCAAAACATATCCTGGAGTAATTATATATTAGGATAACGTTAAATGTTATGAGAATATATCAATCTACCAGAATATATACATACTATAGCATCATCAGACAATGATATCAATGTACCAACGAGTAGTGTCAGAGGCTTTCTCCCCGGAAAAATCCAGTCAGGACCTTAGTCAAGTAACACTGAATGTTACTCATTAATAGTTTCCTTTGTGTGAAGTGGTGAACAATCGAATAGAATACTGCTCTGAATATAAATATGACAAAATTGTCAGTTAATTATATTACATTTATATAAACAAATAAATAAAATATGAAATAAGATTCTGAGCAGTATAAACTAAAGAAAACCTATGACCCTACCTCATTATTATTTTCGGGAAGAAACCTACGAAGAATATTACAAGATTTGATGACTGTTATCTTTTGTAACTGTTCAAACAAATTTTTCTTCAGACCCAAAATCTCAATACTTTTGTGAAGATTTCTAGGAATAACGCCTGTTGTAGAAATAATAATCGGTAGAATAAATATTTTCTTCATTTTCCACATTTTTTAATCTCGTCGCCAAGCATCATATATTTAGAAATTTTTCATTGTATTTATTTTGTATATTTTGTGTGTCGGGTATAGCAATATCAATTATATATGTTATTTGATTCTATTTATCATTAAGAACGATATCTGGTCTATTGTGTTTTACAGCTCTGTTGCAAAGAATTGTTTTATCAAAATAAAGTTTATATTTGTCATTTTCACAAATAATCTCAGGTTCATATTTGTGAAATTTTTTTCTTTTGGGAATTAGGTCATGTTTAGTTCCTAGATTAAAGTGAATAATATTAGCGACGGCATTATGTCTTTCTAAATAATCTGTTGAAGCAAGGACTGAGCAAGATGATAATATATGAAAACTGTTTCTGAAGAACAGAAACATCTACGGCAAGAATCATCTATATTTTGTTTGATGATGTGTTTTCTATAATTCCTCGTGAAAACAACCTGTTCCTGGATCGCAATTGCTAAGCCTTCTGTTTCAGCAAACAATTCTCCAGATACTAACCATTTATTCGATGCAATTTCATCAATTTAATCATTTTCAATTCTTTAGGGTGCTTTCCGTGTAATTCCTTCTGCATCCAACTTTCTCTTTTAGAATTATCATCAAATATATCAAAATCTACCTTTTGCATTGTCAAGTTCAGAGGTGTAAGATTATAATCTGAAGCAACAACAATATCATGTAATTTAGACGTTCTCTGTTTATCATGAAAATGGGAACGTAGATGAAAATCTGTTTACTATGAAGATTATTCAAATCAATTAATCCACGACCTCCAAGATGTCTAGGTAGTGTAACTCTCTGAGCAGCTGACTTTGGGTGGTGCTTATGATATTTACAGAGCATTTTCCTCGTTTGACATTGTAATTCATTCAGATCAGTTTTAGACCATTTAATAATTCCAAAAGACGATGTAAGAATAGGAACAGCATAGGAGTTGATAGCTCTGAAAAGGTTTTACTAGTTAAATAACTCTTGATGATAATTATAAGTCTTTTGTAATATGAACTTCTAATATTTTCTTTATATACAGTATTCCATTTTAACAACATACTATTTTTTGGGTGAAGCTATGTAGAGAATTGAAATGTAATAATCTACCAGATGATGTTTGTTTTCTTAGCCAAATCAGTCATCACACGCTGTTATTGTAGGCTGAAGATAAAATAGAATAAGTTCTTGAAGCTTTCAGTAAATATCATGACTTGTTGGATTTTACCAAAGAGGATGAAATAGATTCAAAATTGACCAGTTCAGATCTGGTAATTGTGAGACAAGAAAACAGACTGATTACTGATTTGGCTCATGAAACAACATCATCTGGTAGATTATTACATTTTAATTTTCTACATAACTTCACCCAAAAATATCGATAGCAGAGTCATGCGTATATAGAATTTTTAAGCTGAGTGATCCCTCATTCAGACATGAAAATTACAAATGGTTCATAGATAAGTTAAGAAAATGTGGATATCCCCCAAATCACCTGCAAAAAAAAGGATAAGGACTAGAGATGAAATGGATAGTAGTTCGCCCGGATACCCGAAACCGGATATTCGGCCAACCATGTGGCCGAATAGCTGAATATCAGTTTCTAGTGGTGGCGAAGGGAAAAGAGCAGGTATGTATTGTATCTAATAATAATAAATTATTTAAATTAAATACATTATTTAGAGTTTTTTATAGTAGTCTTTTTAACCGACTTAAAAAAAGGAATATAACTATATATATATATATATATATATATATATATATATATATATATATATATATATATATATATATATATATATATATATATATATATATATATATATATATATATATATATATATATATATATATATATATATATGGCTGGTTCTCAAAATAATCAAAATTGATGTCCTTAATGATTTTTACAAACCAGGATCGTCAATTACAAAAAGTTTTATTTTAAATAAAACTACCGTACTAGATTGACAAATTATTTATGAAACAAATTTATTTTTCATATGATAACCGAAAAAGATATATTCAAGAAAGTACCCTGAAAATCATTCCTCACTATGTCCCAGCTGCTAAATTTGAAGAGAATCATTAACTTAAATCGTAAAATTTCTTACTTATTATTTGTTATCTTATTTTTACTCATATAGGATAGTATGAACTGTACCTATATATGAGTTTATGGTTTAAAAATGTGATTGGAAATATTTGGAAATATAATTCAAAGTTTGTCCGTGAAAATCGATCATTCCCTCACCGTTTTGAAACAGTGTGATTAGAGTAAAATTTTAAGGCCTATCAAGCTCCACTGCAATTTTTTTTTGTAGTTGGCAACATTAGCCTTAACAACATTCACTATAGCGGATGGTCGAAGAAAAGATTTTTTGTTAAAACGACTTTTACAACAAGTTTTTTAAATGTTAATTTTTTTAATGTCATTCCCTCATGTAATGTAATCAAAAGGTAAGCACTTTTTATTTAATAATCATAGCATATTTGTACATATTTCCGGTAGTAATAAAGTAAAATTGACAGTTCATAAGAAAGTAAGGTTATGTTCATAAGCCTGTGGCAATTTTGTTGTATTTCGTCATTCCCTCATCATCATTCCCTCATAAAATTTGTTGATGAGGGAATGATTCCTGTGAGGGAATGATGTATTTTCTAATAAGTATAAGATATTTATGTTTGTTTGATTGGTTTTAGTACGCTGAAAGTCTATCATGTCGAGAAGTGGAAAATTAACTGCTGCAGAAGCAAAACTGAAGAAAAAGGATTATGATAGGAAGCGGCGAGAAAAATTAAAAAACAGTCCTAAAAGTTTGGTAAAACTCAGAGAAAAAGAAAGACTCAAGTATTTAAAGAAGAAAAAAAAGTCAAGTCTGTCAGTGCTATGAATTCATGAGAAAAGAAGCAAAAGCGGAAACAATGGCGGTTAAACAGTTCAAAATACCGGGAGAGGAATCCTAATGTGCGTAAAAATCTAGCAAGACTAATGAATGAGACACCACCTGCCAGCCCAGTTTCATTGGTAGAATCTGGTTCGCGAGTAAATGCTGTAAAAAACGATACTGCGGCTTTACGACGAAGACAACAGCTAAGAAATCGACGAGCAATATTGTATAGAAGAATAGCAAAGCTAGAACAAAAATTAAAAGAAGAGTCTAAGAAGAGTGAAAAATATAAAAAGAAGTACACGCGGTTAATTGATAAAATAAAATTTTCTTCACCTGAGAAAAAGGTCAAAACACTGATAAAGAATACGAAGTTACCCGATCCAATCAAAAAGAAACTGATATTTTCGGAAATTATCACTAAACAATTAGCACAATCTTATGCTAAGCTAAAGACTCAGAAAGATAAACAAGCATACTATAAAAATTTCAATTTAGATCCATTAAAAAACACAAACTAATGCATTATTCTAAAACTTTTTCAAGAATCAAGATTACAAAACAAGTAAAAACAGAAAACTCAAATCAAAAATTTTAAAAGTGAAACAAGACATTATTGATTTTTTGGAGAAAGATGAAAACTCTCGAATGTGTCCAGGAAAGAGAGATTTCGTTAGATCAGGAAAATTAGTTAAGCAAAAGCGTCTGTTAACTGATAATATGCGTAATCTACATAAAAAATTTTTAAATTCTATTACCTATAAGATAAGTTTATCAACATTTTGCAAGTACAGGCCTTTTTGGGTAACTTGGGCAAACCTTAAAGAACGAGACACGTGTAAATGCGTCGTTCACGCAAACATTGAATTAATTATTTCAAAATTACATGAAAATAAGGTCTTCATACATAATAATATTCCAACTTTGTTATCAGATATAACATGTGATATTTACTGTACTAAATGTTTATTTAGAGAGTGTATAAATTGTAATGACAAGGCTTTAGACTACAACCTTCCCGAAGCTACTAAAATTATTACTTACCGACAATGGATGTACGAAAATACAACATATGAAAAAAATGGTGAGACCAAGACAGTACGCAAACCTTTGAAGAAAGAAATAACTGTTACTGTGAAAGAACTAGTTTTAGTATTAGAAGAGACATTAAAATCATTTTTGCTACACGCAGGAAACATTGCACACCAGTATCAAGTGATGACACAATTAAAAAGGATTTGTCAACAAATGAAGTGCTTATCCACATTGATTTTAGTGAAAATTATTGTTGCAAATACAGGAAGAAATTCAAGCAGTTCATTTTGGTGGTGGTCGACAGCAAGTTACGCTCCATACTGGCGTGCTATATTTGAAAAACCCTGATAATACTGTTAAAGCGCAATCTTTCTGTATACTCTCTGATAATAGTCGACATGACTCAGTTGCAGTATGGGCTCATCTCAAGCCTATATTCGATTGGCTTAAAATCAAAGACCGAACATGCAGACTGTACACGTTCTGAGTGACAGCCCAGTTAACCAGTATAAAAACAAATTCATTTTCCACATTGTTTCTCATTATTTGAAATATTTTTTACCAGGTATAAATAATTTTACTTGGAACTATTCTGAACCTGGCCATGGCAAAGGAGCACCAGATGGTGTTGGTGGCACCTTAAAGAGGTCTGCTGACCAAGCCGTGGCTGAAGGTAAAGATGTGACAGATTTAAATGTGTTGAAAGATGTTCTGAGTTTAAAATGTCCCTCAATAATGCTTATTGAAGTAAGAACAGCGGAAATTAATAATACAGATAAGTTAATAAACAAATCTAGCTCTATTTCAACTTTTCCTGGCACTCAAAAAATAAGACAATTAGTATTCTCGAATGATGAGCTTGAATTTAGAACTCTATCTTGTTTTGACTGCGTTGGAAAATGCGAACATTTTCACCTTGGTTACTACAAGACTTCTCATACATCGGATAAGGATAAGGGTAAGAACACACCTGTAGTATCAACGCGACGTAGAAGAAAAGATGTTAAATTAGAAAACGATGTGAATATTCCGAAAATGATTTCTCCTGAAAAAGGTACCTACGAATATAAAGTTGTTGATCACGTTCTTATAATATGGAACAACGAGATCTATCCTGGTAAAATTCTTTCATTATCTGATGATGGGGCTTTAGTACGGTGTATGAAGAAAGGATCAAAATGCTGGAAATGGCCGACAGTTGAAGATGAAGAACTGTATGCTTGGTCTGACGTTCTTCGAGCAATTCAACCGCCTAAGTGACTCAGTAGAGGTAGTTATTTTGTTGAAGAAATCGATGAGAAACAATAAGACTTTAAGAAGGTAAAAATAACTAAAGTCAACTGCAATTAAATTGCATAGAGACTAATAAATAATATTAGATTAAAAAATTGCAATTTATGCACTTTTCTGATCATTACTCTATTATATTTTACTTTATGGATTTAATTATTATAGTTTTGCTATAAAATTGTTCAATTATTATAGTTTTATAATAAAAAAATAATTGGTGCGTTATCGAATTTTTATTCATTGTAAAATCATATTTAAAATCATTCCTCGCGAATCTGTCATTCCCTCATTTTCGAAAATTTTTTTTATCTCTATATTTAATTCAAATTCAAAAAGTTGGGGACCACTATAATATTTTTATCAAATAAGACATAAACTAAGAATTAAGCAAAAATAAATTCGATAATGAGTTAAAAATAAATTAACTAGATAATGCTCAATTCGACTTTTTTAAGAATCAGCCATATATATATATATATATATATATATATATATATATATATATATATATATATATATATATATATATATATATATATATATATATATATATATATATATATATATATATATATATATATATATATATATATATATATATGTTCGTCGATTTCTCCGTCAATTGTGGACCGATTTTCAGAATTATTTTTTATTCGAAAGAGTGCACCACCGAGGTTGCCTCATGAGCAACAGGTCAGGACCTGATGGTGACATCTCGAGAAATCGAGGGAAACCCTCCACGACTAACAGCAACTACCTCGTGTTTAGGCTTCATTGATTTGTATTGATGACAACTAAGCACCTATAGGTGTGACTACCTTAACCCTAATGGGTTCAGACACGGGAAACCAAGGGGATCCTTCACAAAACGTAGTGGCGAGTAGTTCGTTTGCTAACTTTTTCGTCAAGTACTTTAAAGCCCTAATATTCAATGAAGGTGATGATGGAGCCGGAAGACTGGCGAGGGAACTCCTCAACGGCTTACAGCAATTATCTGGTGTTTGGGTTTGATTAATTTGTATTGACGATACTTTCACCCTTAGTTGGTTTGTGACTGTCATTAAGGGTCTCCAAATATCAACAAGTAGCAACTACTAATTGACACCGACTCCATATTGACTTATTTTTTAATTTTTAGTTTTCCCTTGAAGTCGGTGATATTTTATGGTATACCTATTTATTTCACCTTTATTCATTTATACCTAATTATTTACATTTTTTTTCTAGGTACTTCCAAAATGAAGAATCATTTAAAATCAAAACATCCAGATGAATTTTGTGCAGTGAATAAAGATAAGGCCGCTGTCGAGCCTACTACAAATACTACAATTTCTTTAGCCATTGCGGGGACAAGTTCGTCTTCAATATCAAAGAACAACTGACTATGACCGAATCCTAAATTGCTCTGCGATATAAATGATACTTACTAAAGTATCATTATTTAGTAGCCGAAATGATTGCACTCGACAACTAGCCATTCTCCATAGTGGAAAGAACCGGATTCGCCAGACTCCTAGCATAAGCTTTACCCCGCTATAAATTGCCAAGCCGGACTTATATTACCCAAAAAATCGTTCCTGATATATATGACAGAATTTATGAGAAAATCAAACGTAACATTTCGAGTCTCTATTTTAGTGACATCTGACATATTGACTTCCTCACACAATATTGCTAGCTTTCTGAGCTGGAGTAAATATAGCAATGGAACTAAACTTTGTCGGAGACCGCTGGTACATTGAGCATACTAAAATACATTTATTAATGCATTATAGTGGTGCTAATTTGGTGAAGGGTGTTCGTTTGGCTAAGTACGATTCTGCTAGATGTCTTATACATTCGCTTCAAGAGCTTCAAACGAGTCGCTCAAAGTCCAGACTAAAGTGACAGCAAAGATTGCTGCTGGAAGGCAACTTGTGACGCACTTCAATCACTCCGGTTTAGCTCAAGAAAAACTGCTGACGATTCAAAGAAAGCTAAGTTTACCTAAGAATCAGTTGGTGCAAGATATCAGCACTAGGTGGAATTCCACTTCTTATATGATTGAACGTTTGTTACAACAAAAAGCAGGCCATATCATTGTATGTTGCTGATCACGATACACTCATATGACAGCTCAACAGTGGAGTTTAATGGAGCAGTGTATCAGTTTATTAAAGCCCTTCTGGACTATCCGGCGTGTCGGAAGTTATACCACACGTTTAAAAAAATATTTAGATAAAGCTGAAACTCAGCAAGGAACTCCTGAATTAGAAACTCATTTTAACTCCATAAGTCAAGCCTCAAACTACTTGATTGCAACTTATCTTGACCCGAGATTCAAAACAAACTACTTGAGGGTGATTCATGCTGCAAGAGCACGCCAAGAGATCTTATTGGAATATTTGAAAATGTCTTGTGAAGAGTCCATAACTAGCAGTTCATCTTCAACACCGACTAAAAAGAGTAGAGGAGAGGAGACAGAGTGAGCTGTATCTCGAAAAGCTCATGACACGTTTTGGGACTATTTTGATGAGGTAGCAAATGAAAACAATACTGAGCAGGTTCAACATAAAGAAAGAAACGCGATAACCTGTGAGCAGGAAATCTAACCTAACCCAAATTTAACAAAGTTTGCCAAGATCTATCTTTCAGCACCTTGCAGCAGTGTGTACAGCAAAAGACTTTTTTCTAAAGCTGGCCTTATTTATTAAGAGAAGCAAAACTGCTTGCTACCTCTCAATGCAGAGAAATTAGTATTTAGTCACCATAATTTACCCTTAGTACAGTATGAGTACTAATTAACTCTTTTCTTTCTATTACATTCATTTTGCTGTTGTGTGATTAAAATTTTAAACTAAAACTAATTATGTTTCTCAAGTGATCCTAAAGCTAACTAAATGAAGCAAATAATTATTTAAAGAATTTTTCTTTTATTCAGATTTTTTTTTAAGTCGTCCAGATGCCTATCCGGCCAAATAGTAATTATACGGTATTCTACTGGATAGTGTAAAGGCCACCGAATAGTCCCGATACCGGATAATTATCGGATATCCATTTCATCTCTAATAAGATCACAAGAGTGGTGAAATATTGTACTTAAACTGGTCAGAGTTTATTCAATAGGGTGAAAGAGAGACTATCAGATAACTTGACTCCAAATTAAGTGTACAAGATTGAATGTAAGAATTGTTCAGCTCGTTATGTAGGGCAGACGAAACAGTTACTTCTGAATATAATGAGATTGTGACTTGGCGAGGAAAAACAAAAGCAAAAAATCAATAGCCACTGGTTTACACCCTTTAGAGTATAACCATAAATTTTATTACGAAATTCCAAAAGTTTTGCCATAAGAGTCTAACCTCAGTATGAGACTTTTTAGAGAAATGATTTCTATTAACAAATACAGAATTGCGTAAACTCGAAGGTTGACACCAGGGTTTTTTCTGCCATCTACAGCATCATTGATAAAATGAATATCGGATTTCCTCCCGATCGAAGATAAGTGAACACCGAATTGAAAAGACTCTGTTATCTGTTCCATGTTTTTTGTGTGTTGTTTATGTCAATTTTTCAACCTACTGATGCGCGTGAGATTTTTTTCGTTAACAAATGCATTCTTCTATACTCCAACTCCAAAGTTGCCTTCAGAATTATAACAACTAATCTGTAGCTCAAAGATTCAAATAGTTTTCTCTAGTGACTTCTGGGATAAAATCATCCCATGTTTTTAAGATGTGTGAGAAAAAAATTTTAATTTTGACTGTTAATTAGAAGTCGTTGGCTTTTGATCTATTTTTGTTCTTTGTACTTTAACTATTTTTTCTATACCTTGTAGCTTTGAGAAAGACAATAAAGTTTGGCAAAACGTTGACTTATTATTAACGGAATAGTTTGTTTGCTTCCTTTGACCATCCTCAAAAACCCCTAAAGGGCGTAAGAGAGTTTTGAAGGAGAGTGTCGATGATGTTCCAGAAACCATGGAGACACTTTTGCATTAATTAGTAAACAAAAGATAAATATAATTCTTTCTAGTGAAGGTTAACGACAATACTAATTGACAAAGTAACCGTTTATTATGAACTAGCCATGAGGAGAAATTCAAATTGAGTTGAAAATTAAACATGCAATTTTGACCAGTTTGCTGCATTACAGGTCCACGGACAATAATCCCCAACATGAAAAGTGCCAAGTGCTGAAGGGCCAAGTGATGAAAACTCTTGCTGCGCTAGGCTACGAGCTACGGCATCTGGAATACTTAATTCTTTCCAGTATAATTATAGTTCACTGTCAGCTGACGTTTTGGAAGACAGTAAGCTTGTGTACAAAGATTTGAGTACCAATGTTCTTTTAGATTCAACCAATAAATTATAATCAAATCGTTCAGAAAACAGTACCAAAAATTCTTAATGCGGGAGCTAAAGTAGTCGAAAAGAGAAATGAATTGTTCTCCATTATACTTATATTGAGCCTTGAAAGGTTAAAATAGAATTTACTTTTTGAAGTACATCCTATCGAGATCATGCATAAATTTGACTTCGATTGAGATTCTTTAAGTCAGGGTTACAACATTTTCACTTCAAAAATCTTATATTGTCTATAGTTTTACGAAATGAATTCTTATATAATGAAACTAATATTTTACCTTTCAGTCCACGAGGTCCAACTTCCCCTGCAAGTCCTCTTGAACCAACTTCACCTTTTTCTCCTTTTTGCCCCATCATCCCTGGAGCACCAAGTAAACCAATAGGACCTTCTTCACCTCTAGAGCCTTTATCACCTTTTAGGCCAGTTCCTGGTTCGCCTTTCATACCTGGTGGACCCCGATCTCCTCTTGAACCGACAGCCCCTGTTTGTCCTTCTGCACCATCACGTCCAGGCAAACCAGGAATACCAGGTAACCCTTGCATTCCTTTCACTCCAGGTATTCCATTTTCACCACGAGGACCAACCAATCCAGGAAGTCCTTCCTTTCCTGGAAGCCCTATGAATCCTGGTTCACCTCGTAACCCAACTAAACCACGATCGCCTTTTGGCCCTACTAAACCTGGCCAACCCTGTACTCCAGGTGGGCCTTGAGGTCCTGGAGGTCCACGGGGACCTGAAATCCCATATAAAGCAGGAGTGTCGATTTATATACTTGAATATCGTACCAGTCTCTGCCCAGACTCTTTGTCATTTTTCTTGATGTTATTTTTTATAGACTTAAGTCACTTTTGACTACTATTTTTCCAACTATTTCGGTCAAATTTTGAAATAACAAATTATATGATGATATGAAACTTACCAACTTGAGTAACCGAAGATTTTGGACATGATTCAATTTGTTTGCAGATATCTTTCGGAATCGTAGAGTCCTCTCTATTGGAAGTAATCAGTAATCCAGGTGGCCAATCACCGAAAATGGCAAAATCTTCTTGTGATCCCTTGAAAAAAAAATTATATACATTTAAGTGGTTTCCTTGCTCAAAAACACTTTTTTATATATTATCATCTGGTTTAATGCTTGTCTCAACAGATTTTTTGAAAATACCTTGAAAGAATCAAAGCAACAACAAATTTCCGAGAACCATACACACGATGTTATTGACCTAGAATCCCTCTAAAATAAGAACTAACCTCGAAATCTCTTACATTGTGTTCAACTCTTTTATTGAAGATTGATCAGGAAAATGACTTGTTTTTCTTTGGTTCCTGCAAAGCTTCGCGGCCGAAAATACGCAACTATTTTCAATTCAGACTTCAATATCTATCGGTTTCTACTCTTTTCATGGATACTTCAACTACCCCATACAAAATAGAACAGGAAACAAATTAAAGCTGCGTTTTTTGGTTATATTTCTTCAAACTCATTTATTGAAACGAAGCGTACTCCTAAGGAATCTTGCTTTGCCATGAAAATTTTATCACCGGCTTTTTACAAGTCACTTCATTGCTCTTTTGCAATTAGAAAGAAATGTTCTGAACACCAAAAAAAAACCTGAGAGATATTTCGATTATTGTAAGGATTATGCTGATGACAAATTTATCACTTCAGTTATCAATCGCAGCCCAACTTCCCATGTAGATGAAAATGAAAATAATAATTCATTCCTGAATGTAGTCATTGATACAGAATTTTCATGAAAAAAAAGCACAGGATTAAAAACCAGATTCAAAACTCCACATTTTCAAAATGCTCTCTTCCTTTCGGATACAGATCTTTGCAGATAAAAAGATTGGTCTACACCTTTCTTATTATGTCAGGTAGGTATTGAGACAACCCGGAACCAGGGTCTATGTTTTCTTGTTAATTTGCTGAAACTATCCATATATTTCTTGATTTTTATCTAATTGAATTTTATTATCAATTGTGATAACTGTTTTTTGTAGATCTACCTGCATAACATTTTATATGGTTCATCTGAACTCAAAATTACAGTGAAAAAATATTTTATTTCAAATTCTCTATAAAGTAAGATATTACGTATTTTTGAAGCAGCTTAAAATCACCCAAAAGCGTGAATATCGAGACGAAGGAATTCATCTTAACTCAGATAAGAAATCCAGCAAAAACGATATTCGCCTTTGAAACCGAAGGCTATTGAAGCACCCTTTCGTATCCACGATTTCAAACAACATCTGGTATTTTATCAGACAGCAATTACCACGTCGCGACGAAGGAACGCATTTCTAAAAGACTCTGTAACAGGTACTTGAGTACCAAGGGCAGAGGGAAGTGAGGGTATAAGGACGAAAAGATAAGGGCCGCGATCGCGACGTAGGGGGATTATTATTATTGAGTTATTTTTCTTCAGATGTGCAGTTACTCTTATGATTCAGTTATTCAGTTATTCAGTTTTCGAAGTTCAATGAATATCCTCAGACGTGTGAATCGGAATTTAATTTAAAGTTAATTAATCGTGCGTAACATAAGTCCAGAAGAATGGAAGACGCATTGTTCCTCCGCGAGAAGCCCGACAGGGGAAGAAGAAGCACGTTCCCACTGTGTCACACGAGTGATTATTTTCTGAATTTCCTTCAATATTTCTGTTCACTATTTATTTTTCACGAATTCTTTGAAGTATATGCTACGTAATTCCTAAACGCACTGAGGACGAGTTGAAATAATCACTGTCTTCGCAAATGATCTATTTGAACTGCACTGACATTTTTAATATTTATTTCGAAGAGTTATTTTCATACACTAATTTAAAACCATTGCTTACATAACTTGGTAAAATTTGAAGTGTACTGAATTATTTTGCATTAATATTCATAGTTGTTCTCCTAACTTGACAAATTCTGTGAAGAATTTAATATTGATTTCAGCCTTTGTTTACCTAACTTTCAACATTATTGAAACGCAATTAAACTATTGTATACTGATTCCAATAACTTGGTAACTATTTGAATTTGAAATGTTATGAAGATTAATATTGATTTTAAGCTTAACTAAACCATTTTGCCAATCCTAATCTGTTGTTCATAATTCGATGAAAGATTCATTTGAATGTGAGAACATTTAATATTGTTTCTTATCTTTGCTTCTATAAATTAATATATATATATATATATATATATATATATATATATATATATATATATATATATATATATATATATATATATATATATATATATATATATATATATATATATATATATATATATATATATATATATATATATATATATATATATATATATATTATTTTGAAAAGCGAGGATTTACAAAATTTGAATAATTGTATTTACATAAATGCTTATATCTATAATTTTGGTGTGTGCCAGAAAAAAACACAAGTGTGAGCTCAGGAAATGTAACAGGGGAACCATACTATCTTATATATGATTCAAACGAGTGAAAAAACCTGAGGAAAAAAACTCGTTTCCCTGTCGCTATTGCACTAGCACTAGCTTGTCTATTTATATTGTGTTAGTGTCGTGTGTACATAAAGAGTACCAAAGATTTTTCTGCTCAGCCGCTTCATTCTCTCTTGCATTCCATGATTTCCAAACGAAGACAAGGGTGAAAGGAAGGGGGTTTGGGTCAGGAATCTGTAACAATCGAAAAAGAAAACCAGCAGAAAAATATTTCAACAATCATACCTGTTATATATCTAAACAAATATAAGAAAAGATTTCACATAGCAAGCAAGGTCATGAAAAGGACTAAGGAGATAATAAAAAAATTGATAACCTGCGATATTTCCTCAAATTCCATCTCTGTTTTACAGAGACAGCCTCGATGGCCAGGTTCAGTCTTCCAAGTGATACCGATTATGATCTATAGATGGACTCAATAATCTGGGTTTACATCGCCCATATATTATTTCTTCGTGGAACTTGTTCAATTTAAAGAAAAATTTGCAAAAAAAATTTGACAGTCAGTGACACAATATAATTAATATTGCGCAAAATAAACAAAACAAAAATTTAATACTGCCCGTTGGCGCTCAGTTGTGCGTTTGGCTTTACGGGCTTACCTCTAGTTCCATATATAACATTTTAATACCATACGAATTACTGAATTCGATTGAAAATACGCAAGAGAATTAACGCTTGCAAGTTGTCAGCTGTTGACGTGTTCCTTAAAATTTTAAAAGCAAATCTTCCAGAGTCTTGAGTATCAGGGCAACGACTTATTCAGAAAACATGATATTATATTACCAAACCTTAGATAGGGTCAGTTACCACTCATACGATGAGCGAGGGCCGGTAAGGCCTGTCTAATAATCTCATATAAGATAAGAATATGGATGAGGGCCGATTAAGCCTGTTTATAATAATCAAATATTCCACCTTCCGCTCTTAATATGGGCGAGGACCAATTAGGTCTGTTTATAATAATGTAATATACCAACTTCCACTCAAAATATGGGTGATGGCAAATTGGGCATGTATCTTATTGATCTGATATTTCATTAAAATCATTCAAAGACGCCAAAAAATGCAAGGATAGAATGTAATACAAATACTGCAAAGATCAAATGGACATTGCTACCGAATCTGTTTTTGATTTTGTAATTTCCTCACCTATGGTTTAAGTGACGAAGAATTGGTCGTATCACATCGAACCTCACATAAAAGAACTTGTTGAGTAGGTTACTACAAATACACAATACAACAAAGAAAAGGGTCCTATTTTATAAAAAGAAATTCAAGGCAAATTCAGGTACTAGACGATCACATGGCTTTTCATTTGACCGATTTCAATCGGTCTCAAGTGTGATTATTATGGCGAAGAAAATGGTATTACAAGTTATATTAAAGAGATGCATTTTGCATCGACTTTCATAGACTTGGGTTGGGAATGTTTCAGTATCAAACAACATTCATGAACGTAGACATTGAAACAGAACTTTCCTTAAAAAAATAGATGTTAGAAAAAAACCAGATTCAAAACAACATAATTTCCAAAACGCTCTCTTTCTTTCGTACACAGATCTTTCTCCGAATAGCCAGATTTTTCAACAACTTTTTTCATAACGCCATGAAGGTATCGAACAACATCCATGAACATAGACATCGAAACAGAACTTTCATGATAATAAACACAAGATAGAAGAAACCAGATTCAAATCTACACATTTTCAAAATGCTTTCATCCTTTCGTACACAGATCTTTGCAAATAGTTAGATTGGTCAACACCTCTTCCTATAACGTCAGGTAGGTATTGAACAACATCCATGAACATAGACATTGGAACAGAATTTTCATAAGAAAATACATGATAAAAAAACCAGACTCAAAAAAACATATTTTCCAAAATGCGCTCTTCCTTTCGTACACAGATCTTTATCCAAATAGTCATATTGGTCAACAGCTTTTCTCATAACGTCATGAAGGTATCGAACAACATCCATGAATATAGACATTGAAACAGAACTTTCATGAAAGAAAATACAAGATAGGAAAAACCATATTCAAATCTACAAATTTTCAAAATGCTCTCTTACTTTTGTACACAGTTCTTTGCAGATAGTTAGATTGGTCAACAGCTTTCTTATAACGTCAGGTAGGTATCGAGCAACATCCATGAACGTAGGCATTGAAACAGAACTTTCATAAAAAACACCAAATAGAAGAAAACCAGATTAAAAAAATATATTTTCCCAAATGCCCTCTTTCTTTCGTACACAGATCTTTCTCCAAATAGTCAGATTGGTCAACAGCTTTTTTCATAACGCCATGAAGTTATCGAACAACATCCATGAACATAGACATTGAAACAGAACTTTTATGAAAAAAAAAGCAAGATAGAAGAATCAGATTCAAATCTACACATTTTCAAAATGCTCTCTTCCTTTTCTTATAACGTCAGGTAGCCATCGAACAACATTCATGAACATAGACATTGGAACAGAATTTTCATGAGAAGATACATGATAGAAGAACCAGATTCAAAAAAACATATTTTCCAAAATGCGCTCTTCCTTTCGTACACAGATCTCTCTCCAAATAGTCACATTGGTCAACAGCTTTTTTTCATAACGTCGTAAAGGTATCGAATAACATCCATGAATATAGACATTGAAACAGAACTTTCATGAAAAAAACACAAGATAAGAAAAACCAGATTCAAATCTACACATTTTCAAAATGCTCTCTTCCTTTCGTACACAGATCTTTGCAGATAGTTAAATTGGTCAACATCCTTTTTACAACGTCAGGTAGGTATCGAACAACATCCATGAACATAGACATTGAAACAGAACTTTCATAAGAAAAATACATGATGGGAAAAAACCAAATTCAAAACAACATATTTTCCAAATTGAGCTCTTCCCTACGTACACAGATCTTTCTCCAAATAGTCAGATTGGTCAACAGCTTTTCTGATAACGTCATGAAGGTATCAAACATCATCCATGAACGTAGGCATCGAAATAAAACTTTCATGAGTAAAAAACCGAAGATAGAAAAAAAACAGATTCAAATCTACACATTTTCAAAATGCTCTCTATTCCTTTCGTACACAGATCTTTGCAGATAGTTAGATTGGTCAACATCTTTCTTACAACGTCAGGTAGGTATGGAACAACATCCATGAACATAGACATTGAAACAGAACTTTCATTAGAAAAATACATGACAGGAAAAAACAAAATTCAAAACAACATATTTTTCAAAATGAGCTCTTCCTTACGTACACAGATCTTTCTCCAAATAGTCAGATTGGTCAACAGCTTTTCTTATAACGTCAGGTAGGTATCGAACAACATCCATGAACGTAGACATTGGAACAGAACTTTCATAAGAAAATACATGATAGAAAAACCCGATTCGAAAAATCATATTTTCTAAAATACGCTCTTCCTTTCGTACACAGTTCTTTCTTCAAATAGTCAGAGTGGTCAACAGCTTTTCTCATAACGTCATGAAGATATCGAACAACATCCATGAACATAGACATTGAAACAGAGCTTTCATGAAAAAAACACAAGAATGATAAAACCAGATTCAAATCTACACATTTTCAAAATGCTCTCTTCCTATCTTACACAGATCTTTGCAGATAGTTTGATTAGTCAATATCTTTCTCATAACGTCAGGTAGGTATCGAACAACATCCATGAACGTAGACATTGAAACAGAACTTTCATAAAAAAAACACTAGATAGAAGAAAACAAGATTCAAAACAACATATTTTTCAGAATTCTCTCTTCTGTTCGTTAACAGATCTTTCTTCGAATAGTCAGATTGGTCAACAGCTTTTTTCATAACGTCATTAAGGTATCGAACAACATCCATGAACATAGACATTGAAACAGAATTTTCATGAAAAAAACCACAAGATAGAAAAAAAAAAAATTCAAATCTACACATTTTAAATGATCTCTTCCTTTCGTACACAGCTCTTTGTAAATAGTAAGATTGGTCAACAGCAACGTCAGATAGGTATCGAACAATATCCATGAACGTAGCTATTGAAACAGAACTTTCATAAAAAAATTCAGGATAGAAAAAAACCACATTCAAACAACATATTTTCCAAAATGCGCTCTTCCTTTCGTGCACAGGTCTTTCTCCAAATAGTCAGATTGGTCAACAGCTTCTATCATGGCGTCATGAAAGTATCGAACAACATCCATGAACAATCCATTCAAAAACATTGAAATGGAACTTTCATGAAAAAAAACACAAGATAGAAAAAACCAGATTCAAATCTACACATTTTCAATATGCTCTCTTCCTTTCGTACTCAGATGTTCTTCAAATGGTCAGATTGGACAACAGCGTTTCTCATAACAACAGGAAGGTACCGAAAAACATCCTTGAGTGTAGACATTGAAACAGAATTTTCATGAAAAAAACACAAAATAGAAGAAAACCAGATTCAAATCAACATATTTTTCAAAATGCTCTCTTCCTTTCGTTAACAGATCCTTCTCCAAATAGTCATATTGGTCAACAATTGTTTTTTATAACGTAAGAAACAACAATTTTCTGAATCAAAGCTAATAAGTGGAACTTCGAATTACTATCGACAGACCTGTAGAACACAGAATCAATTCTCGACTATCATCTCGAAAAAAGTAGTCTGTGAATCTGAATTTATCCAGAATATCAATAAATATGGCCCGCTGAACAATCGTGGAATGGTGCTGATATATGGTTTTTGTAATTCTAAACCTTAGACAGCACTGGCTTAGAGCACAAAACTTTCGCAGGCGTGAATCGCTACTTGAGAGAAGCAGAAATATTTTCATCGGCTTTGAGAAGAAAAAAACCGGTCCAGGTGAAGAGTAGATATCGATAAATCGTAGTAAAGATTCCGAACATAAGTTCGCGAAGAGTGGCTAAATTATTGACTTAAGGTCAGAGGAACAGTAACAATTCAGAAGAGTTCAAACAGACCTTCATGAGATGCCTTGCTTCTGTTATCAACATTCATATTTGCAATGCCTGCCTAAGTATTTCTCGGCAGTGTAATTTATGCATTGAAAACAATGGTAACACTTTTGAATATTTGCGATAAAGAAGTTTTCCCCATTTGTATCGTTAGAATTCTGTTGATGATTTTCGTATGTGTTTTTGAGTTTCGTTTGTGAAAACTTCAATGTCTTGTTTTTCATAATAATATATTTTTTATTCGCATAACTATCTAACCATTCTAATATAATATTACCAAAGTAACATGCATGGACTCATATTTTACGTAGATTCCTCGGGTTGGCAATTTTCCAATTTCAAAAATAATTAATGTTCGTCTGTAATTCGATTTATGAAGAGTAGAAGTGATTATCGAACTCTAAGACCACAGTTAATTACTTGGTCTCAATCGAATCAAACCAAAGGAATATCCATGATCTTGAAAAGGATCTTCAAAATCTGTGGTTTTCAGTGATAGAACAATATAAATCATTTATGGGCATGCACCTAATGAATGGAATTGTGGAAATTTCAGGTTTTTCTTTGAAAAAAGGTATTGAATGCAATGATTGTCTACAAGTGTTTTATATTTTTGAAAAGGAAAAAAATTACTTCATCCAATGGAGGTAAAATTTTCTATGGTTTGTATTTAAAAACAAGCATGTTCGCATTAAAACTCGAAAACCACTGAGCTGAAAAAATGTTTTCACACTGCACTGTATTCTACTTAAAAAATGTCGAACTTATTTTTATGTTACTCTGATGATGATCTAGATATCCGCGATGGACGATTTTCCCAAAATTCCATAACGTATAGAGATATCTGAAAAATTTCAGCACCACTAAACAAGTTCCTAAAATAAATCTCTATCTGCAATATTTCACATAGCTGCCGAACCAATAGATAGAAATTTGTTCACCCTGTACAGCCTTTCGTGAGTTACCCTGTATAAACTTTATTATTAACAATTCTTTACAACACAACATTAAATAACAATAGACCAGATGTTTCAATTACGAATAATCAAAACCAAATAACATACATAATTCATATAAATAAATAAAGTATATACAGGGTGTCTTCGCTAAAGTGCCCATAAGTAGGGAGATAAATTTTAAATTTTGGGATATCAGTGAAACCACAATTTGCTATTGTTTTCAGAGCGATTCCACCAGACGTCGACTATAACTTTGCTATTTCGAATGGCAAGGTGTACTTTTCAATTTATTTTTTATTAAATATTATTTTCAATCATCTTTTGTTAAGATTTGTCTTATTAAAAATTAACCGCCATTGAGCTACAATACTTTCTTCAAAATGTTTGAATTTGGGAGGCTTTCACTTGGTAAAATTCCATTATCAATGATAAAAACAAGTACTGTGTATTCTAGAATATCGTGTATTCTAGAATATCGAAACATAAACGCAGTTTTTCAAATAAAAATCAGATTCAAATTACGCGAATCATCTCTTAGAAAATAATCACTCTTTTGGTCCACAGTTTGAAATTTTGCCTACAGATAATTACTATTGGAAGGTAGATCTTTGGGAACTTTATAAATCAATAAATACAAACACTCAGGTAGGCTCATCAATGAACAAGTCGATTTAAGCCCTTCCCCTCTATTGAATATCTTCAGGGAGCAATCTATTCTGGAATTTTATTGGACATACCTGTCATAAATAAACACTTAAGAAGAAGCAACCCAATAAGCTTTTAATTACTCAAGAACATTTATATTTATATTCTCATTCTTATTTTCTGTACATTCATTCGTCTGAAGAAGCTACAGTGTAGTGAAACGCGTTACGAATCGCAATTATTAAGTGAAATTCCTTAAAACACTGTATTTGTTTTTTATTATTCTTCAAAGTGAATGGGTCGTCTAACCTCACCCTGCATATTTCAGCAAATGGTGGACACATCTGACGAATTAAAGAGAAAAAACATCCCTTTTCTACAAATTGGAGCTAAATTCCTTCAAAACAGTTTCCATCAGAAGCATTAAAAGATCTGAACTTCACCGTCATGTATCCAATACGGAGGACATAAGTTCATAGCCATTTTTTCCCATGTTTCTGATGAGGAATTCTCTATAGAAATTAATGAGTGCATACCTGAAACACCCTGTTAACAAGCCTACCAGAACTATTAATTCCCTAAGGTTGACCACAGCATCATCAGCCATTTTGGTTATTGGCATACCTCTCGAGGTTCATTATATTTCAATCAGATTCAAGAAAATTTTATCAGAACTTATGGCGAATAAATGTAAGAAATTGTTCACCCCTAGGGTGTATGGGGCGAAATTGAGAAAAGTTCACAAAAATTCATCAAACATCAAAGAAATAGAATTTATCGATTTGAAAATCATAGTTTCACTTCCAATTCGTGGACAAATACCTCAGCAGGATTGGTCCAAGGGCGTACCCAGAAGTTCAGCAAGAGGGGGGCAGGCACATGATTGTAATGAAAATTAAGCGCGGAAAACTGCGGGGTGTTCGGGGACGGGAGACACATATTAAGTATATATAATATATTTTTTCAAATAATAAAAAACAAGTACTGTGTTTTAAAGAATTTTACTTAATAATTGCGATTCGTAACGCGTTTGACTACACCGTAGCTTCTTCAGACGAATGATTATGCAGAAAAATGTAAATGAGAATATAACTATAAATGTTCTTGAGTAATTAAAAGCTTATTGGTCGCCTCCTCCTAAGTGGTTATTTATGACTGGTATATCCAATAAAATTAAGGAATAGATTGCTCCCCGAAAAGATTCAATAGAGGTGAGTGTTTGTATTTATTTATTTCTAAAGTTTCCCAAAGATCTACCCTCCAATATTTATTATCTGTATGCAAAATTTCAAACTGTGGGTCGAAAGAATGATTATTTTCTAAGAGATGATTCGCGTAATTTGAATCTGATTTTTATTTGAAAAACTGCGTTTATGTTCCGATATTCTAATATTAAAATTTCTATGTGTTCTACCAATGTAGAAATTATCACAGTCATTGCAATTCAATCTATAAACACCTGATTTATTGTTTTTACCTGGTTTGGTTTTATTATTTTTATATATTTGCCTAAATTATTATTAGTTTGGAAAGCTATGTTGAAATTATTGCTACTTAAGAATGATTTCAGTTTCTCACTTGTAATGCCAACGTAGGTTAAGGTGTTGAATTTTTGTTTCAATTTATCGACAGGGTAAACTTCATTCATGATATGGTATCGCTATGTAGACGATATCATTATTTGATTCACAGGAACAGATAGACAGTTGAAGATTTTCGAAAATCATATAAATTCATTACATCCAAAATTGCATTCACAACCGAAATAGAAAGCAATAATTCGATAAATTTCTTAGACGTAACAATTTCGAATGAAAATGGAAAACATGTTTTCGCAATTTACCATAAGCCGTCACATACAGATATTATAATACATAACTCGTCGTGTCATCCATATCAACATAAAATGTCAGCATTCAATAGTTTTATTCATAGATTGATTAACATCCCGCTATCACCAGAAAATTTCAACAAAGAACTAAATTTGATTAAACAAATAGCCAAAAATAATGGTTACAATCCCAAACTAATAAATAATATTTTAAATGAAAACAAATTAGAATCGCATTGAATGAAGTTTACCCTGTCGATAAATTGAAACAAAAATTCAACACCTTAACCTACGTTGGCATTACAAGTGAGAAACTGAAATCATTCTTAAGTAGCAATAATTTCAACATAGCTTTCCAAACTAATAATAATTTAGGCAAATATATAAAAATAATAAAACCAAACCAGGTAAAAACAATAAATCAGGTGTTTATAGATTGAATTGCAATGACTGTGATAATTTCTACATTGGTAGAACACATAGAAATTTTAATATTAGAATATCGGAACATAAACGCAGTTTTTCAAATAAAAAATCAGATTCAAATTACGCGAATCATCTCTTAGAAAATAATCATTCTTTCGACCCACAGTTTGAAATTTTGCATACAGATAATAAATATTGGAAGGTAGATCTTTGGGAAACTTTAGAAATAAATAAATACAAACACTCACCTCTATTGAATCTTTTCGGGGAGCAATCTATTCCTTAATTTTATTGGATATACCAGTCATAAATAACCACTTAGGAGGAGGCGACCAATAAGCTTTTAATTACTCAAGAACATTTATAGTTATATTCTCATTTACATTTTTCTGCATAATCATTAGTCTGAAGAAGCTACGGTGTAGTGAAACGCGTTACGAATCGCAATTATTAAGTAAAATTCCTTAAAACACAGTACTTGTTTTTTATTATTGATAATGGAATTTTACCAAGTAAAAGCCTCCCAAATTCAAATATTTTTTCAAAACTCAAATTTGACAATGAACACATATCACGCAAACAGCAGTCACTCACTATTTTGATGAATTGAGGCTGAGATGGACGAAGAGAGTTTTATAATTATTAGTTATTATAAAGT
The DNA here is from genome assembly GCA_013387265.2 of Cryptolaemus montrouzieri. Taxonomy (NCBI): domain Eukaryota; kingdom Metazoa; phylum Arthropoda; class Insecta; order Coleoptera; family Coccinellidae; genus Cryptolaemus; species Cryptolaemus montrouzieri. Next base: position 27,875,838 of record JABFTP020000185.1, on the reverse strand, counting down.
TACACCAGTAATTACCTTCTCGGGTTAGCTGATAACACTTTCTGTTCAATACTTTTCCTATTAGTTTCGACGAATTTTCGGAGTACACTCATTAAGCATAATGCACTCAGCCTTTCCTCACTCATAGTGCTTCTTAGCCATGTCTTAACTCTCCTTAGTGTGTACTTAAAGACCGTTCTATAGAAGCAGTACTTGATGGCAACGCTATCAAAATTTATAAGACGTGCCTGATTGATGAATAGAAAATATCAAGTTCTTTCGGAAGGTCAATTACTTCGAGCTCTTTCAAGTTGTTCTCATCCATTGTTCTTGTCACTCCACAAATTAAACCACAGATCCAATTCTGCGACATTTGATAAAAGGTCGTGCCGGATTTAGCTTGTAGGAGGGGAGAGATTCCGAATTGAGTAGGGGTCTTTCTGTACCTCTTGCAAAACAACTTCGGATGGGGAAGGCCTCAACCCCGACACGGCGCGTCCCAATGGCTGATAGGGAACGTCCTGTAGATATACAGGATAGGTGTGAATAAGGTTCAACCAAATAAGCACCCGCGGATCAACTGAGGTCATGGCATAGGGCAGCAGCTATGTCATTATTGGGGTTAAGTCTATTGAGAAATAATCTCTCTAAAACCTTTACACCAAATATGAACAGGCGGCAATCAGTTATGATTTAACCGGCTGTTATACTGCGATGCGACTGAGTGACTGCCGGTATAAGCAGTCCCCACTTGCTGGTCAACAGCTTCGGGTGGAGGAGCTGGCAAGTGAAGGGCACCCTTTTGCCCTGGAGTTAAGAAATTGGCTCCGAAGGCGGATGAACCAATTAAAGGCCAACGACATAAGGATGTGTAAGGCAAGGGGAAACCAACACATTATATAATCCCAAGAAAGTAACATGGAAGACAGTAATTCACAAATGGCCCTCAGTCCCCGGCAGGCCTTAAATGGCCAGAGGGTGCTAAGAATCCCCGGGAGGAACTTTGCAAATTCAAAAACCAAGATAGGTACCTGGAATGCGAGAAGTCTGTGTGAAGCAGGAAAAACTGCTAACACAATTAAAGAAATGCACAGATTGAATATAGAAATCCTTGGCATCAGTGACACTCGATGGAAGGGCAGTGGAAAATTCAAATCACTTTTCGACACCGAAGTTTATTACTCTGCTAATGATGGCAATAGCGACTACAGTGTAGCAATCATGGTAACAAAAGAAATAGCAATAAGCGTTAAGAGTGTCAGTCCAGTTTCAAATCGAATATGCATGCTTCAATTAAAATGTTATCCTGCAGATATTAATATAATACAGCCCCAACAGCAGATAAGTCCGATCAAGACATTGATAATTTTTATGAAGAACTTGACAACGTACTAAAAAGCACTCGAAAACACCATGCAACATTAATACTGGGGGATTTTAATGCTAAGATAGGGAAAGGACGAGTAGAGAATATTGTAGGAGATTTCGGTCTTGGTCAAAGAAACGACAGGGGCGAGAGATTAATTCAGTTTTGCCAAGAAAACGAGATGGTTATTAGTAATACGTGGTATAGACTTCTGGATAGGAGATTATACACATGGACATCACCTCAACACACTAATGAACATATTGTAAGAAATCAAATAGATTTCATCCTGATAGATTACCGGCATAGAAATAATATCCCCTCTGCAAAAACCTACCCAGGGGCAGATATTAAGTCAGATCACAACCCTCTAGTTGTCGTTATAAAAATAAGAATGAAAAAGACACTCCAACCAAGTGTAAAACCAAGAATCAACCCCAAAGTGCTCAAAGATCCCATTATAGCCGATATAATATCTCAAGAACTGTTCAGTGAAACAGATCAAATCGAAATATCTGGTAATGTAGAAATTTCTTGGCAAAATTTCAAAGAGGCTATTATATCGACAGAACGAAGCCTTATCAAACATCAAACAAAGAAGCCCAAGAAAGAATGGATGACGTCAGAGATTTTGGACCTTATGGACGAAAGAAGAAAACACAAAAACACAGATGAATACAAAAGTATAGATAGAAAGATTAAACAAAGAATTAAACAAGCCAAAGAGAAATGTTTTTCTGAGAAATGCCAAGAAATAGAACAACTGCAAGTACGTCATGACGACTTTCAACTCCATAAGAAGATTAAAGAGATCACTGGCAACATTAGAAGTAACCCTACCAACTTGCTCGTAGACGACAATGGAAAGATTCTAACAACTCGAGAAGAAAAACAGGACGCTTGGAAATTATACATAGAAGAACTGTTTTCAAGTACGAGAACAGATAACTATGAAAATGATAATTATGTAGAAGAAGGTCCCGAAATTTTGAGAGCAGAAGTAGAAAAATCCGTGAGACTATGCGTGGAAGGAAAATCTCCAGATCCAGATAACATTAGAGCCGAATTCTTAAAACTGATGAATGATGAAGCTATTAAAATGCTTACCAGCCTGTTCAACATCATTTACAACTCTGCCAAGATACCCAAAGTTTGGGAAAAATCAGTTTTTGTACCCATACCCAAAAAAGCCAATGCAAACAAATGCTGTCAACATAGAACAATCAGTTTAATGAGCCACGTCTTAAAAATATTTTTGAGAATAATATATGAGCGTATCAAATCGAAGTGCGAGAATTGCGTAGGCGAGACTCAATTTGGTTTCCGAGCGGGTTTGGGGACTAGAGAGCCTCTTGTTGGTTTGACTGTTCTGGCCGAAAAATGTTTAGATATGAGACAAGATCTGTATGTCTGTTTTATTGACTTCAAAAAGCTTTCGACCGAGTGGAGCACACATATTTAATGGACATACTGTATCAGATAGGTCTTGATAAAAAGGACATAAATATAATAAAGACCCTTTATTGGCAACAAACAGCATGTGTTAGAATCTAGAAACGACTATACAGAAGGTATTGAAATAAGAAGGGGAGTACGCCAAGGTTGCATATTATCGCCTCTGTTGTTCAATCTGTATTCAGAAAAAATAATGCAAGAAGCTCTATCGAATAGAACCGAAGGTCTGAAAATCAACGGTATGATATTAAAAAACTTAAGATATGCAGACGATACTGTAATTTTGGCCCGAAGTGAAGAAGAATTACAAGCTCTCTTAAACGCTGTGGGGCAGAGCTCTCGTCAAATGGGACTTGACTTGAACGCTCAAAAGACTAAAGTCATGGTGATCAGCAGAGACAAAAGAAACATACACATAAACTATAACAACACTAGAATTGAACAAGTGAATCAAACAAAATATCTAGGAAGAATAATAAATGATCACGTGGATACAGACATAGAAGTTAAGTCTCGAATAGAACAGGCCCGCCAAGCTTTAATAAAAATGAAGGGAGCGATCTGCAACAGCTCCTTGAATTTGCCATTGCGTGTTCGTCTTGTTAAGTGATACGTATGGTCTACAGTGCTCTATGGATGTGAGTCATGGTCACTCAAAACAAATACCATGAAACGACCTAGAGCATTTGAAATGTGGTCATATCGTCGCCTACTAAAAAAACCATGGACCGACAGAGTAACCAACGAAGAGGTTTTAAGGAAATTGAATAGGACACCAGAAATAGAAAACATAATTAAAAGGCGGAGATTGACATACTTTGGACACATCGAAAGACATGACAAATACAATATCTTGCAATTTGTAATAGAGGGAATAAAAATAGGTAAAAAAACTTTTGAAGTTAAACGGTTTTATGTTAAACATACATTGCACTGTTTAAGATAAATGTACTGAAAACCAAAAAATAATAAAATAGATACAGTCGTGGGAATTATAAACATATGCATAGACTAGACTAAAATAAAACCGTGGGGCACGTCAATTGTCTACAAATTATCGACTTAATGTGCGATAGAAGAATCGTTTAATTCGTCGTTAGGCAGTTGGCCCGCAGACGGTGAGGAAATTATTTACTATTTTCTTGCTCATGGAAATTCTAATAGTTATACACTCCATGTAAATAAAAGAGATGTTTTAACTAGTTTATCGTTGGACATTCACACTGCTGGCTAGCGAGGAATCGTTTCACTGCTTGTTGTTTGTCTTTAATCGACAAAACATATGACAAAAGTACTGCTCGCTCACCACTATGAAACCCTAAAACTCGCTTATAATCGAGCTTGCTAGCTTGTTTCCACATTCTAGCCCTACTTATCACACGTCCATCGTTGTCGGTTGCACAACTGCCTAATAATTATAGTGTAACATTACAAAACAAACATTTTAATCAACGATTGTAGACAATTGACGTGCCCCACGGTTTTATTTTAGTCTAGTCTATGCATATGTTTATAATTCCCACGACTGTATCTATTTTATTATTTTTTGGTTTTTAGTACATTTATCTTAAACAGTGCAATGTATGTTTAACATAAAACCGTTTAACTTAAAAAGTTTTTTTACCTATTTTTATTTTCTAGTTTTTAGTTTTTATTTCGCATTCATTTTAATTCATTTAGTGCTTCATTATTGCAAGGTTTCTTGCCCGTTAGTTTATTGCAATCCAACTCCTCTACACGTAGTCCCTACAAAGATCTTACTCTACTAAGAGCCACGTAGGCTTGACCTTCTTCAAACAGTTTCGCACCTAAGTATACGACTGCGTGATCCACAGTGCTGCCCTGCATTTTATGTATTGTAGAAGCCCATGATAGTATTAAAGGCAACATTCTTCTTTCAGCTGTCCCATAATTGTACTTAGCTGGAAACTGTATGGCTTTCGGGTATAAGATGTACTCCGTCTCTTGCGAAATCAATTCGGACGGAAGGTACATCTGTTGCAAACATCTGAGTTCGACGAAATTGAGGCCAAACGATTTCGGTGATGTAGCATATAGCGCCATTTACTAATCCCTTTGAAACGTCAATATTGGACCGTAGCATGACTTTTGCCCCCACAAATATTTCCAGTTCCGCTGGTAAACCCCCAGTTTTGTTGATATCAGCTGGTGTTATTGTAGCTATATCCACATTGTCTGCATTTCGTGTGGCGTGTACTAGCTGATCCTAACGACATATCATTTTTATCCACCCTAATGCCATACAGTTCTCGACGCGTTTTAACCTTTCACCTTAACTTGGGTGGTGTACCGCTAACGACGTATCATTTTAGCCACCCTAACGCCACACAGTCCTCAACACGATACAAAATCTTGACTTGGGTGGTGAATTCAGGCTGGATACATTGTATTCTACTGGTTGAGCACTTTCATTTGATACCCATATTGATAGGATTGATAAAACCTACGTTATCCGCCATTTTGTAGCGGCCGCCATCTTGGATTTCAATTTTTATAGTATATTGTATTCTGATTGTTGAGCCCTTTCATTTGATACCCATAATGATGGGATTGATAAAAGCTATGTTATCCGCCATTTTGTAGCGGCCGCCATCTTGGATTTCAATTTTTATAGTATATTGTATTCTGCTTGTTGAGCCCTTTCATTTGATACCCATATTGATGGGATTAATAAAACATAAATTATCCGCCATTTTGTAGCGGCGGCCATCTTGTATTTATAATGATAATGAATAAATATAATTGTATTGTCACCAAAATTCAAAGTGTGTACAAAATTTCAGATTAATCGGTTGACAGGAAGAGGGTGAAATTTGAATTACTAAATTTGACCCAAGAATAAATAAAACAAACGGGGTGAGCTAAATAAAACCGTTTAATAATAAAAATAGAGGGCAAACGGGCTAGAGGACGTAGAAGAATTTCATGGATGAGCAACCTGCGTAATTGGACTGGACTTAGTAGAGAAGAACTAATACATACTGCCAGAGATAGATGGAGATATGCCATGTTATTAGCCAACCTCAGAATCTGAGAAGGCACCAAGATAGAGAGAACTTTATGAAAGATTCCGCTATTTGCTGAACTTCCATGATGGTCATCTTTAGTATATGATATAAATGGAGTTTTGTTAGTGCAACAACAGGGATGTCATCCTCAGAAATTCGTATATTGAGTGAAGTTTTTATTGAGTCAAAGTAAGGTATGATGAGTGATCACCTCCAGTACTCGTTGTCTGTCTGCGATGGGGGGTTACTTCTGTGTTGTTGTAATTGTGCCTGGCGCGGTACAGAAATTTCAATGATTAACGCTTCAGCAATGGTAAGAGCATTTTCAAGCAATTCTTTGGATATCATTTCAACATCTTCGCGATCCTTTTGAATGGCAGCCAAGATTTGAAGATTTTTTTTATATGGTTTCTTACCATGACGAGGTCAATAGATTTCGCTTCAAGAGCATTAGCTACAGGTTCTAGAAGGGCAAAATATTTTCCAATTATCACAAATGCTACAACACATGACCACTTTGTTGAAACCGCATGAAGTTGGTAAGCAGATTTTCTTGTCCTACAGTTTCCAACTACAGATATTTTTTCCCAAAGATTTAACCACTTCTGGGAAATCTTAAGAGAATTTTCTTATGCTCTTATATTTATCAGAGCATGTTGTCTCACACAGTCTCGATAGGTTAAGTGCCGAGCCTATACGCGAGCTGCCGATTCCCTGAAGAAACTTATAGTATCCCTGATTGTTGCTATTGTGTTTCTAATCTCCGGTATTTTCTTAGTATCATTCACTACAAGATTCAATCTGTGGCTTGAGTAGTGGATAAACGAGGTCGAAAATACTTTCTCCTGAGAATTGCCTGTACTTCGCCCTCCTTGCCAGCCATTGTAGAACAGCCATCGAAACCAAATCCGACACAATTTTCCTTCGGAAGATTTTGGTTGACGATGAAGTTGTCAATTGTTTCTGTTATCGATGAGGCATGTTGACCTTTCAGTTCTACGAAACCCATGAATTCTTCAGGGATTATCTTTATCATAAAATCGCAAACCGATAGGAAGCTGCTCTTTTCCAACTATATCTGCTGTTTCGTCCGCCATGATAGCGAAAGCTCTGGCTCGTTCCATATCTGTAATTATACTATCTTTGATATCTTCACCACATAAGATTATCAATTCGTTTTGGATTTTGGGTGAGGCATTTTTACGACATTTCTCTAAATGATGTTCCAATGTCTCGTCACCACTATCAATTGTTAAATGTAGAAGATCGAAGAAAACTATTTGACGACAAATTTTTTCTATTTTTTTCAATTATTTTCTGGTAGGAATTTTGCATCAGAATATCAACATGAACATTTTCAAGGAAAGCCTTTGATGAAGCGGTTGAAATTTAGTGGTACTGACTATCAAGATGTTTTCGACATTCTTCATGAATATTTTTGAACCTTAAATGCAATTTTACTATGAAAGTTCCCGAGACTTCCTTTACAGTTCCCCTTATTGGAGGAAACAACACACACTGTTTGCAGAGAGTACCCTTCAGGCGACTTGAATAAACTAGCCAAGGTGCATATTGATCTAACCAGGAGTAGTTGAATTTACTTCTCAAACTAGTCATCACTAGCAAAATCATAATTTTTTGGTGGAATCGAATTTTGCAACAACTTTTTTCTCATTTCTGTCGTTAGCTCAGAAGCTCTCTCAACATAAAAGCCAATGTCACTTTCCAAAAAGTTTTCTTGTATCTTTAGTCGTGATGAACTCTGATCATCCGCTTGTAATGAATTCGGGAGTACAATTTGATCGATTTGGTCATTATCTCTATCATTTCCATTTCTCTTTCGTTTCATAGGGTTCACTACCGAAAAAAAATTGAGTTTAAATAAGCAACGATTTTTTTCAAAAAACACATTTTTCTGACAAAAACTACTTTTATTTTTTCAGCAGCCCAGTCATTATTCAAAAATAGCAGATGAAGACAAACAAAACTATGCATGTAACTAGTTCAAGTGAAAGCCTTATACATTATGAAAACTGTGTTGCCGATGAAATTCAATTCGGATGAAATTCACTTATATTTCGGTATGAAACTTTCTACATCAAACTCCCATTCGAGAAAAATAGATATTTCACTTATATTTCCTTAAGTATGGGTTTGCCGTTCAGATTGTCCCATTCTGCCCACTCGCTGGGTACGCCCTTGGATTGGTTATATAAAAACATTATTTTGTGGGACACTAGTATTCTCATAGATTCGTATATTTTCGTTATTATATTCCTAAAATGATGGAAACATTTACTATAAATGGAATTCATCATCTTGTGATATTAATAAGTAGTGAAATTACATTTTATCGCAAAACAACTATGTTTCTATCGATAAATATACGGATATCTTGTTGGGGTGAAATTCTTTCATCACATTATTCCTTTGAGTGAGTTTATTTCAATGATAATCGCATATCTACCAACTTCTTGCAAGGTTATGCGTATTTCCCCAGAAACTCGATATGATAATGTGAATTATCAAAGGTTATCTTATCCAAACTTTTATATGATCAGAAACATCAAAAATACCATCATAAGATATTTTTTTCAACTGTAGTTTACTCAGAGAAGATGTGAACTAATAAAAGCTCATTGAATATGCAAAGTCCTGGGTCATGATGAGGGCTTATCGAAAAATCCTAGAAAATCTGTCATATTACACTCTGCTTGGTATAATTAGAATGACAGTGGACCAAAAAGAATCTTTGTACATAGCTCAACGTTATATCCGACTACTTGTCCTTTTTTTCTTATCGATATCTGATATAGTATTCCTCATCTATGTAAAATAATCTATGCTTTTTCTTTTTCTTATGCGCGCTTACCAGGAATAGGCGAACCAGTTAACCCACATGAGTGGGCGCCTGGGAAGAATTGAGGTGTCTGTTTACTCGCTTCTTGAAGAGGGCCAAATTGTAGGATATTGGGAAGATGTTGGACGGAAGCGAGCTCCACAGGTCATCGGCCCTGTAAACAAAGGAATTCTTATAGAGAGAGATTTGAGGGGTAGCTAAATCTACCGCAGTATAATGGGAACTCCTTGCCAGACTAGTGTTGCGGCAAAATGTGAGTTTTCCGAGAACAAGGTCTTTCAGCACCTGGTAGCATCTTTCGTGAAAGTATCTGTAAAACAGAGAAAGATCAGCAACTTGGAGATCGCGGGTGATCTCCGGATGGTCAATGAGGCGCACAGTCCGTTTTTGCACACTATCTATCATCTACAAAGAATGTTTGGTCGCAAATCCCCATACATGGGAACAATATTCCAAAGCAGGACGAATCTGTGCCTTATATAGAGGCAACAACTGAGATGGCGTGAAGTATCGCTTGGCTCTGAAAAGAAAACTAAGTTTAGCTGATGCAGACTTAGCTATTGCTGATACATGTTCATGCCAGCAAAACCTGGAGTTGACCGTTATTCAGAGGTGCATCGAATCTTTGGATGCAAATTTTTGGCCTTGCATCGTTAGAAAATTTTCTCCAGCGGGGACGTTGTTGTTTGAGTTCAAGTTATTAGTTTTTGACATTCCTGACGCTGAGATTTCGCAGCTGTAATCGACCGCAGACTACTGAAAGACGAAACCAGGGTACAAACGTCTGCCAAACCGAAAATCTTGTTCTCTGTAGATGACAGAAGATCGTTTACCTGCAACAGAAACAAGGTTGGCGAAAGAATGGATCCCGGAAATACTCCTGTTTGCAACTGGATACAATCAGATGTTATATCGTCGACCACAACTTGTATTGATCAATTTGAAAGGAAGCTACTTATCCAACACCACAAGTTTTCAGGAAGCCCATATGCAGCAAGTTTATTCAACAAGGCTGCATGTCAAACCCTATCGAAGGCTTAAGAGAAGTCGAGGGCTGTTGCTCTAGATTCTTCATGTTTTTCCATCGTTGATGTACAAATATGAGTGACGTAGGCGAGCAGATATCCTGTCGATCTTTACCAGCGAAAACCATATTGACGGTGGTTAATAATTCCCTGCAACTCAAGATATTCGATGATTTCATCATTTATGACTCTCTCCATCACTTTGGACATAATGGAAAGAAGTGCTACAGGGCGGTAGTTTGGGGGTAAGGACTTTTTTCCTCTCTTTGGGATCGGTTGAGTTCTCGCTATCTTCCAGTTGCTCGGAGAAGTCTGGCTTTCATAAGAAATCTGAAACAGACGCTTATGAATGGTTTCCAATTCGGAAGCACACTTTCTCAGGACGATGGGCGGTATTTCGTCTAGACCAACTGCCTTCTTGCAGTTTATCTGCTCGAGAGCCCGACTCACAGTGCGAACTCTGAACTGGTTTCTGCCATGGAAGAATTTGTAGGTATAATGTTCGGTGAGAGAGAGCAAAGTTATCCGGTTTCTCTTTCGGAGATGATGCAATACTTCCGTCTTCTCTAACAAGAGGCGGAATAGCAGATTTGCATAAATTGGCACTGACAGTCTTCGCCATAGACCAAAACTGTCTATTCCCGCTTGCCTGTTCAAGGAGTTTATCAGTTACCTCTTCGTTGAAATTGGCCTTTGCTCTTGCAGTTATTAGGTTGCATTCGTTCCGTATTCGTACGAAGGTTGCTCTGTTGGATTTATCTTCCATGACTTGTGAGCTCTGTTCTTGGCTGCAGAAACTCTTTTTCAGTCTTTGTTGAACCATGGCTTTTGTGCAGTTCTTCTCTTCATGGATTGGAGGATGTGGAGATCCTTTCTAGGTATCGTCTATGACGACGAATTTTCGGCATCTATATTCACTTTAACAATGCATATTGTGACGTCTATAACGTCTAGTTCCCACGTTTTAGATTCTTATTCTATTACGTAGACAATGTAATTGGTACAGTTGTCGGTTGTCCCATTTTTCATGGAGTTATTCAAGTTCCCAGTTTTTTGCCATTTCGTCAATCTAATACTTTTAGTAACAGTTGCTTAAAACATTCTTCAAAAATATCTGCATTGATGTCCTCGTGATGATCACCAGTGTGTTTGCTTTCAAACGTTAGTACACCCCCAGATTCAAAACCTGCAAAATGCTTATCGCGAATCTTATACGTTTTAATCAACCCAGTCTTTCTGAACCGTATATCCTTTATTAATCCAAATCTTGTCGCAATAAGAAATGTTCTCTAATAAGATAATTGAAGAGAATCATTTCTGAATGTTCTAAGTGCGTAATCCTGAAATATTTTAATTTTCAAGTCAAAAACATCTAAGATCTTTGCCTAGTATGTAACATATTAAAGGGCTGAGTGACATTTTAACTTCTGTGTATCAATTATTGCTCTACAGATGGCCCTAGCTGTATGTGCCAAGATACTTTTAAATCTAGAGGACATATGTGACAATTTAAGTACAAATTCAGTAAGTGTTTAGTGTACTATTCCATTGAGTTCCAATATTCCAAAAGTAGGCAAGGAAGATCAAAAAGTGTTCTTAATGAAAGAAAAAGAATAAGAACTAGAGGTTTGTCGTACAAAACAATTTCCGGAACATTATTTCTGCAAAGGAACAACCAAAAGCTGTTAGCTTTCAAGGCAATTTATAGGTGATTCGTGTGTTCTCTTATAAGAGTTTGCTTGTCTGCTTGTCGATGTAAATATCGATGTGGCAATATACAGTCAAAACAGAAAAAAGATCTTTGATGATTTTCACATAATCAAAGACCAAGTAAAGTAAAAAATCTCCTATTTTGGTTTGATACAAATTGAAAAGATAAATCGAAGGCATCATAGTCAATATGACTAGTGTTTACTTTCCCAAATAGTAAGGAAGAGATTCTTCAATTATGTCGCCAGAGTTTTGCCGATATCTTTGGTTTAAATACCAATAATATTCACGGCGGGCAATTGTATCTACCAATACAAACGGGACAAGCAAGAAAACCTAGAAAGCTCACCGGTTATATCAAAGAACAGATGATAGTGCATATGAACAGCTTCCAACAGAGGAGAATCATTATGGCAGAAGCAAATCCCTAGAAGAATTTCTTGTTCCTGACTTAAATCTCTCCCGCTTATCTGTTGTATTTCGAAAAAGATTCCTTTAACTATAGTAAACTATAGATTCTACCTTGACACATTTAACAAACATATTCCTCAATTTCGACTTAGAAAACCTCCATCAGACACGCGTTCAACTTGCTACTTAATGAAGTGCAAAATTAAAGCATATGCTGACGGTGGAGAATAGATGTCCAATATAAAGAAGTTGGAACTCCATCGAAGGAAATCAGAAAGAGCAAGGCAACAGCTAAGTTTGGACACAGTGAGCTCACAGCAGCCTAGTAGTGAGACCTTGATGACGTTGATAAATTTGAAACAAGTTATTTCAACATCTACGCATAGTGATATATTTTACAGCCGTCCAAATATAATCTTGGACTACATATTTCAGACATCAACACTGCGATTATGTGTTCGTAGAGTGAATCAATAAGCGGATAGAGGAGGAAATGAAATTGGGTCCATACTACTGAACGCACATCTTCATCAAGATAGGATCACAATGACAAGAAAGTGATTATATGGAGCAACAACTGCATAGGAAAAAATAAAAATCGTATATTGGTTATGGGTTTTACGACGGCGGTTTGATAAGTCTTGACTTTTTGAATTTCCCGCGCAGTTGCTTCAAATGCAACAGTGCTGCCGTCAAATGTAATCTATCAGTGAGCACCTTTTAAATTTTGAGGAAGCTACGTCGTGCAGTTGGTGTTCGATAGCCGTCTAAAGCAGAAATCTAACCTCCTGAAGTTTTTGAATTTGGGAGGCTTTTACTTGGTAAAATTCCATTATCAATAATAAAAAACAAGTACTGTGTTTTAAGGAATTTTACTTAATAATTGCGGTTCGTAACGCGTTTCACTACACCGTAGCTTCTTCAGACGAATGATTATGCAGAAAAATGTAAATGAGAATATAACTATAAATGTTCTTGAGTATTTAAAAGCTTATCGGTTGCTTCTTCTTAAGTGGTTATTTATGACAGGTATATCCAATAAAATTAAGGAATAGATTGCTCCCCGAAAAGATTCAATAGAGGTAAAGGGCTTAAATCGACTTGTTCATTGATGAGTCTACCTGAGTGTTTGTATTTATTTATTTCTAAAGTTTCCCAAAGATCTACCTTCCAATATTTATTATCTGTATGCAAAATTTCAAACTGTGGGTCGAAAGAATGATTATTTTCTAAGAGATGATTCGCGTAATTTGAATCTGATTTTTATTTGAAAAACTGCGTTTATGTTCCGATATTCTAATATTAAAATTTCTATGTGTTCTACCAATGTAGAAATTATCACAGTCATTGCAATTCAATCTATGAACACCTGATTTATTGTTTTTACCTGGTTTGGTTTTATTATTTTTATATATTTGCCTAAATTATTATTAGTTTGGAAAGCTACGTTGAAATTATTGCTACTTAAGAATGATTTCAGTTTCTCACTTGTAATGCCAACGTAGGTTAAGGTGTTGAATTTTGTTTCAATTTATCGACAGGGTAAACTTCATTCAATGCGATTCTACTTTGTTTTTTATTTAAAATATTATTTATTAGTTTGGGATTGTAACCATTATTTTTGGCTATTTGTTTAGTCAAATTTAGTTCTTTGTTGAAATTTTCTGGTGATAGCGGGATGTTAATCAATCTATGAATAAAACTATTGAATGCTGACATTTTATGTTGATATGGATGACACGACGAGTTATGTATTATAATATCTGTATGTGACGGCTTATGGTAAATTGCGAAAACATGTTTTCCATTTTCATTCGAAATTGTTACGTCTAAGAAATTTATCGAATTATTGCTTTCTATTTCGGTTGTGAATGCAATTTTTGGATGTAATGAATTTATATGATTTTCGAAAATTTTCAACTGTCTATCTGTTCCTGTGAAGCAAATAACGATATCGTCTACATAGCGATACCAGTATAAACAATATTTACTGAGTGGATGATTATGAATTAATTTCTCTAAGTTATTCATGAAAATTTCTGCTAACAAAGGACTCAACGGATTGCCCATAATCAAGCCGTCTTCAATAGTATAATATTTGTAATTGAAATGGAAATAATTTTGATCTAAACAAATTTTTAATAATGAAAGAATATCTGATTTAATGATAGTATTGACACGATTCCTTTCTAATAATTCTTCAACTAAGTAATACGTATCTTTTGGAGGAATGTTGGGAAATAGATTCTTAACATCGAAAGAAATAAGTTTGGAATTAGGTGGTATAGTGGTATCTTTGATATTGTCAATAAGTTCGTATGAATTTTGACCGAAAATTCAGATTTAAAATTGCAATGTTTTATTAGCAAGTCGTTGAGGAATTTTGAAAGTTTGAACGAAGGTGCCGTTACATGAGAAACAACAGGTCTAATAGGGTAATTAGGTTTATGAAGTTTTATCAACGAATATAATTCGGGGATTGTGGATTGGAGTTAATGAATTTATATTTTCTTGGTCTGTAATTAATGATTTTGCTGTCGAAATTATGTTTTTAACAACTTTCTGAAATTTTGCGGTAAGATCCTTAGTTGATGTTATATAGTTTCCGGCTGTTAAGAATTCTTCAGTTTTAGAAATATAATCGGTTTTACTAATCGCAATGACGGTGTTACCTTTATCTGCTTTAGTGAATACTAAATCGTTCTTGGTACTAACAACCGGAAACTATATAACATCCACTAAGGATGATTCATAATCATCCACTCAGTAAATATTGTTTATACTGGTATCGCTATGTAGACGATATCATTATTTGCTTCACAGGAACAGATAGACAGTTGAAAATTTTCGAAAATCATATAAATTCATTACATCCAAATATTGCATTCACAACCGAAATAGAAAGCAATAATTCGATAAATTTCTTAGACGTAACAATTTCGAATGAAAATGGAAAACATGTTTTCGCAATTTACCATAAGCCGTCACATACAGATATTATAATACATAACTCGTCGTGTCATCCATATCAACATAAAATGTCAGCATTCAATAGTTTTATTCATAGATTGATTAACATCCCACTATCACCAGAAAACTTCAACAAAGAACTAAATTTGATTAAACAAATAGCCAAAATAATGGTTACAATCCCAAACTAATAAATAATATTTTAAATAAAAACAAAGTAGAATCGCATTGAATGAAGTTTACCCTGTCGATAAATTGAAACAAAAATTCAACACCTTAACCTACGTTGGCATTACAAGTGAGAAACTGAAATCATTCTTAAGTAGCAATAATTTCAACATAGCTTTCCAAACTAATAATAATTTAGGCAAATATATAAAAAATAATAAAACCAAACCAGGTAAAAACAATAAATCAGGTGTTTATAGATTGAATTGCAATGACTGTGATAATTTCTACATTGGTAGAACACATAGAAATTTTAATATTAGAATATCGGAACATAAACGCAGTTTTTCAAATAAAAATCAGATTCAAATTACGCGAATCATCTCTTAGAAAATAATCATTCTTTCGACCCACAGTTTGAAATTTTGCATACAGATAATAAATATTGGAAGGTAGATGTTTGGGAAACTTTAGAAATAAATAAATACAAACACTCAGGTAGACTCATCAATGAACAAGTCGATTTAAGCCCTTCACCTCTATTGAATCTTTTCGGGAGCAATCTATTCCTTAATTTTATTGGATATACCTGTCATAAATAACCACTTAAGAAGAATCAACCAATAAGCTTTTAATTACTCAAGAACATTTATAGTTATATTCTCATTTACATTTTTCTGCATAATCATTCGTCTGAGGAAGCTACGGTGTAGTGAAACGCGTTACGAATCGCAATTATTAAGTAAAATTCCTTAAGACACAGTACTTGTTTTTTACTCCTGAAGTTTTACGAAAATAGAAAAAAGTGAATTTTGTATGCTGATTAAGCATTATTTTCACGTAAACAATCCGTCACCAAAACTAAGGAAAGACTTGATAAATACTACGAGGACCCAGTACCATCAATTTCAATGGATGAGAAGTAGTTCACAGAGTTCCGTTGTGGTCGTGCCAGCACTAGTGACACTGGAAATCGTAGAAAAAATCCATAAAATCATATTGGACGGTCGGCGAATGAAAGTGCGTGAGTTGATTCATGCTATATGTATCTCATGTAAACGGGTACATTATATTTTACACGGATATTTGGACATTTGCTCTCACTCGAACATAAGTGCAATTGTGTGACCACTTCAAAAGAGTGTGCAGCGATGT
Organism: Cryptolaemus montrouzieri; assembly: GCA_013387265.2. NCBI lineage: Eukaryota > Metazoa > Arthropoda > Insecta > Coleoptera > Coccinellidae > Cryptolaemus > Cryptolaemus montrouzieri. The sequence continues at coordinate 27,859,710 of JABFTP020000185.1, read as the reverse complement.
TCAGCCGTAATCCGATAAAGTTTTTGCGCCGTTTTGTTACTGCGGACGAAACATGGATCCATCACAATACGCCAGAGACCAAGGAACAATCAACACAGGACCAAAGAAGGCCAAACAAAGTATGACAGCCATCAAGGTAGTGGCCACAGTTTTTTGGGATGCACGAGGTGTCATTCACACGATTACCTCAAGTTAGGTTAAACAATCACTGACGAATATTATTCAAATATTTTGAACAAATTCGAAGTTGCTTTAAAGCAAAAACGGCCGCATTAGGTGAAGAAGAAAATGCTGTTCCATCAAGACAATGCACGTGTGCACACTTGTCTAGTCACGATGGACAAAATCCACGAATTGGGATACGAACTGCAACCCCTTCCAGCATATTCTACAGATTAGCCCCCTGCGACTATTTTCTCTTTCCAAACCTAAAGAAATGGCTGGGCGATAAGAAATTCGAATCTGAAGAAGAAGTCATTACCGAAACAAACGCGAATTTTTAGAGCCTTGAGCTACCCTATTATTCGGAGGGAATAAAAAATTAGAAAAACGCTGGACTAAATGTACCTCTCAACTTTATTTTCATAAAATATCTAAGAAATAAGCTGAAGACTAAACTATAGTTATGGTATTATGTAACTAGTGTAACATAATAGTATGTCTCAACTTGAAGGGGTAAATCTACGTACAATTTCAATAAAAAAGTTTGGATAGACATAGGTCTGCAAAAGCTTCGTTACGGAGCTACAGAGTGTTGAAATTTCCGGAAAAAAATAGTTTTTTCTACTACTGCAGTTTTTGAGACATTCAGCCCAAATTTGGAATGCAAGCTATTTTCTACAGCCTCCATCAGTGCATGTCCTACATTTTAACTGAAATTTACGCGGTGTTTTCTTTTCTGAAGCCATGTCTCCTTTTGCCCTTTCGAACTTTTTTACAGTACGCCACTGATCAGCGTACAATCAATTAGCGTCATCTTCGTTCAATGTAGAACCTTTTTTGACAACTGTAATTTTGTCGTATCTCCAACCGTTTTCGAGTGAAAAATTATTGAATTTGACTTATTTGAATTGTATGTTATTGGCTAAATAAACAAAAATTATAGAAATACTCGATATATTTGCCCAACATTTGCTTTTATTTTGATAGCTCGTCTTCTGAGACTCAACTTATACTTATTCAATATCAAACTAAAAAGAAGAACAATTAAAAACCAAATGAATTTCTGGAAGTGTCCTCCACCAGTAAGAATACAGGCCTCTGTCCTTCTTCGCATATTATCACGCACTCTTTGAAATATTCCTGGAATATTTCTTATCGTATTACAAGAGGTTATTATTCGTTTTCTCAATTCTTCTACAGTGTTCACTGTGTGTGGTATAAACTAAAACTTTTGAGATATCTCCATAAGAAAAAGTCTAAGCTATTTAAGTCTGGGGACTTAGGAGGCCATGGTTCTGACCCACCCCGACCTATTATTCACATTATGTTTCTCGCCAAAAGTGGCACATCCTTGAGCAATAAAGGTAGCTTCTCCTCAAGAAATTGCCGATGAGCGGGACCGTTTAGTCTGTTAGGCGAAAAAAAAATCGACCAATCAAATAATTTCCAATTATTCCGACCCACACATTTAGTGAGAATTGTTCTTGATGATGAGATTCTTCGATCGAATGGGGGTTTTCCTCAACCCAATAATGATTATTGTGAAAATTTTTGATAGCAGTTCTCGAAAAGTTAGCTTCATCTGTGAACTTTAATTCACTATCAAAATTAGCATTTTCTCTGTTTTTATGTAAGAACCATCGGCAGAAATTTCATCTTGAAGGAAAATCTCGAGGAAGTAGAGTTTGGACGCGTTGAATATGAAACGGGTACAATAAAAAGTCGTGGAGAATCCTCCAAACTAGAACATGTAAAATATTCAACTGATTTTCATTTTTTCTCGTACTCACATGAGAATTGAAATCTATACAATTCAAAACTGCTTCCTCAATATCTGGAGTTCTTATAGTTTGAGTTGCACCTTTTAAATGATTAGTTGCAGTGAAAGTACCAGTTTCCCTCAACCTTCTGTGGATATTTGAAAATATTCGCCTGTCTGGTGTTACTACATTTGGAGGGTACACCTGATATAATCGTCTAGCTTCTGTTGTGTTTCCGTAAGCTACACCGTACATGTAGGGGAGAGTCGGGTGGCCCCGGTCGGTGGGAACCCCCGGCCAAAGCTAGTTCCAGAAAATCCCGCAGACATACATTAAGAGGCGCCAAGTCAAAATAACAGCAGCAACATATAGCCATACGTGCAAGTTTATGAGCCGTGTCAGTTCAGTGAAGAACGCGTGACAGTCGGTCATATACTAGTGACGGTTCTTTTGTCTGTGCCGCACACTTCTCAAACTCAGTTTTTTCTGTACAATTTAAGTATCTTACCATGGCATTTTACCAATTCAGAAAAGTTGTCATTATATTTCAAAAATATGTTAAATATTTGAAGCTATTCATATTGATATTGGCAATAGACATGACATAGGATCGAATCGGTCGGGTAGAATAGGACACTTGTTTGTTGGGTAGCCCCGGCCATTTTATGGATGGTGAATTTTTCGATTGTATGAATGAAATAGTGAAATTATGAATCCCAGTTGTTCTGTCATGTCAAATCGTCTGCTTATCTTTATGTTAAAGTCGCTTTTGTACTGCAATAGGAAAGAAACAAGTGAAAATCTGATGTTTTCTTCACAGAAATTGCAAAAATTCAAAGAGAAAGAATCAACTTGAGGAAGTTGGGATGAAAATACTATGAAAAGAGCGATCCAGAGTGTCCAGGTGAGAAATATATCTATAAGAAGAGCTGCTGAACGGTATAGTGTTCCAAGAAGTACGCTCATGGATAAAATAAAAGCTATAGGCAACGGAGAAGAAACAGAGTTCAAACCGGAATTGCGGAGGTTGGAGCACACATTTTCCAACGATCAAGCTCTGCAACTTCATGCACATGTTATCGATTTAGATAATCGGCTAATACCACTTACGAAAGCGGAATTTTTGAAACTGGCTTTCCAATTCGCAGAGCAACTAAAAATTCCTCAGATTCAACAAGGGAAGAAGAATGGCCGGAAGAGATTTTTACTACAGCTTTTCGAAAAGATTCCCAGATATTGCTCTCATAACTCCAGAGTCAATCAGTATCGCGAGAGCCGTTGGGTTCAATAAACCTCAAGTAGATCGTTTGTATGATCAACTGTTCCAGCTTCAGGAAAAATATAGTTTTGCAGCTTCGAAATTATACAATGCTGATGAAACGGGAGTCTCGACGGTGCACAAAAATGAGACAGTTATTTCTACTAAAGGAAAAAAGCAAGTAGACAAGTTGACATCACGTGAGAGGGGACGAAACATCACCTTGATGTTTGCTATGAGTGTGACTGGTCACTTTGTACCTCCTCTTTTCATCTTCACGAGAAAACGGATGGATAAAGATGGTCTATTGATGATTGGAGCTCCAGCGGAAAGCAAAGCTATTCCACATGAAAGTGGATGAATGAATTGTGGGATATTCCTGAAGTGGCTCCAGCACTTCAAGGGAACACCTTGTTCTTCTGATTCTCGATGGACCTGGGAGCCATAAAGAATTGGCAGTGATAGAGTTTGCTCGTGCTCATCACATCAATATGCTCAGCACACCACCCAACACAACTCACACCGTTAGACCGGGTATTTTTCAAGCCGTTCAAGTCTGCATTCAGTTCAGCAAGTGCCATGTGGATAAGACAAAACCCAGGAGCGAGAATTTCAGACTATGACATCGCTTCACTTGTTAATTCGGCAGCTAGACTAAAAATAGCACACAGTGGGTTCAAATGCACCGAAATTCATCCATTCAATTGGGAGATTTCTACTGATTTGGATTTCATTGACCAATATCGCCAGTTTTGGATGAGACTTCTGAGCAGCCATCAGCCAGCATGAAATCAAAATCCTCCACAAGTTTCAATCCGCAGCCATCCACTAGCGACATCCAACAGCCATCAACTATTTCTACGTAGCAACCATCCACCAGTTGCGCCCAGCAGTTGACCACTACTCAGGCATCAACAAGTGGCAGCATGCAGACACCTACTGCGAAAAATAGTGCAGAGCCAGTTGCAAATCCTAGTTTGAATGCATTGCTTCAAAAATTGTCCCCTCTCCCTAACGCCTCAAGGAAGCGTCTTGCAGCCCGTTTTCGAAAAACCCAAAAAAGTAAGATTCTGACATCCTCTCCATTTAAAGATGCACTGAAAGCAAACAAGGCTGTAGCCAATAAATCCAAGGCTGCAACTGATAGAACAAAAGCAGCAATCAGTCGAATGAGATCGAGAAAGAATATCCAGAGTGCAACTAGGGAAGAAACAAATCATGATACAGAATGCATCATTTGTGGGGAAACCTTCGATGAAGACTGGATTCAGTGTCACAAGTGCAAAAAATGGTCTCTTGAAGAATGTGTGGACATTGATCTATAGTCATTTTTCTACTACTGTGATGTTTGCAAATCAACATAGTCATATTTTTTTGTGTTCATGGCTATCCCCCAGAAATGATTGTGACAAGTATTTGACTGTGTCTTCTAAACTTCATTACAGTTATAAAAATGGAATTTTTATTTCTTATTTCGTTAGTATTGAGAGAAATATGTTAAGTTCATTATATAGATTGAAAATAGATCTTTTTTTCGTAGAGTTTTTTTTTGTAATCCTGAGTTTTACTTATGTGGCCGAGGCTACCCGACTCTCCTCTAATGGATATCAGCCAATTCGGCGTTAGTAAAATTAGCCAATTTTTTCTTACAGCAATATCTTCAAAGGTCTCAAAACTAATCGTTAATTTGAGAAACAATTCGAGCAGACACTGGTTTAACTTTAGCAACTGTCCAAATAAATAAATAAATGAAACAAATCAAAGCCTACTAGTCATTTTTTTAAATAGAAGTGCTTTCAATTCAGCGAATTCATACAATCGTTTAATGATTTTTTGCTCGAGAACGGTCGGACATACGAAAAAATTACAAATGTCAAAAAAGTTTCTAAATTGAACGAAGATGATGGGAATTGATTGTTTGCTGATCAGTGGCATACTGCAAAAAGTTTGAAGGGCAAAAGGAGACATGGCATCGGAAAAGAAAACACCTTGTAAATTTCAGTTAAAATCTAGAACGTAGAATGATGGAGGCTGTAAAATCAGCTTGCATTCCAAATTTGGGCTGAATATCTCAAAACTTGCAGGAAATTTGGAAGAAAAACCAATTTTTGCCGGAAATTTCAACACCCTGTAGCTCCGTAACGAAGCTTTTGCGGATCTATGTTTATATAAACTTTTTTTCTTAAAATTGGACGTAAATTTACACCTCAAGTTGTGACATATTATTATGTAACACCCTATGTTTCAATTTTATTTACTTACAATTTCAAAGTTGACGTCGTAATTACCATTGTGGAAGGGAATATCTCGTTTACGCCTTTTGATTTTGAAGTGTTCAACCATATCCTTTTGTGCTTTATAAATGCCGATAATTTCGGTACTAAGTGTATAAGTATAGTATGTTAAACATATTTCTGATATCAAAACGAACAACATAATAAAACAAACTGACATGAAACAAAAATTGAACGACACTTTTTTTGTATGGCGAACTGACTCGCATGATGAGTTTTCATCAATCATTTTTTCTGTATCGGTTTCCATATTTTTGATTATTTAGGTAAGGTACTACGATCGACTCTAGTTTGAAGGTGTTCACAAAATGAATAATTGACAACCGCTTATCGACTTAGATAAGTTCATGTAGGAATCACAGAACCGATATGTTTATGATTACGGGGATTTTTCAAAAAGTTATCATTAATACATACTTAATATTAATAATGCAATGCTGACAACACAGCCGCGTCTATGTATATTATCATCATTAACCTTTAACTTTAAACAATGGGTCTCAGAAGCGCCGTGTCTGATAATTTCACAAATAAGTGTTTTCCCCAACACATATTTGTGTGTTCGTATTTTTCGTTCCAATTAGACCTAGTGAATGAGCTAAGACCAAGTTTTCTTAATGAATAATAAAATAGAACAAGTTATTATGTTTTAACTATCACTAATTTATTAATGTAAAGAATGAAAACATTTTTTACATTGGTTGGACTGGTTTCGGACATACGTCCATTATCAACAACAAGCTACTGAAAACTGAATGAATACTCATGTACAATACAGGAATTACCATCAATAAAATGCTAGTAGAGGTCACAGTAATTTGAATAATGGTGATTGGTAGGTAATTAAGTCTACCTGGTCGTTAAGGAGCTTAACCCTTTCTACCCTAGATGCCTTAAAAATTTCCATTGATTCAAAGAAATTGAGTTAATAAGATTTATCACTGAAATGAAGAATTTTTAGCTGTTGAAGTTCTAGGAAAGTATGACATTCATTCAGACAATGTGCAGCTAAAGCTGAATCATATTTCTGATGTAGGAATGACCGAAAAAGTTTGTATCTAGCCTTGAAAGAGCATCCTGTTTGACCTATATAAAAGGAATTGCACTCAGAACATGTTAATTGATATACTCCTGATTTTTCGAATTTATCTGTTTTATATTTTGTGTTGAAAAGCAGGCCTGACAATTTGCTAACTGGTTTGAATGCAATGTGAACTTTTTTACTATCAGACAAAACTCTAGCAACCTGTTCTGACGTCTTCCCAAAAAACGTTAGAGACATAAACTTTTCGGGATTTTCTCTCTTGGATTGGGGATATATCATGTTGAGTGTGTTGTTGCGTTTTTTTCGATTAATTAAACTCTCTATTGTTTTTATATCGAAGCCGTTGTTCTCTGCTATTAACATAATAGTGTTAAATTCTGATTTTCGGTCCATGTCCAATAAAGGCAAAGAAATCGCTCTGTGAATCATGGATTTGAAGGCTGCTATTTTTTTAGAATACGGGTGAAATGAATCTATGGGTACGATATTATCCGTGTACGATGGTTTTCTGAAGATATTAATTGATAAACGGTTATTATTCTCCCGGGTAATTGTTAGATCTAAGAAATTGATTTTACTATCGACTTCTGTTCCTACTTTGAATTTAAATTTAGGATGAACGTTATTGATGAAATTCAGGAAGTTTTATATATGGAAGATTTCATTAATAAAGAATCCATGATTCACAGAGCGATTTCTTTGCCTTTATCGGACATGGACCGAAAATCAGAATTTAACAGCATTATGTTAATAGCAGAGAACAACGGCTTCGATATAAAAACAATAGAGAGTTTAATTAATCGAAAAATACGCAACAACACATTCAACATGATATATCCCCAATCAGAGAGAGAAAATCCCGAAAAATTATGTCTCTAACATATTTTAGGAAGACGTCAGATCAGGTTGCTAGAGTTTTGTCTGATAGTAAAAAAGCTCATATTGCATTCAAACCAGTTAGCAAATTGTCAGGCCTGCTTCTCAATACAAAAGATAAAACCAATAAATTGAAAAAATCAGGAGTATACCAATTAACATGTTCTGAGTGCAATTCCTCTTATATAGGTCAAACAGGATGCTCTTTCAAGGCTAGATACAAAGAACATTTTCGGTCATTCCTACATCAGAAATATGATTCAGCTTTAGCTGCAGATTGTCTGAATGAATGTCATCCTTTTCCAGAACTTCAACAGCTAAAAATCCTTCATTCCTGTAATAAATCTTATAAACTCAATTTCTTTGAATCGATGGAAATTTTCAAGGCATCTAGGGCAGAAAAGATTAAGCTCCTTAACGACCAGGTAGACTTAATTATCTACTAATCACCACTGTTCAAGTTACTGTGACCTCTACCAGCATTTTATTGATGGTAATTCCTGTATTGTACATGAGTATTCAGTTTTTATTAGCTTGTTGTTGATAATGGACGTACGTCCGAAACCGGTCCAACCGATGTAAAAAATTTTGTCATTCTTTACAACAATAAATTAGTGATAGTTAAAACATAGTAACTTGTTTTATTTTATTATTCATTATGAATATCAACTAGTAGTTCAGGCTTCATCGATCAATTACTAAGTTTTCTGTTATCCCAAAATATATATTTCAAATAGTCGCATTTGGGAATCTTAAAATTCAAGAAATTGAGAAACCTTTGCATGTTGAACGCTACACTGTATGGTGCACTTTGTGGCATGGAGTAATGGCCGCTTCTTTCGAAAATTCCACTGAAAATTCAGTTACAGTCAATGCATTATGCATTCGCAATATTCAAAACTTAAGTTCGAGCTATTGATAATATGGATATATCTGACATGTGCTTTCAACAGGAGGGTGCTATAATTATTTCCTGATCGCGTTATTTCACAGAATTCAGCAACACTAGATTCTTTCGTGATAAAACCGCGTATCTTGCCGCTTTTTTCGAAGGTCAGTGGTAAGACACGCATTTATTTCAGAACACTCGTGCGGGAGGTAGCACAAATAACAATTCTAATACATGTAGTACAATAAGCACTAACGAAGATAGATGTATCATTACCCATCTAGAAAATTCCTTTAAAACCGAATTTTCCACATTAGAGGACATCCAAGAAAGTCAAAAAATTCGTTGTTTACTATACTAAATGTCAACTCACTAGAATCATTGGGTTATTATACAAACTTTGTTACATCGAAACATATCAAATAGAAACAAAAACATTATGAAATACTTGAGATTCCTCATAGAAACAAAAACAAATGCACTTATCATGAACCCAATCTTGGTAAAAATGCCAAATCTAAACCACTCCGCTTCTGGGAAATTGACTGAACAAAACTGAATGTACAATAGACAAAAATGTTCATCCTCTTCGATGTCTGGCCGAAGTTTTGTCTTTTTATATTTTTTCTTCTTATTCACCTTATTGTGTTCTTGATAGATTTTGTTTTTCCTTATCATTGCTCTGAAGTAAGCGCATCTTTCGGGGACGTGCCTAGGAAAATAGCACAAGTTCCCTTTTTCTCTCGTGTTAGTTGCTTTCTGGGCCCTGATTTCAATAGTGGTCTCACTCACTATGGCAAAAATAGAATACAGTCTTCAGATGTAGATGGCATTTTAAAATTAGGTTTTTGATAGTCTTTGTCATTTAATGGAACTAGAGCAGCAAACACAGGTGCTCTTATTTTAGAACCGGAAGGTGGAAGCCTCATTTGTCATTGGTGGTGGGAGATCTTGTGTTTGGGTTTGGGATTTTGATTCTGGATGATCAATTAAGTATGATGGCATAAATTCTTCTTCAGAGAAGATGTCGGTGTCAAAAGCGTAAATACCTGCTTTATTGAAACCACTCAAATATTGGCGAGGTTATTGCATTTGGAAGGGCTGTTGCTACTAGTTTAGGAATTTCATAAATTGAAATTAGCCTTACCTGGATTACTACGAAGCCATGAATCATGAGCCCATGAAAGATAATTTTAAAAAGCCCAAAGACACACAAGTGAAACGACTGTAATCTATGGGTGAGGTAAAGTGGAGGAAATACGAACACCTAAAGGAAAACTCAAATAAGACAGTGAAATTTAATCACAGAGCTTCTTCAATGTTTATTTATGAAGTCTATCTATGTAACGAATTAACTAGACAACATTTATATTTTTTAAGAAAAAGAAAATGTATGAAAATATGAATGAAAAAACAAAACTTTCATTTCATGTGGGGTAAGTACATACGTAATTACGTAACATTAATAACAGTGACAGTGATCACATTTATAACCCCCCGGTATTGGCTGTCAGTCGGTACAATTCTCGAGAGCCCATTTTCCACACACATAATACATTATCCAGTCTTCAACGGGAGGATTCTATATATTTTTCTTCACAAAAAATACAAAAGAAGTCTTCATTTTCCTTTTCTTTTGTAGTTTGACAAGGAACATTAAATGCTTTTATATTCTTGAAATTCTTCAATACTCGTTTAATTTCTTAATTTAAAGATTTCTTATTACTATATTTCAGTCTTTTATTTGAAATCCTTCATTTGGTTTTTTTGCTTTCTTCTGATTTTGAAAGTTATCCTAGACATTGACACATTATTATTACAATATATTACATATATCTGGTACAGATATGTAGATAGCATTTTAGTTGATTTTCGTGGTTCAAACAGACAAATTCAGCAATTTTTAAATTTCCTGAATAAAATACACTGCCGCATCAGCTTCACTACTGAAAAAGAAAGTAATAACTCAATTAATTTCCTACACTCCACCATCATAAGTTCGAATAACCATCCCACTTATAAAATTCACAGAAATGAAACATTCACAGTCGCATCGATCACAATGGAGTCGTTCGGTTATTTGAGCCACAAACTAGCTGCATATAACTCCATGTTTCATAGAGCTCGCTCTGTCCCCCTTCCGACAGAAAATTTCCAAACTGAACCTAACATCGTCAGAAAAATTGCCTCAAATTACAATAACCACAACATTTTCTAATTACAATTATTAAACGCAAAGAACAACGTATTACCTCTCAATTACCATATAGTATCGTAGAAATCCCTGAGACACTAGTCTTAGATAAACCGGCGAACTAACAAAATCAGTAAAAACTTTTCCAATTTCAACATAAATACTTCATCCCGAGCGTCCCTAACCTCAAGAATATAATTATTCAATGCCATACAAAAGAACGATAAATTCAAGCAATCGGGAATTTATCAAATCATATGCAATGAATGTCAGGTAGCCTATGTCGGACAAACAGGGAGAGGTTTTGAAGATTCAAGGAACAAATTTCCTCAGATAAAAATTCGTCAATATTAGAACACATAAAATCAACCAACCACTCGATATAATTAAACAACCTATTAGAATCTGAAAAAAAACAATGGTGTGATGTATTGGAAAGGATCATAGCTGTTATAAAATTTTTATCTCATCAATGTCTGGCGTTTAGGGGCTCGTCCAAAATATTATATGAGCATGATAATGGTAATTTTCTCAAAGCAATATAAATGATAGCATCCTTTGATTCAGTTATGCGGGAACATATTCACAGAATTCAAGCCTCGAAATTCGATTCAACTCGCATGACTCACTATTTAGGAGATCAGATTCAGAATGAAATCATTGATTTACTCGGCACGACCATAAAAAATTATATCCTGAACAAAGTCAGAGAATCAAAATATTTCTCTATCATATTAGATTGCACACCAGATGTAAGTCACACAGAACAAATTACAGTTATACTAAAGTATGTTGTTTTAAACAGTGAAACTAAAAATGTTACAATATGCGAAAGTTTTATTGGCATCTGTCCGATAACCAGCTCCACAGGTGAAGGACTATTAAATTTTGTTTTAGATTTATTTCCGCAATTAAACCTTGATATTAAAAACTTACGTGGCCAAGGTTATGACAATGGTTCTAATATGCGTGGAAAACACAATGGATTACAAAAAAAAATATTGGAAATGAATAATCGTGCATTTTACGTTCCATGCTCGGCGCATAGTCTCGATTTGGTCGTTAACGATGAGGCAAATATAACGCACGACACGGTCAACTTTTTCAACTTAATTCAAGAAATTTACGTTTTCTTTTCGTCTTCTACCAAAAGGTGGTCCATAATTTGCAAGCATTTACCTGATTTAAAACTAAAGGCATTAAGTGCCACGCGATGGTCTAGCAGAATCGATGCAGTCAAACCTTTACGGTATCACCTCGAAAAATATTTGACGCTTTACTTGAAATATCAGATAACAATTCGTCGGAATGGGATTGTACAACAACTCACAAAGCACATTCGCTTGCTTTGAATATTCAAAATTATAGATTTATTTGCTTAGTTGTAATTTGGTTTGATATTTTAAACGAAATTAATGCTATTAGCAAAATGATGCAAAACCCCACAATAAATACTCAAATCTGCATAAATTTGTTAAATAAATTGATTCATAAATTCACCGAATATCGCACAGATGAGCATTTCGAAAGGGTGTTAGAAGAAGCTACCACTGTGGCTCGGGAACTTAATGTAGATGCAGATTTTCCGCCTATAGATACCGTTCGTCCACGAAGAAAACCAACTCAATTTCAGTATGAACAGAGTGATGAAGTCTTACTAGACCCTAAAACAAAATACAAGGTAGATGTTTTTTTTAGGATCCTGGACCAAACCTTAACTTCTTTAAAACGTAGATTCGATGAGTTGGAAACTTTTACCGACGTTTTTGGCTTTTTCATCAATAATAACTTGTTTAGTTACTCCAAAGATGATTTAATGAAACATTGTAAAGATTTGAATGTGAAGCTAAAAGATAGTTCAAGTAGTGACGCAGATATTGACGATATAGATATGTTTAATGAAATCAATGCTTTAAAGTTGCATTTAACTGAAAACCAGTCTAATGATCCACAAACCCTATTGCAATATATTTTTGCTAATGAATTAATGTCAACATTTCCGAATACAGCAATAGCGCTAAGGATACTACTTACATTGCCGGTTTCAGTTGCATCTGGTGAAAGGTCATTTTCAAAGTTAAAAATAATAAAAAACTATTTGAGATCAACTATGCACCAGCAAAGACTAAGTAATTTAGCAATAATTTCAATTGAACATGAGATTCTAAATAGACTAGACACCAAAAAATTATAGCTGATTTTGCCAACATGAAGGCAAGAAAGGTGCAGTTTCTGTAAAATAACTTAATACCTATACCTACCTACATAATATGTGTAAACTGCACCTTTCTTGCCTTCATTTTTTCATTTAATGTCGTATTAGTGTATCTATCTTGTATAAAATAACCTAATATAACATAGTTTTTCACTGTACAGCATTTTTTTTTCACATTTTTATAAACACCTAGGTTTTGTAGTTAGATAGGGGCGGCACGATAGGAATTGCACACCGGCGTTCAAACCGCTAGCGGCGGGCCTGATATCACTGACATTATATTCATTCACTATTCCTCTTCTTATTTTATCGTCAATACAGTCCATTTTCAGTACAACGTTATATGTATCGTTAAATGTATATGTGTAAATAAACAGTGTTAAACAAGAAATCAATCTCAATCAACAAAAATTACTAACAGTCAGGTAGAACTCGCTATAAGACAAATAACAATTCCAAAATAGAATTATTTAGAAGAAGATTGGAAGAAGAAAACCCAACAGAAAGAAAAAGAAATATGAAGAACTAGAAAAAGATTGGATAAACTGCAAATTCAGAGAATATCACAAAAAAGGAAATGGAAATGATAATATTTAGGGTTGTCCACAAAAAACCGGAATTGCTTGCATAACCTATAACTTTCCAGTTATTGAGTTAGAGATTTCATTTTAGATTCCTTTGGATGCCAAATGATGATCGAATACAAGAGTTGTCATAAAATTTCATTTTCGGTCCAATTCAATTTCAATGAGCTAGAATTTTTTCCTTATGGTCAGGCGTCCATTTTGAATTGAATGAAAATTCCAATTTTAGGACGATATTCATGTTTCAATTTTTCTACCTCCAATTGAGTCTAGAAGAGAGACGACCACTCTAGGATCTTGGAAGTTATGGGGTGAAACAAAAATTCCAATTTGCGCTTTACATACGGAACTAGAATTCTTTGCTTCGCAGTTTCATCAATTCTTTATGGATTTTCAAGTTCAATCCCTCACAATAATCAGAAAGATTAAGTTTTTGATTGTATGGATCATATTCCATATTCCATGAAAATAAAAAATTCCAGCGAATTGAAAATGTAGTGTACCTTTGAGCCTGTCGGCCATTTTAAATTATACCAAAAATGAAATTCGATGAAAATTTTTGTATTCCATCATCCTTTGGCATTCCAAAGAATCTACAATAAAAGCTCTAACTTAATAATTGTGGAAATTATAGGTTGAGAAAGCAATTCCGGTTTTTCGTGGAACACCCTATATATTCAGAAAAAAATTTCATAAGACAGTGGGCTTTTGATTTACTCGTGTAGCAAACATATCATCATTTTTGATCAGAATTTATTATTGTACGGAATCCTATCATGTGAATTTTATTTTGAGTTCCTGATTTATATGAATTTTGTTTGTTGTCTTTTATACTCAAACCATTATAACATTTCAATTTTTCATAATGCAATATTTTTTTAGGAATAATTTTATTTGACAACAAGATATTTCATTATGTGCCAACTATTAGGCATTTTCAAGTGTCATTATATAGGTCTAGAGCAGGGGTGCACAAACTTGAACTGCTGGCGATCTACCTCAATATTTTCAGACTACTTACGATCGACCCTGAGAGACTGCAAGTATGTGTGATACAAGGTTGTCGTACATACACGATACACCCTACCTACCTACCTAGGTAGAGTGTACCGTAGCATATATAGATATTAGCTTTCCGCACAATATACATTATGTAAGTCAAAGTTTGGATTAGGTTTAGTTTGGGTTCTTCTCTATAATATCAATGAAAAAACTCATAATTATTCAAAATAATTGCGAATTTAGTGGTTGTTACAAAACAAAAGAGTTACATATGGTGTTAAACTTAACTGAGGAGTGACTTTGGATGTTGAAGAATTGCACTGCATGTCCTCAGCATACTTTCCATAAGATGGTACGTAACCACTGAGTGCTAATCGCAAGCATGATGACATATGATCGTCAATTAGTCGATTGCGATATTTTGACTTAGGTAATTATCTTCATTTCAGAAAATGCAGAATCGCACAAGTTGACCCAAACATTGCCGTCAGTTGAAGGGCGATTTGCCTTAGATTCGGATATTTATTTTCAGATATAAAACACCAGAAATTTGTATCAGATGCTGTAGCTTTGAGATGTATATCTGATATAATCTGCACCAACTCATTCTCAACAGAACATGAGTTCATATTGAACTGACTTGCTATTTCAGTAGCTAATTCCTCAATGTTTTAACATGGAAAAGGATAACTCATAAATGATGCTATATTTGTCAATTTACTGCAATCATAAAATGCATTTCGAATTCTCCCAAAATATTTGATAATTCAGCCTCATACGTATCATAATTCAACTGAGGAATCCTTGCTTTCAAAGACGAAAAATGTATCAGATCCTTTCTTTTCAGTTGATCTATCATGAGTTGTAATTTACTTTTGAATGAGTTTACTGCGCTAATCATCTCAATAATAGTTTTTCCTTTACCTTGAAGTTCCAAGTGTTTAAGTGCATTGTGATGTCAGTCAATAATGCCAAATCAGTCAGCCATTTTTCGTTTTTCAACATCTGTCATCACCTTTCGTCTAGAAAAGCTGATATTTCGGGCAATAATTCTTGAAACTTTTCTAGGAATTATCCGACTTAACCACCTGACATCCGTGTGAAGAACTGTGTTCAGATGACTCTCTATCTTCCAACTGCAACTCACAATACAAAACTTGTTGATGTATAATGCAATGCAATGTGAAAAATATAGGGAAATCATCATTAGCTCGATACAATGCCATAAAACCGTTTTTGTTTCCAGTCAATGCTGTTGGTTCATCGGGTGTAATGCACACTAATTTATACATTGGTTGTTGTAGTTTTTTACAAAATTGAACAAAACGTCATATATATCTTCGCCACGGGTCTTCCCCTTCAGAGGAATGATTGTCAAAAATTCTTCCTTAGCCAACATGTCATTGAATACCATCCGAATAGAAATACATAGCTGAGCAGTGTCTGTCATATCGGTGGATTCGACGAACAGTAAAGAAAAGTATATACATTTCATGATATCTTGTTTTACTTTATCTGCCATGTCCTGACTCATGACTTCAATACGCCTTGTGACAGTCAGACGAGATAACTGAAGTTCTCTAATAGCAGACATGATTTCTGTTCAATTTTTAAAATCTCCAAATAATGTCTCACCCGCTTCAATAAATGCTTCCTTCACAACTGATCCTTCTTCGAATGATTTCTTGTGTTTCGCCAACATATGAGATATTTTAAATGACGTGATCGTAGCAGCTTTCGATTGTTTGGCTGGTCTCGTGAACATGGTTTGATTTTTTCAAACAAGATATCAAATCACGTACTTTTCGTTTTCCCAATTCACTCTGTGGCAGAAAATCCTTTTCATAGTTTTTATGAACCGTTTTATGATGCCTTTCTAAGTTATCACGCTTAGGTATTGCAACTGACGCACGACAAATAAGACAAATGTACTTATCATTCACCATACAAGAGGAAAATTCTTCTTGCCAATCGTTATCAAAATAAAACGTTTTAGATTTCTTCGCTGCAGTCATTTTGTACTATTTAATAATAAGCTTTTTATCGACGTAGTATTGCCTTCAAGTTACAATTCAGAATGACTCCAATTCCTGCAGGCGCAACATTTATATCGGCGTGAACGAAAGTCTCGAATGTTCCCGTCAAACGCGCCACCCGAAATTCCTAGAACAGCGTCAAGAAAAAAAACGCGGCTTTTCTTTGACAAGTACCGCGCGTTCCTTTGATAAAACTGGTTTTGCCGCTAGCAGATAAATGTTTGTAGTTTAGTTACCTATTTATTAAAAAATTTTTTCTTCTCGAGATCTACTCAAAAGCACTCGCGATCGACTGGTCGATCACGATCGACCGTTTGAGCACCCCTGATCTAGAGTGTCAATGATGATGACTGATTTTTGTATTTTTTGATGAAGAATACAAAACTTAATTGGCATCCACGATTTACAACTCTTTCCATACCAAATTTTGATATTAAACCTATTATTGAGAACTTATTGATAATATCCGTTCAACTATCCTTAATGTTTCAATAATTGTGGGTCTCTTCTTTAAGGGGTTATATCACCCCTTGGAAGCATCTTCGAGGATAATATGATTGAACTTTCTTCGAATCTAATTCACTCTGCATGACTTTCAATCGACCGTGACTCATCTGTAAAACCAAAACTTCGCAATATAATATGTTTAGAGATGAGTCGAAATATGCAAACTTAAATCAAGCCAAAACATTCAATCTTCAAATTACCAAGTCATTTTAGACTTGTCCTACCTTTTTTTCATGAAATATCTGAGAGATAAGTTGAGGAATAAAGTACATTTCAATTTTATTTACTTACAATTTCAATGTTGATGTCGTAATTACAATTATTGCAGGGAATCGGAATATCATTGTCACGTTTATGTCTTTTAATTTTGAAGTGTTCGATCATTTCCTTTTGTGCTTTGAAGATTCGGATAATGTCGCTACTGAAGTTATAAACATAGTAAGTCAAACATATTTCTGATATCAAAACAATCAACATAAAAAAACAAACTGGCATAAAAAATAATTGAAGGACACTTTTTTAGTATGGCGAACTGACTCACATAATGAGTTTTCATCGAATATATTTTTTGTATCGGTTCTCATATTGTTGATTATTATGACAAGGTACTATGTTGGAGTTTAAAGTTATTCACAGATTAAATAATTGAAAACCGCTTATCGACTTGAATAAGTTCATATCAAAATCACTGAACCGATATAATTATGAATACAGGGATTTTCCAAAAAGTAATCATTAACATGTTGCTAATAACACAGGCCCTGTCAATAAGTTTTATTATTATTCATAACTTTCAACTGTGGACGTTGGATCTCAGAGGCACCAACATTTCTGATGATTACGCAAATAAGTGTTTTCTCAAAAAAACCATCTACAGCCCCCCACCCCAACGCAGAGTTTCTCCTTTCAACGCTAATGACGAAACGAAGATAAGCGGAATTGATTGTGTTGTCAGCTTCAGGAGGTATGGATACGTTTCCTTCTCTGGCAGAAACACTTGAAACCTGACGTATTCACGTATTCCATAAAACGCATTTCACATAGTTTTTATATTTTCTTTGAAATTAAAAATAAGTAAATTCGGAAAGAAGCGGTTTATCAAAAAAGTTCTTTCGATATGCTAACATTTATTCAAAACTGTATGTTCTCTTGAGTGATCTCATGACGCTAAATACTGAAATACACATAACAGTTTGTTAATACATAATGTTAAGTGAAGAAACATATTTTCATATTTGAATTTTTCGTTCCAATTGGACCTGAATAAGATGAAAACATGTTTTTCAGTCATACTAAAATATATATTTTAATTGCCGCATTTCGCATCTGAAAATCCAAGAGCGATTCTTAAGGAACTGTTGCATGCCGAACGTGTTACTGTATGCGCAATTTCGGCCTATTATTGATGATATGGGTACCTCTGACATATAGTTTCAATAAGAGGGTGCTATAATTCACACAGCTACTAAAACAATGAATTTGTTGCAAACCAAATTTGTGGTCAGCCCGATTGTGTGATTCAACACAATTGGATTCTTTTGTGGGTCTATGTCAAAGCTGAAATCTATACGGAGCCAATCGAATCCAGCTGCAGCCTCTGAACTCAAAATCTGCTACTTGAAGCAAAAAAGTTAAAAAAGTACCGGTAAATGATTATTTAAAAAATCTGCTTGAAACGATTGTCAAAATTTCTATTGTTCCTAAGTTGGCACAGCTATTTTCTATACTGACGCGCAGTTTGAACGCGTTCAATCATTCAGTTTGTTTAGAGTACTCGATTTTGTCATGAATTTTCTTGAAAAATTGAATGGTTCGCATGCTAGAACGGGTCTATTCCGACACCACATTGATAAAACGCATTGTAACTGGTGATGAGACATAGGTTTATGAGTTTGACATGCAAACCAGTCAACAATCTTCGGAATGTCACCTTCTAACCCACAAAACTACGTCAAAGTCGATCAAAAGTCAAGGTAATATTGACTGATTTTTTTTATTATCGCGGAACTCTTGCCAGAAGGTCAGACTGTTAATAAAGAATATTACATACTTTTGGCTCTTACTGCTTCGATTGAAGTTTTTGATAATGTAATTGAGTGGTGCCAGAGTAATAAACTGGAAGTTAATATGCAAAAGACTGATTGCATTTTTTCACTTCTAAAAGATCTAAATTGACATATCCAAACGCTTTAACCTTTGAAGACTGCAACTTGAAAGTTAGTGAATCTGTGAACTTTTTGGGTGTCGTTATTGACAGTCACTTGAAATGGAGTCAACATATTGATAAATTGAGAAAGAGGTTGAACACTGTCATCTATACATTGCATGCCTTGCGTAATCAAGTTGACTGGAATATCCTTAGGATCATTTATTATGCAAACTTCAAATCTCTTTTATCTTACGGCATTATTTTCTGGAGCAGTTCTACTCATGGTCACCAAATTTTTGTAGCCCAGAAAAGAGCGTTAAGAATAATATTCGAGCTCGGATTGAGAGAATCTTGTCGTGGCTTATTTAAGAAGCATAATATCTTCACAGTTTATGGTTTGTATGTTTACAGAGTGCTCTTGTTTTTCCACAAACAACGCAATCATTTTGAGGAATACAGAAACAAGAGTATTAAAACGAGAAAGGTGACACTTTTATCTGGTTCACTCAACAAGGCTGCGTGAAGGGGTGTAGAGTATGAGGCTATTAAACTCTATATTTCTCTTCCCGCATTTTTACGAATTTCCAATTTTGAGCTTTTTAAGAAAAGGATTCATAATTTCATCATGGCTTCTGAACCCTATTCATTGGAGGAGTTTAAATCCTTTTGTACAATTTCATTAGGTCCTTGAAAGTTGTTGTGTTTTGACATATTCCCATTTTATTTATACAATTCAGGAAAAAATCGAGATCACTGTACTTCAAAACCGAAATAGATAGTCCGGAGTTTCAGAAGTCAAATTTTTTAATCCAAAATTCAAACTTCAGTTGCCAGTTAACAAATTATCATGCCGGGGTCTGAACAAGAAAAAAAAAGATTTTGAATGAACTAACTGCCCATATGCCCGCTAAGAAACAGTTGTTCTGGAAATCTCTTTCAGTATCTGACATGGACGACTTGGCCCACTGTGGGGAAGAAATTCAAATTGAAGAGGGCGATCTATAGTTACAAAGTTTTTATAATCTTTTCACCTATTTCTGTATTTATTTGAAAGTTCATTTGATGTTCAATATTTGTTACTTTTGTGTTCTGTTTGATAACTGAAAATTTAATACTTTTTAGGTGTTTCTGCAATAAAATATTCAAATGTAAATTGACTTATCTGAATTTTGTCTTGAATTTTTCGACTTTTTTATTGTTTGTAATCGCTTCGTGTGAATGTGATAATCAGAAATCTAGTAACAGAAAGTGAGCGTCCATTTTGAATTTGGCGCGAAGAATTTTGAATTTAGTACGCCCAGTGAATTTCTAGAATTCAGAAGTAGTAAATGTTCAAGTTCGAAGCTTCTAGTTAGAACACTTTTTGAGTAAGCGTAATCTCTCTTATTTGCATCATAAAAATAACTCTGCTGAAAAGTTGGAAATTTAAAGTTACTTGGTTTTTGCTTTGTAGGGCAGCCCTTGAATATCAACACTATTTTCATGGTTATTGAAAACCTTTCCAGGGTAGTTAGCGCATGCGAGCATCAGATGAAATCAACTTAGCTTAGATATTCTTAAAATGTGTCTCATTAGATAAGATGGATCCTGTCACATACATTTCTCAGAATTAGTCGAATACGATAAATCTAACATTATGGACATTTTGTAGATTATAAATCATTATTGTTTCGGATGTTAAGACTTTCTCATTGTCTACTCCTTGAATACTCGAATAAAGTTATTTAAAAAGATTAAGGTCTTTTGATAAGTGGCGCAGTCGGTAGGATACTCAGCAAAACCCGTTACCAAATGTACACTTGCAACAAAAGTCTTCCGTGACACCACTTTCCGATGAGATATATTCCGAAACAAATAGTGTTGCTTCATATTTGCGTAGTAATTACTCACCTTAGACAACAAGCTAATTTCTCTGCAGGTGTTATGATCTCGCGAAAAGTTGTATTTGATTTCTTTATTCTACCTTCTATGGAAGCTAGCAATTTCGAAAAACCGTACCTCGACATTCAAAAGTATTAGTGAAATTTGGTTTCATCGTCCTCCAAATAAGGAATGATACTCTTCTTCCTGTTTTCTATTCCTCAGAATGTTGTGGACCCACAGACGTTTTCGGCGTACTCCTTTTTCTTCCACCTCTTCACCCAGTAACAATTCTATTTTCATTAGAGTTGTTGTTGGCAGCATCGTATGCATTGAACGACTCCCCTGCCCGCCAAGTACCCGGGTGATGTGGCATTTACCAATCCTTACTTAATCAAATCCTGCCCGTATAGTGTGAACCGACTTTTATGGGCTTCCTACACTACACGATTGCTTGCAGACCGTTGCGTCAACAGGCGAACGTAAAACCAAGATTGCTGATCGAAATACTTTATCAGTGAACCGCCTGTAGGCAGACGTATTTCTGCAAATGCTTGCCTGAAGATGATACACATTACGCATGCAGTGCCTTTAAGCGGACTGTTGGTCACGTTTCGGGACTGCAGACAAACTCTGTCTCCGACACCACTCAGTTTTTCATCATGCTTTGTCGGAAACGTTGCGCTGTATTACTTTTACCCGTATTTGGAGATCTGCCCCTCAAAGTAAGGTCTAACCTAACCTCCAAGCACATTTACCTTGCGCTGAAGGATGATTATTTGAAAGGAAGGTTCAATTCATAACTACATACTTCATTCATTATTATGTGTTTTATTTTGTTCCTTGGCCTTGATTGAAAATAAGGTACTTATCTACTGGAATTGGAAACACAGAATTTGAAGTACCTAGATAGGAAAGGTCAGTTTAACAGATAACGATGCGTTAAAGCGTTAACTATTTCAACACAAAAAAATTCAAAAAGCTGATTGTCACTGTCAACATAATCAAACATCATAAATACATATGAGGTATCTTCGACTCCAGTAGTCGGGTTGCTGTTCTTGGTAATCTGGAAAAGGTTTTGACCAATGGAGTTGGGAATCATTCTTTCTGAGCACGAGCTGGTATTTTCGACTGTATAAACTTAAGTGCACATAAATTGGTTTCCTCTTGAAGCCTCCCTTTCACACCATTCCTCAGCACTTCATTGATCAACATTTCCGCCAATAGTTTTTGTTCCATACAACGTAATTTGCATGCGACGTTGAGACCAATGCCATCAAATTCCTCGTCTTCCTTCAACGCTTTCAAAGTTGAGTCAACAGCCTGGTTCCTTTTATGCTCATTGTTCGATTTTTCGTTTTCCCAGATGCAGCCCATGGGTCTGATATTTATTATGTATGATGTGCTATGCGTCAGGTTTCCTCTACACATTCTTCTCCTCGACTCTCCTGGAAAATATGAAAAATTCCATACAAACTGGAATACTTGAGCGTTTTAACTACCCTTAAATGTTTCTAATATCAGAAAACTAGTTTCCTAACTATCTCCGCTCGTGATCGGAAATTTTCTAAAATGAGGAACATTTCGTATCTAAAACACCCCTCAAATGTTAAATAAAAATTATGTTGTTTCACTTCCAAAAAACTCAAGCAGAATGGCTACATACAGAAAAGGATTTCGAAAACAGGTTAAATTTCCCTAATTGCGTTGGCGCCCTCAGCGGGGAACATATAAGGATCAAGAAACCTTCTCATATTTTTATAACTACAAGGGGTTCAGCAGTAGAGTTCTAATTAACGCAGACTTCGATTTTACATACGTAAACGTAGACTGTAACGAGTTTCAGTTGGAGAAGTTATTGAATGTACCAGCTTTTACACGAAATTGCTAAATAAAAGTCTCAAGTTTCCACCATATAATAACAATCAGGATAACCGCAATTTCGTATTTGTAGCTGACGACCCTTTAACTTTGCACGAAAACGTAGGCAAACCATATCCTCAAAGACATTTGACTTACGAAGAGCGCAAATTAATTACCGTTTGAGTAGAGCTAGCCGAATAGTTGAGAATATTTTTGGCATTCTTTCAATTCGTTTCCGGATATTCATACAGAAATGAAGAATTGTGGGGAAGTAATACCAGGGGATAGAGAGGAAGATCAGTTACTGAGTCTACAACAAGGATATAATAGACAAGTGTTGTGTGCAAATGCCAAAAATAATTGTGACAATTACAACAAATATTTTGTTGGTGATGGTGCCATCTCGTGACAAATCAGATTTGTTAATGAACACTAAAGGTACATATTAATTATAACGAGTATATTGCCCCATTAATTGGTATCTTTAATTAATTCAACTGCTTGCTTCAAATATTATTTAATCAAAATAATACATATTTTCGATGAAATAAAACTGAAGTATTTAGATTTTCACTATATTAACAAAACTATGACCGGTTTCACCACACTGTGGCTTCATCAGATAGATACAAACTAATGAACCGCGTAGATCCTTGAATTTTGGTGAGGGTCTAATTTCTATCCTTTTTTCTCTTCATCTCGCTTGTTGTACATCTCCTTGGTTTGTCCTGGGGTTCTACTGGTTGGTAATCCTCCTTCTTTCTAATGAACAGAGTTATTCCTTATATATTAGTCTTATTTCCTACTTTATATTACAATAGGTACAAGAGGTATGTTGGAAAACCCATCGGAGTTGCTTACTTTATGAATTGAAAAGATTGAGTAAAGGAGAAGGATTTATATCTAATTGACTTTTAAGTAACTTACCTGAATTCTTTTCTTTGTTGATCTCTGAAATTTCCAATAGATTGAGTTTTTGTCTGTTATTTTCATTTTGTAAAATTTTGAAGTTATCATTAAAGTTATAGTTTTCTTCGAGTAAGTGATTAGAATAATGGGAATCTGATTTATGATAATTAAAATTACGTTTGTGCTCGGATAATCTAACTTTGAAATTTCTGAAAGTTCTACCAATATAAATTTTATTACAATCCCGCTAGACAGTTTATCAACACTGGATTTATTACTTTTATCAATTTTAGATTTGCAGTTTTTGATATGTCGGCCTAAAGAATTATCAGTTCGGAATGCAATATTGAAATAATAACGCAAGAGGAATGATTTTAATTTTAGACTAGGATTACCAATATAAGTTAAGCTGTTGTATTTTGTGTCTGAACTTTTTATATTTGGAAATACTTCCTGGATTGCTATTTGAAATTTTTTGCGTGAAATCATGTTCTGAATCATAGTTGGACTGTAACCGTTATTGACTGCTATTTGTTTAATTATATTTAGCTCTTTTATGGAATTATTTTGTGACATTGGGATATTAATGAGTCTATGTACCATACTATTGAAAGCTGCTAATTTATGCGGATAAGGATGTGTAGATGAGCTGTGAATAGTAATATCTGTATGCGATGGCTTATGAAAAATAGAAAAATCATGTTTACCGTTAATTTTAGTAATAGTTAAATCCAGAAAGTTAATGGAGTTTTCTGTTTCTATCTCTAAAGTGAATTTAATATTATCGTGAATTTTGTTAATGAATGTTTTGAATGACTCTAATTGTCTGTTTGTGCCAGTGAAACAACAAATGATATCGTCGGCATATCTAAACCAATATATAAAGTGTTTGAATAACGGGTGTTCTTGGATAGTTTTTTCAATATTATCTATGAAAGTTTCAGCGAGCAGAGGGCTCAGAGGATTACTCATGATTAAACTTTTTTTACTTTTATATAATACTCCATTGAAGTTAAAATAATTTTGTTCTAAACAAATTTCTAAAAGGTGTAAGATTTCTGAATGAATTATCGGATTTATTTTATTAATTTGAAGGGGAACACTAGGGAAGAGATTTACTGCATCCCATGACATAAGTTTAGTGTTCGGTGGAAGTATCGTGTGCTGAATTTTATTTATTAGGACTGAAGAGTTTTTTATTGAGAGTTTAGGTTCAAAATTAGCGTACTGTCGAATGATGTCTATGAGAAAGCGTGAAAGTTTTGAGCTAGAGCTTGAAAATATGAAACTACTGGTCTAATGGGATACCCTGTTTTATGGAGTTTGACGAGAGAGTAAAGTTTTGGTGATTGCGGTTAGTCAATGAAAAGTTTATATTTTTGGTTGGTAGGTATTATAGACTTGGCATACTCTAAAGCGTTTTTTACTATGGATTGAAATTTATTAGTTGGATCTTTATCAATTTCTTCATAACAACCTGATTCAATGAAATATTGGGTTTTCAATAAATAATCTGCTTTATTTAAGGCTATGACTGTATGACCTTTGATTGCTTTGGTGAATATGATATCTTCAGATGCGGTCTTAGATTTAATGGACTTTAAAGTTGTATTTTAGAATTTCTTAGGTTGAAAACTATTGAACTCTTTTTGAAGTAGTAACGCTGAAGAGTATTTTAGGTGCTTGGCTTGTGGTGAATAATTATGGGCTATCTCGGTTTCAATTCCTAGCAGATCGAAATGGAGACGAGCGTTATTTGACTCTAAATTGTGTTTAAAACCCTTTTCTAGAAGTGAAACTTCATCTTTGGAAAAATTAGCATCTGAATGATTACTGAACCTATCATAAAATTGGTGATCAAATTATCAAAATAATACATGATTAATATGTGTTTTAAATAAAATTACAATTATATTAATAGATGAGTGAAGCACTCAAGTAACGAAGTTGGAAGTAACGAACGATGGTTTGTTACTTCCAATTGCCGCTCTCGTTTCTTCTTGGTCGGCAGAAAAGAATAGCAAGTCATAATACCAGAATGATGGTGTGTACGCGTCATGAACTGAACTTATGAATTTCACTTCTTTCTATTCTTTTCGGAAAGCGCATTTTAAATTGTTAATTTCTTTCTTGACTCGATTGCTGGCGGCACAGTCTTGTGATAAAACTGCAGCAGATTGTCGTTAGCTTCTTCATGTAGCCTTTTGTTTGAATTATTATCATCTTCAACTTTCCATAATCAGGGGTAGGTCTGATACAATTCAATAAACGCAGAAATGAAGGGTGATTTCTTGTAACTTTTTCTCCCCGTCAGTCCGATCACGCTGGACGAAAATTTATCTGCCGTGAAACTGACGGAAACGACTGAATTCTTATCTTATCATTCACGGGTCTGCAGGCGAACTGACAGTGTAAGGCGATGGGTATCACAACGATGGACATGTCCATGCCGAACGCAGATCTGTCGACCGATCCTTGCATACTGTTGACAGCCCGACGATCATCTTCAGTCCAACTGATAGTGTATGAGGCCCTTTGGGCTTAACGACGATCTCAAGACAGGTGCAAACAGTAGGCGTAAAATTATATAGGAGATCGGCATACTACATATCGAGACATTGAAGGATCTTTACGGATTTTATCAATACAAAAAATGTTGCACGGAGAATTGCGTGTAAAAAAATTTGTATCCCATTGGATACCGAAGAACAAAATGCTGCAAAAATTAATTGGTTTCAAGAAACTCTGGACCGCTTTCACCTCAGAAAGTATAATGTTTACAACATTTTCAGTGATAATGGAGATCTTACTTGGATTTATTCAGACTAGCCAGAAAATAAGCGCATTTCTTCTTTTGGGGTGTTCCAAGGTAAGAGAAACCGACAAAAATCATTCGTGGCCGAAGTGTCTTCAAAAAATGGTCGCAACGTTTGTTTCAAAAACAGGACATGTAACAACAATTTCTTTAAAATATCAAAGAACAGTGACTGCCAACTGGCGCACCATCATTTGTTCACCGCAAGTCGTTAGTAGGCTTTGATATACCAACCTCGAACGGCCAATCATCCTTCATCAAGACAATGCAAGTAAGCACACAACCCGGTAAACAATTGAATATTTAGTTCAAGAATTGTTACATCATCTGCGTATAGCAGCAACTATATATTTTTACTTTTCTCAAAAAATAAGAAGGGACTGCGCTGTTAGAGATTTACAGAAGAAGCTGCTGAAGCCTTCCAAAAGATAATTTTTGATATGGCAGTAAACTGCTTCAAGAATTGGTACGTATGAAAGAGGAAGTGTATTAATCGTCACAGAGAATACTTCGAAAAAACTAAAGTCTTTCAATAGTTTTATTCTAGCTCTATATGTAAAATTAAAAGACATCCCTTGTATTAGGACGGCAGAAACCTTGTGGTGTGTATATTCGCATAAAGGAATAATATAAGCTAGGTTAGCATTTTTTCAATAGGAACTTTTCATGAAGGGTCATATAATAGTGGTCAATACCAACTTTCCTATTTAAATGCAATTTTAAAAATTGTGTGCTTTTTTGGCAACATTTTTCATAATCCCCAATCCAAACTTTTATAGTCATCCCGGGTTCTCATTTTGCATCTGCAACTAGCACGCAATAAAAATTCGACAAACACCATATTTTTCGAATCGAATTTCGGCTGTTTCACCCTCTGTCAATAAACATCGAGAAAATTGCAAAATTGCTGACATTATGAGGTAGGAAATATTCGACAGATTCCATTGAGAGTAGATTTGCTCCTCGTTTGTTGACATAAATTCCTAAAACTCCAGGGATGGAAATATCTAGCAACACGTGTGTACACACGTCAGCTTATATTCTGGTTCCGTCGGATATGGAAAGGAATAATGCAAATCTACAGCTTCGGAATCGCGTCGCGTCCCAACTGAGTGAATAATTAAATTTGGCAACCCCTCAGGAACATGAGACTAATATGGTGATTAAAAGTTTTGAATTACATATTCAGGAAGGAACCAGGTTTTCACAATTCTGATACTACAACTTTTGAGTAAAAAGTTCAGGATGTAAGCAATTATTTTGCATTCAATTATCTTCTTGAACTTAAGGTAAATTAAGGTAGGTGCGGCCAAAAATGCCCAGCTAAGCTAATGTTATAATAAAACATTTGCAAAAATACTGTCTTTAGGCCTTATCAAACTATTATAGCATAATAAAACCTAAAACTATATTCTATAGAATAAAACTTTTACTACAAATTGGTAATTGGGATCCATTAATAAAAATAACACTGGTCTACAATGGTTTTGTTGCCTAGATATGAAAATGATTTTGGCTCTATTTATGCACACAATTCGTGAAACTATCAATGATTTTGTAGGATTTGCTCTGATTTCTTTTTAAATCTTTATTCTCATTTTACATAACAAAATCGTAAAACCAGAAACAAAATAACAGATATATTTATAATGTCAGTTATGTTTTGAGAAATTCGGATACATCGAAGTAAATAAAGAGGAAAATGTCGAAAATATATTTCATATTTCCATAAAACGCCTTTTATGAGCTTTTCTTCTATAATTTTTCAGGGGACAATCTCTTTTCAAAGACCAGCAGTAATCTGCCATCATGTGACAATCCCATCGACCTTGATACCTTTCTTCCATCACTTTTAGATCTTGATGAAACCGCTCTCCCTGTTCCTCACTATAATTTCCTAAATTATCCGGAAATTTATTTAGATGATTGCGGAGATAGTGTAACTTAATACTCATATTTGCTCCTAAAGTCTGAAAGTTTGTCAGCATATTTTGCACAATTTCTTCATAATTTGCTGCTTTATGGTTACCTAGGAAATTTTCGACAACCAACACAAAACTTTTCCAAGCTTTACTTTCCGGAACAGTCATAACTTTGATAAAATCTGAGTCTTTCATCAATTGCCGTATTTGAGGATCATCAAATATTCCATCTTTCAATTTTTCCATACTAAGCTTCGGAAATTTTCAGCAAATGTAATTAAAACAATTTCCGTCTTTGTTCAACGCTTTTACAAATTGCTTAATCATACCTAACTTAATATGTAATGGTGGAAGTATGATTTTGTCTCTGCTCACCAGCGGCTCCCTTATTACGTTGGCTTTACCGACAGTTAAAGAATTTCTTACAGGCCAAACATCTTGTTCCCAATGAAGTTGCTTTGCTCTACTATCCCACATACAAATAAAGCAAGGTTATTTTGTATATCCACTTTGTTGGCCAAGTAAAAAATTAACCATTTTTAAATCCACACAGATCGGCCATTGATGCTCAGAGTATTTAATTTTCTCTAAAACTAATTTTACATTTTCATATTCTTCTTTGAGTTTCGTTGAATGGGCAATTGAAATTGATGCAAATTTATTTCCATTGTGCAATAAGACGCATTTTAAACTTCTTTTGCAACTATCAATAAAAGGCGCCATTCAGTAGATTTGTACTCTTTTAAACCCATGTCTATAAGCAGCTTCGCGATATCATTACAATACACTAATCCTTCATTTTCACTAAAAATTGTAATAACTCTTTTCCTCGTGTTCTGTATGTTGTAATTGTTACTGTTGGTGCCAATTATTTTTTCTTTCAATCTTGAGGCTAACAGTTCTGATCCTTGTTTTGATAAATTGAGATCACGTATTAAATCACTGAGTTCATTTTGAGAAAATAACTTTGGCGTAGATGTTTCACCTTCCCATTCACTTCCACTAGTAGATGGTCCCGATTTCTGTGAATTTGGTAACATCATTGTTTCTAAGGGCATGCGAATTACTTTTGAAATGTATATGGGCCGAGGGAGATTTTCACTGTGTAGAACCGGACATTTCGTAGACTGTAAGTCTGGGTATCTCCACGTTTGATTTCGATTAAAACCTTTAACATCTACTACGCAAAAGTAACAATCATCTAAATGATTCGTAGGCTCCATCCAGATCATAGGAATACCAAAGTCTAATCCAGAACGTTCACCTTTTTTCCACAACCGTAAAGACTCAACACAGGACTTACAAACTTTATTAGGAACCCATGGTTTACCTAATTTGTCCATTTTGAAACCAAAATATTCAACATAAGTCTCCTTGACAAAGTCTGTGATATTTATTTTTTGTTTTTTTGGTATATGAACACCGCAAATATAACAAAGTGAATCACTGCAATATTTACACTTTCTTCGTGACGAACTCATATTTTAGACTAGAAGACAAATATATAAGAATGGACATTCAGTGTTTGAAACAAAATATTAATCCATGACACTTTATCCAGATTTACGTGTATATGTACTTCAATATTGTCAAATAACTGAGATCTCAGCTGTTCTGTGGAGCAAGGGGTCTGAGAGTGGGGATCAGGTGATGTTTGTATACGCGAAAAAGTTGCGCAGAAGCCTAATCATGACTGGAAAATTAAATTTTATTTGTAACAAGCTTATAATTGTTCAAAATATAAGAAATGCAAAAATCATGAAAATACGAGCACATTGAGAACTTTCATGAATATATTCGTAATCTGGGCACTTGAAAACATAAAAATTTGCGATGATATCCAGGGCAACAATAAATTTTTTTTTTGTAGAGCTGTGTAATGCATCATCACAGTAAAGATTCAAAATCAACAATTTTTCTTCTGACAAACCAACTCACTCCTCACTACTGGCTACATTTACAACATATCCTCATAGCAACCTATTGATGCTGCTTATATCCGTGACAGTACCAACAGTATTAGACTACAGGCCCGTGTCAAAAAAATTATGGGTCATTTGAACCACCAGGTGACCTATTTAGAACGATATAAGAGCATAATATAATAAGATTCAGCACTATGCCGTCACTTGTAAGCTGTCCAACTGAGTGCAGGTGAGAATTCAAAAGTACAGGTAAAGTGAGTACATTTTGGTCATATATTTTTGTACGGCATTCTTACCATCGATAGATTCATAAAAAATAATAAGAAAACGCGCAGTGCCGTAAAAAAATGGTACACCACAAAGTCGGAATTTTTTTGATTTTCCGACAATTTCCAGGGTAAATTTGGTCATTTGATTCTGTATGGCATCAATTTCATACTATTTCAATACTATTTCTAATCAATTATTTCGCAACGCCGTACAAAAATCATGTGACAAGGGAAAAAATCGAGGGTTGCAACCCCCTCTCTTTCCGTGGTCCAGGGGGTGATTTAAAAAAGTACGGCTTCGGTTCCAAAACATTATGTAGCACTCAAAAGTACTATTAAAAATAATGCCGTCAAAAAATGATTGTTCATTTGAATGTATATCAATAATTATCTTAATTTCATCGTATCCTTGATTTATAAAGCTGTAAAATTATTTGATCCTGTACGGGAACTTTTTTAAACATGATATAGTGAAATACAATTATATAGTATTGCCGTTCAAAAGAAACTGTTCTAAAAGAAATTATAGAGAAATACAAAACTGAAATTTTGCAAATTATTGTTAAAGTTTAAATATCATGGATTAATGAAATATAGCCGTTTTTACATTTCATCCCTTGTTTTAAATAGTATCAACATACATAAATTAGGAAAAAATGATGCCGTACATTTTAATGCAGACCACATCTTTTAGGCTGATGAAAATGACGCTACTATTTTAAGGGTACTTTATGGCCATCTGATACAGTCCGGCATTAATATATTTTTGAAGAGAACAATTGATAATATGATAAAATCACTATGACGTCTAACAGAACTGAAACGGTGTGTATATTATATCCAAGAATTGAAACTGTCAATCTCAGTATCAACAGTTTTGTATACTTTTGGTTCAATATATACTTCAAACATTATTGATACATATACATAATTGATTTAATGGTAATGGTAATGATGTGAATAAATAAAACAATCATTTTTTAAAAAATTCGATATATTTAATGATGATAATAAAAATATGGGTTTTCTTCAAATTATTCGGTATCAGAATCAGCTGCTGAGTTGTTGTCGGAATCAATGTCTTCATCGACGTCCGAATTATCTTCTCTATCATTTTCTGAAACATAAATATATTTTTATCAAAATCAAAGTCTTACATACAGATTAAAGATGTAAAGATTTATTTATTTACCTATGACGTCATCATCTTCTTCGCCTGATTCATCATCCGGTGCCGTTATGTCACAGACTTTTTGGGGGCATTCCTCGCCGTGGAACCAGTCAAAATCGTACCGACCGTCATTGAGAATCCATCCATAGCTTATTGGTAACAAGGTCGACGGTATTTGTTTGTAGGCATTACACCAAATCTGTGCTATGTAAGTACTACTCTTCATATGTTGTTTTAACTTCCGGAAACAAGGGGGAAACGACGTTGCTTCCAATTTCATAGTTGTCTTTTTGAAAGCTTCATTACTGCTTTTCGGTGTATAAATTCTATCAAATATGATACACCTTGCTTCGTTGACTGTTTTCTTGCTTTTACGTTGTATAAAACGCATACATATTCTTGCAGAACATTGAAAGTTTGTTCCATGAGTAGTGGATCTGCAATAAACGTATTATGCCCCATTTTAATAAATGCGTCTTGGAACTTCCCTGATTTCTCCAACATTTTAAATGGTCTGGTTTTGCCCTTCTTATAAAATGCGGGATTGAAGTCGCATCCCGTAAAAGCATGGAATGCAGCCAACGAAGAACAGAGATTTTCACCCAAGTCTCTGTACACAGCACAAACGTCAATTTTTTTCACGTGGTTACCGGTTCCGAGTTGCATCCATATTTTGCGATCGACATTGAACTGATTCTCGCCCACATTAACTATGATTTGTTTCATATTAGCTAACAATATTACGAGAATATCTGTATCGGAACACTTGATCAAAATGTTCGTACTTGACCCAACAGCGCAAACATGATATACTATTTTGTATCAGCTTCTTCGTGAGCACTGCAGGTATACTTTTCAGATACTTCTCTAATGACAGATTCTGCCGATTTTCTGTAAGAATGACACAGCTGATAATTTAGAAACACTTTCTGTGTAGGCTTAATCAACGTAGTTTTGTCTTGAGTCGACCAATCATTGACGAGAAACTGGACAAATGCTTGCTTGAATTTGATGTTTTTAATTCGGCTATGAAATTTGCTGGACGTTTCGTTTGAGGTCCTTCGATAACGAAATCATCATTTCTTGAATTATCTCGTATAGAATGCTCGTAATCTTTTATGCTTGGTGTTGGGTAAGTATCAAAGATCACGTGGATTTCTGTAGCCACGTGATTTGTTAGATTACGGAGCAAATGATAACTTATAGCGCCAAAGGTAGAAGGTATGTCTCGAAGAGTATATAGATAAAAAAATCCATCGATAATCACGACATCCAATTCCTTAGGAATACTCTCAACAATTTTTTCTCTATCTATCAAAGGTTTTACCAGCTTCGATTTATCTGTTTCATTGATGGTTCCATCCATATGACATAATGATAGTGGAACAGGGGTCAGAGGGTACCTTTTCAATGTCAACATTTTGTTGTAGAGATATACCTAACAATCTTCCAAATAAATCCCTGTGTAGTTTAACCTCTTTCACCTTTCCACCTTGACGTTTTACTATTTTCTTGGCTTTGAAAGTATGAATAACATTTACGATTACCTTTACTAGAAGGTGCCCCGACTTGTAGGAAATTCAATTTTACAGCTCCCACATAAGATTTACTTTAAAAACAATTACTGATCTACCTAGGGATTGCAATGAGCTACACGAATATGAGAAGTCTAAATATAACTATGTGTTAGAATAATTAAAATAAAATTTAAATTAAAATATGTTGTATTTTGGAATTATCAATGACAAGATAACTATATTTTAGTATAAATCGATAATACACAAACCCATATTTAACATAGTTTCTAAGTAGGAACATAGAATCACGAAAATACTATGAAAATTAGTACAAATAAACTATCTAAATGCCGTATAAAAAAATATCGTGATGAATTTCACCTTACATTTCGTTATATGGATTTTTCTTTTTGATTTTTTCTTTTTCTGAGTTTTTTCCGCTTTGGACCAACGAAAATGTACGGCATATGAAAAAATATTATCTATGCATAAAATACTTTCGAAATAAATTAGTTTGATGTTGTATCAAATCACCCCCTGGACCACGGAAAGAGAGGGGGTTGCAACCCTCGATTTTTTCCCTTGTCACATGATTTTTGTACGGCGTTGCGAAATAATTGATTAGAAATAGTATTGAAATAGTATGAAATTGATGCCATACAGAATCAAATGACCAAATTTACCCTGGAAATTGTCGGAAAATCAAAAAAAAATTTCGACTTTGTGGTGTACCATTTTTTTACGGCACTGCACGTTTTCTTATCATTTTTTATGAATCTATCGATGGTAAGAATGCCGTACAAAAATATATGACCAAAATGTACTCTACCTGTACTTTTGAATTCTCACCTGCACTCAGTTGGACAGCTTACAAGTGACGGCATAGTGCTGAATCTTATTATATTATGCTCTTATATCGTTCTAAATAGGTCACCTGGTGGTTCAAATGACCCATAATTTTTTTGACACGGGCCTGTAGTCTATATTCTCTTTGATGCCAATACTATCTCTAGTCTTTTTTATTTTTGGGGTATTTTTTATTTTTGATGTCTTTTCTATTTCATTTTCATCAAATAGTTCTTTTGTCACTGGAGTTCCTCTAGAATTGATGGCCTTTTTTCTACCTGTTGGTGATGTATCCCAAGTTCAACCCGTGTATTGATATTCTTCTGTCTAGAGCGTTTTGAGTCCAACAGGGACGCTGGCATCCACCATGCATCAGTAGTGGCCAAGATCTCAAAAATAGGAGAAGATATTGATAAATTGTTGAAAAATGTTGGCTCGTTGGTTTCTGACCTCAGTGCAAGGATGGATGTGGTTTCTGTTGACGTCAGCAAATAAAAAGAATCTAACATTCAATTGATTAATCTGGTCTCTCCATTTATCGATCAGATGATTCGAGGCTGTAGTTCTGGTCCTGCAACAGGGATGTCTTCCAGCGCCGTCATGAATGACACCCATAATGAAAATCTCGTTTTAGTCAAGGAGCCAACTTATTTGTCATCAATAACTTTGAGCAATAAAACCTCAGCAAAAAACAACAAACAAAAAAGGTAACTGCTATTTATCTTACAGTGAGTTTTAACTGACTGTAGGACATTTGTATTGTATTGGACATTTACACGATAGTTCACTATCCGGCTCGAAGGACCATATTATTTGTCTTACAGTGAGTTTTACCTGACTGTAAGTAATTTTTTTGTTGATTGAGACTGATTCTCTGTCTAACACTATTTATTAACACATATATACATTCAACGATACATATAACATTGTACTGATAATGGACTGTATTGACGATATAATAAGATGATGAATAGTGAATGAATACAATGTAATGATCTTAGTTACGATTGATACAGAGTAAAGTTACAGTTTGAGTGTTACAAACTTAATCTTAAGGCACGCAACACTCCCCGCCGTGAGAGAGCATCGATCACTAAAGAGCAAGAATTGAGACCATCGACTATGTCTAGAATTGAATTTCTATAAAAATTTTACATGGAATAAGATAGGATTAGAAATCTAACAATTTTACATAGTAATGTGTCTTAAGAATAAAAAGGAACTTATAACAAAATGAACATTATCCTAGAATTACATCTAATTATATACAGCAAATACGCATTTCAAAAGATACATAGAACATGAGTAGTTTCTTTCCTAAATATAGAAAATTGTCACATCATACTTGTTTTGATCACTAAAACAAATACGTAATAGACTAGTCTTTTAACATTGCGTTCTAAAACACCATTAGACGTTTTCAATTGCACAATGCGAATAATAAATCTGGATCAATTTTGAGTGGATGACGCGACCAAGTTTCCATTGTAATGGTGGAAGACGGTCAACTCGTATTATAACGATAGAACCTACGTCAATGCTATGATTACTTTCAAACCATTTATGACGGATATTGAGTTCATTAATGTATTCCTTATGCCATCTGTTCCAAAAGTGTTGTTTCACCTTTTGAATATGTTGCCATGTCGACAGTCGATTCGTTGGAGTACTGGTCAAATCACCTTCAGGTATATTCGAAAGAGAGAGCATCGATCACTAAAGAGCAAGAATTGAGACCATCGACTATGTCTAGAATTGAATTTCTATAAAAAATTTTACATGGAATAAGATAGGATTAGAAATCTAACAATTTTACATAGTAATGTGTCTTAAGAATAAAAAGGAACTTATAACAAAATGAACATTATCCTAGAATTACATCTAATTATATACAGCAAATAGGCATTTCAAAAGATACATAGAACATGAGTAGTTTCTTTCCTTAATATATAGAATTGTCACATCATACTTGTTTTTGATCACTAAAACAAATACGTAATAGACTAGTCTTTTAACATTACGTTCTAAAACACCATTAGACGTTTTCAATTGCACAGTGCGAATAATAAATCTGGATCAATTTTTGAGTGGATGACGCGACCAAGTTTCCATTGTAATGGTGGAAGACGGTCAACTCGTATTATAACGATAGAACCTACGTCAATGCTATGATTACTTTCAAACCATTTATGACGGATATTGAGTTCATTAATGTATTCCTTATGCCATCTGTTCCAAAAGTGTTGTTTCACCTTTTGAATATGTTGCCATGTCGACAGTCGATTCGTTGGAGTACTGGTCAAATCACCTTCAGGTATATTCGAAAGATTATCGCCAGATTTTTGATTTCAGCAACTCCAGATTCAAGTTGCTCACAACACACACTGATCTACACGAACACTTTCTTATCGATGAAAGGCACTTCGTTGATCACTGTTTGATTCGTAGAAGTTTGAGTATTTTCTGATTTCAGATGACAGACGATGGTGATAGTTATATTAGAAGCTCGATGATTTTTAGACCTTGTAGATAGATTGTTGAGATAGAACTTTGATGTTGGTTAGATCTTCTAGATAGATTATAGGTTTGACGGATTCACTCACTTTTGTTCTTGATTAGATGATATTGGACATTTACACGATAGTTCACTATCCGGCTCGAAGGACCATATTATTTGTCTTACAGTGAGTTTTACCTGACTGTAAGTAATTTTTTTGTTGATTGAGACTGATTCTTTGTCTAACACTATTTATTAACACATATATACATTTAACGATACATATAAAGTTGTACTGATAATGGACTGTATTGACGATATAATAAGATGATGAATAGTGAATGAATACAATGTAATGATCTTAGTTAAGATTGATACAAAGTAAAGTTACAAACTTAATCTTAAAGCACGCAACACTAACTAAATGCCACATTCCACCAATAAAGCACCATCGGATTTTCCTCAACAGAGGGAAATACCTCTTGTGGAGTCACATCCGGATCTTGGAGTGAAGATGCCTGGTACTCCAAACCTCGTAAATTCTACTGTCATAAGAGGATCTGGTGGTCTCAATAGCCTTTTGCTGGCTGCTCCTAAAGGTAGATTGTGGTTTTGTATCGAAGGCCTTGCTCGAGACACAAATATCAATCAAGTGATGGATTATGTTAATAAGCAGTTCTCTGTAAAAGATTTGTTGGTATATGATTTGAAGTCAAAGGGTAACAGATGATCCTTCAAAGTAGGATGTAGTAGTATTTCTGAGCCTGAGTTTCTGTCACCTGGTCTATGGCCAGATGGTGTACTTTTGAAGCCCTTTCATTTCGTTTAACAAATGCTTAATGTCTTTTCCAAAAATCTCTAGAACTCCTTCGAATAAAAGTGATCTAGTTATATACTATCAAAATGTGCGTTGTCTCAGGAATAAAATTGATAGTTTTCGATTGGCCATTATAACTGAATCTTATCCGGTAAAAGTTTTCTGAAATCCGTGGTGGTGGTGTCCTAATAGCCGTTGACAAACCAATCCATTCATTCGAGTTGTCAGCGTACCGTTCAAGTCGCGAAGAGCTGTGGATAAGAATAA
Source organism: Cryptolaemus montrouzieri (assembly GCA_013387265.2). Lineage (NCBI taxonomy): Eukaryota > Metazoa > Arthropoda > Insecta > Coleoptera > Coccinellidae > Cryptolaemus > Cryptolaemus montrouzieri. The sequence goes on along the minus strand of JABFTP020000185.1, from coordinate 27,822,058 downwards.
GTCTTTCAAATAAGGATTTTCTTCTGTGTGCCGTGTACATTCATTCCTCAATCATCGGATTCAACTGTGTACAGTGACTTTACGGGACTTATTGAGACCATAATGCGGGAACATAATAATGTTAAGCTGTGTATTATTGGTGATTTCAATCTTCCGGGACTCCATTGGACCGACTGCCGTGATGAGGATGATGATGCCTATGGTAGCACACCAACTGATATTTCTAAAGCCTCAGAAGAAGCTTTTTGTGATTCTTGCAGCTTCCTCAATATTTTTCAAGCAAATCATATAAAGAATGTAAACGGTGTTATCTTGGACCTTGTTTTACACAATGTCTCTTGTGGCGTTCAGGTATCTGAAGCGGAACCTATGCTGCCTGTTGACATATATCATCCACCTCTATTAGTAACTATGTTCCATGTAATGATAAATAATAATAATAAAAGTTATACATCCCAGTGGTGCTCAAATGATCGATAGTCATTTGTCAAGAGATTGCAGTTCATGGGAACTGTTTGAGGGTGAACAGTGCAATGCTCTATCGAGTGAATTAGCAACTTCTACGATGGATAGGTCTGAGTGGCAAGCTGCCTGGTAAAATATTAAGATGCATTTCCTTGACTTTTATATCGGCTAGATACTTAAGAAACTCTTTAAATAGTTCACAAGTAATAAAAACCTTTTCAGATTTTTCACCCAATGGTCCCGGTGGTAAATTGTCATATAATTCAGGTTTCAAATGTTTGCCTTCAAAAATGACCATTGGCAGTATGCTAGTACCAAGTACATCGACACAACCAACGATGGAAGGACTTGTGTTCCGTTCCGAAGGCTGTAAATGGACTCTTTGTTCCCCTTCTGTACCAAAACAGTTTGCTGGTGTTTTATCGTTAGGCGGCAACCTTTCTCATCCATGTTATAGATTTTCTCAGAATTAGTTTTGAGATTCAAATTGTCATAAGCTTCGTTCAGTCACTGGAAATGATGATCTACGATAAATTTGTTTAGCTTTTGAGTCCTGGCCTAGTTCAAAAACAGAGTCTTTCTACGTGGTATATCAGGATGTATTTCATAAACTCCTCAAACTAATCCTGACCAGCAGCTTTATCTTGTTAATTGAAGGGGTGTTTGACCTTATTCAGTTCGCAAAATTTGGAGACTAGGTGGCGAAGAATCTGTGATGTTACGGATAATCCTATTTCAGCGAACCTCACAATTTTGCTTACAAGCTTGCTTTTTGTCACCGAGTGAATATTTTAGAACTAAGTTTAAACTGCCGGTCTGGAGGTGGTTTCGCACCTTTCGGCAGCTTTATATGTGCTCCGTCGTTCACACTGTTCTGCTCGGACCATCCGCCACAAGGTCGTCTTCAAACCACAACGCTCGCTTTAGGGGCAAAGTTATCTTTTAAAATTCCATATATATATATATATATATATATATATATATATATATATATATATATATATATATATATATATATATATATATATATACATATACATAAGTGTAAAATAAGAAGATATCATTCAAAAGAGATGAAATTCTGATGGAAAATATCAACAATTTTCGAGTTAAGGAAAAATTAAAAAATGTTATTATCTTCAAACATTCGCGAAGAGACCAATCAAATAGCATCGAATGGTAACTAATCATTTTCAAAATCGAGTGTTTCCTCCCCGGGCCCTAATTACTGTCAGTAAACGTCTCGGAAGCCCCTCAAACAAATTTTGGATGTACTCTTGAGTCACTGGGTTCCAAATTTCAGGAAGCAGATTTTCTAGTTGTTGGAGTGTTCTACAAGGTATCCTATGCCACCCCATGTTGTCCCAAACATGTTCTATGGGATTCAAGTTGAGGCTTCTAGCTGGCCATCTTAAAATATCAATTTCGGTATTTTGCCGAAATTCTGTAACTACTCTAGCTGCATGAGTCCGAGCATTATCATGCATATAAATAAAGTTTTCGTCAATCAATGGGCCAAAGGGTACAACATAGGGTTCAAGGATATCTGCGATGTATCTGGCCGCTGTCATTCTTCCATTATTCACGAGGACTTACTCAGTTCGACCATGGAAAGAAATGCCTCCCCACACCATTACTGAGCCCCCTCCGAAGTTTTCGGTTTGCCGGATATTGCATTGCTGATACCGTTTCCCAGGTCGTCTGTATACAGGCATGCGTCTATCATTTGATACTAGACAGAACCTGGAAAACGTCGGAAAAAAGAACATACGACCATTCTGGAATAACTCAATTTGCATGTTCCTTCGCAAACTGAAGTCTTGGAACTCGATGCTCTCTGGTGAGAAGCGGGCCGGTAGAAGCCACCTTTGGTCTGATATCGCCTTTTCTGAGCCTGTTCCTAACAGTTTGCAATGAATTATGTACACTTTTGGAAAGTGCAAGTTCATTTTGTAGCATTCTAGCCGTACAGTGTCGAACTCTCAGTGCAGTGAAACGAAGCCAACGATCATCAACTGGTGTTGTTATCCAATTTCTTCCTTGTCCGGCCCTTCTTCCATATTCCCCTGTTTCGTGGTACCGATTAATTGCTCTTGAAATAGTGCTTTGGTTAACATTCAACAAGTTAGCCACGTAACGTTGGCTTCGCCTCTCCTCTAGAAGTGTTACAATTCTTACCACTTCATGATCCTCAAATATCGTCCAGGACGTTCAGCAGCCATTACAATAAATTCAAAGATTCGAAAATCAACAAGAAACAAAGAAAACTTGCATAATTTAGCGAGAAAACTGAAAAGAAATTGAAGAAATACTGATAGTCAAATAAACTCCTTGTTTCAGACGTGTTTGAGATCATACGGAAACAAATGTTACTGTATAGATAAGATTTTTTTTTCTCCTCATATGTCCAAAACATATGTTGACAAAGAAACTACGATCGAGCTGCTTAATCGATTGTGAAATTCAGAATACCAGGTGATGCGACAATTTTTGTGGTGTGTGTATAAACAATCGGAAGAATGAGGATTCGGATTCAAGAACACAAAAGCTCAGAAAAACAACAAGCCACAACATCTGTTATTTTCCAACACTCGCACAAAACAGGCCACAAAATCGACTGCGTCAAGATGACACAAGTAGCCAACATAGAACAACTCAAAAAAAGAAAAATCAGAGAAATCATCGAAATAGAGAAAAACACGACAATGAACAAAAGAGATGAAGCGCTAAACAAACCTACCATCTGGAAAAATATGATGAAACCTGTAACAGCAGGGACAAGGCAACTAAGCTCCAACAGAGAAACACCTAAGGCAAAGTCAAACACACAGGTACCGACCAGTTTCCTATAGCACTATCAGCTAATGACATCAATGTACCAACGAGTAGTGTCAGAGGCTTTCTCTCCGGAAAAATCCAGTGTACAGACCTTAGTCGAGTAACATTGATGTCATTCATTCTTAGTTTTCTTTGTGTGATGTCGATCGAAAAGAATACTGCTTCGAATATAAATGATAAAATTGTCAGCTAATCATATTACATTTATGTATACAAATAAATAAAATATGAAATAAGATTCTGAGCAGTATAAAAAGGAGAAAACCAATTACTCTACCTCATTATTTCTTTCGGAAAGAAACCTTCGAAGAATATTACAAGATTTGATGACTGTCATCTTCTGTAACTGCTCAAATAAATTTTTCTTCACACCTAAAATCTCAATATTTTTGTGAAGATTCCTAGAATTCCTGTTGTAGAAATAATAATCGGTAGAATAAATATTTTGTTCAATTTTCACATTTTTTCTCCTCGTCGGCAAGCATCATATGTTTAGAAATTTTTCGTTGTATTTATTTTGTATGTTATGTGTGTCGGCTATAGCAACCCTATGATATATATATATATATATATATATATATATATATATATATATATATATATATATATATATATATATATACCTTGCCTATTGTGATTTACAGTTCTGTTGAAACGAATTGTTTTATCAAAATAATGTTTATATTTGTCGTTTTCACAAATAATCTCAGGTTCATATTTTTTCCGTTAGGAATGAGGTTATGTTTTATTCCTAAATTAAAATGAGTAATATTAGCGACAGGATTGTGTTTCTAAATAATATGTTGAGGCAAGTATTGAGCAAGGTAATAATATATGGAAAACTTTTATACTGAAGAACAAAACTGCACATCTAAGGCAAGAATCATCTATATTTTGCTTGATGATGTTTTCTCTATAATTTCTTGTGAAAACAACCTGATCTTGGATCGCAATTACGAAGCCTTCTGTTTCAGTTAAATGCAACTTTAAAGCATTGATTTCATTAAACATATCTATACCGTCAATATCTGCGTCACTACTTAAACTATCTTTTTGCTTCACATTCAAATCTTTACAATGTTTCATTAAATCATTTTGGAGTAACTAAACAAGTTATTATTGGTGAAAAGCCAAAAACGTCGGTAAAAGTTTCCAACTCATCGAATCTACGTTTTAAAGAAGTTAAGGTTTGGTCCAGGATCCTAAAAAACATCTACCTTATTTTGTTTTAGGGTCTAGTAAGACTTCATCACTCTGTTCATACTGAAATTGAGTTGGTTTTCTTCGTGGACGAACGGTATCTATAGGCGGAAAATCTGCATCTACATTAAGTTCTTCGAGCCACAGTGGTAGCTTCTTCTAACACCCTTTCGAAATGCTCGTCTGTGCGATATTCGGTGAATTTATGAATCAATTTATTTAACAAATTTATGCAGATTTGAGTATTTATTATGGGTTTTGCATCATTTGCTAATAGCATTAATTTCGTTTAAAATATCAAACCAAATTACAACTAAGCAAATAAATCTATAATTTTGAATATTCAAAGCAAGCGAATGTGCTTTGTGAGTTGTTGTACAATCCCATGCCGACGAATTGTTATCTGATATTTCAAGTACAGCGTCAAATATTTTTCGAGGTAATACCGTAAAGATTTGACTGCATCGATTCTGCTAGACCATCGCGTGGCACTTAATGCCTTTAGTTTTAAATCAGGTAAATGCTTGCAAATTATGGACCTCCTTTTGGTAGAAGACGAAAAGAAAACGTAAATTTCTTGAATTGTTGAAAAGTTGACCGTGTCGTGCGTTATATTTGCCGCATCGTTAACGACCAAATTGAGACTATGCGCCGAGCATGGAACGTAAAATGCACGATTATTCATTTCCAATATTTTTTTGTAATCCATTGTGTTTTCCGCATATTAGAACCATTGTCATAACTTTGGTCACGTAAGTTTTTAATATCAAGGTTTAATTGCGAAAATAAATCTAAAACAAAATTTAATAGTCCTTCACCTGTGGAGCTGGTTATCGGACAACTTTCGCATATTGTAACATTTTTAGTTTCACTGTTTAAAACAACATACCTTAGTATAACTGTAATTTGTTCTGTGACTTACATCTGGTGTGCAATCTAATATTATAGAGAAATATTTTGATTCTCTGACTTTGTTCAGGATATAATTTTTATGGTCGTGCCGAGTAAATCAATGATTTCATTCTGAATCTGATCTCCTAAATAGTGAGTCATGCGAGTTGAATCGAATTTCGAGGCTTGAATTCGGTGAATATGTTCCGCATAACTGAATCAAAGGATGCTATCATTTCTATTGCTTTGAGAAAATTACCATTATCATGCTCATATAATATTTTGGACGAGCCCCTAAACGCCAGACATTGATGAGATAAAATTTTATAACAGCTATGATCCTTTCCAATACATCACACCATTGTTTTTTCAGATTCTAATAGTCTCAGTTGCATTTGATTTACAGTAGTTTTATTTTTTAACATATGATTTAGTTGGACCCAACATTTTGAATTTTCGCTATGGAAATGCTTGTTTCGTGTCGTTTTAAGGTAGATGACAGATATTGCCAATCGGAAAAACCGCTTGGAGCTGAGAGACTACTTACAGTTTTACTGAATATTTTACAACAAAACAATAGACTGAATCTTTTGACGTAGAGTAAACAAGCCATTCTCTGTTAAATTTTCTCCATTAGGAAGATTTCTAGAGTAATAACTGTTTGCAAATTTTCTTCCACCGATATTAGCAGGAAAATTGTGATTAAACAGCTGCACGGGACAACGGCTAACCAAAATATTAACAATATCATTAGTCATACTAGCGGGCCACGAACCGGGATCATCACCACAATCTAAACAGCTACTTGATGACGATAAATTGCTTACAGGTTCTTTAGCACTACTTTCTCTTTTTTAGTTTCACTGGAGTCTCCTTCTGAAGGACTAACATTTTTCTCTTCAGATACCTCCATAACTTCTATATTTAAAGCTGCGCTTGTTGAAGCTACATCTACGTCAACATTCTCTTGACATTCAGAGTCCCTATTTTCTGGTTTGCTAAAAATTTCTCAAGAGATCCTGCCAGTTTTTTTCTCTGTATCTTTTTCTCGTTTTTGCCGTCGAAATTGAGCTCTGAAATTTTTTCCTTTTTGCGGTTCCTGGAATTTTTTTGAAGAGGTTTAGTATACGGTTAGTAAAAAGTAACTTAAACCCAAAGAAGTCGATCATTCCACCATTATTGCGAACAACCTTTATTAGGGGTCAACACTGAAATCGCGAAAAAAATCAGCTTTCCATACATTTTGTATGGAATAGTTATTTTTTCGCGATTTCACCGTTGACCCTATAGTAAAAATTGTTCGTATTTATGTGTAGAATGACCTTTCGGCATTTAAGTTACTTTTGTTACACCCCTAATATAGGTATAATTTTAATATTTTTTTATAAATCTTCACTCTTAAGTTGTATAACAGAAAGAAATACCCTTTAAATCACAATAATAATCATAATACTACTGCGAAAAGAAAATGTTCATACCTACTGCACACAAATGTAATGGAATAACTAATTTTTTTTCGCGACTTCAGAGTTGACCCCATAGTAAAAGTTCTTCATATTGATAATAATATATGGAAAACTTTTCTGAAGAACAAAAACATCTAAGGCAAGAATCATCTATATTTTGCTTGATGATGTTTTCTATAATTTCTTGTGAAAACAACCTGATCTTGGATCGCAATTACGAAGCCTTCTGTTTCAGCGAACAATTCTCCAGATACTAACCATCTATTTGATACGACTTCATCAATATAATCATTTGTAAATTTTTAAGGGTGCTTTCCTTGTAATTCCTTCTGCATCCAACTTTCTCTTTTAGATTTATTATCCAATATATCAAAGTCTACCTTTTGCATTGTCAAGTTCACAGGTGTAAGATTATAATCTGAAGCAACAACAATATCATGTAATTTAGACGTTCTCTGTTTATCATGAAAATGGGAAGGTAGAAGAATATTCTGTTCACTATGAAAATTGTTCAAATCAGTTAATTCTCGACCTCCAAGATAGGTAGTGTAACTCTTCGAATTGCTGATTATGATATTTACAAAGCACTTTTCTCGTTTCACATTGTAATTCATTTAGATCAGTTTTAGATCATTTAATAATTCCAAAAGAAGATGTAACAATAGGAACTGCATAGGAGTTGATAGCTCTGAAAAGCTTTTTACTAGTTAAATGACTTTTGAGGATTTTTCTCTCTTGTCTCTTGAATCATATAATAAATTACGTATAGTTCACCCGTTTCTCTTCATTTTCCTGAACTTATACTTTAAGGGCGATAGTGGGAAGCTTAGCGTGATTATCCATTCTACACGATTTGCTTTCTTCCGACTATATTTTTGACTCATAGAAATTTGATTAACAATATAGTTTTTTAAAACGTAATTCTCTCTTCTTTCATTCGAGCTAATAAATAATTGAATAAATTGGAAAGTGTACACTTGTTTCAGTTCCTATTATCAGACGAATAAGAAAAGATACTCAAGAAAATATTATATGGCGAAAATAATATCCCCCATTACCAGAATATTCAATTTTAATTCCAGCGAGCGTATCCGGAAGTCCTGCGGTGGGTCTGATGCAAGAAGATGAAATTTGAGATGTTCCGGCTATAACGAGGGGTGCGTGCCCATAAATTCCAAAGTGACGCGATCTCTAGGATACTCGACGCCGTTAGCAGGTGCTCTAAAGATTTATTAAGGTTACCGCTGGATATTGATGACACAACTTGAGCAGGAATGCGTAGGACTGAAAGAAAAGGTCTTGATTGAAACTTCCTTTTCATCCCTGCGAAAAGTATTTGTTGTTTAGAAGATTCAAAAGGGTTTTTGTTTGGATAGTTGATTCTGAAATGCGTGGATTTGACTCTTATTTATAAGATAGTAGCTAGAACTATCGACTAAATTTACTCAATTGGATTATAATGAAAATTTTGACTGTGTACTTCAACGAAAACTAAACAGAGGCATATCTACCAAGATATTCATATCTGATCAAAACGCAAAAACAGGTCAATTTTTATTTCAAGGAGGACATCTTTTGGGGTACAAAACTTGCCTGAAATATCAACCCCCTAAGCGGGGGTTGCAATCCTTGAACATTTTGAATAGGGAAGATGGGTCAAGGCGATGTAGACAAAGATACCACATTTCTTTTGAGTCATCACTCGACCCATCTTCCCTATTCAAAATGTTCAAGGATTGCAACCCCCGCTCAGGGGGTTGATATTTCAGGCAAGTTTTGTATCCCAAAAGATGTCCCTCTTGAAACAAAAATTGACCGGTTTTTGCGTTTCGATCGGAAATGAATATCATTTATTTATTTATTTATTTATTCAAGTACAATATAAGAAATGTCCACAGCCAAAGCCAAAATAACATTCACTAGATGAATATTAGTTACATAGAATCTAGTATTCTAAAAAAGTATTATATAAGACATTAATAGTGAGTTGTATTCACAGAAAGAATGAAAAAGAAATACAAAATGAATATTACAAAACAAACGATTGAATGAATTTTATATCAGTCAGTAAAGAGCAAGCGTAATGTTCTCTTCAAAGAGGCCAATGTGACCCCAAACAAATTGATACTCCTATGCGTGTTGCAGACACGTAGCATCCTATCGATAGGGGAGTTCTGTGCACTATTAGTTTTTCTAAAAGTTATAGAGAAGAGGTCGTGATGCCTCAATGATTTCATAGGAACATTAAAAGTAACCATGTGCAAGATCTCAGGTACCTGAAATACACAGCTCAATATTTTAAACAAAACCAAAATATCAGATATAGTTCTACGATTTTCAAGTGACAATAAATTGAAATATTTAAGGGCAGGAGCGTAGTCGTGGTTCAGGATAACAAAGTTAGTTTTGAAGCATATGAGCCGCATGAATCTATTCTGAATGCGTTCAAGTATCATGGTAGATATAGCCTCTGTTTAGTTTTCGTTGAAGCACCCTGTATAAGAACGATAATCAAGGTAAGCGCAGTCATGAACAGGTAAACTGCGACTGAGGTAAGGCAAATGTGAAAAAATTACAAAAAAATCACTTTTTCCATTACTTCATTCGTTGAAGTAAGAATTTTAGTGGAAAGTTGGAGAGAAAGAAGTGTTTAAATGTGAAAAAAATTGAATAAAATCATTTTTATACTACTTCATTCTCTCATAACTTTCAAAGTAAGAATCAAGAATCTTAGAGGAAAGTTGGAGGGACAAAATGTTTATAAATTAAATTTTACCGAGATGAGATAGGTTGAAAATTTCAAAGTTTATAACTAATACTTCGAAATAGCAACAATATCTGAGAGAAAAAGCCACAAAATTACTTTTTATCAATATTTTCAAGATTACTCAAACTGGTCAAAGGACTTTGATAATAGAGTAAAGTAAATTCATTTCCTTCAGAAGCTTACAAGGATTGTCAAAATATAGTATTTAAAATAGACTTTGAAATTAAGATGTTAATCTGAAAATAATAAGATTTACGAAACATATCAGCAATACTTCGACATTGATAATAAAAATATATATTCTTTTCCTCAAAGAATTATAAGAATCGTCACACTAAGTTTTCCACACATGAAGATGAAAACAAAATCGGTAAGCAGTAAAGAACAATTCATTTACAAGGAGAACAAACATACTATATGACATATTCTCGGTTTAAATAAAGGAGCAGGAATTCATCTTGGAACTATGTTTACTCAATTCCTTATAATCAACAGATAATTCATCGTAGAGTTTCGTTTGAAAAACTATATGGTATAATGAAAAATACACCAAATTTCATTAAAATCGGTTCGATAATTTTCGAACAATAATTTTGCACCCCAAAATTTTTTCTAAAATTTGCTAACTTCCAAATTGTTGCATACCAAAGTGGTCAATTTTCAAGCATTCGAAAATTTAATCACATATAGATCACTCAATTTTTACATGCTTTTTGAAAAATTAAAATCAGTGATTAGAACGTCCACAACAATTTTTAATTATGTGCGTTCTTTTTCGTTATGAACAAATACAATTTATTCAATCAATTGCATTCAATTTGATTTTCATTATTCATAGACTAAGAATACTCGATAAGACGCTTCTTGAAAAAAAATCAAATCTGTCAATTAGTTCTTGAGATATAAGCGTTTAAAGCTTTTAGCCATTTTCTGTTAACAATACAATTCGCTGGCATAGATCGTCCAAATTCTCAGGCTGAGTCACAAACATTTTGAACTTAAGATGCCCCACAAGAAAAAGCCTAGAGGGTTCAAGTTGTTGGAAATGCAATTGTTATTCAAGAAGTAGGGGATCGTTTTTTAGTTTTTCTTTTATCAATGGATGATCAATCGCATTTTCTAGCATATCGAGATAATTTCGCCGTTTAAATTACCTGAAATTACGTCCAATTACATGGTCTCCCAAAATTCTTGCTCCAACATTTAACTTTTTCGGATATTCACTGTGGGTTTCTCCAAATACGTGAGGACTCATATCGCTCCAAAATCTACAATTACGCCACCATTCAGCGAATGAAAAAGTGAATCCGTCAAAGAAGCCAACTTAACATTTACAACAAGAAATGCAAACTATGGTAGCTACGCTCGGCCATAATTTCAAAAAACTTTACCTTAAATCCAAATCATTTAATTCATAAATTAATTCAATTTTGTACCTATCTTAACAATTCCAATGGTGCAATTTTTTATCCATTGCTTTGATTTTAATATCAATTCCATTACGTATTCATAGCGAACGATGGTTTTGGTTAAACATCCTTGCAGCCACTCGGGCACAATTTTGATTCTGGTGATAAAAGTTTACTAGTTTAACACGTTCTAGCAATCTGTACACCATAATTATTTTCAAAATTTTAACCACACCAGCAAAGTAATAACTCAATGATTGATTTACAATGCATCAAATAATCGAGCAAACGTATTACCAGATGACCAACTCGACTCTGAGAACAAAAAATGAGACAAAACAAATTTTTTCATTTATTTTTATTTATACATAGTTTCCGAGAAATCTTATTAAATGAGGAAAACTAAGAATTGAAATAAGGCGATAAAATCTTTTCAAGGTTATTTTAGTTTGTAAAAGGACTTTCAAAATATATTAAATAAAACCTACTTTCCTATCGTCTGAAATTTCAAGATAAGTAACCTTCGAAAAGTTTCCCTTCAAAACAAAAATTGATTTGTTCTACCTTCTTTCGATAGTCTTGAAAATATTCAAAATACTCAAAATGGCTCGATTGAGCGAAAATATTAGTTTTTGCGAAAAAGATATTACTACTTTTCTCATACACCGTTGCAAGAAAGCTTCGAGAGCTTTCAAATGAAGTATCACTCGACCATTTTTCCCTATTTTTTTTTCCTTGTAATTCCTTCTGCATCCAACTTTCTCTTTTAGAATTATTATCAAATATCTCAAAATCTACCTTTTGTATTGTCAAGTTCAGAGGTGTAAGATTATAATCTGAAGCAACAACAATATCATGTAATTTAGACGTTCTCTGTTTATCATGAAAATGGGAACGTAGATGAAAAATCTGTTTACTATGAAGATTATTCAAATCAGTTAATCCACGACCTCCAAGATGCCTAGGTAGTGGTCTTTGAACAGCTGACTTTGGTTGGTGCTTATGATATTTACAAAGCATTTTCCTCGTTTGACATTGTAATTCATTTAGATCAGTTTTAGACCTTTCAATAACTCCAAAAGAAGATGTAACAATAGGAACTGCATAGGAGTTGATAGCTCTGAAAAGATTTTTACTAGTTAAATGACTCTTGATGGTAATATACAGGGGTTTTCAAATATTTTCTACGATTCATTAGATTGATGAACTTCAAATGACCTTGAACAATTGATCTTTGGAGTCACTCTTTACTGTATTTTGATAGTTTTTTTATTTCAGCCAATCAGTGGGCTACTCACTTGGCATCTTGTGTCATTATTTCATCACATAAGAGACACTAAATTCATTCACTAATCTACAGTTCTACAGCAATTCAAAATTATTTTTGAGAAGAAATTTTAGATATAATCAATTTAGTTAACAAATAATTAATCTTGGTATTTACGATGCTATCAAATTTAATATGCTATTAAAACAATTCATTAGTAGTATATGCCCCAATCAAATCAGAAACTAAAGGAAAGCAAAATGATTAAAGACTCATGTGGAAATGGATTATGGTGACGAAAAATTTTGACAAAAATCCATTTAAAAATCATTTTGGACAATTGAAATCAGTAAAATTGTCACAACTTATTATGACTGGTAATGAACAATTATTCAAGAAAATAATTAATCTAATACTGTTTCTCTATCTGTAGAAATTTGACAGCTGATTTTCGAGAAGTCTTTTCGGAAAATTTATATCTAGAAATTTGCGAAATATTTCAATGTCAGAAAAAGCATTTTTTTGGTTTACCCTGAGCTACATTTTACGCAAATAGCAAGTTACGTTAATTTGCAAGAAATACGACACAAAACAATGAAAGTATATGGTTTTACCGATATATCTCGACAAGTATCACATCGATCGATATAGATTAAGAGATGAATCGTAAGATTCACACCTACAACAAAATTTAACATTTTTCCTGTACGACCTTTTCTTTGATTCGCGAAAAATTGTTTTCCAGTTTTGCTAATATTTCAACAAATATTAGATCCACTGGGAAAAAAACGCTATATTTCTTAGAATTTTTTTTATACGACCAAATTTTGTTATAATTTTTCAGGAAATTATTTGTACATTGGGCATTTACCAAACTGAATCGACTATCTTCCTCATACGTAGTTCTTCATTCGATATGTGGAAACATAATTATAGCTAACGAATATGAAGTAAAATATATTTTATACTTACTACAATGTTATTTTGTGCAAGTTCTCTGGCGCTGAAATTCTTGTTTCAGTTCATTCTGAAATAATTCAGATCTGCTGGGATATATAATCTGTCCCAACGTACAGAAAAAAGCATTATCAACTGAATCAATTGCGAATACCTGATTATTCTATTTACTGCTGACTGCAACAATTATTTTAAAAAATCAGAAATGTATAGAGAATGTGCAACAGTCCGACTTAACAACTTTTTTACAGGTGGTATCCAGGTACGACTCAAACGTTACAACGTTTCTTTTACAATGTTAGAAAGGCAAATGATTATTTGATACATATTTTTGGGATCATAACACCCTCCACTATAATAAAACATATGATTGAGATATATTGTCCCATTAGGCTCGAAAGGATTGTCATATCTTAATTGATTTATTGATTAAATTGACTGAACTTTGTACTGATCGAATTCTCATAGAACGCCATTAACAAAATGATGATTCTGTTTTCAACTCTCCTAAAACATTGCTATAACTGCATAGAACTAAGTTCAAGAAATAAAACCATATTCTTCTAATAGAATCTATTGCATTTTTTATTCTAGTATTTATTTGCATGTTTTATTTTTATAACAATATATTTTATTTGACTACATGAAAATATACAAAATAATTTTCATGGAACAGGTTTTATGAAAACAATATTTATCAAGGTTAAAATATAAACGATAATTTATCTTATCACTATTGAATATGTAATCGAAAAATGTAATATATTAAAAGGCTACAAAAACATTTCTGTATTGAAAGAAACTTTGTTTGTACCTCAATTCATATTTATGAATTTTTCAAACATTTCTTCTACGCAGCATTCACTTTAGTTGAGTCCATACTTCTATATTTTAGAATCCTCACTACCTTACTGAAGATTTAAAATGCTCATACGATTCTATAAATTTTAATCAGAAACCAAAATGTTGATTTTTTTTTATATTGACTTTTGAATTAGTGACCTGAAATGGGAATATTTTGAAACGAAGCCACATATAGGTTAAATCGCCACTACCAGGTGACTGAAATCAATGTATGAATCCTAACATGAGTAGTTCTTAAAAATGAAGAAAGTTTTGAGGGTTGTTGAAAATACAATACGTCAATATTATAGATTGATCATGAAAAGAATCAAATGTCATTAATGAGTCACATCAGAATATTGTTGGAATTACTTAACAGATAGGGCTCAATAAAATACTTTTAATATACCTCTTATTAACAAGAAAATTTGCAGGGACATGTTTGATTCACTCAATTTACGGAGATATCTTCGATTACCCTGATTGGAACCTTCAGTAAAACTACAAATATGAATTGTTTCTAAACAACAAAAAAGTTATTCTTACAAGTTCACATTTCAAGGGATAATTTTATGAAATAAGAATCTTGGCAAATTGTGGCGGTAAATTGTTCATCAAAACGTAACCAAGACTACAATGGTGGCGTTTAATGTTGATTGAATATCACGCCCTAGAACGGCAGACAGCAGCTTCGTTTTTGTTAGGACTCATTATGTCATTCTCAAAATTTGAGTATCGTACCTTGACGATTGCAAAAGTTGACTCCTACATCGGTTTTCTGAAGAGGTGTTTAAGCAACACCATCAAGAAGAAACATCTATGAACGATGACTAACAAGCAACAAGCCGTCTACATTAAATACTGAGTGGGGACAAATTGAATCGTAAATTAACCATCAGGGCACCTGTAGGGTATATATTACTATCATCTTGTAGCATACACCGACAGAGCCAAGATTGAAATATTTTCTAAAGTAGTCTTCATGGATTACAACTGTATTGCACATTATGAATTCTTACCATGTTATACAGTTATCAAAAATTACTATTTGAGTGTTCAAGGCAAATCGCTTCATGGGCAATACAATATCCATGTAATTTTTTCCTGTTTTTTTCAACTCAGGAATTTTCTCGGAAGATCGCGTTCTGTAAGCCTAGAGACGATGGATACATCCAAGGCCGCGATGGTCGCAGAGTACAAAAAAATTTTGAGGACTGAATTAAAACAGTACGAATCTTCACTTTGAAACAGGAATGGAGTATTAGCTGGTAATGGGTTACGTTTGCTTCTTTAATTTACCGTGAGGAAAAAATTTACCAAAAGTAGTGCGTTAACTTTGGTATGATCTGTTTATGGAAGGGACCCAAGGCGTTCACGACGAAGAATACTTGGCCGATGAAAACCGAAAAAATCATCTCGACAAGGATCGCATTAACCGCTCCGAGCGAGCGTAAAGTTAGTGAAGCGGTAAAAAGGGCGCGGATTCAACAACGGGAGGAGAATGTCGCTAACCAAGAGCTGTTCCACGATCAGGAAGGACAACTCTACGGCCCTGGCATTGCAAATTGAATGGTATGTTTCTGCAATCATGGTTTCAACCATACTATATCTTTAAACGCGTTTCCCCAAAACTTGGCTTTTTCAAACGTTTTGTTAAGACTTCTAATAGAAATATTCATCGGGTTTAATTCATTTTTTGCACAACAGTCAGTAAGCATGTCGCTATCTTTTCCCGATCTGGATTTTCGAAATTTCAATTTTTCGCATTTTTACATTTTCTAAATTATGAAAAAAAAAAATTTCACTTTGTTATAAAATGTTGTATATTTTTAACAAAGTCCGGTAAGCAGATTCGACAAGTACAGTCAAGGTCATTTCAAGGACAACGCAACAGCCGGGCATCATTATTAAAGACATGGATTTAAAGTCGAAGGATGTATTAATTGAATGAAAAAAGTTTATCCAATTATGTTCAGTAGTTCTTTAACGATGAATTTTTAAAAATAGACTTGAAATTCAAGCCTGACAGTAGAGGAACCCTTAACTATTCGTGAGCTCATTGAAATCAGAAATCGCCTCTTACTTTATCAGAAATCAATAAGGAAACGAGAATATTTAGAAGAATGTACACTATCATCCCAAACCTCCATGAATTGCAAAAATCTTTGCGAGGAGGGTTCCGCGTTTGCTTACCCAATATAAGAAAAATGTAAGAGTTGACGTTTGTCTTGGATTTGCCACTAACTAAATCCCGAGTAAAAAATTAAAGGAGAGATAAGAGGGATCAAAAGCCAAAGCTACCTTGTGAGTCGACAAAGTGATGTAAACTGTTTTTGTAGGACTCATAAAAGATCAAAAAGTCTATGCGAGAGATCCTGATCCTGCATGACAATGCAAAATTCCACCCAAAAATTGGCTGAAGAAAAATGGACTACACTTCACCACCCGCCCTACATCCCTGTACTTTTACCATGCGATTTCTCTATGTTTGGAACTCACCAGGAAGCATTTGGAGAGGAGTGTTTTACGAACAATTAACAGACTGAACAGTTTATGACAAATTGGCTGAACACCTACCTGAAGTAATTCTTTGAAGATGGCAAAACAAGATGAAAAAACGCTAAATGCATTACTAAAGAAGGAAACTAGTTAGAAAATTGATGCTAAATAATTCTATTAACTGTAACAACAAACGAGCAATATATATTTGAATGACATTCGTGCCTTATGTTTCAATAAAATTATTACAACATGACGAGCAAAATATTCATTTCAAATCCTACATAAACTTTGGGACACCTTGATGCGCGCTATTTTAATCGACGAAAAAAACGAGAACGAAACTAATATCAAGTTTATTTTTATTTTACTTGTTTATTCATAAATATACTCCACATTTGCATCTCTCAATAAATACTATAACTTCACTTATTAGTCGAAAATTTTATTTTTATAATCATTTTATATTTAATTTAAATCCATTTGATCTCCAAAAACTTCCAAACTTTGAATCCGCAGAACTTCATTTGCTTCTTGTTGACAGCAGTTAGAGTACCAAACCATTAAGACAAGTTTAAAAAAACAGGTCACCAAAGAGTTCATATAAATCATCGATTATATCACTTGTAATCACAGTTCGTCGTGAGTCGGTCCATAAAATATCAATTCCGGTATTTGTCCTCCTTGCACCCCCGTACCATTGGTGCTTTCTGAGGAACACTGAAATTGGAAAGTTACCTGACCCACAGTTACTTCACTCATACCCTCCTGACCGAAATAGCTGAGTTCGCTGCCGTCGAGAATCGCCGATGCCGTGTAAAAAGATTCAGGTTCAATCTGAATTGGATTATCGAAATATACGTGGAACGTATTACTAGAACCGTCCGAGAAAAATGTTGTATTATTTTCCGCCAGGACACGCCCCAAACGTTTTAGTTCGATTTTTACCATGTAATCAGCTGCTCCGTTAGATGAACCGTACAGACCAAAACCTACAACAAATATACGTCGATCCACTGAAAATTGAATGCTGTCGCAGCGACCTCTGTAACGCCATTGGTTCGATCTATAGGCACATGATTGAAATCTGTGGCAAACCTGTAAAAGAGATTTTAAATTAAACAAACACAATATTACGAATAACATAAATAAGATTCATTTCATAATTTCAGTGATATTATGTATATTATTGCACTTTGAGATTCTCGTTGAATTTTTGATACCACAAATTCTCACATTCACATTTTACTGAAGATTGGGTGACCTTATGTATAAGTTCTGGATTAAGCCTTTTCCGAACCATTAAGTGACAAGAAAACGTCAATTGTCAAATAAATGATATGATTCTTATACTCTTTCAATATAATATAAATCTTTATAAAGTTTTCTTTTCACAAAATCATCTATTGTTAAGTGATATTGCCAATTATTGTATTTTTACTAACCCAAAATGTATTAAAATTTTAGCTTTGCGTGGCTGTGAAGACAAAGACGAAAGTCTTGAATTTGTTCAAGGAATACGACCCAGGTAGTATGGCTGCGGATTATTATAGAATTGTGCTACAGTACTTGGATCAAGTATTTTCTACAGAGTTCCAGATTTACCTCGTAGACCTGATTTAACTCTTCTCTTTCCTGTGGGGTGATTTCAAAAATAAGGCATACAAAAACAGACCTATAAATTGTTACCAAATTTTTTACTGGAATTTTATGATTGCTTAGGATACAACAATATTCCCACCCTCTTGAGGATTCTACTATGACTTAAACAATCCTAACGATAAACTTATTCCTTTTATTCTATTATTTCTGCAAAATGACCAAGTTTGACGTAGCATTTTCTCTCATTCCAGACACAAAATGACACAATAACAACAACGCATAATTCATTTTCTATTGACACGAAATTTGACATACTGTCAGTGTAACCTGTACCTTTAAAACGAAAATAGATACTATGAAATGTCTTTTTCAAACCAGGTCTATTCATTCTTAGAGGATACATATGTACAAATATCTTCAATGTACATCCAGATCAGCTTTTAGGGACCTACGAAATCTCACACTTCCTTACCTATATATTCTGGAGTGTCTAGTCTTAGCTCATTAATACAGAGAATGTAGCCTTACAAACTCAGATGATCATAATCATCACATAAGACACGTGACTTTATAATCGATCGTTTCAGATCGAATGAATTTCTCAAAATGGTATGAATCTCTATTCCAGGAGCGTCTTCAATAGACTGCCTATACGTGTGAGAAATCTGCCGCTTACTCCTTTCCGAAAAAGAATCAAGGATTTCATTCGATAGATAAATTATAAAAATTTTAATTCTTCTGTTCTTATTCTTCTATTTATGTAATGACATATTTTATTCCAACATCGATTTTATGTATGTTCTTTTCTGAGTGATAGAATCTGACCTGAAAACAAACTTTTGTAATATTATAATGCACCAATAAATTTCTTCTTTTTCTTCTTCTCAAAAATTTGAGAGTAATACCACTGCAACCCAGTGGTCTATTGTGGCACACTATTTTAAATTGGAATATTCAGTGAGCTCCAGTTTGTTACATCCAAGTTTTTCAGCCTCATCCTGTCCCCTGTTGGCCATTTGTACATGAGGTGTTCAATTGATTCTGTCTCCTCTCATAGTCTGCAAGAAGAGTTCTGAATCAATCCTAACATATTTAGGTGATTTCTGAGGCGACAGTGCCCCGTTATTATGGCAATTAGAACTCTCAGCTCTAGCCTGGAGAATTTGAGCCAAGCCTTTACTCTCTCAGTGGAAGTTCCACTGATGGTAAGCCAAGGGTGTTAGAGACTTGCGAGGTTCAGCCAGCACTCCTTTATCTTCAGGTCCAACCACCAGTTGTTTTCCATTCTTGCAGTTTCCAGGGGAATGCAGAACCTAAACTCCAGTTCAGTGAATTTGAAGGCAGTTCATTGAGCGGCCAATGGGTCTGCCTTATCATTACCTTCAATGCCTTTTCGATGCCAAAAAATTAGAAGAACACGATCAGATAGAATAGAAGGATTTGAGGAACTAGTCCTGGATATAAAGTACCTAAGACAGGTGCCAAGGAATGTAACGACTACAAAATATAAAGGTCATCTTTTGGAGCTGTTCCTGAAAATTATTCAAAACTAATATATACTCTGGAACCATGGTGGCTCTATTCCCTGAACAAATTCTAGTCATTTCACTGTTTTTGTTTTCATCGAAAAGATTTGACAGAATTTAATATTACAAGTTGAAATAAATATTGAGAAATTCCAGATCAGACGATAAGGAATTGCGGGTTATCATAACAACAATTAGGGTAAGCAGAATATACTGCATCAGTGTGGGCATTTGGCAGAAAGCCGGGAAGGGATATAAATTATCCCCACTATTTTTATACATATGAGAACATACATTCGAAGGAACTTAACACGAAATCGATGCGACAATACTTGCATCAGTAAAACTAAATTCCCATCGTGATATAACTGCCAGGCAGTCAACATAGAACAATTTGAAACAACTATGATTAACAACGCCTGAGATCAATCCCAGGACATTCGCTGTCGAATTAAAAAAGCAGAAATCACAGGCATCATTTCACGACTATATAACACTGAACACAAAATTGCTACGTGTTCTCAATATTTTCCAAGATCTAGAAGCGACGCCAAGGAGAAGAGCTCGAGGCCTTCAAGATGTGGCTTTATCGAAGAATTCGACGGTTTTCATGGGTGGTGCACGTGATCTAGCAAATGGTCTAAAGCAAATGAAAAAGAAAACAGAAATTATAACGACTGTCAAAACCAGAAAGCTGTAATTTATTAATACACGTTATACTTCAGAGAGAAGTCCTAGATTAAGAATCAACACGATTAATTTGATGACTGAAGAAGTTCAGATAATGGAGTCAACGAAATAAATTAACTATTTGTAAGATGATTGTAAAGTTTCGCACCTAACAGCCATATATTAAATACTTACTTGAGATTTCAAGCCAGCTCGAGGTTTGATAGGAAACTGTAGCGACGGCTTATGATTCGCTGTGAAATGGAAAAATATATTTATCGTTTCCTGTTGCGTCAGAATCTCTTTCTGCGCCGCTCCGTTGGCGAACTCCTCCAAAGTCATGGTCGGTATCCTAATGAGATAAAGAGCGTTTCCCATGACTTCCCTCTTATTCTGCGGTGTAGGCGCAATATCTTGTCTCGCACACTCTGCCGCCGCCCAGTTCAAGGCTGCCTCCAGCAAATTCATTTCTTTGCAGTTTAAGGTTTCCCGCGCTAGCACGGACTCCAAGGTCGCCCTATCTATTTCAGTGAATCCTTCGGATTTAAGCGCCATCTCAGCCTGAAAAGATCAAATATTCAGTTCTAACCTCTCAAAAGTGAAACAAAATTTTAGATTCAGCTTTGATTTATGAAATTCAAATGTATTACATACCCACAA
Source organism: Cryptolaemus montrouzieri (assembly GCA_013387265.2). Lineage (NCBI taxonomy): Eukaryota > Metazoa > Arthropoda > Insecta > Coleoptera > Coccinellidae > Cryptolaemus > Cryptolaemus montrouzieri. The sequence continues at coordinate 27,800,999 of JABFTP020000185.1, read as the reverse complement.
GGAGCTACAATTAAAATCTTAATATCTATAGAAAAGAGAGGACAATAGTAAAATTATATGGCAGGAGCAGGGACGATCCGATTGAACCAAATTGGTAACAGTAGAAGAATGAAAACTTCCATTGCTGTATCAGTATTCAATTAGTCCCATCTCATATGCAGTCACTGAACATCACAGTAGATGGCTCAATGTTATTTTTGATCGAATCAGTTGTAGAAAACATTTAGAAATCAATAAAAAGGATTTGACATGTATCGCATACGAGGGATCTCTTTCATGTTTTGCATGCTGGAACATACAGGACATCATTAATCAACTGTGAGAACTAAAAATGAAGATCTACGATTTGTTAATATAACTCCAAAATTTCAGTTCTCTGTGTGCTGTCTTTGAGTCACAACAAACTATCAAAGTTGACACATACCGTGAGCATTTTCGAGCAATAGTTTTCAGCTATCATCCCAACAAGGATGTCTCGGCCAGTTGGTTTCTGTGTTCATCATGGAAGTACCACACCAGTCAACAGTTTCCCGTTGATATGGAGAATTCAAACGCATAAAGGTTAAGCGTAGCGCTATCAGAGGTAAGGAACCGCTAAAACATTGGTCACTCAAGAAAATATTGATGCTGTGCGTAAGATTATCTCAGCAGATCGGCATGTAACATATCGAGAGATGTTTGGTTGTTCCAAGGGAAAGAAAAACCGATAAAAGTCACCAGCAGCCGAAGTGTCTCCAAAAAGATGATCGCAATGTATGTTTCAAAAAACAGGTCATGAAGCAACAAATCGTTTACAAGATCAGAGAACGGTTATTGCCGATTGGTACACAAACATTTGTTTACCGCAAGTAAGTAAGAAATCCCCGTAGCACCCTGAAGAATTTTCGCTTCTCGTATATAGCAATACCGCATAATAATAAGAAATATTGCCATTTTTAAAATTCTATATCTATCTCAAAAACCATTCATCCTCTCAAATTATTAGGCTAGTGATCTTAAAGTCAAACCTCATCGTAAAATACCGCAATACACTCTTCAAAATAATACACAATACTGCCAATATTATTGTTAGAGTAGATCATTTTTCTTCCTTTTTAAGAAAAATATCTCGTCATTCTCACATCATTTGCGCTCCAATATTGCCATTTGTGGGGTTCCGTACATTAAAAAGAGGAACGTATAATTTGTTGTCTGTCGGTCTGTCTATCAAGACACTCTTTTCAAAGACACGTTTGTAGAGTTGAAATTAATACCAAATGCTCAGATTGGCGATCTCTTATTAAATCAAACTTTTAATTCGACGCAATCGAAATATACATCCATCTTCAAGCACAGATACAGGGAAAAAACCCCAAAACTATAAATTCGTAGTTACTTTACGAAAACATTTTTCTTTTGCTGGAATGAATTTATACCGAACCAACGGTGAACAAATCCTACACTCACTAGGCGTTTTGTTTTAATTGCTCTATTAAGTTTGTTTTGAGATTTCGAGAAATTTTCCTCGTTTACTTTAAATAATATTTATCAACCCTTAATTCAGTTGTTGACAGATGAGCTTTCGACAATAATTTTTCAACTAAATTTTTCCTTTTACAAAAATTCGTTCAGAAAAATCCACTTTTTTGGGTAGGGCAAGACAAAGGAAAAAATATGGCATACTTTGAGAACCCTTTTTTCAAATTTTAATTTTTTTTTTCATATGTTTGAAATCTAGAGTTTCGGTAAACCTGTACGGTGAAGTGTGTGCCAATATAAATCTAGCATGCCTCGGCAGGCTCTAAAGAAACTCAGAACACTGATGGTGAGAAGTGTGGTGCGTGCTCAAAAAAACACAACTGAGGCGCTGGGTGCACTGTTAGGGTGCACCTCACAATCACTAGAGCAAGGCAGTTTTGACTGCTTATAGGCTAAGGACAGGGGGCACGCTAGTGCTCGGACCAAGACATACCTGGTTTACTAAAGCTATTAACAGCGACCACCTTCTCTGGACGAACTTGAAAATCACCACGCTGAGGTACCACTTCGGTATAAGATCAAGGTGAAAATACCAGGTAAGAAAGGATTCCTTGCCAGGTGGAGGCTACATCTGGTACACGGATGGCTTGATGACCAAAGAGGATCAGGTAGCGGAGTTAACTGCCTGAGAAATGGGAGAGGTTTCTACCTCCCCTCAGATAAACTTACAAAAGGGACACCTGGTTGAATGCTGGAAGTTAGCACCAGTCCAAAGCAATTCTGGGTACATCGCCTGGTGAAACCTGGACAGGATTGGCACTTGAAGGCAGTCGAACTAATGCACGGCTGTTGACACAAATAATGACAGGGCCATGACAAGTTCAGATATCACCTGTGCAAGATAGGGCAGGAGAATAATCTTAACTGCTGGTGGTGTGAGATTGGGGTCGAAACACCAATTCATTTGATCACCACATTCTCGGCATCAATCCGTCTTAGGGGTAACCGACTGGGCGCGGAAATACTGGAAGTGAATGATCGCTCTATTAGAGGCTAAGGAGTAATCAGGGGATATAGTTACAAGAAAGGGGAACACAAAGGGCAACAGGCCCAGGTGTTGATATCAATGATGGACCCCTTGATATTATCCCTACTATAAGTTAACTATTTGATTTTTGTAGAAGGAAATTCCAATTTTTATTATTATTATGCCTCGGCAGAGCAATTGTTATACTCACTGATACTAAAGCATCAAGTGAAGTACTCGAATCATACCGCACAACTTCTAAAATGATGCGGGATTGTAAACTTGAGCTGCTATGGTTGGCTCGGGTTTCTATTGCATAAGCCACGGGCCACTCGAAGCAGGCAGGTAATGACAAAACGAATGAACTGACTATAAATAAGTCGGAGGCATAAGACAGAAACTTGCAGAATTTTCTATGGAAAATCCATGCCAGAAAACATAAGCATGAAAAAAGTAGCAACATGCGAACAATGTCATTAAGAAGCTACCTCTGAGAAGATAAGAAATGAAAAGGATTTTTGGTCTGAAAAGATACTGTCACCTACATATGTCACCACGACAAGGAATCAGATACCCTAAGACAGAGCATGAAACAGTGGAATACGACCTGAGGCGTGTCAAACCTTGGTATTTAGAAGGTTTCGTGCTCTATGCCAGTCTAGTTCCGAGAAGGCAAACATTTAAACAAAAGATTTATCAGTCAGAAGGAATATGTGATGAAACACACGGCGACAAAGGAACCTCAGAGGTTTGAAGTGATTTAGGATTGAAGGTCCCTTGAACAGAAAAAACCCTGTACAATAAAAATGTTGAAATCTCGTGTTCAAAAGCAAATAAAACAAAATTAAATTCATGCGATTCAATAATCTGTAAGCATTTTCATATTGATCAGCTTATTCATTCACCTTGTTTAACAATCTCTGAATTTATTTTTACAATTGTTTTCATACATATCTACCCTTTTTTCATCTATTATTTATGGTATGCATTTATATCACCTTTGTATTGTTTCTTGAATAATTTATACTTTGTTTCCATTAAATATGAAAATTAACTTCCGAGTGACCGACCTTCTGAATTAATTTATTTAAGAATGCAGATAATTTGAAATGCATACATCAAAATTGCTCGCCTGAGGCGAAAATATCTTGTTTATATCTTCTGATTCTGAAGTGACTACGGAATGATGATGTTATATAATGGGCCGCCCCAGTTTCGTTCCGGTTTATAGAAGTTTTTTCAGTAACACGGTACATAAATCTTCGCAAATGATTATGGTTACGTTTAGGTCTAGATGAAAGAAAAATTTGAGAACATAGTTATCTGAGAGCACGGCAGATCCTCAGCCATGTCGAGCAAAACACACAGCCATAGAAAAATAGAAATTTTTTACAAGGTACATAAATCTTTGCAAATGATAATGAAAGATAGATCTGGATATTCTAAACAAGTTCGTGAGGGACACTCGTCTATACTCTAATCCTTAGAAAAGTGAGGTATCTTGTTTTCATCTGAATAATTACCAAAAGAATAGACGACTGAAGGTATTTTTTAACGATTCCCCATTATATAAAAATTTTTATATTTGGTATTACACTCGACTCTTAATTAACTTTCAAAACCTTTATTAATATCTGACCCGAAAGATGAAAATAACGAATATTCTTCAAAAATTAGATGGGTTCACTTGGGGTACCGACGTGTACACTCTTCGAACTGTTGATCTTTGGTATTTTCGATAGCTGGGTACTGTTGTTCCGTCTGTAAAATAGTGAATAGAATCTATTCACGAATGAATTATGCTATGAGAATTATAGGTGATATCATTAGCTCAGCCCCAATTCCCAGGTTTCAAGTCCTGCAATATAATTCTCCCAGACATTCTGCTTTGAAAAATAGTTGAGAGAAGTTTCACTCTCCGGTACCTTTCCCAATCATTCACGATCTTCGGATTCCCCTGTTTTGAGATAGAGATCACGGAAACCTATTTGATTGCATGGTTTTTGGGTACTACTTTCGATAAGCGAATTAAATCAAAATTATTGTTTTTAATTAGTTCCCCAAATAAGATCATACCCAGGTTCCTGATTCTGAACCCTGGCATTTAAAAGACTTCATGCTCTAGACCCGTCTAGTACCGAGAAGGAAAACATTAAAGGTCCATCAGAAGATTTATTAGTCAGATGAAACACACAGTCACAAAGGAACTACTGAAAGTCGAAGTGATATAGGATCCCCTTGAAGAGAAAGAACCCTGTATAATGAAAATGTTGATATCTTGAAGTCAAAATCAAATAAAACAGAATTAAACTCATACGATTCAATAATCTGTGAATTTTTCCACATTGATCAGCTTATTCAATCACCTTGTTTTACAAACTCTGAATTTATTTTAACAATTATTTTCATACATATAAACCCTTACTTCATCTATTATTCATAGCATTCACTTATATCACCTTTAAATTCTTCCTTAAGTAATTTATACTTTGTTTTCATCAAATATGAAAATTAATTTCCAGTGACGACCTTCTGAATTCAATTATTTAAGAATTCAGATAATTTCAAATGCATACATCAAAATTGCTCGCCTGAAGCGAAAATCTTTTGTTTATATCTTCTGATTCTGAAGTGACATCGATTGATTATGTTATATAATGGCCCGCCCCGGTTTTGGTCTGCTTTATAGAAGTTTTTCAGCAACACTGTACATAAATTTTTGCAAATGATTAACATTATGTTTTTGTCTAGATGAAAGAAAAATTTTAGAACGTAGTTATCTGGTAGCACGGCAGTGCCTACGCAATGTCAAGCAAAACACACAGTCATACATATTTTCCTCAAGGTATTTTCGACACCTCTGTAACTTCATTGTCTATAAACCCTAGATACCTCAGAGTACTTACTGAAACCACTATATTCCCAAGCTACCTTTAATTATATAGTTTGCTATCGTCAACTGAAATTCTTTGATTCTGTCACTGATACACTCACCGATCATAAAAATTATAAAGAACTTCTAGCAGACACACTACATACATTTCAAGTTTAGTAAGTGCTTAGAATATAACAAAAAAAAATGAAAGATGACTTTCAGTGTCATCTTTCGAAGTACAATTTGTCTTTGCCGGTTTTTGCATCTATACAAAATATTTTTAATCTAATATATTTGATTAATATCGATTCTCGCGTTGAAAAGTAGTCGTTTTGGCATTTTCAATAATGGTCTTCCACAGGGTTCTATTCTGTACTACTATTAATCACTTTATATGAGTAATGCTCCTATAAATTCGTCGTGTAAATTCATTTATGCCGACTATATTTCTCCATCTTTTCGTCACGATGAATTCGAAACCATAGAATCTACCAATCTGGATATTCTAAGCAAATTCTTGAGGCAGGTTAGTCTATGCCCTAATCCTTAGAAAACAGAGTTATCTGGTTTTCATCAATATAATCATCAAAAGGATAGACGACTGGGGTATTTTTAATGATTACCCATTAAATAATTTTTATCCGAATTATCTTGGTATTACACTCGACTCTCAATTGACTTTCAAAACCTACATCAATAATCTCAGCCAAAAGATGAAAAGAAAGAAGAATATTCTTCAAAAATTCGCTGGGTTCACCACTGGTACCGATGTTTACACTCTTCGAACTGGTGACCATCTATAGATGAGTGTTATCTGTAAAATAGTGAATTTATTCACGATCGAATTATGCTATGAGAATTAAAAGTGGTATCATTAGCTCAACCCCAATTTCCAGACTTTACGTCCTGCAAAGTAATTCCTCCCTATATCTGCAGACAAAAGCAGCTTTGAAAAAGAGTTGGGATAAGTATCACTCTCTTCCGGTACTTTTCCCAATCATTCACGAACTTCGGGTCCCCATACAAGATCCTTCTCAGGTTCCTGGTTTTAATCTCAGTTAAAATATTTGGTGTACCTTAATTCGTTTAAGAACATGACATAGGTGTTGTAATCTATGCTATTCAAGTGGAATTCTGTACAAAATCCAAGTTGCGGGTGTGGTGAGGCTGAAGAAACTATAAGTCACTTAGTCTTGGACTGTCGTCTATGCCGATATCCAGAGGGTTTCCAACATATACATATATTGCACTCACAAATTGTTATTTCAGTTTCAACATTGATTATCATAACAGTTGTAGTATTTGCAATCCAATGTCTCCTGTCTTTTCAGATATATTCATCTGAATTGTGTCTTTAAAACTCGAGAGCTTTCACAACTTTTACTTTCATCTCCATGACCTAATTTTTTGTGTCTCGTTTTTCCCAAATTTAATCGCCAATCGCCCAATAATGATCGAGCATTCAGTGTATCGTTGTTACAATGTTAAAATTTCAATTATGTTAGTTTTTTTTAATTAGATTAAGTAGTTCTTCCCTGTAGATAGACATTGCGAACATAATGGTTCATAGCATCACATTTGACTGGGTTATTTGAATAATTATTGAACCCACTGCTTTGTTATTCGACCTAACCTAAAGTGTTATAGAACTACTCGTATCTTCAAAGAAATCGTATTTACATTTCATTGGTAGAAACTCTGTGTCGCAAGATTATTTGAATCGTATAGAACAATTTAACAGAGACAGAAATTAATTTGTCACATTCGACTGACGCAAATGTTTGCACCTCCATTGTTTCCGATGAAAAGGATGAGGGGGACACGGGTCGATAGAAATTTAAAAAAGAAAAATCCATTGTTTCTTGATCCATATATTCACGATATCGTACAGCCATTGAATAAACAATTACAATTTCGAATGTGAACATGATTCTTCCATTGCATAACATTCATGAATTATGCCTCGGTGACAATTTTGAGAATCATGTTCCACTTTCGCTGATGTTAAGACGCTTCGCAAAAATTAGAGTGCTTAGAAAAGTTCAACAGAAAAGACACGACTGAAATACAATGATTTTTGCAATTGTCGCCACATTGACATTTATATACAACACACATTTTGGCCGTAAAACCCAACAACTTTGAAACATTTATGTATTTCAGCTTGTATTCTTTGAAATGGCTATTTTGAAAGAATATTCTATTCCTCTTTATATAGTTAGATTTTTCAAGACATTACGGATATCATGACTATATGGATGAAGATAAAACATTATCACAACAAACGTGAAACCAACAACTTTGAACATTTTCTAACATAAAGATGTAAAAGAAACTATTGAGATCATACCAAACATATGAATAAACTATTACACCTATATACAAAATATATATTTTAATACAAATACTACTTGAATATTTTAAATAATTGAACTGAACAGTTGCTGTATTTTACTCTGAGGAAGAAAAAAGCAAATCTGACGAATTTTGGGCAGCATCACTATAACATGTCTCTCGAAGATGTATGGTTTTTGAAGTGGAAAGCCTTACTACTATAAGATAGAATATATTTCAAAGAGACCACATCTTTTGAATTTAGTTCAATGAACATTTCACATTTTTCAATATCAAGAAACAAGATCCTTGCCAACCACTGTATAAACTAAAACACCCATTCGAAAAACGAAAAAGATATGACTACTACATTATGATATTAAAATGTCGAATATTCCAATTTGTTTGAGTAAACCAAGCTTTCAGAGTGTTGTTTCATACAGTATTCATGGATACTGGTGTCATTAGTATTTTAACAAGTGCCAAACAGGAATCGAGCGTCATTTTGCCAATCGTATGACGTCTCGCCTTATATGCCCAAAGGTTGTTGTTCTTATACAATACTTTCATTGAGTTTTTTCAGTGGATTAAAATTTTGTTAACATTTCAATATGAAATCCTCAAACTTCCTTATTTTTAGAATGGGCATGGCTTTATGCACTTTTCCAAAAAAAATGTAAACAAATTCAAACATCGTTACTGCACTCCACATATCCCTAAAGAGCTGTAGCAACAATTGTAGACGTTTTGAAATAAATGGTCAACAGTATTACAATTTGGAATGTGGAAAGAAATATCTTTCGAAGCAAACCAGATAGGCTGATTGAGGCAAGAAATGGATCACCAACCCTTGTACCTATCGGAAAATCAGGGACAAGAGTGTATAGAAGTTTCGAAAAGAGAAGTCCAAAGGCTGTTGGCTTGAGAGAATCTGATGGGTAGTGAGCCTACTAAAACACAACTTTTTAACGAGGCTTTGACAAAGAGACGTCTACAATAGGTTCGACAACACCAAAATATGACAGTTAAAGACTCGAATCTGAATATAACTTTATTGAAAAATGTGAAGGACCATTAACGATTTTCGTTCATTAAAATTCATTATTTTACAGGTGTGCGTCCCTGATGATTCAACATTCGAAGTTTTGCTGAAAAAAGTTATTTTGTTAGTCGACACCCTGGAGAATAATTCAGTGCAGATTGCTTGAAGAGGGTTCAAAACCTGATGTGTTATGGAATGGTCTGTTAATTCTGCCATGAGCCAACTCTACATTGTAGAAACGTCGATGAAACAGGATCACCACAAACGAGTACTAGATACCCGGCTGCTACATCAGCTCATGAATGATCCCATGATGCTGACGAAGACACTTTCATGCTTGATTTGGAATCACCATAGAAAACATGGGGGGCTCACCAAAAGGGCGATTGCACAGTGAGTAGTTAGTAACAAGCATCAGTCGATTAAAAACTCTCATACAAATATATTATAACTCTATATGAGATATGGCGAGCAGGTAATGTTAATAAAGTCTATATCACAACGGCCTATCACCCCAATACAATAGAGTAAGAATTTCACGCAGGCGCAATATTGTGTATAAGCATTGTGCGATAGAGTTATGAGAAATTGATATTTCCGCATCACAATGTTGCCTTCACATACCACTCGTTGGAAAATAGCAAAGGTTTGTATACGGAGTAGAGCATGCCCCAATGCATAGAAGCTCTAATTGAAGCATTCGTTTCATTTGATTTTTGCTACTAATAATATTACTTTTATGCAAAATAATAATCGTTTTTGCTTACATTTTCGTTGTTTTCATAATACCAATATAATGCGGAGACAAATGAAAAATACATACAATTTACAAAACCGATCATTTGACTAAGCAATCGATTTGATCTTCAAGATGCAAAAATCTGACTATTGTCCCTAATAATTTTGCCACCCATGTTTGTTGATTCAATCATTCATAGATAACATTATGAGCAAATTAAACTTAGGAGGCTTTGACTAGACAAAAATCTATAATCAAATAAAACAAGTAAATATAGCACAGAATTTCAACTAAAATTAGTGAACAGTGACGCTTTTCACTGCACAATCACAATAGCGACACGCGACAAGTTTAAAAAAATGGTAACTTATTTACAGTCAACAGGAAATATAAGCAAATATTTTCAAATTAGTATTTATGTTTATTTCTCAAAATTATATTTACCAATATTTATTATTTGTATGTTAAATTGCGAATAATTGTGAATCCGAAGAGTGAATATATTCTCATAGATGTATTTTGTATCTGACTTCTGATTTGAAATACTGTTAATTTTCTGTAATTTTTTATAGAAATTTCTGTGGGTCGTACCAATATGAACAATATGCAGTTATTGCAACTTGCTACTAATATTGTAGAATTTAGTTTAATTGTTTAATTGGATTTGTTGAAATTGCTATTGATTTGGAGCGGTATATTAAATTTGTGTTTATTCAAGAACCTAAGTTTTCCACTTATATTGCAGATGTTGATTGAAATATTGAATTTTTCTTCTGACAAATTTCATTAAGGGCGGCTTTTGCTTACTTCTTTATCAAAATATTATTCACTAATATAGGATTCTGATCATGATTGAAAAATATTGTTTAATTATATTCAATGAGTGACAAGTAATTATACCAAGACAGATGGATAGAAATATGATAAAAATGCCTAAGGAGTTGCTGGGAATGTAATCTTCATCAATTATATTTATTGAACCTAATAACCTAACCTAACCTAATAACGGTACCTAGACGAAATCAGATATTTTCTTAAACGTCACAGTTTTTTTCATGTTAATATTTGTTGACTTTAAAGGAACATCCTTTGAATAAAACTTGAACGCTGAAGGAAATTAATTATTAAATGTCATCGTTCTGTTCTTTGATTGGGGATAATTGAAAACAGTAGTGGATCAATTGCTTCTAGTGAGAATCAAGCGGTCAAACCTACAATATACCCTTCATCACCATACCTAACCTGAAGCTGAGCGATGAAGAGCCTCCTGCCTCACAAGTCTCCAGGTGGAAGCAGAATAGTGTATGGAATATATATTTAATTGGAATTAATATAGACAAACCCAGTTGAAGCAAACAGAATCTCTACGATATTTCTTCATAGAGTGCGAAATACTGTCATAAAAAAGAAAGGAATCTTCACTAAGTTTATTCTGACCTATGAAGACTCCATAAGCTGTAAGGTCTAGATTGGCGATTAGATCAGGTGGCTTGAATTGAATGCGGAAGAGCTACAATTAATAATTGAAGTAGTGATGTAAGAGATATTCTTCAGAGATTATTCTCGAGAACGAGAAGGTGTTATTTTCTTGGAGATTTAATTAATATTCAAAAATACAGAGTTCTTCTATTGACATTTATATATTACTAAATCCAAGATACCTGAAGAATCCAAATTAGTTGACAAATGCATAGTACCATAGAGTTACTCTACTCTGGTACTGAGAAAGCGGACAGCCCTGCCAAAAAGGCAACAGCTGTTAGGCTGATGGTACCATAACCTATTCTAACTATCCCATGGACCACATAGTCTCCTTTTTCCAAGACTGGAACACTACCGAGATCCTGAACTACTAGGCAGGCATCTCTGAACTGAGACAATCAAAAAGACTCATAAAAGTGCCCCAATCAAAAAATAGGATACATGAACTATTGTCCCTTGACAAGGGGTCTATTGGGATGGTGGTTGGCCTATTAACGGAACACCAATTCGATAAGAATCTACACTTCAGGAGACTGTCAAAGACCACACAATGCCGTGCTTGCCTACAAAATGATGAAACAACCAAACATATATTATTTGATTGTCCGGCTCATAAGACAACCAGATTTAAGACATTAGTGCCCGCTTGATCCAGGAGGCCCTTAGAACAGTCTCACAAACTTTCTGCAAGACTAAAAACATCAACATAACATGGTAAGCATAATAGGTCAAAAGACCTAAGTACTTTCCATAAGACAGTTGTACATGAAGAAGAAACCTAAGATATTTCATTAAACATATGCAATCATCTAAAGTTTATTCAAACCCACCTTGGACCAAGAGTTGGTCAATTAATTTTTGCAACATTCGTTTGCAGACAAGAACGCCAACTCTCACTCGAGGACACTGTTCCTCACTCTTACAAAACAATCCAATTAGAAGTAAGGGATATCGAAAATTCATTATTGAATGTGTTTGATTTAATATGTGATCCTCCGAAAATTCTCTTAGTCGAGAATATTCTCAAGAAATTCTCGTAATATTTTTCTATTTTTCATTCTCGAGAATTCTACATCACTAAACCTTGCTTATTGTTAAATAAAAATAATAATAATGAACACATACCTACCCTAATATGTCGTTAATAAAAATCTTACAGCTATTTACATTATTAACCAATACTTACAATCATAAAATTTTATAATAGTAAATGACCGCAGAATTTATTCATTCTGCCGCAATTCATACGGTTTCAAATCAGGAAGCAATTCACTCTTGATAAACTAATCACCTTAGGCGTCAATTTGTTGAAAATGTCCAAATCAGATCTTCTATATCATACTTATGTATTTCGCAAATAGAATTTGGATAATGTTAATGCCCATAAGTTTAACGGATTTTACTCCCCATAAACTGATAGTAACACATAGCAATTGTTCAATTTCGTTGATTAATATGCTTGACTATCACATAATAATGTCAATTATTGATAACCGTTCAAAGTTGTCGAGTTTTATGGATTTACATAATTTCTAATATTATTTTAATGCATGTATGACATCGAATACTGAAAAATAATACAATGTAAAGATATTTTCATGTAGAATTTCTTCAAATAAAAACAATTTGTTCAAGGATTTTTAGTGAATATGGATAAGAAAGAAATATATTCTGAACTGATCAAACAAATTCAAATTCTAAGTGCAGTCTTATTCCAGCCTTGGGCCAACGATAAAATGGTCAAAATTGGACTTTTTAATATCCATCATACTATAATCTCCAAAATTTAAAGCAATGTAGTCTCAATAATATCAGAATAAAATGGTGAATAAAATAATGGGAATAATTCAGGGGATCCTCCAAGTTCTATGACAAACTTTTAGAGGTGATTTCTCAAGCATTACTAAGACACATTAGTGAGAACTGCATGGTCCTAAGTCTTTTAAATTCGGAGATTATCATCTTCGAAAATTTGATCCTCACGGGTCCTGAAATCACATTTCATAGAATAAAATATCTTGTTGTACAGAAGGTGACATTTTTAACCATAGAAAATTGATTACCAAGAATGTTGAGTTACTTTGAAAGTCAATGTCAGAATATCATTTTCGATCGATAACTGTCGTTTTGAAACCTTAATTGATAATGTATTCCTTCAGTAATGAGGAATATGAACTATGCTTATGGTTTTTGCGATAGAAACGTACGAGAAGCTGCTAAAGTATACCATCAAAAATTTCCTCGTACAGTTTTTACTGTACTGTACCGTATTTAAAAGACTCAGAAACTTGAGCCAAAACATGTACGACTTCATCAAGTCAAAATACAAAATAAGGAAAACTTTATACTGTTAATGGTACTGTTGATGGATTTATCTTATGGAAATTCATTTCGATTAAAATAAAAGGAAACATTTTTATCTGATTTCCACAATGTTTATTTTTAATACACACGACCGGTTTCGACAGTCATTTTCAAGTGTCTAGGGCTAACATTTATGAGAAAGAATGTACTAACTATACTCATTTTAAATGTTGAGTACTGAGGAGTGATTCAATTCTAGCTGACTATTGAAAATGCTGAATTTTTGGTTTAATTTCCAAACTTTCCACCAGTTTCATTGTCATTCCTTTATTGCAGTTGTGGAGGATTTTAAATTATCTAATGCAATTGTGTAATTTGTAGATTTAATATGCTCCTACGTAAGCAAGCAAAAATCTTTCCAAATTCAATTTAACAACCTCATTCTCCAGTGATCCCCACATAAGTAAATTACTATTCAATGGCAAACATAAAACTAATGAATTCAAACAGTTTGGAATATACTAATTGAATCAATGAATGTCCAACAGCTTACTTAGGACAAACTGGTCGAAACTTTGAATATAGATTCAAAGAACATCTCTCCTCAGATGAACATCCGCTGTTTTTGTACATATTAAACCTACAAATCACATAATTACATTAGATAATTCAAAAATTCTCCACAAATGCAATAAAGGGATGACAATGGAACTGTTGAAAAGTTTGGAAATTGAAAAACTTTGTAAAAACTCAAAATTCACCACCCCCATTAGTCAACTAGAATTGGATCACTATCTACTCTTCAACATTCAAATAGGTATAATTATCACATTCTTTCAAATAACTGTTAGCTCTATACACTTGAAAATGGAGTACCTGTCGAAACCGGTCGTGTGTATAAAGATTGCCAAGCGTCGCTTGGCAATCTTTGAAAAGAATAGAACTGCACCTTTATCATCGACAGAGAGAGAAGGAATTCAATGGAGGGGACGAGCAGCACCAACTCACATTTTGCTGTTAGATTCTGCAGCCACATGCTCAAGATCCAGATTTCATGGTCTGTTGAATCATGCTTCACAAGAAATGGTATAAATAGTTTTCATAATGATCATTTATGGGCCCTACAGAATCCAAATGCGGTTAGACAAAGACGTTTCTGAAGGAGATTCAGTATTAACGTTAAAGGTGGCCTTTGAAATAATAGCTTCTTGCCCAATCATATTTTAAATAACACGCTATATATTATGAAAATGAGGTAGCGCCTGCTCATCAAGGAAGAATAACTGTTGAATGGCTGAATGAATATTTTCCAAGCAGGTGGACTGGTACGAGATCAATTGCTTGGCCACCACGGTCACCGGATCATAACCCGTTCGATTTCTATGTTTGAGATACATGAAACAACTCATGTATCGTGTAGATATAATAAATTTCGAGCAGTTACAAGAAGGGATAAAGAATGCCGCCGAAAGAATTAGAAATGACAATATCTATCATATTGTTCTGCAGTCACTTCTTGTAAATGTGAGCTATACATTCTAGTTGGAGGCAATCATTTTGAACAATTCTTGTAATGATTAATATGATTTTAATCATTAATTTCATTCATTATAGTATTTGATAAATATTCACAACTTTGAAACGGTGTCAATTCAAAATTCTTTTTCGACCCTTTTGATCGAAATAACTATAATATGTATTTCATCACCAGAGAATCCCTATTGAATCTTCAGTGGTATTTTCTAGCAACTTGTTGCGCCATTCCATCACAAAAACCATAAACAAAGATCATCTAACTTAACCTAACCATAAACATAGATCATATCTACATATTCTTTATTAATGAAGGAATGCATTTTCAATTCGAAAAATGTATCTCTCAAAAGTAATCAAACATTCTTGACAATCATTTTACTATGGTTGCGAATGTTACCTTTCTGTAAGAAATATTTATTTCATTCAATCTATGGTAACACCACAGAATCGCTTTCGTAAGTTGAAAATTGTGATTTCAAGACCCGTAAGGATCAAATTTTCGAAGTTGAATATCTTCGAATTTAAAAAGATTCGAACCATGCTGTTCTTACTAATTTGACTTAGAATTTCTTCAGGAACAACCTCATAAAGTTTGTCATAGAGCTTGGGGATATACCCTGTATAACCAAAATAATTGAAAATTACTTTTTCTAATTTTCTCAGGCGTATACAAACAGATTCGCCGTTCTGAAGCTGAACATTAATGATTACAAACACCACGTTTCATATTGGAACAATTGGAAAACCAAGAAATACCACCTTGATCAAAAAGTTTCAAGAAAACTATAACAGTCTAAGCTATTCAATTAAAGTTCCTTTTTTACTATTCACAATAATTATCAGTCTTTTCAAATTGAAGAATCCGGTATGTTAAAACCTCCAACAGAGAGTATCACTAGTGTATAATAAAGCGTAATATAACTTTTGGATTTTATGTTCTCAACTTTTTGAGGTAAAATAAATCAAATGTGATTGAACTTTCACCGAATTCGACTGCACTGGCTCCTTCCTTTCCAGTTTGCTCAAATTAAGAAACATATTGTGTTTTCAAAACCGAAAAGAAATAATGAAGAAATCAAAGACGACTGATGAAAAATACCAAATGCATAGAACACAAAAATGGACAAGATCAACTGCTTGCCGAATATTCGATTGAGATAATTACTTTCAAGAACATAATATCAATTTAATCACATTAACTCGTATTTTGAATTTCTAAATAAATTCGTAAAACTTTTGAATCAAGGCGTTAAAAACGGGTAGGTGTGGAACACTATTGAATACAAAGTGTAAACCAAAATCTTCACTAGTTCAGTCATATAATGAAAGATATTAACTATAAACTATATGAAACTTCGTTTTAGCAATTTTTATTTTATGAAGCGTTCATTGAGATTTGTGGTTAACCTTGCGTTAAGATATATGTGAGTGAGCGGTTCACGCTTTTCGCGCTGTATGTTTTATTTATAAATTTATTTTAATTTTTTCAAGTTTGAAGGTATAAAAAATACTTCTACCAAAATTTATAGAGATTATTTTGATCTTTAACATTTTGAATGCAAATATTATTTAGTGTAGGAAAGCAATATAAATAAAATGAAACAGTGTGTCTGATTTCCACAATAATTATTATCAATACACACGACCGGTTTCGACAATTACGCAATTTTCAAGTGTTTAGAGCTAACAATTATGAGAAAGAATATGCTAACTAGACCTATTCTTGACACGTTAATCGCCACGATATCAGAAAAATTTCCACATTTGCCATAGTAACTTTATTAGATAATTTAGTTAAAAATGTATCAAGGAAATGTAATGTATCACAAAAAAAATTTTTTGCCAAGATTCCCGGAAAAACACTATTTTTTGTCACACATATACAGGGTGTTACATATTAGTATGTAACAACTTAAGGGGGAAATCTATATGCAATTTTAAGAAAAAAAGTTCATATAAACATAGGTCCGCAAAAGCTTCGTTACGGAGCTACAGAATGTTGAAATTTCCGGAAAAAATTATTTTTTTCTTCAAAACTCCTGCAGTTTTTGAGATATTCAGCCCAAATTTGGAATGCAAGCTATTTTTTACAGCCTCCATCATTACACATCCTTAATTTTAACTAGAATCTACAAGGTGTTTTCCTTTCCGGAGCTTTTTTTTTTTGCCCTTTCAAACTTTTTTGCAGTACGCCACTGATCAGCGTACAATCAATTTTCGTCATCTTCGTTTAATTTAGAAACTTTTTCAACACTTGTAATTTTTTAGTATCTCCGACCGCTCTCGAGCAAAAAATTATTAAACGATTGTATGCATGCCCTGAATTGAAAGCACTTCTAATTAAAAAATGACTAGTAGGCTTTGATTTTTTTCATTTATTTATTTTGACAGTTGCTAAAGTTGAACCAGTGTCTGCTCGAATCGTTTATTAAATTAACGATTAGTTTTAAGACTTTTGAAGTTATCGCTGTAAGAAAAAATAGCTAATTTTACTAACGCCGAATTGGCTGATATCCATTACATGTACGGTCTGGCTGACGAAAACACAACAGAAGCTAGGCGATTATATCAGGTGCTCTTTCCAAATCGAGTAACGTCAGACAAGCGAACATTTTCAAATATCCACAGAAGGTTGAGGGAAACTGGTACTTTTACTGCAAATAATGATTTAAAAGGTGCAACTCAAAATATGAGAACTCCAGATATTGAGGAAGCAGTTTTGAAATGTATTGATTTGAATCCTCATGTGAGTACAAGAAAAATTAGAAATCAGTTGAATAGTTCA
The DNA here is from genome assembly GCA_013387265.2 of Cryptolaemus montrouzieri. Lineage (NCBI taxonomy): Eukaryota > Metazoa > Arthropoda > Insecta > Coleoptera > Coccinellidae > Cryptolaemus > Cryptolaemus montrouzieri. The sequence continues at coordinate 27,783,417 of JABFTP020000185.1, read as the reverse complement.
CATTTTCTATTTTGGAGGATTCTCCACGACTTTTTATTGTACTTCTGCCGATGGTTCTTAGATAAAATGAGAGAAAATGCTCATTTTGATAGTGAAATAATGTTCACAGACGAAGCTAACTGCTATCACAAATTTTCACAATAATCATTATTGGGTTGAGGAAAATCCCCACTCGATAGATCATCATCAAGAACAATTCGCACTAAATGTCTGGGTCGGAATAATTGGAAATTATTTGATTGGGCCATTTTTTTTCCTAACAGACTAAACGGTCCCGCTTATCGGCAATTTCTGAGGAGCAGTTACCTTTATTTCTCGAGGATGTGCCACTTTTGGTGAGAAACATAATGTGGTTGATGCATGACGGGGAACAAGCACATTTTAGTGGAGAAGCTAGGGAATTATTGAATAAAACATTCAACAACCGATGGATAGGTGCAGGAGTTTTGAAGAAAAAAACAATTTTTTCCGGAAATTTCAACACCCTGTAGCACTGTAACGAAGCTTTTGCGGACCTATGTTTATATAAACGTTTTTTCTTAAAATTGCACGTAGATTTGCCCCTTCGATTTGTAACATACTACTATGTAACACCCTGTATGACTGACAAGGCCCTATATTAAAACTTTTTTTCTCGTCGAAAATGCTTAGCTTAAGCTCGGACAAAACTAAAAACCCGAAAATTTCAACTCGTACACTAATAATAATGTATACTGCTGAAAAAAAGAAAATAAAAAGAATGTGCACTGGGTGTTACGCTCAAATAAAAGAAGCAAAAGGTCGAGATGCAGCAAGAAAAAAAGGAAAAAAGTTTTTCAACATATTGCTCAGACTACTCAACATCAACACGTTAATCGCCATGTGAGTTATATGCAAACGATACATTTGCATTATGTTTCGAAAGCTTAGCCTATCAGGAACAAAACCTGAAAATTTCTTGGCTTGCTATAAACAATAAAATGAAATAAACATAGAATGTTTTGGACAGCATAATAAATGAATATAATTAATTATATCGAAATAAAAATTCTTCAAATGCATTTTTTCAACTGAAATAATATACCATTATATTACTATGTTTATTTCATTTTATTATTTATAGCAAGCCAAGAAATTTTCAGGTTTTGTTCCTGATAGGCTAAGCTTTCGAAACATAATGCAAATGTATCGTTTGCATATGACTCACATGCCGATTAACGTGTTGATGTTGAGTAGTAGGTAAAGGACCTAACTTCGCCCCTTATAAAAGTCAGGAAAATGGGGAGTTCAAGCTGAACTGAACATCCAACACAAAAACACTATAAATAATCCAGTTCTTCACAAACAAAAAAATCAGTAGAATATCCAACTTATAACTCACTGAACAGAATCACACTGAAACAATAAAATCTATCTCAACCAAACTACAGAATGTACGATTCTACGAGAGCTGACAATGGAAAATAGTATAGTATGCCCCGACAAAAAAATAAATACCAAGCAAAAATGCAAGACATCATCGATAATTTGGACGTAACAGAAATCTCAAGAGAACTCACAAAGCAATTCATTAAAGAAATCAAACAAGAGTTGGAACAATCGAATTATCTAGTACATTCAAATTGGACAAGAGGAAACTTATTCGAATGAACCCTCAAGCTCCAAACATATACGGTTTAATCAAACTACACAAAGAGGAAAACAAGGAGTTGTTTCTTACATAAACACCTGCAGGTAAATTAGCAAGATTTTTAAGCCACAAATTCATGGAACTCACAAACTTTCATCTGCAACGCTCAATTTTGAATTCTGCAAACCTGATAGATAAACTTTCGACACTTGACGATGTTAATTTTATATTTCTCTCATTTGATATGAAATATGTACCAAAACATTCCAAAAGATGAATGTCCACCTCTAATAAAAGAAATCTTTAACCAAAATAATACTCCACCACACACTGTAGATGAATTTTGTAATATTTTAGAGACCTGTTTGTAACAAAATCATTTCCAATTTGAATCAAAATTTTCAAACAAAATTAAAGGATTTCCCATAGGATCTCCTCTGTTATAAATTATCACAAAATAAATATATATATATATATATATATATATATATATATATATATATATATATATATATATATATATATATATATATATATATATATATTGATGATATTCTTGAGTATTTTTCAATAAGCTTCCTAGATACAACCATCCCTGAACTCAATAATAATCTCACCTACAACATACACACATCACAAAAATTGTCGCATCACCCAGTATTCTGAATTCCACAATCGATTAAGCAGCTCGATCGTAGTTTCTTTGTCAACATATATTTTTGGACATATGAGGAGAAGAAATCTTATCTATGTAGTAACATTTGTTTCCATATGATCCCGAACACGTCTGAAACAAGAATGAGTTTATTTGACTATCAGTATTCATTCAATTTCTCTTCAGTTTTCACGCTGAATTAATGCAAGTTTTTAGTGTTTCTCTTCGAATCTTTGAATTTTTTGTAATGGCTGCTGATCGTCCTGGACGCTATTTGAGTAATCATGAAATGGTAAGAATTGTAAAACTTCTAGAGGGGCGAAGCCAAAGTTACGTAGCCAACTTGTTGAATGTTAACCAAAGCACTATTTCAAGAGCAATTATTCGGTACCACGAAACAGGGGAATATGGAAGAAGGGCCGGACAGGGAAGAAATCGGATAACAATACCAGTTGATGATCGTTGGCTTCGTTTAACTGCACTAAGAGTTCGGAACTGTACGGCTAGAATGCTACAAAATGAACTTGCACTTTCCAGAAATGTGCATATTTCATTGCAATCTATTAGGAACAGACTCAGAGAAGACGATATCAGACCAAGGGTGGCTTCTACCTGCCCGCGTCTCACCAGAGAGCATCGAGTTGCAAGACTTCAGTTTGCGAGGGAACATGCAAATTGGGGTATTCCAGAATGGTCAAACGTTCTCTTTTCCGACGAGTCCAGGTTCTGTCTACTATCAAATGATAGACGCATGCCTGTATACAGACGACCTGGGGAACGGTATCAGCAATGCAATATCCGGCAAACCGAAAACTTCGGAGGGGGCTCAGTAATGGTGTGGAGAGGCATTTCTTTCCATGGTCGAACTGAGTTGGTCCTAGTGAATAATGGAAGAATGACAGCGGCCAGATACGTCGCAGACATCCTTGAACCCCATATTGGACCCTTTGGCCCATTGATTGGCGAAAACTTCATTTATATGCATGATAATGCTCGGCCTCATGCAGCTACAGTAGTTACAGAATTTCTGCAAAATGCCGAAATTGACATTTTAAGATGGCCAGGCAGAAGTCCCGACTTGAATCCCATAGAACTTGTTTGGGACAACATGGGGTGGCAAATTCAGCAACGTAGGGTGCCTTGTAGAACACTGCAACAACTAGAAAATCTGCTTCCTGAAATTTGGAACTCAGTGACTCAAGAGTACATCCAAAATTTGTTTGAGGGACTTCCGAGACGTGTACTGACAGTAATTAGGGCCGGGGAGGAAACACTCGATTTTGAAAATGATTAGTAACCATTCGATGCTAGTTGATTGATCTTTTCGCGAATGTTTGAAGATGGTAGAATCTTTTAATTTTTCATTAACTCGAAAATTGTTGATATTTTCCATCATATATTCATCTCTTTTGAATGATATCTTCTTATTTTACACTTCTGAAAGTTACCAAGTGACTCTTGAATGACCAACTTAAAGGTTTATACAGTGTTGTCGTAAAAGTAGGGTGATACGACAATTTTTGTGGGGAGTGTATATAGAACAGAAAGATTCACAGAATCAACAATCTCAATGGATTCTTTCAACCACATTACACATGAATTGCATCAAATAAACACATTAAGAGTATTATCAAACGCAATTATATTTTCAAATTTAATTAAACCACCACCTTTTCCAGTGATCCCAACAAACAAATTACTATTCAATGCCAAACAAAAAACTAATAAATTCAAACAGTCTAGAATATACACTTGAAAATGACTCTTAACTGTCGAGACCGATTGTGTGTATCAAAAATAAACATTGTGAAAATCAGACAAAAGTGTTTCACTTTTATTAAAATGAATTCCCATTAAATAGATTCATTGACAATATCATTAAAGAGAAAGCGATATATTCACAAAAATGACCTGACTTTCAGGTCAACTTAGAAAACGTCGAAACAAATTCAAATGAGTTTATAGCTAATTATCTTTCATTTCAAGGTGTTGAATTACACGTGTGAAAGCAGTTTCTAGCTATGTGGCACAACCATTTGAGCGTTTTTCATTAAAAATTATCACATTGAAACTTCACTCACTGAAGCTGCTTGAGTTGATGCACGCTCAGACTGAAATGTTGCTTATGCGGCGATTCCGTTGATTTTGCTAAATTCAAGCAGGAAAGCGAATGCGACAATCTTACCTGGGCATCTATCACTTCCCAGCACCTCTGCATGAGTTCCGGCTCTTCGAAGAGTCGCGACTGGCTGAGGAGAAGGCAGGCGTTTTTCGCCGTAAGACTAGTTTCTAAATAGTTGACGCAGGCACGAGCCAAGTGGGGCACTATGTATTTTTTAGCGACGTACAGGGTGGCGAGGACTGTATCTGCCTCCAAATGGATTTCATCACAGTATAAGTATCTGAAGAGAAAAATTTTACTAAGAAAAATTGTGGAAGCATGTTTCCACATCTGTATATTTGATGAACTCTATTCTCACTTGATGAATCATAGCAAATCAATAATGCAAAATCTTTGAATTAAATTTAATGATAAATGTCTCCACAATGTTTTCACAGATATATAATAAGGTCCATCACAAGTTTTGAAAATAAAGCTTCATAAAAGTTACAGAAACCCAGCCAAGTGGAAGCAAGATAAGATAGAAAAATCTATTAAAGAATGAATTTAAATCAACTGGATTAGTTCATTGAATTAATTATTTCACTATTTGAAACTTTGAAATGATTTTTAACTACAGTACTCATCCACAAATGTTTTACATAATAAAATTTGTTTATGTTTATAGAAACTACTTATGCTCAAATAATCTCATGTTGAAATATCTACCCATACAATTTTATCACAACTGCCACAGGATAATCCATGCATATATCGTTTCTCAACTTCGATTCATCATTTTGTACGTATTTAGTTAGAAAGTTACATCTTCTAAAAGATCATCAAGGTTGTTATTAAAGAGAAAAGAATTCAATTGTTCACTAGATGTACCAATTTTAGTGATACTTTCAGATTTTAGGTTGGTATATTTGATAATCAGATATGACAAAAAGTGAAATTCTCAAAATATAAATATGTAAAATAAGAAGTACTGGGGAATCACAATCCATGAATTCAATCAACTTGGTTACCATACCCGTGGAATGTTGCAATGCACCTATAGCGGAAAGGAAATATTGTAAATATCGAAGGAATGACAGAGAAAACTTGAGTACTGGGATCATAAGCACCGATAATTTATTTTGTGTTACTATTTTTTTTAAATCGAGACGCATTATTGGGCGATGCCACAAGCAGGGCTATGTTTGCCAACGCCTAGTTACTCCGCTGTTTCATATAATGAAGAATCTATAAGACTACTTGATTCTAATTAAATGGTGACAACGATTATGAGATCCTCGCCAGTAGAAAAAGCATAGTCTAATGTCATGAATGACAAACCATCAAGTAATAATTGCCGGAGACTTCAACATAGATGTATTAAAGGATTACGAAAATGAAACTGAATATTTTAATCAGCTGCTCGACTTTTTTGGTATGCATGCGACTATAAAGGAACCTACGAGAACTACAACCACAACCCGTTCATGCATCGACAATATTGTGACAAATTGTGAAGACTACACAGCAAAGATCATACCAACAATTATCTCAGACCATGATACAGCCCAAATCATTCAACTCCACATAGTAAATGAAAATAATTCTTTGAATCATATTTATTGAAGAATGATTCAAAAAAAGAAGTAGAGGAACTTCGTGAAAAATTGGGGCAAGTAGATTGTAACAAGCTACACAAGATAGATCCAAGTGACGTAGACCACAATGCAAGCAAGGAAATGCTATTTTTACTGAAGCATATAAAAAACCAAAAAAGAATATGATGGTCTTCTCAAAATGGAAAAAAGCCAAACATTCAAGGATCCTAAGTTCAGATAATAAGAGTAAGAGTTTGTGGGCCACTTTGAAACAAATAAAAGGGCTTCAAAACAGAGGTGATACTAGAGTTCCAGGCAATCCAGAGGATGTAGCAGAGACTTTTAATAAATATCTTTCAACAGTAGCAGAGAATATCCTGAAAAACATGAAAGAAGTTGAATTCGATCATAACATCCCGTACAACATGAATACCATGCTTTTCCACCAACAACCTGAGGAGGAAATTATCAAAATCGGTTCAATATTGAAAAATAAAAATAGCTGTGGTATTGATGGCATCCAAACGAGTATAATTAAGAGCTGCATAAAAGAAATAGCAAAACCCATCACTTATATCATCATTAATTCTCTTAAATATGGAATATTTCCTGAACAACTTAAGCAGGCAATAGTAAAACCAATTCACAAGTAAGGCAATGTGGAGTGTTTTGAAACTTATAGATCTGTAAGTCTCCTGCCGTCCTTCTCAAAAATCTTCGAACTAAAAATCTGTAAACAACTACTTGAATTTCTTGATGAGAAAAAATCCTATCACTGACCCAACATGGATATATAAAGGGTAAATCAACGCAAACAGCAATATATGATTTTATTAAGAGCATAGTTAACAGCTCTAGAAGAATATGAAATTGTCATTGGTCTCTTTCTTGATCTACCAAAAGCTTTCGATATACTTCAACACGAAGACATACTAGCTAAGATGGAACAGTATGGTATTAGAGGAATCGTACAGGAATGGTTCTCCTCCTATCTAAGTTCCAGAACTCAGAAAGTGTCAGTTACCAGGGAAGACAAGGAAGTTTATTCAAAAGCTATGACGATAAAACTAGGAGTTCCTCAGGTAAGTATATTAGGTCGGATCTTATTTATACTGTTCATTAATGACCTAAATAGCATCACTACAGATAAACCATAAACATCAATAATAAACTATGCAGATGATACAAACATTCTACTTAGCTGTGAAACCTTACCAGAGGCAGTAGATCACACAAATGAAGTACTAGAGGAAGCAGATAGTTGGTTTCATAGAAATAAGCTACACATGAACTCTGAGAAAACCTGTGCAACTTTGTTCAAGTCAGAATACGCAAATATCGAAACACCAAGTCACCTGAAATTACGATCTGGCAACATTGAATTTGAGAAATCTTCTTAGGGGTACACATTGACGAAACACTCAACTGGAAGAAACACATTCTAAAAACTTGCAACACATTGAGCTCCATCTGCTACTCTCTGCGTGTATTGAGTAATTATCTAGATATGAACGCAATGTGAAAGTAATATTTTAGGCACAATCCAAAATGAGATATGACATCATGTTCTATGGAGGCAGCAGTGGCGTGAAGAAAGTGGCAACATTACAGAAGAGTGCCCTGCGAATTATTCTTAGGATGAAGCATAGAGATACATATAGAGAAAAATTCCGTGAAAATGGAATTTTAACAAATGTCGGAATTCATATACAAGAATGTTTGATATTTACTCATACATATTCTTCGAAGAAAAAACAGCTACAAAATACGATTCAAGAAGTACACACCTGAAATACCCAACCCACAAGCGATCAGTAACAGAGAAGGGCCCTGAATATAAATGTATCAAGTACTATAATGAAATACCACCCAAAATTCGCGCTGAAACAAACATTGTAAGTTTCAAAAGACAAATTTATAGATTGCTCCTGAAGATTGAACCATACTCAGTTAACGAATTTTTGGACAATGTGAAACGTAAACTTTTGTCAACTTCTTCTGAAGCAGTCTTGTTCTGGAAGACACTGTTTCATTTCAAAGTGTTCAATTGTTTCTTTTTTTGATGACATATATTTGTACACTTTTATCTGAAATAAAGAATTTAAAAAAAGAATGGCGATGCCACCTAACAGCCGGAATACATAACACTGTGACATTAGATATATCGCAAAAAACTTGGCGTTCAAAACCTCTTTCTGTATTTTTTACTATTTACTTGAAATACTTCTTACTTTTTTGCAATCATGAATCATAAACTTTTCATTCAAAATTACACAGGAATTAATAAAACCTACATAACTGACCCTGATGGGTGCCTAAATTGGGAAATTTGAAAAGTTTGAACCCAAGATGATACCATGTAAAATTTTATACTTGTTAGTTCAGTAATCAAGATTTTCCATTTTCTTGAGCATTCATTTCTATTGCTATAGAGAAATTATTAAAATCTGTACTATTCAAAACTATAACCTCTTTACCCATTTTGTTAAGTGGTGAAAATAATAGACTCAAGTCAAATCTCTTCAAAGAATTATAAATTAATCTATACATTCAGGCAATTCACCAAGCATCCAGCAGATACAAATTCATCCCCTTATTATTACTATAGTAGTGTTTAGCACCCAGACAGACTTTCCTATCATAGCTAGCCCCCAATTAATGTTTTTTTTTATTTAGGAAACATTTTATTTTATTCAAAGAAGCCACAATATAATGAAAATAGTTGAATAAGTCGAGAAAGTCAAGATTTGAATTTTCATCATACAATTTCATTAAAAAGTATTCTTGGCAAGGTTTCAGGTAAAACACTTAATGGGTTTCCCAATAGGGATGATACATTTTTAAAATGTCATAGCGACTTAATCAAAAACTCAAAAATTGCTAATTACTGTCATTTATTGTAAGTATGGTTTGACAATTCACCATGGCAAGATACATGCTTAAAGAACCTATAGTTATTATTCAAAGCTTTACAAAAAACTTGTTGAATGAAGCACTACGGAAGTTTCGTAAAGATTGTGGTTCAAATAATTCACCATCTGTCTAATGGTTAAAAATTATGAGAGATTTTACTTCACATGAGAAAAAAATTATCCATTAAACAAAGGAAAAGGAAAAGAGAATATTGATGTGCAAGACAGTATTGCAGAAAATACAAATCGAGGTTCTATAGAGCACTGTGCATCATAAACATGTATATTTGCTGATTGGGCTCAAATTGACCTTGAATTTTCCTAAACAATTATCTTCTTGGATGAAACACACTTTTGGTTGAATAGTCTTGTCAATGAACAAAATTGTTACAACAATGATAACATTCGGAATTTATCGCTAAATGTGTATGAAGACTTTTATTCAGGGAACAATATTCAACCTCCATATGCAAGGTGATAAATTATCATTAGAGAAATATTATGTGCACCTGTAGTTGACAGTCAGACAAGTATGAGGAATGTTAGCTTTTCCACAGATCGCTTCTTGCAAATACAGTATAGCGGTAAATAGTTGAACTAGTATGGCTACTTGAAGTTTTCTTTTTAATCTATCCTTTGCCTTCATTGTTTCCTGGTGGGCATGGTAAGTGACCTCTGTGTCAGTTCGTTAGAGGGCGCCACTACATATTCATGTCTTGGTGCGCTCCAACGCATCCAATTGTGATGAGTAGGTGGCAGTCTAGCCTGATGTAAATGGGTGTACAATACTGATGAAGTCAATCGAAACCGATATTGCAGTCTATGGCTGCTATTCATGAAATCCGCCGGATTATTCCACTGCTGTATGGCCCTAATTGACGAGGATTATGAAGGGTGGATCAGAAAGCCAGATCTTTTAGGAAAGGATATTCGACATTCTAAGGAAGGTTGGTTATTGTTCCGTGAAATCCACAGGATATTCACGAGAGGCCTTTACATGCTTAGATAAATATTGTGTGGTGTGTGGCACCATCGCTCATGAAATTGTTTAGGAAAATATATTTTTCCAACAAGACGACGCCAGCTTTCATGTTGGTGAACTTTTATCATAGCACAACTATCTGATTATTGTATAATCAGTATAAGCTGACCGCCAAGAAGTTTTGATTTCACGCCATTAGGTTACTTCTTGTGGTATATTATGTGATCCAATTAGTTTATGCAAACAAACAATTGCTGACCTAAATCCAAACATCAAAGATTGCATTCATAAAACTACTGTTGATCTATCGGACAATGTTACTGAAAATTGAGTTCCTCGAATCCGATCCTGCCAACAGAGTCGAAGGGGGAATTTAAATGATATGTAAATCAAAACATAATTCACATAGGCTGTGCACTAAAATACGGTGGACATCAACTGAAATGGATAATTCATTATATTCGTATTTAAACTACAGCAAGCTTAGCAATTTGCGTGAATTATATATTTTCAAAATGTAATCATATTTCAGGAAAAATTCAACAATAAATGCATCCTATTATTCTGCTGAAATGTTATCCTTCACATCTCCTGATGGGTGCTACTTTTCTGGGCATGCAGCTTATTATCTGTTATAAATTCCTGACGAATATAAAACCATTCTTCAAGAAGCACTAGACCCAAACTATCTGGTGACTCAATGAGTTAATCTCTCTCATCAATTTGCTTTTGTAAGAGATACTATATGTGCTTGGCAGGATTGAGGTCAGGAATCTTGCTGGTTAGTTCATTCTGTAAATATGGTGGAGTTGTAGAGTATCTGTGACAATGTTGACTCAATTGGGACGTGCACTGTCATCTATAAAAAGGAAATCATCACCCATTTCTTTCTTAAAAGGTATTTCAATAGGTAAATTATGTCTCTATATCTTTCTGCATTTATAGTTTCTCTAATAAAAATAACTTATTTGGTGAGAAAGTTATGTCCACCCAGACTGACGCTGACCAGCTTCCCTCCATATTAAAATACGACTATCACTGTGATACAAGCAGAACTTCAATTCATCGGAAAACACGGCTCCAATGATCCACCGTTCAGTCGGCATTTACATCAGCTTCTCATTACCACTTGGTGCTCTGGCTTCAACTGCTGAAACCGACAGCGTCTACGAGCACTCAATCCATATTCATGAAGCTTTCAAATTATAGACACGGAAAGTTGCAACCCAGTGGGAGTTTCCTTCTTTTTCTTACAGTCCATATTTGATTCTACTTGGCTGTAAGCACCAATAAGCGATCTTGTCTTCGGGTAGTAAAGCAACTGTTGTTGCCCTCGCCACTTTTAATTACTCAGATCATTTTGGTGTATTCGTTTGCACTTTTTTTTTGTAATGCATTATCATTTATTAAACTTTTCATGTCTATAACGAAAAACCATCTGTTGGGGAGTACCACAATCAAGCGAAATTACCATCACATTACTGAGGAAAAATTGAAGAACAGATTTCAGGAACATGTACAAAACAGAAGAATTCGTCAATTCATCTATTGTGTTCATAATTCATGTTGGCTAAACTACAAAACGTCATTTTTCTTTCAGAATAAAACCAGTAAAACTATTTTTTTGAGACAATTTTAAAGAAAATTACAACTATCCTTCTCAATTGACGCGCAGTATATAAAGGAAATTTTGCTTTTATTGCAAATTTTCTATATTTGATTCAATTCTCAATAATTCTCATTAGACAACCCTATGCATATCTGATTACTAGTAACAATGAAAAAAATGTATCAATATTGCATTTCCGCAAAATAATTCACTTCAGCGATTCAGTTGAAATGTGATGAAGAAGGGGATCACCAAAGAAAGGAAATGAGTATTCAGTTGAAATCTTGTGACTAAATTTATACGAAAATGTTTGAACTATATGAACTCGTGAAGTGGAAAATAATCGAGTATTTTCATTAAAGTATAATCACCTAAAACTTCAAAATAAAGTCTAAAAAAAAACAGTACTCACTTAAGTAGAGTCAAAAATGCTGAGGGCTCAACGTCTGGCACTTCAATCTCTTCCTTGCACTCTGCTAAGCCTCCATAGAACATTGCGTAAAACACTGAGCTTCCTGTAGCTAAAACATACTTGTGTGCAGGTATGACTTGAGTGGAATTGGGACTTCCCACAACGAACTTGACATCAGCCATGAGATCATTATTGAACATTGCAGCATTTCTTTCCCGTACTGTAGGTTTGGTAGCTTGCCAATTAGGATCTAACGTTCCTAGGGAACTAATTGGAGATACGCAAGGACTAGAAAAGGGTGATCCAGGCACACTTGCTGGTTGCATCACCTGCATGCTTTCTCTCTGGGATACAACTTGGGGTGGACAAAGGCTGAGTGGTCCATTGTATAAGGTTTCCGCTATAGAAATAAAAATTGTATTAGAAAATATTATAATGAACAAAACGCAGATCATATTCTTCAACATTAACATATTATTAGTTGGAGTGATTATGTACAAGGCAAATTTCGATGTTTCGGTACAGCCACTAGGTGAAATATTAAAAGCATGAAAAATATACTATTGCTAGGCAATTTTAATTCAACTGATTTAGATTGTGTCTGGTTTTTTTATAGAGTAAATCTTCAATATAACCACAAAGAAACAAGTCTAGTGGTGTTATGCCAGGGGAACGAGGTGGCCATCTCAATGGACCTCTACAACAGGTCAGTAATGGCCCTTGTTTAGTGGAAAGGGCCACCATCGTGTTGAAGAAAGTATTGGATTGTGTTAGGGGCAATTCATCAAGAAATCCTTCAAAAACATTATCAGTTATGATTGTTTCGTAACGACAACAACACACATCACATTTCTCTTGAAGAAATGTCTAAGACAGATTTTGATGCCACTGAGTCACTTGATCAACCTTTCTTTTACTAATAACACAAGAGAACGTTGTTCGCAATGAAAATGGCAGAATCTCGACTAATCTTTAAAGAAAACTCTCTTCCACTCGGCTTCTAACCAATTGTTCCTTGGCAATATTCAATCAAGATCTTCGATGTTCTGCTGTTAGAGCCGGGCCTCGAGTTGCGACACGAGGCATAAAACCAAATTTCCCTGAGACGTTGTCGTATCGTTTCAGTGCTGACTTGCTCTCCACTATTATATCGAAGCAGCATTTGAAGGTGCCTAGCAGTAGCGAACCCTTGTCTAAACGAGAAAATTCTTAAAGAACGGACATGGATCGCCGTTGTTGCTCGAGGTCGTTCTTGCCCAGTTCTCCATTCACGACTACCAGTCTCCTTTCACCTGCGGATCATTCTGTATACAGTTAACTGGGACACCCCAAGCCGTTGGCCAATTCTTGTATAAGTCCAACGTAGGTTATCTAACACAATTGCTTCATCATACCGGGGTGATTCGAATTATTACCGAAAATTAAGATTTTAAAGTAGAACAAACATTACTCGCAAAAATTGATCAACAACTGCTGTTATGAATATGTGGTAGTTTCTTGCAAAATCTCAACTTATTTCTTTCATTTTATTTCTCACGAGAAGAACATGGGAGAAAAAACATCGAATTTTTTGGCATGTGTCCAGACATTTTTGAAATTGGGCCATGTGTTTTTCAAGGTTTTCCGATATTTTATTAAAAGTGCATAAAAAAATAATGATATTTGCAGTTTCTACGAATTTTCGGATATTCCTTAGTAATCGCACAAATTTTCATTGTTCGTTCCTTTTCCAAGACAAAAAGCCAAATTCATCATTTCTATTCGATCGAAAGTTCATGAGAAATAGTTCTTCCCTTTTTTGTCGATTTCTTTTGCGTTTTCTGAAATTTTATGAAATTATAACACAGAAGGAATAAAATAAGAATATATCAAATAAGTCGTTCGTACCGACAGGTTTTGATAGGAGTGCATACAAAAATTACAATTCTTGCAATGAACTTTCCAATTTCTTATGTCATTATCCCGATTTATTTCTTGAAAACCACAACCATATTGAACAAAATAGGAAAGTATTATGCATTTCCATAGTTTGATACTTGCTTTATGGATTTGATGCAGAAACCCGATGGACAAAAAAGTGGTCAATTTTATTTGATCTGAATAATTTTCTGAGAAACTTCTCCATTCTTTCCAAAGACATTAACCCGACTCTAACGAGCATTTGAAAACAAAACTCAACGAAAGCTCAAGTGATCAAAAGAAGCATTTTATTTTCATTTATATACAAGGATTATCCCAAATGTATGCTAACTACCCTTATACACACACCACAAAAATTGTCGCATCACCTGGTATTCCACAATCGATTAAGCTGCTCGATCGCAGTTTCTTTGTCAACATATGTTTTTGGACATATGAAGGGAAAAAAATCTTATCTATGTAGTAACATTTGTTTCCATATGATCTCAAACACGTCTGAAACAAGAATGAGTTTATTTGACTATCAGTATTCATTCAATTTCTATTCAGTTTTCACGCTAAAGTAATGCAAGTTTTCTGTGTTTCTTGTTGATTTTCGAATCTTTGAATTTATTGTAATGGCTGCTGATCGTCCTGGACGCTATTTGAGTGATCATGAAGTGGTAAGAATTGTAACTCTTCTAGAGGAGGGGCGAAGCCAACGTTACGTGGCTAATTTGTTGAATGTTAACCAAAGCACTATTTCAAGAGCAATTAATCGGTACCACGAAATAGGGGAATATGGAAGAAGGGCCGGACAGGGAAGAAATCGGATAACAACACCAGTTGATGTTCGTTGGCTTCGTTTAACTGCACTAAGAGTTCGGCACTGTACGGCTAGAATGCTACAAAATTAACTTGCACTTTCCAGAAATGTGTATATTTCATTGCAAACTGTTAGGAACAGGCTCAGAGAAGATGACTTCTACCGGCTTCTACCGGCCCGCGTCTCACCAGAGAGCATCGAGTTGCAAGACTTCAGTTTGCGAGGGAACATGCAAATTGGGGTGTTCCAGAATGGTCGAATGTTCTCTTTTCCGACGAGTCCAGGTTCTGTCTAGTATCAAATGATAGACGCATGCCTGTATACAGACGACCTGGGGAACGGTATCAGCAATGCAATATCCGGCAAACCGAAAACTTCGGAGGGAGCTTAGTAATGGTGTGGGGAGGCATTTTCTTTCCATGGTCGAACTGAGTTAGTCCTAGTGAATAATGGAAGAATGACAGCGGCCAGATACATCGCAGATATCCTTGAACCCCATGTTGTACTCTTTGGCCCATTGATTGGCGAAAATTTCATTTATATGCATGATAATGCTCGGCCTCAAGCAGCTAGAGTACTTACAGAATTTCTGCAAAATGCCGAAATTGATATTTTAAGATGGCCAGCCAGAAGCCCCGACGTGAATACCATAGAACATGTATGGACAATATGGGGCGGCAAATTCAGCAACATAGGATGCCTTGTAGAACACTTCAACAACTAGAAAATCTGCTTCTTGAAAGTTGGAACTCAGTGATTCAAGATTACATCAAAAATTTGTTTGGGGGGTTTCCGAGACATATACTGGCAGTAATTAGGGCCCGAGGAGGAAACACTCGATTTTGAAAATGATTAGTAACCATTCGATGCTAGTTGATTGGCCTCTTCGCGAATGTTTGAAAATGGTAGAATTTTTTAATTTTTCATTAACTCGAAAATTGTTGATATTTTCCAACATAAACTCATCTCTTTTGACTGATATCTTCTTATTTTACACTTCTGAAAGTTACCAACCTAAAAGTTTATATAGTATTGTCGTAAAAGTAGGGTGATGCGACAAATTTTGTGGGTAGTGTATATCCGCACCAGAAGGTCCCAGCGTCCTCTATGGTCATTGGCGTAACCAGTAAGTCTTCACAAACCTCCTGAAGACGTTTGTTACCGGTGGAAAGCCTGGGTATTTGAACGATATACGATTGTAGTGTAATTTTTTCAATCGTGTTTTTTGCGAATCGAAAAATCGGAACAACAAATTTATGATAAATATTACAAATGGTTTGCATCAGTGCAAAGTTTATTCTAGAATTTCTGATAGATAAGCAGAACAACTGTTATATTCAAATCGATCTCGGAAATAGTCAATAATGATGAAAATCTGATTGAAAAGATTGAGTGCTGATGGATAGTAAATTTATGATCTCGAAACCAAAAATCACGTCCAAGTCGGATAAATGACAAGTCAATGTTGAACACACAGCACATTCATTGAAGATTAAGTCTTACTGCTACGTCAACGTACACATATAGTTCCCTGCGACTTTTGGCAGTTTTCAACATCGAAGGTGCCGCTTACAGGGCCCAATTATACGAGAAACAAATGCGACGAACGCCTTGTGGGCGGCATGAAAAAGCTTCCAGAACTGGAAAGAACGTTGGCAGCATGTTATTAAATCCATTGAGGGCTACTACGAAGGTTGCAACGAGTCAGACGACATAGAATACTGGGAAAAAAATTTGGATAAAGCTCGAATACTTTTGGAACATTCCTCGTATATAAATAATAAAGATGAAGCATGTGATAAAGAACAATATTAGTAAAAACCAATTGAGATTTAAATGCTTTATTCTTAGACTTGAAAATATTAACCAATGTGAGCTAAATGAGAATTTGTTCTACATTGTATCTTACGTTCTCTAGCAATCTCAGTTTTTATTTTCTTGTCAATGCAGTGAGAAAA
Source organism: Cryptolaemus montrouzieri (assembly GCA_013387265.2). Classification (NCBI taxonomy): domain Eukaryota; kingdom Metazoa; phylum Arthropoda; class Insecta; order Coleoptera; family Coccinellidae; genus Cryptolaemus; species Cryptolaemus montrouzieri. The sequence continues at coordinate 27,766,856 of JABFTP020000185.1, read as the reverse complement.
TCGGGAATAGTTATAAAATTTGAATACTGATCAACATACATATCTTTATATCACCATAACATCTTCCAAACTTGTGTTTATATTCCCTTGTAATGCGTTTTAAGGCCTTCTATACAAAAATATTCATGTTTGAGTCAAATGCCTTGCATTTCTTTGTCAAGCGTTATGTTTGTGATTTAGTGACATTTATTTATGAAGAAAACTTACCACCACTTCAGCAAAACCTAATTTCTTCAATCTCAACGCGCCATTCGCTCTTAGCAACATCAGAAAACGACGATCTACCGTATGGAAACATACTTCAGTAATACAGTACTGGACGATTTTAAATAAATGAAATGCCAAAGTGTAAAAATAGACAAGACCAAGACAGAGCAATTATCATTTCAGTCAACAAATTCCGACAATGCCAAAAATCAACCCTTTAGGAAGGAAGAATGGACGGCCACATTGAAAGAAAATTTTTGTCACAAGACACCACCACATTAATCGAAAATCGCACTGACAATATCGTATACATCAGAATACGAATTACTTCAGGAACCACCCTAATCTAGTCTAGTAGTCTGGTAAGTATTTTATATATTTATAAGTATTTTGCATGAAACATACAGGTTTGAAACTGATTTCCAAAACCCATAAAACTAGTTCTGAAACAACAAAACCCGATTCATATCTTGGTAGTATTCCTAGAAACATGGAAAACAGTTTATATGTAATCAAATCGATGTGTAACAGTTAATTAATATTTGAAAACAATCAAACATAAGTAGGTTTTAAGATTTGGTTGATAGAGGAAACAATTTCCGGATTTAGAACTAGTTATATGGTCGGCGCTTCAAATTTTTCATATTTAATATATGCAATGCCTCAATTCTTGTAACTCAATTTTCTAAAATTATTTATTGAAAACATTCAACATCCCAAATAGGAATTGACTTACCCACCTATCTAAATGAAAGATATTTTATTAATATCAAGGTGTAAACAGGAAATGATCATGTTTGCGATATAAAATAACACCTTGGCCATCGAAATAGTTCAATACTTCCGACTAATTAATATTAATAACATATGTAAATTTTATGTTGTTTAACAATAAAAGATTTTATTTACCATTGACCCAGGTGTTCGTCTGAGTTACTGACATTGCGTTTTCCTTTTCCTGTTGTGATCTCTTCACAGGTTTCGTAGATATTTTTGAATACAAATTAGACATCGCCATCTCAACTGAGAAAATACAACACTTCTACTAAACTAATTTTCAATTCTGAAACCGCACCAAGAAAATTGCCATCTTGTTTCCCCTCGTCTGGAATACTCGAATTTGCAAAAACGAGGGCTGCCGAAGTAAAACGTTTATAATCGCTTGAAAAAGTCTGCGTTTACGATTTGCGTTGACCTAGGAAATGAAGGCGAACCTACTAACTACTGCACAAGACAAGACAGATATTTCTGTTTACAATAGTACTGTCTTCTATCGACTACTACAACTACTACCAAACAAATCGTCGAGTCACAAACATAAAATCAATTTGGAACTGTCAGTGTCATCTGATCAGTTAGTTACGGCGCAACGACGCGAGATGGATCTGGCCATAGAATTAATAATCTATCTTCTGGAAAATAAAAACTAGGGATGCACATATTTACATACATATCGATACATTGAAATTATAGAGAAAAAGTTACCCTGATATAGCTTCTTTTCATCTGATAATAAAACTACCTTTTGTGCGACAGATATTGGTAGTTTAGGAGAAACTAGGATTCTCCCTTATAGGCTGATTCAAAGATTATGCTGATTCCGCTAGCGCCATTTGATCATTAACAGCCATTAAAGATGAATCTCCTACGCACAAAAGGCGGGAAATTACACCTTAAAAGCTACCTTTTTTGGGATAGAGATTGGAAGATTTGGAGAAACGGGGATACGTCCTTATTGCCGGATTCGGATATTCAGAAATTTGATATTCTGTGCGTGCATTATACAGTTCTTACTTAGTTCACATACTCCGCTATGTGCGCCCGGATACATTGCATAAGTGGGAACATAAGTTTTTGAGGATAAAAACAAGAGCAAACAGCGTTTTGTCCAACTACACCACAGAACAGACCCTAATGGATCTTTTCTCTGAATTACACCAACGTTAGTTATAGATATGAGTTACAACCATCTATACTATTGGAACAAAGTTATCCTAAGCACTTGCTTAGGATAACTTAATCAATTCGCTGTGCTCTCTCAAACAAGGGCTAATTTGAAAATGTAGAATATGATATATTCGAAGATTCTGAGGTTATAAATATTACAACAAAAATTTGAGAATCGGACAGAATTTGGACATGTCCAATTAGAATTGCGGACAGGTCATGTGTCATGATCATGATGGTGTCATGTGTCATATCCATATGTCCATGTCTGGTTACATGAAAAATTTGTTGAAAGTTGTAAACAAATTTTTCTAGGTTTGTATTAATTCTCTCTAATTTGAAATTTTATTAACACTTCATGATACATATATACAATTTATGCCTCTATAATTGCAATAACCAACTTGAACAAAACATATAAAACAGGAACAGGTAAGCCGGTATGTATTCTAGAATTTCGTTTGAACAACTAGGTGTTCTAAAATTTTAGAAGTTTTCAAAAATGTGGAAATATATATCCGGAATAGTTGTAGCAGGTGGAGTTACTTATGGGGTGATGTAAGTTTTTCGTACGATTCCTATAGATCATTGAAAATTTTTCTGTTCCAATTTTTAGGCGTTATTTTGCTGGAGGAATTTGTAGATGTACAACTCGTTTAGATGGTCTAGTCATTATTGTTACTGGTGCTAATTCTGGTATTGGAAAAGCTTTGTCATTCGAGTTAGCTAGACGAGGTAGTTTACAAAGTTCTACTTACTTCAATCTAAATAGTATTTGATTGTTTTCCATTTTCTAGGTGCTACTCTAATTCTAGCTTGTCGTGACACAAAAAAAGGTCTTGATGTAAAATGTGAGATTTTGGTTGAGATACCTTCAGCTGAAGTTTATATTAAGCATTTAGATTTGGCTTCCTTTAGTAGTGTTTACAAGTTTTCCCAGAATATATCTTCAGAATTTAGAGAAATCTATGGATTAGTTAATAATGCAGGAATATTTTATCACCCACAAACAATCACAGAAAATAATTTCGATATTACCTTACAGACAAATTACTTGGGTGAGTTGCATCTGTCTTAGTCCAGTATTCGATTTCCTGACTCATAACTTTTCTTGAAGGTCCTTTTGTGTTGACACACTATTTGTTGAAATTATTGAAGGCTTCTGATCATGCAAGAATTGTCAACGTATCTTCGAATGCTCATCGAATGGTTAACTATTATGATCTGCAAGCAGTGACTACTTGGCAAAGTGAATTTAGATCACATTTTATTGCTTATGGTGTATCAAAATTGGGCCTTATTCTATTCACAAGAGAGTTGTCGAAACAATTATCCAGTAAGTGAAGTTATTTGAATTAAGAACTTGATTGTTCAAAAATCCTTTCTAATAGTCTGGGTCTTTTTCAAATTAATCAATAAAAGTTTATTTAGTTTCGATATATCCTTTTCTTAATGCTAGTGACTCTAATTCCTCTTGAATTACTGAGAGAATGAAACAATTGTAGTAGATACTTTTTACGTATAAATGTATCTTAGTGTTAGGAAAAATTTGTTGTTATAACCAAAATCTTGAAATATGACAAGTCCAGATCATTCTCAGATTATTTTGAATCTTTCAAAACACACTTTTAGTATGGTTGTATTGATTATTCGTGTATTTGATATTTAAAATTAATACTAATCATGTGTTGCATTTGTGTTTCCTTCGATGCACCTATTGAGGTTGCATTCAATTTGAAAGTTCCTCTGCCTTCTCAGAAAGCTATTTATTTAAGATGACCTCTTATCTTGACACTTTCTTTCCAATTGATGAATCAAACACAAGTTGATGTTCATTTTTGTTGAGGTTTTAAAAATGGAAATGTTCCAGAAGAAGGTTTTCTCGTAGGCGCCAATCAAATCCTTGTGAAGTGCATTGAAATTCTGTGCAAACAGGCTTGGATGGGCAAAACAGACTCAATTAAAGACAAGAAAGAATTGACAATGCAATTCTTGATCCATTCAAGCTGGATAATGAAACTACCAGATGCAAAATTACTCGTATTCCCAATAAATTTAAATCGAATATCCTTTGAGTTAACGAACAATTCCGGCGTGCTTTTTATCTCAACTTCTACAGTTGGGTGATAAAAATTTTCACAATGGGCATATTAAACCCGAATGCTTCTCGTCCAAGAAATTTTCAGAATCAATTTAGCTGGAATGTGTGGACCAGATTTATGATCACTCGCATTCCAACTCTTTTTTACCCTATCGAACAAATTGTGAACTTTTTTCAGAATTTTTAATTCAAGAACATGGGAATACCGGCTCGGTGACGTAGGGGATATGATGCTCGTCTCCTGCACAGAGTTACCTGGGTTCAATTCCCATAAAGCCGGTGCGATTTATCGGATTCTGGGAATCGCTTGAGTATCCATCTTTCGTAGGAGATGTAAAGCCGTCGGTCCTGTCTGACAGAGATGTGTTGGACATTAAAGATCCCTTCCCTCGACACGAGAGGGGTTCGGCAAAATTTCCGGGTTAGTGAGGTGACAGAATTCCCGGCGTGTCATTGGCCGAAAGGCGGAAATAGAGCACGTTAAAGGAATAACAAACAAATATAACAATAACAATACGGGAAGAAATACAGCTAAACTAATCCTGTTAGATTTTCACAGCAATGTTGAACACTGAATCGTGAAAGCTTGAAAACTCCGCATCTCGAAAACGAAGTGTTTGCGGACCTATGTTCATAAAAGGGAATATCATCTCAAAACAATACATTTTATTGACTGACTAAAATTTTGCTATAAAAACTAGACCACTCTATAACACAAATTATTTTGGGTATTTTTCTTTTCAACAATCATTTGTGACTTCTTTTTCATTTACTCTAAACAAATGCTACTTTCTTAATACTGACTGAAACTTTGCCAAATATCTAGTGAGGAATGATGCTTGCTATAAGCAAACCATTTACTATGACCACTATACAAGGTGTTTCTGGTATGCAGGAATTAATTTCTACAAGAGATTCCTCATCAAAATACAGGAGAAAGATACTCAAATATATGTCCATAGTCCTCTCGTCTTGAGGTGAGTGTGTTGAAGCCCAGATTTTTTTCACGTTTCTGTTGGTAAGTCATAACTTTCACAGGATCTACCTCCAATTTGCCGAAAATAATTTTTTTTACACATCAATTCATTAGATGTGTCGAGTTGTGAAAATATACAGGCTGTAATTTTTTTCAGGATCATACTGCACTTGGCCCCATCAAAATCATAGAGTAGTGTGCCGCTGATCTTTTCAAAAGTATTATTTGAAATTCAAATGACCTATAATTTTTTAGGCCATCATATTACAGGTACTTTTAAGTAAAACTTATTCAGTAACATATAGTAGACTTAGCCTAATTGTTGATGTTTGTCAATAATACATAGTTTTTGGTATTCTAAAAACTTAGAATGGAGTACAATTTCCGAGAATTGGCGGATATTCATCTATTCTATGGATGATCAGGTGGTAATGCCGCTGAAGCTGCAGACTATCTTGCAGCTTTTCGACCTTCTTCTTTTCTGGCATTACAGCCGTTGGTGCCTATCCAACGCCCTGCGCCGCCAACCTCTCACTCCCAACTCCTTAGCATCCCCTTCGACGTTGTCCAGAAACCGAACCATAGGTCGTCCTCGTCTACGCTTCCCAACAGGCTTGCTCAATAGTTCCGCTTTGATTAGATCGGGTTCAGCCATTCTCAGCACGTGACCCGTCTATCTCAACCTATCGATTTTAATCACCTTCACGACATCTGGTTCCTGGTATATTTCGTAGATTTCGTGGTTGAATCTTCGTCGTCACACGCCGTTGTCTTTCACTGCCCCATAGATTCGCCTTAGAACTTTTCTCTCAAAGCTTCCCAATGCTTGCTGATCTTTTTTGGTGAGAGTCCACGTCTCTGACCCGTAAGTCAATAGAGGCCTAATGAGTATTTTATATAGCTTGCATTTGGTCGGCCTTGAAATGTTCCGAGATCTTAGTTGTGGCATAAGAGAGAAGTAGCATCTAGAGGCTGATAGAATTCTACGTTTTATTTCGGCCGACGTGTTGTTATCGCTTGTAACAATGGAACTAAGATAAGTGAATTCCTCTACGCTTTCAATCGTGTCCATATCTATATTTATATTTATATGTTGTAATCCACGAGGACTAGGGGTAGGAGCTGCAACCATGTATTTAGTTTTTTCAGTATTTATTTGCAGACCCATTGTTAGGCCAACATTTTTCAGAGCTCTGTATGCCTCCTTAACAACTCTCTCCGTCCTGCTTATAATATCAATGTCATCGGCATATGCGAGTATTTGTTCCGATTTGTTGTATATTGTTCCAATTGTGTTTATACCTGACAATCTGACGACCTTCTCAAGTGCAATATTGAATAGCATGCAGGAAAGAGAGTCACCCTGCCTGAGGCCATTATACGTCACAAATGTTTCTGACAGCTCGTTACCTACCCTGACCCTGCACTCTACCCTACCTATGTAAGCTCTATCTCTCTCATGGCTGCATATAGCTCGTGCCTCTTTATGGAGCCGTAGGCCGTTTTAAAATCCACAAAAATATGGTTTGCTTCAACACCATACTCCAGTGATTTTTCAACTATTTGTCGTAGGGTAATGATTTGATCTATTGTCGATTTCCCACCTGTGAAGCCAGTTTGGTACTTTCCTATTATTCTCTCCGCATGCGGTCGTAAGCGGATCAGCTTGTGCACTGACTGAATCAGTTCTTCTCCTCCAGGTTTGAACACTTCTCAAGGTAGGCTGTCGCTTCCTGGGCTTTTATTGTGTTAATGTGCTAAAATATTCTAAGTTTCACCGCAAGGTTTTAATTTCCACTGAATAAAATGAACACTATATTCAACTCAAAATGAGATGAAAATTACTTCAAATGACTATTTTTCGAGAATCTATAAAAATGATGACAGTTTCGCTCCCACTTTGGAATAACGGATCATTGATCTTCACTTTAGTTGATTCAAAACACGCGTGTCTCCCAATATAAATAATTGTTTTGCTCAGAAATGGTTGCGATTTCAACAGAAAAAAAAATTTATTTTCTACAAATTAGAGCTAGGTCCCTTGAAAACTACAAGAGTTACCAACAGAAACAGTATCGAGAACGAAGGGCTTTTGGACATATGTTCATTAGCATTTTTTCATGTTTTTTGATGATGAAGCTCCTGTAGAAATTAATGACTGCATACTTATGGATGATACGTTCCCACTCGAGTTTGGGCCTTCCTCTTTTCCTGCGAATATTCGGTTACCACAATAGAACTTTTTTGGGTAGCCTGTAATCTGCCATGCGCTTCACGTGCCTGTACAAGTTGTTTTCTCTCTATGTCTTTCGAGATATTGTCCTCTACGCCCATCCCCTTTTTTATCACTTCATTTGGAACATGCTCTCTTCTCGATGTTCTAGAAGATCTTTTAAGTACGTCGATCTCCACCGCTTTTAATCTTGATTTGAACCTTTCTGTGAGCCTCCATGTTTCTGATCCATATAGGAGTGAACTTTTCACCATTGCTTCATACACCCTCATTTTTCTACCTCTTGTAATTTCTCCGCTCCAAAAAAACACTATTGAGACAGCCGATCACCTGTTTTGCTTGTGTTATTCGTTTTTCAATTTCTTTCCCATCTGTCCCGGTATCATCAAAAGTAACACCTAGGTACGTGTATTCTCGACTGCCCGAAATTTCCTTGCTCTCATCGAGTTCAAATGAGCTGAAATCATTTCCTACGCAAAGATATTTGGTTTTTTCAATATTGATTATGAGTCCCCAGTTATTATACTCTTCAACTAGCTTGCGCATCATATCTTCTGCACCTTCCTTATCAACGCTTATTATCACCTGACCATCGGCATCCCTGTCTTGAACCTTTTGTAACTAGGAACTCTTCGGTCAAGTACCTCCCTATTTCGATCCTCTATAAAGTTCTCTTAACGCCATGATGAAGGTATAATTGATATTGGATTCTTCTATCACTTTCCATAGTTTCGAAATTGGGACATTATCGTAGGTTTTTTGAAGGTCAATGAAGACTATGTGTTTCCATGTTCCTAGCACTCCGTTTTTCAATAATTATCTTGGGACAAAACACATTATCAGTGTAAATTCTTCCGGCTCGAAATCCGCAATGTTCTTCTTCATCCTGCTCAGAATCTTTTTCTATAAGATCTCGCAAAACTCTTCCGTATAGCCTACTCGTTGTACTAGTCACTGATATTCCCCTGTAGTTGTTACAATCTCGCTTGTCCCCTTTTTTATGTATCGATGTTATATGAGCTACTTTCCATTGCTGTGGAACCGGAAGGTCATTGAGACATTCATTCATTACATACGTAAGTCTCTCGAATAGTTTCTCACTCCTGTTCTTCAGTATTTCGGTGTATATTCCTTCAGGGCCACTAGACTTCCCTGTTTTCATGCTCATCACCACCTTCTTCGTTATTTCCACTCTAATCTCGACTTTCTCACCTTGGACTCTTATATTCTTTTTTGGGGATTCGTCTCTATACTCTGCTCTTTTCCTGAAGTAGGTTGGCGTAATGATCCTTCCATTCCTCGGGTTCGATGATAGATTTTTTCATACTTCAGAACATCTCTTTCCTCCTATCAATGTTTCTATTTGTTGACAATATTGATCCCAGGCATTGTTCTTCTCTGTTTTTATCAATCTCCTTACCTCATTTTTTGCTGCTTTGTTCTCCTGTAGATGTTTGTCTTGATTTGAATGTAGCCATATTAAATATTTCTTCTTTTTCATATCTATTGTACCAGCAATCTCTTCGTTCCACCATATCTTATTACTCCGCTTTGCCTCCTGTATTTCGATCGCTTTTTGAGTAGCTTTCTTGAGACTATCTACTATGTTGTTATATATTTCAGTGAATGTTAATCCCTCTGTGTCCATTAATTTTTCGTCTAACCTTCGTTGATAAAGGTTTTGTGTGCTTTCATTCCTGAAGCTCTCGAGTTTATACCTTGGTTCCTCAATCACTTGCAGGTTCTCAGTATGATCTTTGAAATCCCCCAACATTATTATCTCTCTGTTTTGACCTATTCCTGATAATATTTCTTCCAGTTTTTCGTAGAACTCTTGCTTTGTGCCTACTCTTTCCGCGTCCGAGAGTGCATATGCTACTACAAATGTTACATTCTGTCCATATAATTCTGAATTAACGGTCAATAGATTTTCATTGACTGCTCTCCAATCACTTATTTTCTATTTCAAGTTATTCTTCACCAGGACTGATACTCCTCTGGCTGCTCTTTCGTATTTGGGTACACTGGTGTAGATATGGACATATTGTCCTAGATTTTCTGTTCCTGATCTTTTTTTCTTTGTCTCTGTTAGAGCTACACTGTCCAAACTAAGCGTTTCAAGTTCTTTGGCGATGATGTCGGTCTTCAATCTCATTCCTTGTACGTTCCATGTGGCAATACTCATTAACCGTTTTCTTTGCTTAGTTCGTTATCGAGAAGTTCCATCCTGTATTCCGAGGCTTTGTTTAGGCTTTTTAGTAGGTGGAGAAATTTTTATGAGTATTAGAGAACCAGTCTAATGCCTCAACCCCCCAACCTGGAGGACCAGTCCAGTTTTTGCTTCACGGTGGGTATTTTATTTCCCCACTACCCAGCTGGACTGCTGAGCCGGTGAGCTTTCCCCAATTCCAATGGGGACGCGCCCGATGGAGGTAACTGGCAAATCCCCACAAGATTGAAGATAATAAAATTAATTAATGTTCTAATTAACTAAACAAATTTATAATTTAATTGAAGTTAATTAAATTTGTTTTTCTTTCTTGTTTCAGATACAAACGTCATTGTCAACGCAGTCGATCCTGGAAACGTGAATACGAATATCTTTAGATATCTTCCATCTCTCAGTAATCCTTGGCTGTATGCACTTCAGTGGCCCATTCGTGTCTTGGTTGTAAAGAGTCCCCAGCAAGGAGCACAGTCTGCTTTGCACGCCCTATTAACTTCAAATAGATCAACAGGACAATACTACAGTGATTGCAAACTTTCATTACCAAGTCCTATAGCATCAAATGATAAGATAGCCAAGGAATATTATAGAATTACGTTAGACATCCTAGCAGATATATTCGGTACAGAATCGGACTGTTAAAATGTGCGCAATGTTTTGGGAGTCACCAGATGGAAAGATAAAGAAAACTATACTTTCTCCAGGCACTCCGGAAAATAAACCAGTTGAAGGTACTGAGTGCAAGCTAGAAATAACTAATGTAAGTGAAGATCTATCTCAATATTCTTCCATTACTATTGGTGACGTTGATTCGGATTTGGGTAGACAGTTTGAAATATGTGTTACTACAATGTTTCCTGGTGAGGTTTCAAAATTTCAAATAAAATTAGATCGCGTAGTTTCGTTTACATTAAAACTATCAAAAATGGAGTTCAATGGTTTCCTATTTGAATGGAATGCAAGAAAAAAGTGCGATTATGCAAATTTCCAGAAAGAGAAAGGTAAAGTACATTTCAGTGAAGGTAATCTCAGAGAGGCTGGTTTTCGATTCAATAAAGGCCTTAAAATTGCCTTGTCAATTCCAATCAATTGTGAAGAGCCCCCAGATGAAATTGATGGAGTTTCTATAGAGGAAATTAATCAAGTTAAGGCAACCTTATATAACAATCTTGCTTCATGCTTCTTCAAGAAGGAACAGTGGCTTTTGGTTATTGATTATTGTGACAAGGTATTCGTTTATGACAAGGATAATATTAAAGGTTGTTACAAGGCTGCAGTAGCTTATATAAAGGACAGAAATTTCGAAAAAGCTGATGAATACTTGAAAAAAGTTCTTGAGCGAGAACCACATAACAAGGCAGCCATAGTGCACCATGAATTTGTCAAAATTAAATTGAAAGAGGCTGAAGAAAAGAGTAATTTGTTAGCGAAGAAGATGATTGGCGATATCCTCCATGTTTGAGATGTTTGGATTGAATACACCCTTTTGATGTTACAAACATTTTTCTATTACTTAATACTGGCAATTCGTTGATATGGTTTCTATTTTTGAATAAAGTATTAAATTTGAACTTACGAGTTTCTTTATTTATTTATTTATTTATTTATTGATACAAGCTCAACAGGATTACTCCCAATTACAGAGCCGAACAAGTATAGACAAATTTGCTCAAACCTAAAAAACAGATTAAAAAAAAAACATTCAAAAACAATAATGACATAAAACGCATTGATAATGCAAACTCAAATAATAGAAATATACACCAAACAATCAAAATAATTTAAGTGAACTAAGTTTTGCTAATAGGTTTCTTTTGAATGTAACTTGAGAATGACTGATATCAATCGAAGAGACCACCGTGTTGAAAAAGTGACTGCTCTGATTGATAGGTGAGTAGAAGAAAACATCCGTAACAGCTCCAATGACATAAAAAGTGACATTGCCTGCGAGCCTGGGTACCAAAAACAGCAATCTATTAAGCAGACACGAACAACAGATGGAGTTATTCAGAAGTCCATACAAAAACATGCAGCACAAATATTTCCTTCTAATTTGAAGCTCCAACACAGAAAAACGATCGGTTAACAGAAAACCTGGCATTCCTCAGATAGGATATACTCCATCTTGTTTGTATGTCAGGTACCTTAGGAAGGTTCTCTGGGCGCTTTCCAATGCGTTATATTTCACAAAGTATGGATCCCAGATAACACAGGTATATTCCAATCTAGACCGAACGAAAGCGAAATACAGAACCCTGAGAACAGCAGTGTTCCGGAAGCTCTTGGAATTCCTCAGGATAAAACCCAACATTTTTCTTGCTCGCAGAACAACATCACCTATATGGTCCCGGAACGACCATTTCGAGTCGAGAAGCACCCCGAGATCACGAGAACAGAAAACACGTTCAAGCCGTGAGCCCGCCACCGAATAAGGAAAGAAATGTGGCGACTTTTTGCGTGTAATTGACATGTACTTGCACTTACAGACATTCAAAGGCAGTTTGTTTTCTAAACACCACTGATGTATCATCAGCAACTCTCCTTGAAGACTCTGACAGACCTCATTCGATCTTATTTCTGTGTAAATCTTGAGATCGTCCACAAAGGCTACGCCCCCAACGTTTAGCCTCTCAAGTAAGTCATTTACGAAAATTGTGAACAGAAGCGGACCCAAAACCGACCCCTGAGGGACTCCCGAATGGGCTTCAAAATCCTGGGATCTGAATCCATTGTATATAACATAATGCTTTCGATCACTCAAATATGAATAGAAAAACCTGAGAAGGCTCAGAGGGAACCCTATCTCCTTCATTCTTTTTATTTGAGCAACATGGTTCATGCGATCAAAGGCCTTGGAGAAATCCGTGAAGACCGTGTCAACCTGGCCACCCCGGTTCAAAACCTCAGTTACGTATTCCGAAAAGCATGCAAGATTCGTTACAGTTGATCTACCGATCCTAAAACCATGTTGCCGGTCCGAATCGATTGGCTCAGCTGGAATGCTAAAGATTCATGCAGTAGAAGCTCAAAAACCTTTGCAAAGGGGCAAAGCAGGGCCACAGGACGGTAGTTCGTTACATCGGTCCTATCACCGCTCTTGAAGATGGGACAGATTTTCGCGATCCTCCACTCAGACGGAAACTGATTGTTCTTCAGGCACAGATTGAAAATTGAACAAAGCGGAGCTACTATCGTTCCTATGATATCCTTTACTATAAAACAAGGTATGCCGTCATCCCCAAAACTAGCTTCAGATGTCATATTTTTAGTCACACGCAAAATATCTTGTTAGGTTATTGAGGGAAAAAATAGAATTCGAGCCTCGACAATCAACCACACCCTCCGAGATAACGTCATCAATATTGACATCTGAATCCACATCATATACCCCACCGAAAAACATAGCAAATGCAGAAACGATCTTCTGGGGGCTATCCAGTCTCTCACCTTGGTAATACATGACGCCAGGTAGTCCATCCGCTTTGCGTTTACTCCGAACAAAATACCAAAATTTATTAGGCTCCTTCTCAAAACTATTTTCTTATTAATAGTACTCAAAAAATATATTATGAAAAATGTTTATTATGGCAATCTGAAGACACTTTTTTGTTAAAGGACGATAATGTAGAAAGAGAGAATTTCCTTGACAATTAAAATTTTGAAGTATGAGGCTCATTGTAACTGAGCTCAGAAAAAGTATAACATATAAGGTTGGTAATCATGAAAAATAAAAACTGAAGGGTTGGCAATCAAAGAGTATTTCGGAAACCGTTCCAACTGAGAAAGATTTTGATCTTGTAAAAATTGTGCAAAATTTGCGCCCGCGTCTTTAATTAGTTCGAATGTTCAGAAACCGTTTTTAAAGAGGAATTGGAGCAAGTGTATAGACATTTTTTTATCAGATTTCAGGGATAACTATGAAATTTCTTCATTACGTTCTCAGGCTAATGTTTCTTCTTTCTCATCAAGTTCTCCATACCTGATGTAGCAAGCAAACACTTACTTGACATAGCATCTTGAGAATCTATGCAATTGATTAAATATTTCAATTAATGTCTGTATGTATGTAAAACCTTATATTGGGTATATTATATTGATTACAAGAGCCATTTAGTGGTTTATTTCTGGAAAAATATGTCAGAACAGATAATGGGTATTCTCTTAATATTTCAAAAATCATTTCTTCTTTGGAGTATTCGGGTCAGTATTGACGAACTCGTCAAATTCTGATAATTAATAACTTGATGTGTAGCTTGAAAAATGGATAAAACAAAGTTTACCTTTCATCTCTTTATGAATAGTCAGTGACGAGTTATAGACTGCGAAGTCAACTAGCGCCGCTTGCGGAAAATAGAAAAGTTTTGGACCACCTTTCACGTGTAAAGGCTTCTTTTCATTAAAGCGTTTTGACGCTGATTCGAATGGTCACGTGATTTTCAGCGTTGACGCTAGAAAGTTGAGATTTGTTTGTTATTCCTTTAACGTGCTCTATTTCACCCCATTAACCCGGGAATTTTGCCGAACCCTTCTCGTGTCGAGGAAGGGATCTTTAATGTCCAACACATATCTGTTAGACAGGACCGACTTTACATCTCCTCCGAAAGATGGATACTCAAGCGATTCCCAGAGTGCGAAAAATCGCACCGACTTTGTGGGGATTGAACCCAGGTAACTCTGCGCAGGAGACGAGCATCATATCTTCAACGCCACCGATAAAGTTGAGATTTCTGAAATGTATAGCGTCAAACGCTAGAAGAGACAAGTGACAAGTTTATATTTTCCGTCTTCAAGGATTGCCAATAGAAATCCTGAGGCAACCAGTTTTATTCTATATAAAATGACTTAGTCTCTATTTATAGTCATCTAGTTATTGCGCCATATTAGATTTCGATACTCGAACAACATAGAGGTCTTGAAAAAAGAATTTCGCGATATATAACACTAAAGATTCCAGAAATGATACCAAATCAATGAAATATAGACTTTATATTCATCAATTAACTGTTTTAACCTAAAATAAGTGACAAGTGACATATTTTGACTCTGAAACCCTCTATTCATGGGAGCGTCATGATTTCATAGAAAAATATGTAAAATGACCATTTTGACGCTTGAAAAGAGCTTCAAAACGCTACTATGAAAAGCCATCTTAAGTCTCTTTTTATAGTCAAGTTGATACGGTTTATTAGCTCTCGATACTGGAACAACATAGAGATGTTGAAAAGAGAATTTCGCAATAAACAACAATAAAGATTCCAGAAATTATACTGTCAATGAAAAAAGATTTCATATTGATCAATTGAGTATTTTAACCTAAAATAAGTGACAAATAACATATTTTAACGCTGATAATCCCTTTTGACCGCCTCGGTAGCTGCATGGTTTGTTTGTTTGTTTGTTTCTTTTAACGATGTGTTCGGGAACTATGCCCATTTACACAGATGGACCTACAGCTTATAGTGGATTCCGAACCACTCTCCTAGACCGTGCAATGATAACTGCCACCACAAGGATTACAAGTTATCTGGTCTTCGGAAGTTTATGCCCTCTATAGGCGACTCTGTCAAATTCAAAGACGCATACAACACCCAAACCTTCGCCGGAATCGAACCGGCAGCCGCATGTGTACAAACTGGGAAGCGTGTGATCTTCCCACCTGGCCACAGCGGTGGTTTAGCTGCACGGTTAGTGAGCAAGTATGTAGGAATGTGCTTAGCCGAGGTGCCTGGTTCGAATCCGGGTTCAAGTCAAGTCCCTTTTCATGGGAGCATCAAGATTTCATAGAAACATAGATCACATGATCATTTTGAGGCTGTAAACGAGTGCCAAAACGCTCCGAAGAAAAAGAACCTTTAAGTATATTATACGGCATTATAATATTGAATAAACCTCTCCTTTATTAAGACGTAAAACAAAGGAAGAATTAATTGATGTTTTATATTGAAAGCATCACCTCCAACCACAAGTATGAGAGTTAAGAACCTTCGATCTTCTTTACTGAAGAAAACCTGGAAAAATTGCGTTTTGCCATATTAAGCATATTCTACAATATAACACAATAGAAATCAGTTTGCAAATTGTTGATCGAACATGAATATTTGAAATTGATTTATCAACTTTTTTAAATTAATAATACAAGACATGAAATAGGGATGCAATTAACTTGCATTGCTAAAGAAACTGGCAAATGTAGTATCTCTGATTCACCTCATTAATTAATAATGATTAGAGTGTTCAGAAAATAATGGAATAAAATTACTCTCTCTTGATAAATGGTAGTTTATCATTAAATGTACTTGAATGTTCAGTAATTTAGTTCAGTTTAGTATTTGTTCCAACAGAGCAATTCAGATTTTTATTCCTGTGCATTACTTTTTCAAACCTGTTATAGAAAAGGAAGTCCAATTTTGTTCATAATGAAAAATAAAAATTTCAGATTGAATAAAACAATAAATAAAACACCTATATTGTAGTTTTGTTTGCAATGTTCAATTATTCCTGTTTGCGGTAATATTTTTCTGGGAATATTGTTGGAAGTTACGCAGATCTATTAAAATACTCCGATTTCTCATGTCCTATAAATTGTAGGCTAAACTCGTCGAACTTGGTTTCCATATACTTATACAGACTTATGCCAACAATTTCCAAATAAGTAGTACTATCATTTATTCGTCTCAAGGATTTGATTCACTTTGATTTTTTTTTAAAGGTAACTTCGTACAGGAAATCCATAAAATTTTATTTTATTCAAATCAACATCAACACAACACTTTAACTCGTGTACACTTTTGTATTAAAATACGTTATGAAATATAACACATTTCTATTTCAATTAACATTCTTCATTGACAATAGAAGAAACCGTTGTTCAATATTTCCGACACTATAAGCGCTCAAATCGGTATTATTTCTTATTTTAGTGTTTAGTTTGTAAAGGTGGATAGAGATGTCATCAAACATGTCAATTGAACACAGGAAATATAAAGGAATATTGAAGTATATTATTTTTCCAACATTTAATTGCCTCTCTTCTTTCAGATATAAAGCTGCGTTCAATGAATTTGATTAAGGAGCATCATTCAGATTTGTTTTGTAACAATAAAGAATATAGGCTTACACCATTTATATAATTTACAAATGATTTAAAGGAGTGAAAATTTTGGGATCCGAACATTCAGCATGGATCCAAGGAACGCATTCTTTTCTAATGTCACAAGGTAGTCAATTTTTACTGCTGACAGAATGACAGCGCACAGGTCAGTTTCAAGGCCGTCAGTTTCATGTTCATTTTCAATCATAAAAATGTCTGATTCAAATGAACAACGTAAACATGGTCAGAAAATAGAATCAGGAACTGGAGGTAAAAATCAACTTAGTGATAATCATTCTTCAGTATTTGGATATATTTTCTTATTCGTTAATGTTTAATTATCTCTTTTAATTGCTTGTGGGATGACAAAAATCTCACATACGTCGTACTTACATCTCCACAATACCTTTACCCCCCAATAATTTTAATTGAAGTTTACAATGTATAATGTTCATCATTTCGAGAAAATGAGTTTTATGTGACGTACGGAGTGGCTCATATATTCTGAGTTATAGTTAAGAAATTAGCTGTTAATATATTGGTTTTTACAGATATGGATCATTTTGAAGTTAATAGGCCAAATGCTATACCTATAGTATTAGCAAATAATGATCACTCGTTTTATTTAGACGAGGATGCTTTGTCAAAAGTTCTTATGCAAGATAATATAAAGGATAGAAATGTAGTTGTCATTTCTGTAGCTGGGGCCTTTAGGCATGGAAAATCTTTCTTATTGGATTTCTTCCTTAGATACATGAACTCTAAGGTATGATTCAACAATTTGAGTTCAATTTGACATATGTAAATTATGTTGATATTTCAGTATGTTCTAAAAAAAAATACATCTGATTGGATTGGCCTAGATGATACTCCCTTGGATGGTTTTTCATGGAGAGGTGGCTCTGAACGGGATACCACAGGCATATTAATGTGGTCTGAAATATTTTTAACTGAATTGGTTACTGGTGAAAAGGTTAGTCCCTTCTTTTGATAATTATTCTAGTTTTACTTTTTTTTGACTAATGTTATTGTATGATAAAAATTTCAGATTCCAATTCAATCACATTTTTGTTCTTTATATTTTTTGATTTATCTTCATAGAAGATTTGGCAATCCTGTCTTGTATGATGAAGAGTTCTGCACAGTCAAAATGAGACAATCAGCTGTTTGCCGAATGAATTTGAATTTTGTGGTGTTGTCAGATTTGTGACATATTCTTCTTCCATTGAAATTATTCTCGTGTTGTCATTGGAATCATAAGCGTCATTTCTTTATCTCTATTTCTAACAAATTATAATTGAGAAATAGAGCATGATAATCTATTTCCAATATGTGTATGACAACAATTTAACAGAATAAGAAATTTTGAGTTTCAACTTATAATAGCTATCCATACTTTCCAAAAATGTTCTAGATTCAATTTTTGATCAATTAACATTTTCACAAGTTATTTAGAAAAAATCGAAAACACGGAAGCTGGCCTTTCCATATAGAGTAATAATTTGGCAGTGTAACAGCATTCAGAATTCAATGCAAAAATCTTTACTGACAAACATAAAACGAAACGTACCAGCAAACGGCAAAGTAGCAAATCATCTAGTATACCTATAACCCAGAATACTGTTTTCCGGGTTGCCAATGTTTATTGTCTGAATAATCTGAAAACACTAATAAAAATCACCAATTTTGAGAAGAAAAACTCCATTCCTAATAATAAAAAAATTGAAAAAGATGATTTTGTACATCTCACAATATATTTCTGTATATTCGATAAACTATTAATGAGATCTGATAAAACACTTTAGAATTGTCTCCTTTTCTCTATACCTATCTATATCTATATAGAAATCTAAGCCTCCTTTGCCAACGTAGGATTGCGTGTTGAAAACCTTCAAGGACATAATCAGGTATCGTATGAAATCTGTAGATTTCTATCTGAACGCCATACCTGTCTTTCCGTACGAGTATTTTATGCTTGCCATAGACAACATCGACGAGATGTACTACAACAGGATATTCGATCTCCTCATAGTGATAAAGATCTCGTCCAGATAACCATTGTGAACTAAATTCATACAAGATTTTCAGACTTTTAAATTGCGTGTCGCGTCAAACATGTGTCAAAAGTTGGAACTTTCTGAAGCAAAAACTTTAATTCGTTTCTTAATTGATAAAATCTGGTGATAAAATTTAGCAAACATAAGTTTCAACATAAAGGTGTCCACACACTGTGCAACTTTTAGTTGGAGGTTCCTGGAGCGATAAAATTTTGCACAGAAGTGAGGAATATAAACTGTAAAGTATGGAGAAATTTGAGTGTCATACCCATTTAAGTGTCATACATACTGTCTAGTATGTATATAGTGTTTTAGTATGTTTCATAAAAGCTGCGCTGAGCGCGATTGGAGTTAATTCAGCTACGTAAATGGACAAATTTATTTGCTGCCATAAAGATGATGATACTTTGTCAGATGTATTGAATCAGTTATCCGAAGAAAATGAACGGGAATTAAATCAAGACAAACATTTAAATCGTCTGCGAGATGAAAATGCAAAGATGTTGAGGGAATTTGAGGAGATTGAACTCTTGCCAAATGATAAAATTAGAAAACAGGAGGATGCTATTCAAAAATTGGAACTTAGATTGTCAAGGAAAACTCAAACAAAGAGTTCTCATACTCAAAATACAATATCAAACATGTTAGCAAGTGGATATTATAAAAGTGAAGGAACTCAAACTGATGTAGTGACTCCAAGCGTTGAAATTACTGAAAAAAAGAAAATGGCCAGAAATGTTAAAAAAACTAGTAATAAGCAGAATGTTGCTTGCTTGCATCTTTTAACAATGTGCTCGGGAACTTAGCCCATTTACACAGTTGGACCTACAGTTTATAGTGGATTCCGAACCACTCTCCTAGACTGTGCAATGATAACTGCCACCACAAAGATTACAAGTTATCTGGTCTTCGGAAGTTTATGCCCTCTTTAGGCGACTCTTTCAAATTCAGTACTTTTTGTTCAAGAACAACATCCATAACCTGACCACGGATTCGAACCAGGTGCCTCGGCAAAAGCAGTTCCAATATGCTTGCGCACTAACCGTGCAGCTACCGAGGCGGTTAAGCAGAATGGTAGAAAATTGAAATTTAAAACTATTGGTAGAATAGCATAGAGACTACTAAAGAAAAGAATTAGGCCAAAAATTCAAGACCATTTTATTTGTGGTCCAACTGATGAGTCTGTCCAAAACATATGGATGGAAGAGTGCTTGCGTCCGGGGGATGTTTTGCTGGAGCGGGAAAAAGAACTCCGTCCTGATATTAATAATCACGTTATTGATGCATGTTGCGAATCGTCAGAGAGAAATCAAAGGAATCTACAGGAAGAGTTGTCGATTGTTGCTGGGGCTACGGGTCAGACTGGAGAACAGTATCTGCAGTCAATGGGCTCTCGGAACTCTGTTGAAAACGTTAGGGTGATGATAAATAGAGCAACCCAAGTTGAAGCAAGAAAACGAAATACCAAGGAGACTCAAACACATACAGACTCTCAACTAAATCCAACATTAAACCAGGCAGGAAATAAAGGATCTTTTAAAATTGTGGTGCTGGGTGATGATAATGCAAAATGTATTAATAAAATACTTAGTAGATGCTTTCAAGATACAACATGATTCTATGCTCGGTACCATACTTAAAACGAAAAAGTAAATATTTCATGAATGAGTGCATATACTTTTTTGCTAATCAATTGAAAAGTTTCTGCCTGGAGGATAAAACCGGTAGCTTCACGTACTTTGAAACTAACTGGGACGATATGCTGCCCAAATCAAGGGCAACCTTTGTTTGTGGACTGATTGCACACTTGGAAACCATTAGTTGAAGTATCGAATCTCAGCATGGTGCAGCTATCCCGATGGAGGCTCTGATGAAAACATGTATCTCAAATGATAGCTGGGGAACGACACCTGTATTTTTAAAATCTGGTTGTGGTTCGCTTTCTCTTTTAGGGCAGGGTCTCATGACGGGATCAGATTGCCATTGGCGAACTTGGTGAAAGGATGGCATCAACCCTCAATAAATATTAAGGAAGTACCTCTTATACCTAGGATTAACATTTTTTGAATGGTGGAGATATGTCTAGTAAAATATTGAGAAAGTAAAAATGCGAAGAAATAAATAATTCTATATTTGTATTACATCAGAACATACAATCACTAAAAAATAAAGTATTGGACTTAGATCTTTTCCTGGGTACTATGGAGTTTTCTCCTGGGGTAGTTTGTATCACTGAGCATTGGTTAGCAGGCAGTGATATACAGGGTGTACACGTTCCTGGGTATGAACTGGTTTCTTATTTTTCACGCCTGTCTCCCTATGGTGGATCGTTTGTGTTTGCATCTGCGGATATGATGGTGGAAGATGATCCCGAAATTGGGAAATTTAGTGAACAGAATCATATTGAGATTGAGGCATCAGCAGGCGGGTTCGGCTTATCGTTGTTTCAGTCTATCGCCCTCCGCAAGGGGACATTTCTGTGTATCTTGATGCTATTGATGGTGCACTTAAGACAGCTTCTCCCTTTGTTAACTTCAGAATTGTCTTGTGCGGTGACTTCAACATTCATTTTGACAGAAATTCAGATAAGAAGAATATGTTGCTTGACCTTTTAGACTTATATGGATTTATCCAAAAGATACATGAACCAACATATCAAATAAATGAATATAGCTCTCACATTGATAACATTTTCTTGAACTCTGACATGCCTAAATAGGGCAGGGTTATCGCAAATGGTTTGTCCCCCCATAATGCATAGATTATAGATGTACCACTACATAATGAAAATCCTTCCAGTCCTACAAAACCTTCAAAGAGGAATTGAGTAATGTTGATTGGTCAAGAGTTTATAATGAGTCTGAACCTAACAAAGCCTATGATATATTTGATGGTATATTCAGTCAATAAGTGATCACATATTTACCATGAAGTCAATAAAATCGCAAAAACAAAAACCATGGATTACTGTTGGTATCAAAACTTCCTCCAGGCACAAAATGGAGATATATAAAAAGAAAATTGAAGGACAGGTATCTGATGACTACTTTAGAGCATACAGTGGAATACTTAGAAGAGTTGTTAGACAGACCAAGAAGATGCACAACGAAGAGTACATATCAGGATCAAAAAATAAAAATTTTGCAACATAGAACTTGATAAGGATGCACAACAATGGGGTCAGAAAGGGGGTCTCTATTTTGGAGGAACTGAGTGGAGGAGAGCAGGAATATCAGGAAGTATTGACTGATATTAATACATTTTTTGTGAATCAGGCTCCGAGTCGTCCAGCAATATTGGTGATTCGAGGGAACAAAGCTCTGGTCTGGCACAAACTGGTTCTTAGCCATGTAACAGCCATGTGTTCTCGTCAACTGATTCTGGGGAGGTCATCAATCTAATCAGCTCTTTGAAGAACGCAAAATCTGTGGGACTGGATGGAATTCCTGTCAAAATTGTTAAGATGGTTGCAGATGAGATCTCGCCTGTTCTGGCATATCTGATAAGTCTCACTTTGACAGTAGTGTATATCCTGATAAACTTAAGATGGCCAAGGTGAGAGCAGTGTACAAGAAGGGGGGCAAACAGCTTATGGGGAATTACAGACCTATATCTATACTCAGTAACATTGGCAAGATATTTGAAAGAGCTATTTACAACAGAATTGTCGACTTTTTTGAGGCTTACAGGGTACTCTCAGAATACCAAAATGGCTTTAGAAAGGGTAGGACTACGACAAGAGCTATATATCAGGCTATAACAAAGATTCTCTCCTACTTAAACAGTGGTAAAATAACAGCACTGATGTGTATCGATCTCAGAAAAGCCTTTGACTCCGTCAACCATGACAAGTTGGTTGAGAAGATGCATGTGGTTGGAATTAGAGGCAGTCCTTTGATCTGCTTCGGTCTTATTTATCAGGAAGATCTCAATGTGTTGCTGAAAAGAGCCTACAACTGGGAAGACACTGCAGTCAACGATGTTGGCTATTGATATGGGGGTGCCGCAGGGGTCGGTTTTGGGTCCCCTCCTTTATCTGATTTATACCAATGACATACCTGGTTGTACAACTGAATTCATGGTCCAATTTGTAGACGACACTTCTCTGGTGCGCGCCGATCCGGTTTCTCTGAATTCGGTAGTGGACGATGTGCTTCTCGATCTTGATGTCTGGTTTTCTCAAAATGAGTTAAAAATGAACAGTCAAAAGGACCAAACTTGTCAGGTTTGCATATGGAAAAGAACACATACCCATATCTCATGGATATAAGACTGCCATGGTTTCATCTAGTAGCCTTAAGTTCCTGGGTGTTTTGGTTGACTATCGACTGGATTGGGGTGATCATGTAGACCAACTTGCAAATGATATGTGTATGCTCTAAGAACACTGTCCGAACTTGTGAATGTCTCCACAACATTTACCGCATACAATGCATATATTGATAGTAGGCTGTGATATGGGATAGTTATATGGGGGAATTCATCCGATTTCTTGAGGCTCCTTTTGTTGCAGAAGAGATGTATTCGTGGGATTCTTAAGCTGAGCAAAACACAATCATGCAGGGCTTACTTTGTGGAAAGATCAGTGCTAACTGTTGTGAGTCTGTATGCTTATGCAGCAATTATGTTCATAGTTAATAATAGAGACCTGTTTGTGGAGACTAAGCGTGAACATGAGCATAACACGAGAGCTAAGAACGATATGAGGCTACCCAGATTTAAGCATACTTACCTTCAGTACAACTCTGTTTATGCTTTGGTGAAAATTTATAATCACATTCCACAGGAGGCACGAGGGTGGTCACAAAATAAATTGAGAAGAAGATTAAATACTTACCTTAGGAGTACTACACTCTCCAGGACTATTTTGAGGACAATATTTGTCTCAGCTGATTTCGTCTCTTATTGTTAGGTCTTTATTCTGTTTACACTGTTTGTTTCTATGTATTTTATATTTATGATGACGTGTTCTACAACAATTTATGTTTATATGAAACAAATAAATGGATTGATTGATATTTAGTTAATAATTGATCCCCTAAACTTTGTTTTTTATGGTATCAACAATATGACATAAGAGAAGTAGTTGATTATTTATTGACTAGAAACTCGAAAAGAAAAAAGACAAGAGCGTTCAATTATTGTGTTCGCATACTGACGAACCAGTGCGTCCACATATTATTTTGTTTGTAATCTGACAACACTGTATAAAATTCAAATGCACTCGGCAAACAGCTGATCGACTCGTTTTGGGTGCTCCGAAGTTGTCATACAAGACAGGATTACCGATGATTCTTCTTTTCAAATTCGGATATTTTTCTTCCAATATTGATGGCCGAGTATTTTAAAAAGAATAATTGCAGAAAGACATGTTAGCTTTTTATCAGCGATTGTTCCTTTCTGGAAGTTATACATTTTCTTAATATTTGCATATTTGTAGAAAAGTCTTCTACCCAAGCTGTACTTTGGTAAAATAAACTTCAATATGGTTAGACTTTATATTTTCATTCAGTTTTGATTACAATGGAACTGATATTTTTCTGTTCATAGTAATCAAAGTTTTATATACAATCATTCCTCTATATCACTTTGAATATTAGATTTAAACTAGATAGTACAAAGTAATGCAATTGTTGAACTCTATTATGTGATAATATACTCATTTGCATTTAATGAGAATCAAATTGATACCTTCCATTATCACTTCAAAATTTTTACTTATTGATGTTTTAGAGAGGAAAATATATCTTTAGATTGAAGACTAGCAAATGTACAGACATTCTTGGATTTTTGAAGGTACATTTTTCTTTACATTCATTCAGATTTCAAAATATTGAACATTATTGATGGAAATCAATATTTAGGTGAATAAAATAAAAAGAATATGCAAGATTTCCAATTATTGGTGAATTCAACTTTTGAAAGAAACAAGTAACAGTATTCAAAAATCAATGGCTTGGCTTAAAGTAAGGTAAATCTATTGAACTATTAAGAGTATTTCTAATTTGTTATATTAGGTAATGAATGAGAAAAATTTGTCTACAATCTGATTTCCAAACTTAATAAGGAAGAACATGTTTTCTTTAAGAGTTTCATAGTGACAGTCAATGAAACAGTCTTATTCTATATTTTGGGAAAAGTGAGATACAAAAAACATTCAAGACGAAAAAGTTGTATGTTCAGTTGCTCAATCTGGAAAGCAAACTGAAAAGTCTTTGGCTTACAGTTTTTTAATCTTAAACAGCTAGACAGCGAGCCTTTTTTTAATGGCGCCAAAAGGTGAGGCGGTGAGTTTACTCTCGCCCAGGCTCTAGCAGTGGTTCTGTGTGATGAGTATTTTCCTGTCCCTTTTGGCCCGACTGTGCTGAACATGTGTATAGGATCTATCTCGAACAACCCATCCTGCACATTTGTTATCTTATAGTGACTGGAAAAATTGCCGAAACATGTGCATTGAATTTGATAGGGGGACATCTTTTGATGTATATTTGAGGTTTGAAGAGGGGGCGCTTCAAACCCTCAAAATGGAGAGATACCTCATTGGAAGTCTATAAGAGTGTATGAAAAAAGTAATTTTAACAAATCATTTTCGCAAGAAATCTTTTTTTCTCTCAAACGAACTGCCTTGAATATTGTGACCATTTTCAAGATTATGAAAATAGTGAATACTATTATGTAAATAATGTAACTCTATATTGTAATTTAAATATAAAGCTTAATAATCCTTAAAATTTTTGTGTTTATGAGAAAACTTTTAGGTTTCAAATTCACTTAATTTGTGGTTTTAGATAAGGAAAGTAGGTTTTGTTGTAATGGTCAATAACTCAAGGTGGCTTGTTTGGGACAAAAAATGATTTTTTCCGAAAAAGATTCTTCAAATTTGCTATTTTCATACACTGTTGTGTATGAGAAGGAGCTTTTATATGAGGTATCGCTCGACCCCTTTGCCATATTCATTTTTGAGGGGGTTGCTCGTTAAAGTCTCAAATATGTCTGCTAAAGTAATTCTTCATGCATGGCTGCCCTCATGGGCATCACTCAGACCCTTTGTTCCGTTGTGCTTGCCGTGTTGTGTTGTTATTATCAGTATAGACAGAAACTTTTTGATGAAGCTTGCAAGACAGTTGTGGGGCCCTCCTGGATCAACATTCCGGCGTTTTTTGTCAAGGGACAATAGTTCATGTACCCTCTTCTTTGATTGCGGCTCTTTTATGGGCCTTGTTGACTGTCTTAGTCCCGCGAGAGTTCAGGGCCTTGGTGGTGTTCCAGTTCTGAAAGAAGGAGATCATGTTGGTCCATGGGATAGCCAGAATAGGTTCTGCTCCCATCGACCTAACAGCTGTTGCTTTTTTGGCAAGGCTGTCTGCTTTTTTATTATTTTCGATACCCTGCTGGGCTGGGCACCAAAGCAGAAACTAGAAATAATTAATTCGATGTGTTTTGGCAAATTTTTCCAATCACGAAGCGAAAAGAAATATGCAGAGATTGAACACCTGTATATTGTTGTTGCTATTCAAATTTTCAGTTAATAGTTTAATTTTTATATCTTTAGCGACATTTGCAAACCTGTTGATCCATGATACCAGAAAGTGTCATGAATATAAGATGATAAATGTATTTGAGCCAGGAAAATGGTATCTATCTAAATTCAATTTATGACCTCAGGATTATATTCGGTATTTATGTAATGTTACTGAAGACTGTAAGTGGGAATTTGTTAGATTGAGAAACAGTGATTTCTATAATTAATCGTATGAATATACATCTTCTTGGAAAAACTAAAAAATCACTATAATATATGTTTTGTGGGCAAGAGCTTAATGAGCTCAGTCAGCTTTAGTTTGTTAGATCTAAATTCTTCCAGCCTGACTCTGTTCCCAGCTGAGCACTCGCACATAACACTTTCCATTTATTCTATCTCTTCACAAAGTCTACACGAAGGATCTTCAATCAAACCTAACTTATTTAAGTGATTTCTGAGGCGACAGTGCCTCGTTAATATGGTAGTTAGAACTCTCAGGTCCAGCCTAGAGAGTTTGAGCCAAGTCTTGGATTTCGCAGTGGAAGGTCGACTGATAGCAAGTCAAGAGTGTCTGAGACCTAAGAGGCTCAGCCAGTGGTTCGTACCTTCAGGTCGCATCACCGGTTATTTTTCATCCTTGCAGTCTCCAGGGAATTCCGAGCCTAGGCTCCGGTACGGTGAACCCCAAGCCTGTCCCTCGAGCGGCCCATAAGTCCACCTTCTCATTGTCCTCAATGCCTGAGTGTCCAGGTACCCACATCAAACGGAGCCTATTCCTTTCCCCCAGTTTGGCGAGGGTGGAGTGACATTCCTGCATCACAAGTGACGTGCAGGTGTCGGATGCCAATACAGCTTGGCTATCAGTGATGATTTTCATTGACTTACTTGTCAATCCCCCCGCAAGCAAGAGGTTAGCACAGTGGTGAATTGTGAATATATCTGTTTGAAAAACTATCGTAAGCCCGCCAAGACAGATCTACTGTTCACCTCGAACATATACAGCAGCCCCAACACCTTTTGTAGGTTTGGAGCTGTCTGTGAACCAACAGGGATCCTCAAGTAGACAGTCCTTGGAGTTGGTCCATTCCTGTCTGCTAGAAATGATCTGGAATGGCAGCCTAATTTTGGTTTTGGGTATTGCTATGCCATACTCAGCATCTCGTCCTCAATTTCCGACTGTAAAGTACCGCGCACGAAGCTGAAAATAATTGTTACATTTCGGGAAAGTTGATGGAATCTGTAGGAAGCCATTCTAGCTGCTTCTCCTATCACCAAATGGAGAGGGACAAGGCCCAGTATCAGTTCCATGGTTGTAGAAGGCATAGAGCAAGCAGATTCAGTAATCATCATGCAGGCTATTTTCTGCAATTTGAAGAGCTTGTGTTGGGATTGCTTTTTAAGGCTGCACTCCCACCAAGCAATGCAGCCGTAAGTGATATGTGGTCTCTCCACCATCACATATAGTCACGGAAGTTGCCCCATCTCTTTCCACAGGTCATTACATGCCCTGAAGGGATGTCTAGCCTTTTGTATTATGTTTTCCAGGTGCGAATTCCACGTGAGCTTACTATCCAAGGTAACCCCCAGATATTTTGCTTTCTCCGCAACTGGAATAAACACTCCACGCAGGATGGGGCAGAAATAAATATCCTCCTTTTCCTGGTGAATTGTACCCTAAGGGTTTTGTGGGGCTATCACAAGTGTTTACTCTTTTCCATTTTATCCCATGATTGTGGCAGTCTTAGATTAACAAAAATATTGAGAGAGCCTTCTGAGATGTCATTAGTTTAAATTAATTAGGGATTCATTAGTTAGCATCTCTGAAACCATTGCCTTTCTACAAAATCGACTAAAACATTATCAAGATTCTTCTTTTTCAAAGTTTCCTTCGTAACAGGAACTTAGCATCTCCGGACCAAGGTTTATATGAACCCTAATTTGTTGTTGTAATCGCTACAAATTTTACACAGGTAGAACATACAGAAAATTCTAAAACCGCATTAGGGAATACGAACGTGAAATTTATTCTGAAAATGGACCTGCTTCTATTTCGCTGTGGCAACCTTGAGGACTCGCCATCTCCCAATCCGCTCCTGATGTAGCCAAATACATTTACTTCAATGTTGTCATAATATTTATTTGTGAATTGAGGCTCGAATTGAGCGTGAGAAAAATGCAACTGTGGCCGAAATGTAACAGCGTTTAGGTGGGCATATTCTGTTTAAGGGAACCTTCCAAGTTATAATGTGAACACTAGTGGCCGTTATTTGTTGCAAATTCAATTTAAATGATTAATAAAATATTTACTATATTTCGACGACACTGCGCCCTCATCAGACAAATATATATGATCTACAACATTGGATGAAAAGTGGATGAAATTATCTCACGTAAATTCACAGAACTATTATCTAAATGATTCAGCCGGAAACAAATTAAATAAAGGGAATAATTGTCGAAATTTCATTTTTATTTATCAATAATGTTTATATCGATTTTAAGGATTCTCAAAAATTAATATCAAGTTTTTTACTAGATGAATGGGAGATTTTAAAATGTTAAACTACTGCAGCTCTGCTTATATACACCAGATTTCTTTCTTTTATCTATATGACTTTTATTATTTTGATGTGTTCGGAATGATACGAATTAATTGGAACTTTTCCAGTAAATGTTTTAAATTATGACTAACTTTCCCAACGTATGTGAGGCTACTATATCTGTCTTATCTTTGGTTTTGGGTACAACAATTGTATTGCTTTGTGCTTCCGTATTTTCTTAAGTAATTCAGTCATAACTTTTGGATTATAACTATTTTTAAAAGCTATTTGTTTAATAATACATAGTTCTCTAGTAGGTAGTTGAGATATATATTGGTAGAACCTACAGAAATTTCAATCTTAGAGTCAATGAACATTATCGTATTTTCATAATAAAAATCTAATTCTAATTATGCAAACCGTTCAATTGGGAAAAATCATATTTTCAACCAAAATTTCAAAATTTTACATATAAACTTTCCAACATATTGAATGAATAGGTTGATTTTGGCAATAATTCCCTTCAATTAATTTGTTAATTAATTTGGATAATAGTTCTTTGAGTTTGTAGTTTTACTCACTTTTCATCTAATGTTGTAGATCATATATAAATTGTTGCACCTTAGTTTGGTTTTCATTCTGCATTTGTCTGATGATTAAAATATCTTAATATTCTAGCTCTAAAATTGTAGTTATGATAAACACTAAATGTTATCATCAAAATGATCAATTGAACTCGCAAAAGTTGTTGCCTTCGAATGGTTATAATTAATTCACAAACGAATCAGATATTGTTGCTACCTCGTAATGAAAAGCTCACGTAATATATTATGTATTGTTGTATTGTCTGTTTAACAAGTAACACATAAAT
This sequence comes from Cryptolaemus montrouzieri, assembly GCA_013387265.2. Classification (NCBI taxonomy): domain Eukaryota; kingdom Metazoa; phylum Arthropoda; class Insecta; order Coleoptera; family Coccinellidae; genus Cryptolaemus; species Cryptolaemus montrouzieri. The sequence goes on along the minus strand of JABFTP020000185.1, from coordinate 27,737,085 downwards.
TCCTCAGAAGCACAAATGACAGAGGTGATAGATAATGATTCACAAAGAAAATATTGTATGGGAAAACCATTACATATTAATGAGAGAACTCCTAATAAGTGATTTCATACCTGGTTAACTATTCTTCGAGAATAATGGATTTTTGATTGTTATTTATGTTCCTCAAATAAACACTGAAAGTTATATGATATATCGAGTCATTACCGACGCTTCATCGGCTATAAGTCATTTTTAGTCATAATTCTCTTTTAAGTTTCAATAACACATTTTAGTGTGAAAAGAATTGATAAATACCTTCACCTCTCAAATTTTTTTTTGGTCACGATAAAACGGCGGTAATGGTTCGATATATTTGAGATAAAATATTCCTGAAATATGCTATGCTTGCATTCAGAAAACATTCTTTTCTCATGAAAATAGTGGTTTCTTTTTGAAAATGGTCCTGTAACGTCCTGTAATATCTCTTCCATGTTACTTCTATTATTTTTTATCTATTTATTCAAATATAAGACTATAAATCAGCCAAGGCTGTTAACATAGAATTTTAGATTTAAGATATATGTATTCTGATACGACAAATCAGTCAAAAGAAAGAGTACTTAAAAGGATACAATTTAAACTTAGGAAAAATGACTTTGAATTTCTTAAAAATAATTTAGCATTTTAATATCACTAATGTTCTTTGGTAAAGCGTTAAATTCTTTGAAATAGAATACCAAATTCTTCACATATGAAAAGGGTGATATTTTGATCTATTTTGCTGAAGTAAGTAGAATTTAAATGGGTTTATTGACCTTTTGAAATAAGCAATTGCTTTGTTGAAAGTAAAATGTCAGATTTAATAAGAGATAAAAAAATATTTGCCGTGAGTAATATTTTGTATAAATTGAAAAATGCTACATCAAGCAGATTACATTATTTCCAACAATTATGAGAATATTAACATTTTCAGAAATTTGCTATACCATCTTCTAGAAGAATTTTATCATGGGAACTTTGCCTGCAAAGTGTTTCTGATGTTTGAATAGGTGGTTGTTTATTGGGGAGAAATCTCAAGAATATGGTATGTTTTGGGGATGGGTGGAATTGACCCAGTGTCTTGCTTTTTCATGCCAGTGAGTGCAACTTAGTCGATTCAGTATTGTCAGATGTTTTTTTTTCAGCTTTTAGTCCATTTCTCCGCATTCTGACAAAATATCATTTTTTATGTCCTGACTAAGAAGGAATTGTGAAAGACACTATGAAATCTCCACCAAATAGTAGAAGGCTCCGAAGTTTGTCTTGGAATATTATCCTTATCAAGTCAAGTAAATTCTGGTATTTAATTGTCTAATTTTTCATTGATCGTTAAAATTCTTCCTAGAAAAAATGGCGAGGGTTCTTATTGAGGAGCACAGAATTTCATTCAAATGATGCAGTTTATTCTTCTTCAACAGTTTGGCTATCTATTTATACACTTTTCGAGCATTTCCTATGAAAGGTATCGTGGTACAATTGTATGTTCAGTCTGTCTGTGTTGTTAGTGTTGGATCTCCTTCAAACATTGTCTTTAAATTGTCATTATCATGAGAGTGCTAAATTACAAGATTCATTTTAAAGTGATTAATTTCTTGAAACAATCTCTGCGTAGTGCGCACGTTTACTGTATTATATATACCATTATGTTTTATCCTTATTTTAACATGTAACAGCAGAGTTGTTAATGAATGAGTTTTAAAGGTTTTCATTTCAAAGCGTCTCTTTATTGCTTATCATCTAAAATATATATATTCGACATTGCAGTATTTTCAGTTAAGCCTAATATTATCTTTCTTATTTTAAGTTTACCCTGTGTGATATTTTTACATTTCTGTAGTCGTGGTGGTTTTTTAACCATCGGTAGACAGTTGGTTATTAAAAAACAGAGCAGTAGAGAAAGGAAATAAAAAATGTTTGAAAAAGTACTGTAACATTAAGTTTGGGAACTGCATTCGTTTTAGTTCAAAGTATATAGGAAGATCCGAGTATTTAGTAAATAAGACTTTAGATTATCAACATAAAGTACCGACAGTGTATAAAATGACCGCCGGTTAGATTTATCGAAATCGTTTCAATTTTAATTCTGTAATTGTGTTTGATACCATAAAATGATGCAGGCCATTGTTTTCCAGTATCGAAAAATGATAATTATCCTTTGTTATTGTGCTTCAGTCAATTTAATTAATATGTAGATAGGGAATATTGAAATTCGTTATGAAGGAGAGCCTCGATTTTATACGAAAAAATATAGATAGATAGAACTTGTGATGGCAACACATTGTGGAACTCTTCTTGTGATTATTGCATGGGCTAAAAATCAAATATCCTTGCCACACCATCGTATTAAGAGAACTGAGCTGAGAGCGAATTATCTTGGAAGATAACTTATAAACTCCTGAATTATTTATATTATCTATACTATTTTTAGCATTAAATAAGGATGATGACAATTTATTTGGAGGCCTGAATGTAATTTTAAATTTCATTTATCTGTTTAAAATATTTCAAAGGGATGAATTTCTCGGATCTGTTGGTACTTATAATTTGATATATTTGGCTAATAACTATCTGAAATTGTTTTTGTTTCACTATTTTGTCAATTAAATCACGATCAAAATCGTTGTTGAGAGCTATAAGTTCAATGATTTCCAATTTCTTCTTCAAGGTCAGATGTGAAAGATAACGAAAATGCTTCTTGTATCATTGAATTGTAAGTTGGGATTTTATGTGAATTTGGGAGGTTGGAATCATTTGGGATATATCTGTGATAGTGGGTTTTCTGAAGAGGTTGGAGTTAATTTTGCTATCAGTGGGAAATTGAGAGATCAAAAATGATATTTGATTGTTTTCCCTTTTTCGAATTTAAGTTTTATTTTCGAATGAATATACTATTTATTAATTTGATATATATATATATATATATATATATATATATATATATATATATATATATATATATATATATATATATATATATATATATATATATATATATATATATATATATATATATATATATATATATATATATATATATATATATATATATATATATATATATATATATATATATCCGCTAGAAGGAGGCCTAGTGGTGATCCCATCGTAAGACCGCTAGGTTGTTCATACATTTTTTCATCGAGTTGAAGATAGTTAAGCTGGAGGCATAACGCAAAAGGAATTATAAATTCGCAATGTATTCATGTCTAGCATAGAATACAAAGTATTAGATTAAAACTTGCCTGTTAAAATTCATTTTTGGTATAGATACGTTAATGGCCATGACGATGACTGCTTTTCAATAGTTGTTAAGTGTATGCCTAATATCTTGGTTTTGTGCTTGGCTTTCATAATGTCCGATATATTTTGAAAGTAAAAAATCGATATGTGTTTTGATCATGAAAACTACCAAATAGCAACTTCTAAATCCATAAAGTGTTTAATGTTGCCTGCCTGATTTCGCAAATTAGACGATCTCCTGCAAACATTTTGCTTCAGAAACGTTATTAATTTGGTATATTTTAAAATATCTATATTATTAGTGGATTGGAACATATTTTTAATCATTCAATAACTCGATCGCACTGTTGATGATTTTTGTTGATGTACCAGTTTAAAAAATTAAGCCAATTGCACCGTCCTCGAGAAAGAACTGGGTGTCTTTTTATTGGCTTCTATCTGTTTATCTATGTAGTGGAATTTTCGAACGTTATTTTAATCCATTTTAAGTCATAAGATTTAATTGAAACTTTGCATAATTATCTAGGACCGATTACAATACAATAATTCGATATGGTTATTCCAGTATCCGACATTAAAATGTATAAAATGAATAATACACACAACCAAATTTATATGGAATCACATTATTGATTGTTTTTAATCATGGATTTTGTCTACTTGTGAAGAATTAAGTTTTTGTTGTGAAAAAACTAGGTAGTATGATAAGAAATGTTGAATTATCACCACATGTTCTGGATATTGTACTCAGTCGTCACTGAGATTTGAAACCGAATTTCAAAACTTATAAAGCCTATAATCATAATTGAAAATTATGCAGAGGGGTCGAATAATTTCTCTCGTTGAAGAAGGGGTGACACAGGGATATAGCGGCCACAATGGGGGTGATTTCAAAAACCTACGCCCGATACGTGGAGCTACAATCTCTGCAAAATAGGCCTAGAAGAAGTCGTAGGAAGATCACTTCTGGAGAACAAGACCGCTTTTTGTGCCAAAATGCAAGAAGAGAACCTAGTGCACCCCATACTCCAAAGGCGATTTCTGGAAGCAACAGGCATCAGTGTATCAGTCGAAACTATACGTCAAAGATTTCGTCCAAGGTGTTTATACAACATACTTAATTGGTGCATCGAGCACCAAAATTGGAATACAGTACAACCTCTCTAATCCGAACACACTCTAATCCGCACATCCAGTAATCCGAACAACGAAACTTTGAAATCACCCACCTCTATAATCCGCACAATTTATTTTTTACCTCTATAATCCGAACGCCGTCAATAATTCCATCGATTGAAAGTGTCCGAACTTGCAATATCTTGTCTGAATACTCGCTTCACTTGTGTAGATTAGATTCTCTTCTCACATTCAGCGCCTGATATCCGTACTAATCATGTCGCGTCGATATAAAACGTTAACATTGAAGCAAAAATGCGAAATTTCAAAAGAATTAGATAATGGAAAAAGTGTTTCTGAATTCGTCAGAATACACTCAATTGGAAAATCTACAGTATGCGATATAAAGAAAAAAAGAAAATCAATTGAGAATTTTATATCTTCTTCTGAGACTGGTCCGTGGAAACGGCATACGCTCAGAACTAGTGAAAATTCGAATGTTAAAAATGCTCTTTACACTTGGTTCTCACAAGAACGATCTCGACATACACCTTTATCTGGTGATCTCATATGTGAGAAAGCAAGATTTTTTTACACCAGTATAACAGGTGGAGATGATTTCAAGGCAAGTCAAGTTAGAAAAATTCAAAAAAAGACTTACCATATCAGGCGAGAAATTGTCCTCAGGCGTTAGAGCGGTAGAACCATTTAAAAATGAATTTCTTCAAAAATACGTGAGATGGATCTTGTGCCAGATCAAGTTTACAACGCAGATGAAAGTGGGTTATTTTGGCGAATTCTTCCAAACAAAACACTAACCCATGCTGCTGAAAATTCAGCTCCAGGTCGGAAGATGAGTAAGGACCGTATTACATTCATGCCATACTCTAATGCATCAGTATCTCATAAAATGAAATTGTTGGTCATCGGAAAAGCCAATAAACCCCGAGCATTCAAGAACTGCTCCAATTTGCCTGTTTATTATAAAGGTCAAAGAAAAGGGTGGGTAACTAGAGAACTTTCTTATGAATGGTTCCACAAACAATTTATTCCTGATGTTAAAAATAAAATGAACGAGCTGAAATTGCCACAAAACGCTCTGCTCTTATTAGATAATGCTCCTGGACATCCAAGAGAAGAGGAATTAATCAGTGAGGACCGAAATGTTTCTACCTCCTAATGGTACTCCATTATTACAACCAATGGATCAACATATAATACAGAATGTGAAATTGCATTGTCGAAAATCTTTGCTACTGAATATTGTGGGACAAGAAGACAATAACGTTTCGCAGTTACCGAAGCAATTGGATCTCAAACATGTGGTGTTTTCTCTTGAAAGGGCCTGGTCATCTGTGTCCCAAGAGTTGATCCAGAAATCATAGAAGAATTTATGGCCCACAAAAGATGATGATTATGACGCAGGTGACCTATTGCCTCTTTCACGGTTGAGAGAAAAAATTTTGCTACAGAAAGAAGAGAAAAATCGCGATCTTCGCATGATGACAGATGTGCTAACAAATGTATCTGGTCAAGAATCAACAACTGAAGACATTGAAGAATGGGTTGTAGGAGATAATGAGAATTATCTCTCTGAAGCTGAAATAATCAACAACATAGAAAGTGACAGAAGAATTTGAAGAAAGCGATGTCACCATGAATTCAGTGAAACATAAAGAAGCTCTCTTGTATTTCAACAAATGTTTGGAATGGTGCACAGAAAATGATACCCCTCAGCACCAAATATTATTATTGTATAAATTGAGAGAGGAAGTTGCAAATTCTCATCTTCGTTCGTTAAAACAGAAAACGATCCAAGACTTCTTCAGAACCTAAAAAATGATCTGTGAAATGTATCACTTTCTTAAGAATATGTAGTTATATTTTCATGTTTTTCTGTGAATCACAATAATTTTGAGTTTTTCAATAAATATTTTACGTTTTTCAATGAATATTTTACGTTTTTCAATAAAAATTTCACGTTTTCGATAAATATTTCACGTTTTTCAATGAATATTTCACGTTGTTCAGCCCTGTCTTTTCTTTACTATTTCATTTCAATTACCTCGATAATCCAAATATTTCAGTAATCTGAACAATCCCTGGTCCCATATGATTCGGATTAGAAAGGTGGACCTAGTGCTGGAGCCCATAGTGATACTCTGGCGAGGTGCCCACGGTGAGAATTTCACTTTTATGCAAGATAATGCTCATCCGCATACCAGCAACCTCGCGCGACATTATCTTGAAACAGAGGGAATCGCTATTTTGGACTGGCCAGCTTGCTCTCCAGACCTAAATCCTATCGAACATTTATGGGATAATCTCAAAGAAAAATTAAATCGCGCCAGGATAATCAAAGAACCCCACAACAGCACATCCAAGCCGCCACAGAAGAGTGGCAGAATATCACCCCAGAGGAGGTCGAAAACCCAATCCAAAGCATGCCTAGAAGAATTCAGGCTGGTATCAGGGAAGAGGAGGTAATACAAGCTATTGAGGCCGAGAAAAAAACACCTACTCCGTGAGAAAACAATTTTCAATTTTTTTACTACATGCGGAAAGAGTCTCTTATTTTCTTTTATTTGTTTCTTTCTTAAAATAAACCTAAATTTATTTCTTTTTTCAATTGAAATATTTCAAAAAGGATCAATTCTAGCAATCCTTCGAAATTTCCATAATCCCTGAGGTAATATTCAAAATATCGGGTGATTCCATATAAATTTGGTTGCGTGTAGTTTGAAAAACTAAAAAACTCGCTCTTGTAGTAGGTCGAACTAGACAGTTTAAAATAATTCTTAATTATTTAGAAGTCATTCCACAGTGATAGAAATGCAACTAACTCAATACAATGAAATAATTTCCAGAGGGTTTAGGAAAACAGTGAAATGATAAATAAATTTGATACAAAAAGCGTGAGGTGGTCGATAAATTGTTAATGATAATTCATTAGTAGCTATTTCTAATACTTGACTTAGTAAAAATTTAGAACGAAGGACCAAACGCTTTTTGTTTTGAAATTCTTTTTATTTTTACAGTTTTGAAATTTTCTTTTCTATTTTTAAGTTCACTTGAGAAAAGAAATCCAGACTTTACTATAACTTAAACTAATAATTAAATAATATAGCCGACTTCAATATTTTATAAGCCCAAACACCTCCGTACATCTTTGTTGATAAAACAAGCGGCCCACAACAGTTTGATGATTAACTAACCTATTTATGATAAATTTGAATGTAGATAAGAAATTCAATATTATTGAACAAATAGCTGTTAATAATAATTTTAATGTCAAGTTCATTGTTCATTTGGTTAAACCTGAATAACAGTAAGTTCCAATGAGAACGAACCATCCTTTATAACTCGGTTGGTTTGATTTTTCTGTGAATTTCCTGAATCAGGTCTATTTTTGATTGGAGGGGTGTTTTTTGCCACGTTTCGTTCTCCCCATATTAAACACCTACCCCAAATTTTTGATTAGGGAAATGGGGTCTTGTGATACCTTTTTGAAAAGGTGAGTCCTTTCTTTATAGGACCACGTAATTATTCACCTTTCAAAATTACATATAACGAATTGAAATCGAGAGTTGTTTAGAAAAATTTTAGGTTTTCATGAATCCGTTCGATCTCCGTTTGAGGAAAATCTTCTATTAAAATCGATTTGGTCGAATCGAAAAAATTTTTGTAATTTATTTAAACGTTTGCTCATCCACCATCTACCGCTATCACCTATCACCCTAAAATTTTATGATGAGAAAGGAGTTGTGTGATATTTCAACAGAAAGGTTAACCAATCTTAAATAATATCAGTCTGCTTTTTGAAGTGCAATTACTTAAAAAGTAACATGGCTTTCATGATGTTGATGAAAATCTAATATAAAATGAAGCAACATTGACTTTTCAGTTTTAAATCGTGATATACATTTCTCAACATATGTGGTGTTATCTGTTGACATATTTGAACGATCATTTCTCATAGTTCTTCCAACGTTTCGGGTGGCGTAACATAGAATTCAGACTTGAAATTGCCCCACAAGAAGAAGTCGAAAGTCTTAGATCGGGAGATCTAGCCGGCCTCTCCTACTCAACTATATTAATTGTTTTGATAGTCTTGCACAGCGGCAGCATAATTGGACGGTGCTCCATCATGTTGATACATAACGTTATGTTCAGATAAACTTGGGTCTGCTTCAATCATAACTGTTATGAGAGAATTGATCAAATCCTCAATTATGTTCAAATACCGTCACTCGGGGTGACTTCGGACAGTAGGGGTGTATACGGACAGACCGTTATTGGTGAACGTTTATATCCAATATGCGAGTGGGGATTCATAGAAATTGAAACAGCATGCATATTCTTGTCAGTTACTACTTGGCAGTGAGTGAGTGTGTACAAAAGTGGCAGAGATATTCCCGCAGAGCTCGTAAATAAGTATTTTGTGGCGACTTTTTTTTCCTGAAAAATAATAATTAATTACATCTCCCAACGTGGATTATGATTGGTAAACCCACACGAAAAAAGTCAATTTTATTTTCGTTTTGAAAATTATTCCCCTTTTAGTAAAAAAAAGTCATTTTGTAGGGGTGAACACGAACACAATGGTTAGGCAGTATAAGAAGAAAATCGGAGGCAATTTCATGAACAACAATAGTTCTAACTTGAAGAAAGCTCTGCAAGATGTTGAAAGAAAATAGAAAACTTTAAGAGAGGCAGCGGAATATTATGAAGTTTCAAAAACCACGTTACGTGATTGAAAAAAAACTGAGATTAAAAAGCATGGTGGTCAATGCGCAATTTCAATTGCAGAAGAAAAATGTTGGCTCACGGAATTGTGAAATTTTCCGAATGCGGTTTTCCTCAGACGAGGAGACATGAGATTATTGATTAAAGGCTACTTTGACAGGAAAGGCGAAAAAGTTAAAGCATTCAAAGAATATTATCCTGGGGTAGATTGGTTCAATAATTTTATCTCTAGGAATGATATTTCAACGGAAAGATTTGCTTAGAATATATTCTAATTCGTGAAAGGTTTGTTTCGAGTATAATTCACCATTACCATAAACGATAGCATCTTGCTCGTCACTTTCCAATCAGAGAACTCTCCTACGATTTAATTTATGAGCGCCTATACACCGCTTATATCAACAAAACCTCGAGAAGGGACGAGAAGATGCAGGACTTACCTAATAAGATACCAGCAGCAGAGCCTCGATTGAACGATGAATACTTCGCCCATGATGATAAATATAAATATACATTCTGGAACTCTAGAGAAATTATATCGATCACGAAGAAACTGTACGAAAGGAAATTTGACAACAGCTATGAGAAGAACTAATAGTCGAAGAGGACACTAGCGAAAATAGCAAATAATCTCTGAGAGACAGAGTAAAAAACACTGAAATTCGAAAATGTGCAATGTGAAGATATAGTGAAATGGGACAAGAAGAGATGATCGCACTCGTACGAACAAGTAAGCCGAATGGATGACAGCAGAACTGTCAAAATAGTTCTCGACAAATGACCTACTAGAGCAAAATGTCCTGGAAGATCAATGGATGAACAATTGGCAGTCCAGTTCAAAAGATATTTGAAAAGACGGTTGAAAAACCTATTTCAGATCTACGAAATGGAAGAAGAATAAACGAAAATAATCTCTGAGAGACAAATATAAAAAAAAATTGCTTCAAAAACAATCCGTTTTTAGTTTGAATCATTTTATGTGTTTCTGTGGATCTGAATTTATGGGTTAGATCAGAACAGTGTTTCACCTTTCTTATAGTTTTTCCTACCGAATTTTGGTTGCACTCTTACTATGGAATCTGAGTCTAAGGAGCGTTCAAAATTAGCCCATGAACTAAATTGTCTTTAACTCTGTGAATGGAATTTTTCTGTCCATCAGAAACGCTACTGCAATTAATTAATATGAAAATCCTAATTCAATTTGCCAATTTTTGTAATTTGAGGACAAATATGATTTGAACTTTTTCCCATATTCAAAAAACGAACTTATATTGAAATTAGAATCTCTTTTTCCAAAGAAGAAATTGAATTACAATCAGGAAAAATATTGAATTAGACAATCAGGTATAGAAATGTCGTATAAGTATTAATATGAGGATGATTAGTTGCAAAAAGATATGTTATCTGCAAAGAAAATGAATTATATATCACATTTTATTAATCAGGAACATTTTTCTTCATATAAGAAGACTGATGAGTTTTTGTGTGATAACTGCTGCTTTCGTTTTGATATTGATTATATTTTTATGTATTAATTTCAAATTTTGTGTATCCGTTCAATTTGATGACATTTCATTTATAATTTTTGGATGCTAATCGTTAGACAAATGTTGCATTGTTGGATTTTTCAGTTATTACTATCTTTCGAGTGTTTATTGTGTTGAATATAATAAAATTTCATGAGTAATTGAAGATTTTATCTTCGATTTATTTGTCAAATCTCAATTGTGGTGGAAAGAGGTTTAAAACAAATCAAATTGTTAAGTTAATTGAAAACAAGTAACATGAAGTTCTATTCATTTTAGTGTAACAGTATGATACTTTTTGACATCACCACCATTTTGTTAAATTAAGATTTAACTTTAAGATGGAACTGCATGAAGGGGTCTTGTTGAGTAAGCCACGACACTCGGTGTTGTATAGCCAAGTTAATTAACCTAGGAGAAAGTAGACACGAGAATTTATGCATTTTATACACGCGTATAATAAAAGAAAAGGCTATCCATATTAAAGTATTTAACTAGCCAGGAATACAAGACAATTCGATAATATGAATATGGGTTACAATTTGAAAAAACGTAGTTTTCGATGTTTCTTCGTTTCGAAATGTTAGGCGGAAAGAAGATCACTCTGTATACTGACTGAGATTTAGTCGGATATGAGCTATGCCCCGCATGGTTTCTTGTTTGCAAAACACTTTTCATTATTTGGTAGCTGTTCTCGAAATATATAAATTTTTCAAACAGCAAAAAATCGATAATTTTCAAGTAAAAATAGGATATTTCATTAACAAAACAAGCTAGACTTATGTGTTAGGTGTTTCTGTAATTGGAATAACAAGTGTTATCGAACTAGTCATCAATATACAGGGTGTTCTATATCGAATAACAAAGTTGGTATCCACTTCTGGTATAACCGTGTGCCATCGGGGTGGAAATATTTCTATTCTCTGTCTCATATCCAACTGTGTTGTAGAAGGAATCTGGTAAACGATGCCCTTAATATAATCCCACAAGAAAAAATCTAGACTTGTAAGTGCCGGAGACCTAGCTGGCCATCTAATAGGACCACCACGTCCTATCCATTTGTTTGGAAATACATGATTCAAATGCTCCCTAACCTGATGTAAGTAATGTGCCGGTGCTCCATCCTGTTGAAACCACAAATCTTGTTTTATATGCGCTGGTACATCGACAAGTAACATTGGTAGATGATTTTGCAGAAAATCTAAATACATTTCACTATTGAGGTGCCCGTCGAAAAAGTTCGGCCCAATTAGATATCCATCTACTATAGCGGCCCATACATTCAAGGACCAACGATGCTGGTGATCTATTTGTCTCATGAGGTGTGGAATTTCCTTGGCGTAATAATGAAAGTTGTGCCTGTTAACAAGCCCATTCTTGTGGAAAGTTGCCTCGTCCGAGAAAAGAACTCTGCTAAACATATTTGGATTTTCCGCTACTTTGAAATTGCCCAATTGCAAAAATTGATTCGATTTTCATAGTATTGATTGTTCAGTTCCTGGTGTAACTGTACATGATATGCATGAACTTTATTCACTTTCAAGATTCTCTGGACGGAACTTTGACTTATATCTGTTAACTGAGAAATCTCTCTTTAGCTTTTATATGGGTCCTCTGTCACTGTCAACAAAACTGATAACTGGTTGTCTTCAGCTGTAGCAGTTTTTGGTTTTTCATGTTTTTTGTAAGCGATATTACCCGTTTCGATAAATCTAATCAGAAGTTTCTCAAAGCATCTTGCATCAGAATGCCTCTTATCAGGAAACATTTGTGCATAAACTCTACTCGCCAAGAAAGAATTTCTATCACACTCACCCAGAATAAAAATCATATCAACCATTTCTTCTTTGGAGAACTTCATGGCAGTCAATTGAGAAAATTGGGTTCAAACCTCACTTTAACAATGTTTAATAACGAAACACTGATAAGTTCACCATGTAAAATGGAGAATATGATATGTCCGGACACCTGACAGAAGGCACAAATAAAAAAAATGTCAACACATACATCGATTTACGTTTTAATCATCTTGATTTTATCATTCGTTGAAAGAATTATCTTGTTTAGGTTTAATTTTTTACTACTTGAATCATTACAGAATAAAAACTTTTGCGAATAATGATGCATGTTGATGAGTTTGATACGGTTTGTAGAATTTTCATAAAAATTTTTACAAATAATCGAATATTTCGAAAATGATCGAAGATAAAGATAAAGTTACTTCTGCAAAAATATAGCACAATATTTTATGCGTTGACATGAATAATGACATACAGGATGTTCCATTTGAAAAATCAAGATATGATATTTTTAAAATTACAATATTCAATAATTTTTTGAGTCACTCCTGTATAAAATGAGGATAATCTATTTCAATTCATCAATAAAGCTATCCTTGAGCAATAAGAAGACAAAAACAAAAAAGTATTCATCATATCTGGCCGAAACAGCATGCGATAATGTGGAAGCCTATTTTCATGAATTTTTACGGAAAAAAATTATTGTGACGAAACTACTAACAAAAAAACTTATTACTTAAGGACATTATAGCAGAGTTTAGGCCGCTTCTGAATCTTGAACAAACAAGTGGTCTTCCAATCTGAAAAAACCACCCAAGATTTTTTATAGAAAATTGGGACACCCTGTTAACTGCAAAATAAATTGCTGAAGTAGATTCTTAGTTTCTAAATACAACAATATCGTTCGAACAAAAATGAAATCTTCAAGGGTGTACCAGCTACAGAGCACTGCGTATATATATATATATATATATATATATATATATATATATATATATATATATATATATATATATATATATATATAGGTGATCCAAAGAAAACGCGATTTTCCGTTTTAAAATAATAGGAGAATCGCTCGGACCCGTCGATTTCTGATTCGAGGGGGAACAACTATTCCGATTTTTTCATCCCCGTAACTTTAACTCTTTAACGGGGTGAGCACAACCCCCTGATTTTGAATAGGGATGAGGGGTGATGCGATACCTCATTTTGAAGATCTTATAGACTATCTGACCCCAAATTTTCGCTTCAAAATTTTCATCGTTAACGAAATGGCAGCTAAATATGTGGAAGACAACTTACTGAAAATGGCATGTTTAGTGATTTGTTAATAATCAAACGAAAATTGTTTGTTTCTTTTCAGGTGGCAGTAATTCTTCTGGATACGCAAGGAACGTGGGATAGCAAGAGTACAGTAAAGGAATGCGCTACTATATTCGCCTTGAGTACTATGATTAGTTCCGTTCAAATATACAATTTATCTTCGAATATACAAGAGGATGATTTACAACATTTGCAGGTAACTTAAATGTTTTATGAACTGATTGAAATTCTACTCCATTGCAATTATTGCTTAATATAACGCAAAATCGAAAATTGAATTTAATTTCCAATATACGACTCTGATGAATTCATACCAAGGAGGTCAAAGTGATTGATCTGGATCTTGGATTCGAACCCCAAAGCATTTTTGTTTTGAGAGATTTGTCGCACTCAGTTTCTTTTAGTACAGATGAGTGTACTAATATTCTCCAATAATATCGAAGCCTTTGATTGCTTAGAGATTAACACTTTCGTCAAAGTTCTGCCGGATGCCGAAATCTATCCTAACCTAACCTAAGTCGAGTAGTGTAACATATGCACATCCGTGTTACACTTATCGAGTTTTACTAGGTTTCCTATTAGGAGAATCTTTTCTGTGGTCCCTTCACAAGGCCGGAACCCGTACACATACTCCAAAGAATGTCCTCTGACTTGCAGTCTTCTCAGAGTGTAATACTGTACACTTTTGGGACAATTATTCTATTTTCTTTTTTAAAATCGTGGTAATTATATCTGAACTTCACTTTTATGACATGGTTTCATTTTCCCAGATGTTTCTAATCAGGTGGGTTAACCTTTCATATGAAGCTTATACTTCTTTTTCGAAATACTCAACACTGGTAGGTGTTTCTCTGAGTCTCAGTTGTTCTACTTCAGCATATTTATCACGGCAGCCACATTTACGTAATGAGGGGTTCCATATCTGATAGTGATGATTGGAATATATAACTTGTTATAAATTCTTTTGAAGAGTTGAACTCTCACCTATCAATTATTTCTTCTTCTTTTTGAATTTTTATAGCCCCACTAATTGTGGGAATTTAGTATTTTCATGGCATGTTTATTGTACATTTCCTATGAAATTTTGTTGGAATAGAGTTTACATAAGTAAGGTCTACATGAGAATTAAATGTTATGTACTTTCTCCTAGCTATTCACCGAATACGGCCGTTTGGCCTTGGCGGAAACGAATCTGACGCCATTTCAAAGGCTTCAGTTTCTCGTTAGAGATTGGCGATTTCCTTACGAAGCTCCGTACGGTGCTGTTGGAGGACAGAAGATCTTAGAAAAAAGGTTACGTGTAGATGAAAATCAGCATCCTGAACTGGAATCTCTTAGAAGGCATATCAGATCGTGTTTCTCAGAAATAGCTTGTTTCCTTATGCCACATCCTGGGATCAAGGTGTCTACAAGTCCAAATTTCGATGGTAGATTACAAGGTAAATTATTTATATTATCTGTTTTAATTTTCGCACAAAGCATCAACTAGATGAATCAATTTATGATATGATATGACAATGTATAAATCGTTAATATTTGATATCTGGTGATCTGGTAACAAGTGCAAACGTTTTCACATTTAGACTACATAATTTCGGTTTTCACAAAGATGTGACATTAGCGTATTACACAATATTGTGTGTGAAAATGTGTTATATTTGTTTCCTCAAATATAGATATAGATTTTATTTTAATTATAGCCTCTTCAATTCAAGTGGAAAATCTGGAGATTAGCTACTATTATCTGTATTATCGTATATTTTACGTGGGGACTTACAACTGCATCATTATTTATAGTTGTACATAATTCAACCATTAAAACTTTTAAAAGCAGTTTTGCGAAAAAAAAATTTGGACGGAATACAGTGCTCTTTTGATGGAAAGCCCTTTTATAATTAACTTAATCGTTACTATCCGTATTGACTGATGTTGCCTGCAATGAAATTCGTGTAATCGCTGTCTCTGTTTTAATCAGTACTTTGAAAGTGTATAACCAACTTTCTCTGCTAAGCTGGATAATACTCTCGTCTTCAACAGCAGGATGTTTCTGATTGGTGACGTGAAGATAAATCTCCTGGGAACAACTACTTCTAAGAGTCAATGTACACCCTCCATTCCTAAAGAAACCGAACTGTTTAAAAAAAACTACTACTAGTGCCATCAGTTGTGATATTGTACCCTATTGTCGATAACTTGGTACTTCATTGACTGCTGTTGAAAATTTGAATACACTTGTATGTGAACAACTCGAGTTATTGCGTCATGTTTGTTAGTGCGTTTGGTACATCCGTCGAAAAATGAGTTTTAAACAAAGAGCTGCAACTAAGTTTTCTGTTAAACTTGGTAAATCTTTTACCGAAATGCACCAAATGCTACAAGCTGCATATGGTTATGATTGTCTATCCCGTAAGCAAGTGTTCGAGTGGTTCAAGCGCTTTGAATCGGCGCGAAAAAGTGCGTGAATTAATCAAAAAGAATGAAAAATCATCGGTGAAATTTATTGAAATGTATTTAGGAATTTCTTAAACATCTGTATACCCCATTCTGACCGAAGTGTTTGGTTAATTCGAAGTTTGAACCACACAAACTCACCGACGACCAAATATTTAATCGAAATAAGGTTAGCAAAGACATCATTAAAAGTGCACGGAAGGACCCAGACTTCTCGAAAACGTTTGTTACTGGTGACAAGACGTAGTGTTTTCAATATGATTCCGAAACAAATCGGTTATGTGCCGAATGGAAAGCGTTGGATGAAAGAAAACCCAAAAAAAGCCGCTCGGAGAAGTCAAAAGTGAAGGTTGCTGATTTGTTTTTACGATTGTAAAGGAATTATCCACAAAGAATGAAGCGATTAGTGGCAAGAATTCTTCATATTCGGCTAGAATATCGAGAAAACGGCAATTGGACCCTTTTGCACGATAAAGCCCCATCACATCGTTCAAGAGTTGTTAGTTTTTTATTCCTTTAACTTGCTCTATTTCCGCCTTTTTTGATACGCCATCAAAAATCACATTATCTGTTACCTCAGCTGCATTTGACGATGAAAGAAAAGAAGCACGATTCCATTGAGACTAATGAAGGTACAATGACCGACGCGCTAAAGACCATTCCAAAAAAGGAGATAGAGAAGTTTGACAACCTGTTGGCGTGTGCAAATTTGTATATCAATGCAGAGGGCGAATACATTGTTTAATAAAAATGATTTGTATCAAAATTAATACTGGTTGTTGATACAAATCTTTTTTACTAAACAATGAGTTCGCCCTCTGCATAAATACACAAATTTGCACGCGCCAACAGGAGAAATTAATACTGGTTGTTTCTATTTTCAAAAAATTCGGTTACTTGTGGATTGGAAGGTGTATCCTGCAAATAATAATATCAAATAGTTATAAGATACAAGAATTGTCACAAAACATATTATTGATCACTATATATATGATCATACGTTAATATCTGAAGGCATACCTGTACTATTGAGAGAATGGAAAAACAGAACTATAAAACATTCTTGACTAATTTCGAATTGCTGAAATAGAAATTGAACTTGAGAAAACAAGCATTGAAACCTTTCATGAACTTATAAGTATTGTTGGAATACAACTTGAGAATACTACTACAATGGTAGAATTCACAATGAATAAACATGAAGGTTGATACAAAGAAGAACTTCATGATACGATTAAAAGGAGAGACAAGGCTTTAAACAAGAGAAATCTCTTATCGGTTAATATATAATATTAATAATAATAATATACATTATTTTAGTCATGGTTTGGTTTAAGTTTAGTTAGGTTCTTCTCTATAATATCGATGAAAAAACTCATAGTTATTCAAAATTGCGAGTTTATTGGTTGTTACAAAACAAAAGAGTATTGTTGTTGATATTGAAGCGTAGCAGTGCATGTCCTCAGCATACTTTTCATAAGATGGTACGTAACCACTGAGAGCTAATCGCAAGCATGATGACATATGATCGTCAGTTAGTCGATTGCGATATTTTCACTTAATTATCTTCATTTCAGAAAATGCAGACTCGCACAAGTAAGTTGACCCAAACATTGCCGTCAGTTTAAGGGCGATTTGCCTTAGATTCGGATATTATCTTCATATATAAAACACCACAAATTTGTATCAGACTGCTGTAGCTTTGAGATGTATATTCATATAATCTGCACCAATTCATTTTCAACAGAACATGAGTTCATATTAAACTGATTTGCTATATCAGTATCTAATTCCTCAATGTTTTTACATGAAAAAAGGATAACTCATGACATAAATGATGCTATATTTGCCAATTTACTGCAATCATAAAAACGCATTTCGAATTGTCCCAAAATATTTGATAATTCAGCCTCGAACGTATCATAATTCAACTGAGGAATCCTTGCTTTCAAAGGCGGAAAATGTTTCAGATCCTTTCTTTTCAGTTGATCTATCATAAGTTGCAATTACTTTTGAAAGCGTTTACTGCGCTAATCATCTCAATAATAGTTTTTCCTTTACCTTGACGCTCCAAGTTACTGGTGTTTAAGTGCATTGTGATGTCAGCCAAAAATGCCTAATTAGTCGGCCATTTTTCGTTTTTCAACATCTGAGTGTCATCATCCCTTTCGTCTAGAAAAGCTGTTATTTGGGCAATAATCCATGAAACCTTTTTAGGAATTTTTCGCGACTCAACCACCTGACGTCCGTGTGAAGAACTAAATCAGTGTATTCAGCTGTCTCCCTATCTTGCAACTGCAACTTAAAGAGCCGCCAGTGTAAGCTACTTTCCTCCATGTTAAAAACTTTTGAACACGAAACTTGTTGATGTATAATGCAATGGAATGAAAAAAATGAAGGGAAATCTTCATTGGCTCGACACAATGCCACAAAACCGTTTTTTGTTTCCAGTTATTGCTGGTGCTCCATCGGTTCTAATGCACACTAATTTCTATATTGGTAGCTGGTAGTTTTTTACAAAATTGAAGAAAACGTCATATATCTTCGCCACGGGTCTTCCCCTTCAGAGGAATGATTGTCAGAAATTCTTCTTTAGCCAACATGGCATTAAATACCATCCGAATAAAAATACACAGTGTCTGTCATATCGGTGGATTCGTCGAACTGTAATGAAAAGTATGTACATTTCATGATATCATGTTTTAGTTGATCTGCCATGTCCTGACTCATGACTTCAATACTAATAAAGTTTCACCCGCTTCAATAAATGCTTCCTTTACAACCGATCCATCTCCGAATGGTTTCTTGTGTTTCGCCAATGTATGAGATATTTTAAATGACGCGATCCTAGCAGGTTTTGATTGTTTGGCTGGTCTTGTAAACATGGTTTGTTCTTTTTTCAAACAAGATATCAAATCACGTACTTTTCGTTTTCTTAATTCACTCTGTGGCGGAAAATCCTTTTCATTGTTTTTATGAACCGTTTTATTATGCCTCTCTAAGTTACCACGCTTAGGTATTGCAACGGAAGCACGACAAATGCAATTATCCTTCACCATACAAAATGTTATTTCATTAAATAATACATTTTTGTAGTTTAGTTACCTACTCTTGAGATCTGTCAGAAAGACATCACTCAATCAATGAAATCGAATATATCACTTCTAAATTGAAAACAAATGCATCATGAGGACATGACAACAAGGCAAAAGTCATAAAAAAATAAAATGTGTGTTTGCTGCAACCATATTTAATTTACTAAATAAACATTTGTTGGAACGTACATCCCGGAGTGTATTAAAAACTTCAAAAGTGACACCAATTTATAGAGATGGTCCAATTGTTGGTTGAATCGGGCAATTATAGATCTATCTGAAATAATCATGAAAAATACACTTCTAGAATATTGGTTAGAAATGGAAAGAGTACTCAGACTGTGATATGTAATATAACACAGGAGAAATCGATGAAGGAAAATATGTGATGCCTGTTTTCTGTACCTATGCAAGGCGTTTGACGTCGTGTGTCGTGCAGTTTTAATTCGACACAATGAGATATCAGTGGTTCTGTTTTTGAACTCATCGAGTCATATTTGATTGATGTGAGAGTGAAAAAGTAAAGGTGAACAGTGGAGAGCTTCACAGCTCAATGCTCGGACAGATATTGTGATTATATTGCACTCTTCTGAAAATGATAAACTGGACTACCGACAAACAAATGAAATTTAAAGAGAAATAATACACTTGCACTGTTTTCAAAATTGTTCAGCCACAACCTTCCATAAACACATTAAAAATATAGAGAGCGCTAACTTAATATCTTGCACTTAAACTTGATATACATATAGAAAATTTGGCGGCCAAACTTTATTCTCTCCTTTGTCATTTATCCTTAGAAGGATTGCATATATTTTTATTGAAGATATTGAGTATCTGATATACCAAGCACATGTGGAATCAGTTTCAAACTTTTTAAACTCTTGTTGCTTTATGGGACAGGCAAGAAAACGAAATTATAAGGTTCCAAGTGATGCAAAATAAATTGACTGAAATATTGTTCCTTAAATTACCGAGAAGTCACAACCATGATCTGAACTCATTCTGCTGGACATAAATAAGATCATAAACCGGATAGTGTTAAATTAATTTCTAGGATAATAACCATAAAGTGGACACAGGAATAGGCATAATACTAAGCAGCAACAAACATACCTACAATAAACGCACTGTTACCACAAAACTTGGGTTTTCACCCCGGTTCATATCGGAGCTGGGTTTATACGCGCTAACCAGATGTGAACAGGTCATAAAATCCTATCTCGTATAGAATGACCGAGAAAACTGGCATTATCTCTTCAATGCTGCACAGTGAAATCTCATCCAACCAATATTGTAGTAACGTACTATCACTATCAAGCATACAACAGCATACTTAGTTACATGTACAAATTATCATATTAGTGTAGTGAGTTCAATATATGTATATAGTACAAAGCGTTCTCCTTTACAAGTAGAACCCAACGTGGCAATAACTGAGCCATTCCGTATCATTGGTCAGAGAAGGATATTGGGAACTTACCGAAATGAGAAAAGGATATTGGGAACTCACCGAAATGAGAGAAGGATATTGGGAACTCGCCGAAGATTTGTGGATTTTCAAAAGCTTTTCCGGAATCGACTTCAGTTCTCGCCGCAAATTCTCTTTTATGTTATGTCTTCTATCGATTCAAAACTGGTACCTCGAAATAGTAATTTGAGTTTTGGAAAAAGAAAAAAAATCGGCCGGTGCCATATCAGGTGAATACGGTGGTTGTTCGATGGTATTTGTTTTTGTTTTTGTTCAGAAAACTCATTCACGATGATAACCTTTTGAGATGGTGTATTATCGTGGTGCAAAATCCATGAGTTTTCGTCCTACAAATCTGGCTTTTTTCGCTTAATTTGCTCTTTCAAACGCCGCATGACGCTCAGGTAATATTCTTTATTTACCGTCTGTCCTGGTAAGAATTCTGAGTGCACAACACCGCGATAATTAAAAAGAAACAGTCAATATTACCTTGACTTGTGATCGACTTTGACGTGGTTTCGGTTCAGTTGGAAGGCACCATTGCGAAGCTTGTTGATTGGTTTGCATGTCAAACTCATGAACCCATGTCTCATCACCAGTTACAATGCGTTTTATGAATGTGGGGTTGTAATTGACTCGTTCTAGCATGTACAATTGTTTAAAGAGGTACGAATTGATTTGTAAAACACAGAAAGATGATTATATATCTCTCTCGAACTCAAATGACGATTTTCAATTAAGATTTCTTTCACTTTATCGATGTTAACTGCAGTTGAAGATGTTGATTGCCGACCAAAGCGAGGCAAATCTCGCATCCCGGCCGCTGTTGAATGCACTGTACCACTCATGCACTTGTTTTTGATAAAGTCGTTCACCGTAAGTCTTCTGTAACATTTTCAGCGATTCGGCACACGAAATTCCATTTCCTATACAAAATTTGAGACAAATTCTTTGTTCGATATTTGTAACCACTGTGGCACTGTGGATAAACTAAGTGACAGATCGCGTTCAAACTCCGTAGCAGTATGGAAAACAGTTGTGCCAACTTGGCAAAAAAAAATTTGACAATCGTTTTAAGCAAATTTTTTAATGATAATACCTGGTACTTTTTTGACTGAATGTATAGTACCTTCGACGACTAACATGGGACCGAAAAGACTGACGTTCCCAGCAGTGTTGTGGTACAATGCGCTTCCCAGTCATGTTGGATACAGAATCATTTGAGAGTTTCAGTTCTTCGGCAAAAGCTTATATAATGGGTACACATAGTTATATGAAATGAAAATTGACATTTACTGTTCATTCCGATTTTTACTTCAACTTATCCGTTATAGATTATGTAATCTTTTTGGATTCAATAAATTAAATGAAAAAATTAACACCAATAAAGCTGCAAGATATTGGGAGGCTAAGTTTTTGAGGAGGGTCAAGTTGTAGGTTTGGAAAAAAATCGAAGAGAGTTCCACTATACACTTATCCTGTAATTATATTGAAACTTCAGAATGAAGAAACACCTTCCAATTAGTGGAAAGTACATGTGAAATTTGAAATTCTGCAACAAATAGTCATATTCTACTCTTTTAAAAATAAAAAGTTAAATTTTTCAATATTAGAATGTATTTCACTCCCTGAGATGGTCAAAAATTTTTGTTTCAAAGATACTTCTTTTATATGATGTCATCTTATTTATTTTGGTTTTGTTGGCAATTATGGTTATATCTGTAGATACTGAATGTTTTCACTCTCAGTGGGTCTGTTGGTAAATTTACTGAGACAGATTTTTAATGCATTTCTTCTCTATTCTCTTCTCTCTTGATACCTTTGAAATCTCTTTTATGTGTTCAATAATAAGTACTTCAATTTTTGATAACTACTTCAGAATGACATTATTGAAGCCTGATTGAAGGTCTTCAGTATTATATTCACTTTATTGATAAAATCTTGATTCACGAGGGCTGAGCTTTGTCTTTTCAATCAAATTATAATGTACTCTTTTTGCTAGTTGTATCTCTCAAGATACCATAATCTTAATATCATTGCGTTTTCAGATATCGATTCGGAATTCAAGGACAATCTCAAAATTCTTGTTCCTATGATACTGGCGCCAGAAAACTTGGTTGTGAAACAAATTAATGGCCAGAAGGTCAAGGCTAGAGACTTGGTGCAATATTTCAAATGCTATATGCAGATCTACCAGGGTAATGAGCTTCCAGAGCCAAAATCGATGCTTGTGGTAAGTTAGAAAAGACTACATAACAATACAAGAATAACATACGAACTTTGTGTTGGTTTTTATTTATTTTGATGTACCGTCATTCAAAAACACTTATTATTCTGTTCAGTCACATGCAGCTTTTTTGTGAGATTTATATATTCATTGCTGACCTCATTCACGTGTTTTTATAATATAACTTAATTTAGGCGACTATATAACGATGGGATTTAAGTTAACTTGTAAATATGCCACAAAAGTGTTCTAATAATCCGTACAGTTGTTGTTATGTGTGTAGAGAATTAGCTTTTATATCTCAGCGTCGGAAATTTACATCATTAATGAATGGTGCTATTTAGACTATTTTGGTGTTCCTATTTGGCACCTAGATAAATCCTGGGTTCTGCATGTATGTTATGTAACGTGTGTGAGACTCCTATTAGGTTAGGCTAAACCAGAATTTAGACATTTGCCTTTTGGTATACCAATGATTTGGACGGAACCAAAAGATCGTGCCGGTAATTGTTATTTCTCTTTGATTCAAACAAAAGGCTTTACAACCAAGTCCAAACACACTGTCTAGTACCCAAACTTGTCATCAGCCATCAGACAAATCCTACATAGTGTCGAACTGCATATACCAAAGCCTCCAAATCAACCACAAAGTCAGGATTCTGTTCCTAGTCCCGAATTTCTAGTCAACAAGATGAGGTATCTCAAGAGAATGACCCAAGCTATGAACCGCCAACTTCAAAAGAATCGCATTCTTTGACACTAAGTGATTTAAACGATTTAGTACATGATTTGGATTTGTCTAAGAAACAGGCTGAGTCTTTGGGGTCGGTATTAAACAAGTGGGTTTACTATCTCTGGTACGAAAATTTCTTATTTCCAACATCATAATGATGTAATGAAACCTTACTTTCCTAAAGTAGATGATTTCGTCTATTGTAGTAACATTCCTGTAGAGATGAATATATTATATTGTAAATTTGATCCAAGTTACTGGTGACTGTTCGTTGACTCTTCAAAAACTAGCTTGAAAGCAGTGTTGGTATACAATGGAAACAACAACAGGCCTACAAGGAAATAGCATTGTTTATATCAATCATGATCTTACAAATGAAACTCAAAGCCCTTTCAAAAAGGCTCGTGATTTCAATAAGTAACATCATTACAAATTTGCGTAGGTAAAAAGGGTAGACTTTGCCTGAGAGAAACTGATAACAGTAAGATAATATACGTCAAGAATGAAGAAATGATGGAAAATCTAAAAAACCAACAAAACTAAATAAAACAAAAAAACTGAATAAACAAAGTATAAAAACAAAAACCACTACTGCGACTAAAAATACTCTACCTCAATATCAGATCGATAAAAACCAAGTTTAAATTCGACAGCCTCTTACTTTGCCTCAACATTCACAATAGCCCAGATTTAGTAATTCTAACTGAAACTTGGTTATACACAGATGAAACAGATTACTTCAATATTCACGGATACAACGACGTGTTCAACTGCAGGGGTTCAAGGGGAGGAGTTGCTATCTACATTCAGAATACCATCTCATTTGAATCACTCGAAATCCCGAAGTTAAACAACTGAAGTTTTAGGCATTAATCTTACGGACTACAACTATAAGATTTTCAGTGTATATAGAGCACCTAAAAATGATCTACACACGTGTTTGCAATGGTTTAGTGACTTGTTGGAACGAGAGAAACAAGAAACATTGATAGTAGGCGATATAGATATAAACTTGAATATTCTAGAAAACAGAAACATACACATAAAAATTACTGTGACATCATAGAAATGAACTACAAACTACAGAATAAAAACGAAATATATATATATATATATATATATATATATATATATATATATATATATATATATATATATATATATATATATATATATATATATATAAATAAACAAATGTTTTACTGGGGAATCGAGGTTAAGAGAACGGAAAGTGTTTGAGGTTAAAACTTATAAATTGCAGTGTTTTTACGCGTTTCGGCACATGGCCATCATCAGAAAACATTCATCTCTGCACAATTATTATCTAAAACAAAAATCATAATCTCAGTAAAACACATAATACAATTCTTACGTAAGCCATTCACCTTACACATTCTCTCTTGACATCATTATCATCACTGGTAAAACAAAAACAAAAAGCAAGACAACAATAACAGGCAATAACAACACTGTGCTAGTTCAAAATTCTAACACGCGGGAGACATACCTAGTAAACCTATATCGGGTACGCTGAATCCAGTGATAACCACCGTTTTTGAAAGTTAGCTCTTGTTTAGGAGATATTCTCCTTTGAAGTTAGCTGATTTTAGTAGGGTTCGTCGCTTATAACTTCAGTACATTATATGCTTGTAATTCCCAAACCGTTCGGAATATCGCTTTACCGTCTTCGGCAAAGTTTTAGCTATTCTCATGACCAACAACTTTTCTGAATATACCAACATAGAAAAACCCCATTCAAACACCGTTTCTTAACAAAATGTCCAAAAAACTCCATTTTTTTGCCATTTTTTCGTTAATTTTCGTCTAAATAATAGAAAAATCAAGGAATTTCGCTTTAAAATCTTAAAATAAGAAAAGAAAACACATTTCCTATAGTTAAATCAAAAAATTTAAACGCACAATCTTGATTTTAACTCAAATTTCTCACAGATGTCACTGTTAATACGTATTTATTATTATTATCACTGATGTTACTACGTATTTTGCTATGTATTTGTGTGCCATTTTTCATAGTCTTAGTTCTGATATTTGTTAATTTGACATTTCTTGTTGAAGTTTCTTTGTTTTCACAAGTTATATATTTGGTAAAAATATCAAAATGAATTTCGTGCAGTAAATTTAATAAAGTTTGCTACATTTGTGGAAAGTTTACTATAATTTTTTATTCCAATTTCAACAATTTTCAACAAATAAACATATAAATTCATGTTCATTCTTCTTCTTCCCCATCTTCATCTTGCTGTGAATTCCAGCAAATGTCTTCTAATAGAGAATCAAGTTTTTTTCCACTATACCAGTGCTCAAGCCTAGCCGTCACCTGATGAAACCGTTCACCATGCTCATCTGATTCACATGGTGATTGTTCGGCAAACTTGTCTGCATGGTAATGTAAAAAATGAATTTTCAGAGATATTTTTACACCGATGTTACGGAAAGCAACGAGCATATTTTCAACGTGTATGCGCCAGTTTTCGTCACGATGAATTCCAAGTACATTTTCGATGACTCGATGGATTTGAATAAAGCTTTGACGCAATCCCAAGCAACGAGCTGCAAATTCGACAAACTGTTTTTGAATTGTTGGTCTCTCATCAAGCGTCGAATATCAGGTCCATTGAGTATGCCTGTAATAAAATAATTCGAAAAAATATGTGTTAAATATTGAAAAAGTTAGGTTGATTGGTACGTATATAGTTTCACACAAACCTTCTTTCATTTTCTTTCGTTTGTTTTTTGAGTTTGTGACATGAAGCAAAACCGCCTTGAGACTACTTTTGGACGAATCGATGAAAAGACGCCAGTCTTCTGGTTTATACTCATGATGCATTTTTAATACCAATTCCTTGATATCAGTGCAGTACGCGAATGAATTGTCTTCGATGGATTTGAATAAAGCAGTGAACTGTCTATGACGGCCGATTGCTCCATATACTTTCACATCAGGTGCTAAGACATTCTTTTTTTTCAATTCCTGAGTCAAAATAATGGACTGACGCTGCGATAATTTCAATCGACGAATAATTTTATCCAGATCTTTTTGAGAAAATTCGGCATGATTACATTGTGGAGATACATTTGATGGTACATAAACCGATGCAGACGTTTCGCCAATAGTATCAAAAGTAGATGGAATGTACTCTTCTGTCGGACTGGGTCTTTTCGGTATTGGAATGGATTCCGAATGTGGTAACGGCAACTGAACAAACCGAGTTTCTCTGAGTTCAACTTTACGTTATTTAGCTCTGTTCAATCCGACAATTTCATTAACACAAGCAAAACAGTAATCTGGATTAGGTTCTTGAGGATTTGTCCAAATTACTGGAATGCCAAAAGGCATAGATTGGAATTCACCTGTAATAAAAATAGCTTCAATTGATATAATTTTGAAATAAATGATAATCATTTCATTTTACCTCTTTTCCATCCACTCAATCTTATGACACAACCAGTACAAACGATTTTTGGAGCCCAGTTCACATCTTTGATTACAGTTTGGTTGAAATATTGTG
This sequence comes from Cryptolaemus montrouzieri, assembly GCA_013387265.2. Classification (NCBI taxonomy): domain Eukaryota; kingdom Metazoa; phylum Arthropoda; class Insecta; order Coleoptera; family Coccinellidae; genus Cryptolaemus; species Cryptolaemus montrouzieri. The sequence goes on along the minus strand of JABFTP020000185.1, from coordinate 27,709,807 downwards.
TGTACGATTCAGCAATTTCTTCAGAAATTGAACGCTTGCTTGTCATTATTGTAAACTTTCCACAAATGTAGCAAAATTTATTAAATTTACTGCACGAATTCATTTTTGATATTTTTACCAAATATATAACTTGTGAAAACAAAGAAACTTCAACAAGAAATGTCAAATTAACAAATATCAGAACTAAGACTATGAAAAATGGCACACAAATACATAGCAAAATACGTAGTAACATCAGTGACAATACTAATAAATACGTATTAACAGTGACATCTGTGAGAAATTTGAGTTAAAATCAAGATTGTGCGTTTGAATTTTTTGATTTAACTATAGAAAATGTGTTTTCTTTTCTTATTTTTAAGATTTTAAAGCGAAATTCCCTTGATTTTTCTATTATTTAGACGAAAATTAACGAAAAAATGGCAAAGAAATGGAGTTTTTTGGACATTTTGTTGAGAAACGGTGTTTGAATGAAGTTTTTTATGTTGGTATATTCAGAAAAGTTGTTGGCCATGACAATAGCTAAAACTTTGTCGAAGACAGTAAAGCGATATTCCGAACGGTTTGGGCATTACAAGCATATAATGGACTGAAGTCATAAGCGACGAACCCTACTAAAATCAGCTAACTTCAAAGGCGAATATCTCCTAAACAAGAGCTAACTTTCAAAAACGGTGGTTACCACTGGATTCAGCGTACCCGAAATAGTTTTACTAGGTATGTCTCCCGGTGTTAGAATTTTGAAGTCTCATTTTCATGCACTGTGCAATTAATATTTGAGTATAACTGGTTGCAGCAATCTATTGAAGGGTGTATTCAAATTATCAGATTACTGTAGACATTCATAAATCCGTCAACTTCAACTCTTGAATTCACTGTTTTAGGTTCTTTTTGGATTTCGATCATTTCTAGAATGTTCCTTTTAAAGTCGTTTCTTTCAGATGCAAGAACTCGTTCATCAGTAAAATTAAATTTATGTAGTTGTTCAATGCTATGTTTCGCGAGGGCGGTACTTTTTTTATCAGATCTAACGGAGTAGTCTTGTTGGTATAGTATTTTATGCAAGTTTTGTTCAGTATTACCGATATAGCACGCTCCATAGTCCTGGCTTGCCTGGGCAGCATTCAGCAACCTAAAACACATTCTCAGAGATAGGAAGTTACCAATAAATATTTTCAATGAAATAAAACTAAAGTATTTAGATTTTCACTATATTAACAAAACTATGACCGGTTTCAGCACACTGTGGCTTCATCAGATAGATACAAACTAATGAACAGAGCCATTCCTTATATATTAGTCTTATTTCCTACTTAATATTACAATAGGTACAAGAGGTATGTTGGAAAACCCATCGTCTATTATTTTCATTGTGTAAAATTTTGAAATTATCATTAAAGTTATGGTTTTCTTCGAGTAAGTGATTAAAATAATGGGAATCTGATTTATGATAATTAAAACTACGTTTGTGCTCGGATAATTTAACTTTGAATATTCTGAAAGTTCTACCAATATAAATTTTATTACAATCCCAGCAAGACAGTTTATAAACACCGGATTTATTACTTTTATCAATTTTAGATTTGCAGTTTTTGATATGTCGGCCTAAAGAATTATCAGTTCGGAATGCTATCTTGAAATTATAATGCGAGAGGAATGATTTTAATTTTAGACTAGAATTACCAATATAAGTTAAGCTGTTGTATTTTGTGTTAGAACTTTTTATACTTGGAAATACTACCTGGATTGCTTTTTTAAATTTTTTGCGTGAAATCATGTTCTCAATCATAGTTGGACTGTAACCGTTATTGACTGCTATTTGTTTAATTATATTTAGCTCTTTTATGAAATTATTTTGAGACGTTGGGATATTACTGAGTCTATGTTCCATAGAGCTGCTAATTTATGTGGATAAGGATGTGTAGATGAGCTGTGAATAGTAATATCTGTATGCGATGGCTAATGAAAAATAGAAAAATCATGTTTGCCGTTAATTTTAGTAATAGTTGGTGTGTGGTGAAAACGGTCATAGTTTTGTTAATATAGTGAAAATCTAAATACTTAAGTTTTATTTCATTGAAAATATGTATATCGATTTTCATCAAGTAACGACCTCAATCAAATTACCAATAAATCTTAAAAGAAAGGCCTCAATGCGTGTGTCCTTACCTTTTATGACATATGGTATAGAGACCATCACACTGACAAGAAAGGTGCGGAAAAGCTGAGAGTGACACAGAGGGCAATGGAGCGCTGCTTGCTGGGCATAAGCATCCGTGATCGAGTCAGGAATGACGTCATACGAAAAATAGACTAAGGTTGAGGACGTAGTGGCGAATGCTGCCGGGCTGAAATGACCATGGGCGGGAAACGTGGCGCGTAGCAGCGACGACAGATGGACCAACAGGCTCATGAACAAGAAGAAGAAGAAGAAGAAGATCTTCAAACAGTGCTCAGAATCATCGACTCGTTGTTTTTGATCAAGAGTCAAGCGCAGCCCCCATATCGCACAAAACTTTCGCATGACCAAACATTCTTTTGAAATAAAACAACACGTTCCTTGGATATCTTCAGGGTCACAGCTAACTCGATCAATTTCATTTTTCGATTATGCAAAACAGTTTTGTGTATTTTTTTAATGTTTTCATCGACGTCCTTTTTGGGACGTTCTCTACGTCTGCTCATATCACCTGGTTTAAACTTTGCAAACCACTTTTCCATTAATGATTTTCCTGGCCCAGAGTCCGAATAATGCTTATCAAGCCATGCTTTGGCTTTAATTGTATTTTTTTTCATCAAAAAGCAATGTTTAATCAACACACGGAATTACCTTTCATCCATTCTTCCAACAATAACAAGATTTAATTCACTTTCAATGCTATATCTCGCAAACCAACGGTCGGACAGCTGAACACTTTACTCGTGTCTAGTTAAGTTAAGTACTAACTGAAAATCATGTGGATTTAACCTTAGTAACGCCATCTCTATATTAGCCTACGAACTTTTCAGCCCACCTGGTACATTCAAAATTTGGTATAAGTTTTCGTGTTACAAAAAAGTTTGAATTTTGTTGATCAGTGTAATTGTGATGAGGTCTGACGGATAAAGAGGAAATAAGTGAGTGTTGAGAAATTTGGGAATTTAGATTAAGTTCGAAACAACTATTTATCAATTGAAAATTTCAGAATTGTAACTTTTCATTTTTCTCTTTAAGCTTTGATTTCACATATCTTTTAAATTGTTACGCTTTTGAGATTTACGAAATATCGTAACACTAATTGTTTAACTATAGCTCAACTTGAGAATGAGTAATTTATTTCTATAACCTTTCAGGCCACTGCCGAAGCGAATAATCTGTCAGCGGTAGCCGATGCCAAAGAAGTGTATACAAGTTTGATGGAAGATGTCTGCGGAGGTACAAAACCGTATTTAAATACCGCCGCCATGGAAGCTGAGCATCGCCGTGTTAAAGATAAAGCCGTCCAACAATTTCAGAGCAAGCGCAAAATGGGTGGAGAGGAGTTTAGTGAAAAATATAAGGAACAATTGGAAAAGGTTTGTTGATTAAGCAACATATCAAATCAGACTAAGTTCATCTTATCCGCTAAGTTTACAGATGAATTAACAATTGTTTCCATAATTTCAGGATTTGGAAGAAACATTCAACCAGTTTAAGGCTCATAACGAAAGCAAAAACATATTTAAAGCCGCAAGAACACCAGCTGTATTCTTTGCTCTCGCAGTATTCTGCTATATAGGGTCGGGTGCTTTCGGATTATTTGGTGCTTATACGATAGCCAATGTTTTCAACACAGCAATGGCGGTAGCATTCGTCACGTTAGGTTTCTGGGCTTATGTGAGGTACTGTACAAGAACCAACATTTTTACGAAGTTCTTGTTTCAATTTTCCTGATCATTTTCAGATATAGTGGAGAGTTTCGAGATTATGGCCAACAAATAGATGAAACAGCTAATCTGATTTGGGAAAATGTAAGTTCAGTTATTTATGTAGCTGTCATTGTGTCCTGGATTGCTTCCGCTTGGCAGATAATACATAATTTGGAAAAATTGTTTTAGTGCTAGATGACAGTTTTAATTTTATCTTGATTCTCATGAAATTTCAAGGTATAGTCTTGACTATTTTTGCACTCAACTGAAAGTATTAAAATCATGATATGCTGATGTATTTAATGGTGGATTAAAATAGTTTTTCAGTTTGTATGTCTTGAATTATCAGAATTTACTAGTAACTGATTATAAAGAATACTTTTCAAGGCCAGCAGGTTACAGATCAATGATTGATGATTACAGATTCTTATAATACACACCTCAAAAGAACCTAGGAATATCTGAAAGTATCAGTATATCCTGTTATAGAATACGAATATGGGTGTTACAGGTTATAAAACAAATACTTGAATTAATGCACTATCAAGTTGTGCCAAATTCAGTATCCAATTAATGTTATTGTTAAAGGATTTATTTCATGGAAATTCATTTTAGTATAAATAAAATGAAACACTTTTTTCTGATTTCCACAATGTTTATTTTAAATACACATGACTGGTTTCGACAGTTACCTCATTTTCAAGTGTCTTGAGCTAACAGTTATAAGCAAGATTGTGCTAACTATACCTATCTTAAATGTTGAGTAGTGAGGAGAGATTTAATTCTAGTTGTCTATTGAGAGTGGTGAATTTTGTGTTTCTACAAAGTTTGTTAATTTCCAAACTTTCCAACAGATTCATTGCCATCCCTTTATTGCATTTATGGAAAATTTTTGAATTATCTAATATAATTATGCGTTTTGTAGATTTAATATTCTCGAAAACTGCGGACTTGTTATCTAAGGATAGATGTTCTTTCAATCTAGATTTTAAATTTCGACCGGTTTGTCCTATGTAAGCTGTTGGACATTCATTGAATTCAATTCTTTATATTGCAGACTGTTTGAATTTATTAGTTTTTTCTTTGTCATTGAATAGTAATTTAATGTGACCCCTGGAAAAGGAGGTTGTTGAGTTAAATTAGGAAAAATAATTGTTGATGATATCAGAGAGGGGGGCCGATGTAAGTCAGGCATGCCTATTCATTCTCTTGTGTTTTCATAATGGAATATAGTAATTGAGAAATTTGTTTTTGTTCTTTGCATTCAATTATACTGTAGAAGATTGGAATATTGTCATTTGATGCAATTTTCTTGATGATTTTATTCATTTCTTTATTTAGTTTAGTTTATTATGAATAGGGAATGAAAATGAAATATGATTGAATATGAATCATTGAATTATAAGCAGCTAACTTATATATAATGTAGTTAAAAGAATCCATTGGGATTGTCGAGTCTATAAATGTCTATTTTCTCAATATATTGTAGGTGAAAGTATTATTGAGTTTAGTGATGGTTATGTCTAGGAAATTTATTGAATTATTGCATTCAATTTCAGCAGTGAATGTTAGGTTAGATTTGCTGAGTCTATAAATGTTTCTTTTCTATATATGTTGTAGGTGCGATTATTATTGTGTTCACTGCTGAGATTGAACTAAATAATTCAACAAATTGGGATTGTTGAGTCTGTAAATGTTTCTTCTCTATAGATGTTGTAGGTGAGATTATCATTGAGTTTAGTGATGGTTATGTCTAGGAAATTTATTGAATTGTGTAGCTCAATTTCACCAGTGAACGCAATAATAATCGCACCTACAACATATACTGGGTGATTCACCTGTGGCGCGGTGCTCTGTAGCTCATACACTCTTGAAGATTTCATTTTTGTTCGAACGGTATTGTATTTAGAAAGTAAAAATCTACTTCTGCAATTTATTTTGAAGTAAGCACGGTGTCCCAATTTTCTATAAAAAAATCTTGGGAGGTTTTTTCAGATTGGAAGACCACTTTTTTGTTGAAGATTCAAGAGCGTCCTATACTCTGCTATAATGTCTTTACGTAATAAGGTTTTTTGGTGAGTAGTTTCGTCACAATATTTTTTTTCCGTAAAAATTCATGAAGATAGGCTGTCACATCATCGCATGCTCCTTCGGTCAGAGAGGATGAATACTTTTTTCTTTTCGTTTTCTTATTGCCCAAGGATAGCTTTATTGATGAATTGAAATAGATTATCCTTATTTTATACAGGAGTGACTCAAAAAAATTATAGAATATTGTAATTTTAAAAATATCTTAATTTTTTCAAATGGAACACCCTGTATTTTATTATTCATGTCAACCCATAAAATATTGTGCTATATTTTTGCAGAAGTAACCTTATCTTTATCTTCGATCATTTTCGAAATATTCGATTATTCGTAAATATTTTGGATGAAAATTCTACAAACCGTATCAAACTCATCAACATGTATCAATATTCGCACAGAAGTTTTTTATTCTGTAATGATTCAAGTAGTGAAAAATGAAACCTAAACAAGATAATTCTTTTAACGAATGATAAAATCAAGATGATTAAAACGTAAATCGAGGTGTGTTGAGATTTTTTTTTTGTGCCTTCTGTCAGGTGCCGGACATATCATATTCTGCATTTTACTTGGTGAACTTATCAGTGTTTCGTTATTAAACATTGTTAAAGTGAGGTTCGAACCTAATTTTCTCAATTGACTGGCATGAAGTTCTCCAAAGAAGAAATGGTTGATATGATTTTTATTCTGGGTGAGTGTGATAGAAATTCTTTGTTGGCAAGTAGAGCTTATGCACAAAGGTTTCCTGATAACATGAGAAACCAAAAACTGCTAGAGCTAAGGACAACCAGTTATCAGTTTTGTTGACAATGACAGAGGACACATATAAAAGCCAAAGAGAGATTTCTCAGTTAGCAGATATAAGTCAGTAAATGAATTTCATGCATATCATGTACAGCTGCACCAGGAACTGAACAATCAAGACTATGAAAATCGAATATATTTTTGCAATTGGGCAAGTGACAAAGTAGCGGAAAATCCAAATATGTTTAGCAGAGTTCTTTTCTCGGACGAGGCAACTTTCCACAAGAATGGGCTTGTAAACAGGCACAACTTTCATTATTACGCCACGAAAAATCCACACCTCATGAGACAAATAGATCACCAGCATCGTTGGTCCTTGAATGTATGGGCCGCTATAGTAGATGGATATCTAATTGGGCCCCACTTTTTCGACAGGCATCTCAATAGTGAAATGTATCTAGATTTTCTGCAAAATCATCTACCAATATTACTTGCCGATCTACATATAAATATAAGACAAGATTTGTGGTTTCAACAGGATTGAGTACCGGCACATTACTCACATCAGCTTAGGGAGCATTTGAATCATGTATTTCTAAACAAATGGATAGGACGTGGTGGTCCTGTTAGATGGCCAGCTAGGTCTCAGGACCTTATAAGTCTAGATTTTTTCTTGTGGGGTTATATTAAGGGCATCGTTTACCAGATTCCTTCTACAACACAGTTGGACGAGACAGAGAATACCCGACGCCTTTCAGTTTGTTTATCCGCAAATGTTGTCGACAGTTCAACGGTCTTTCCTCAGAAGGATTGATTTGTGTCTGCAAAGAAACGGGCAACATTACGAACACTTATTGAAATAGTTCAACGCCTTGTAGATCATCTCACCAAAAACCAATCTTTTACACATTTCAGACACGACTACCTTAAAATATCTCCATTTCTCTGATCAAGTATAATGATATGTACTAATAAACTCTTCTTTCGCAACCTCTGATTTTATTACTTGAGTTTATTTTCTTTTTATTTCGAAAATGGTCGAAGATGAAGATAAGGTTACTCCTGCAAAATTATGGCACAATATTTTATGCGTTGACATAAATAATTATAAAATACAGGATGTTCCATTTGAAAAAAATCAAGGTTTGATATTTTTGAAATTACAATATTCAATAATTTTTCGAGTCACTCCTGTATAAAATGAGGATAATCTATTTCAATTCATCAATAAAGCTATCCTCGGGCATTAAGAAAACGAAAGGAAAAAAGTATTCATCCTCTCTGGCCGAAAAACATGCGATGATGTTAGAGCCTATTTCCATGAATTTTCACGGAAAAAAAATATTCTGACGAAACTACTCACCAAAAAAACTTATTACTTAAAGACCTTATGTCATAGTTTAGGATGGCCTTGAATCTTAAACAAAAAAGTGGTCTTCCAATCTGAAAGAACCACCAAAGAATTTTTTATAGAAAATTGGGACACCCTGTTCACTTCAAAATGAATTGCAGAAGTAGATTTTTATTTTCTAAATACAATACCGTTCGAAGAAAAATGAAATCTTCAAGAGTGTACGAGCTACAGAGCACCGCGCCACTGGTGAATCACCCAGTATAAGTACACCTTCAGGTAAATTAGCAAAGTTATTAAGTCAGAAATTTATTGAACTCACAAAATTCCGTTCCAAACACACCATTTTGAACTCTATTGATCTTGTACATAAACTTTCTAGGCTCGAAAACACACAAAATCTTAAATTAGTTTCATTTGAATATAAGAAAAACTTGTATTCAAATATTCCAACACATCAATGCCCTCCGATAGTGAGAGAAATAATCACCAAAAATAAAACGCTGCTATACGTTGTAAACCTTATAAAACCTGCCTATCTCAAAATTATTTTCAATTTCAATAAAAAATTTACCAATAAACGTCAGGACTTCCCATAGAAGAATCACCTCTTAACCCCCTCTTAGCCGATATATTCATGGATAACGTAGAAAGAACAGTAATATTAGGTAACTACTGAGCAAGGAAACATATAGTGTTCTGGTACCGATATGTAGATGATAATTTGGTAGGTTTCCATGGCTCAAACAGGCAAATTTATAAATTTCTGAATGAAGTTCATACCAACATTAAGTTTAGAGCAGAAATAGAATTTAATAACTCAATAAATATTTTAGACCTAACAATTACAAAATCGACTAACAATTTCATATATATCATCTACAGAAAAGAATCTTTCACAGACTCAACTATTCCCATGGACTAATTCAATCATTTAAATAACAAATAAGCAGCTTATAATTCAATGATCCGTAGGGCCTTTTCCATTCCACCGTCACCGACGAACTTTAAAAATGATATAAATACTATCAGAAAAATTGCCTTTAACATCAAAATTCCTCTGGTTTTTTATAAACAAAATGATCCAACATGAAGAATGACATCAAATACACAATTATTATATTCCATCAAAGATACTTGCTTGAAAAAATACGCTAGTTTTAACTACGCTGGTCCTCTCTCCAATAACTACAGTAACTATTTGTCCAAATTTAAATCAACCAGCTTATTTTCAAGAGGTCTGAACATGAGTAAATTATTATTCAATGCTAAATAAAAAATAGATAAGTTCAAAAAATGAGGAATTTGCAATGAGTGTACAATAGCTTATGTTGGGCAGACTGGTAGGAATTTCGAAACCAGATTTAAAGAACACTTATCCTCTGATAATAATTCTCCAATATGTGAACATATAAAAACCACCAAACATTCAATATCATTAGATAATATCAAAGTTCTTCATAACTGCGACAAAGGACAGAAAATGAATCTGTTGGAATGTTTTAAAATCAATTAGCTTTGTAAAAACCCATGCGGAATCACTCGTAATAGTCAGCTGGACGTTAATACATCTACACTACTAAATTTGTATTTAGGCTAGTATCTATATAAGTAGGTTCGTTTCCTGTAGTTGACCACTTGAAAATGACTTGACAGTCGAAACGGGTCGTGTTTGTGATAATAAAACTGTGGAAAGTATAAAATATATTTTATTTCATCTTCGTTGAAAATGAATTTCCATTGAATAAATAAAGCATCAATATTACTCATTGAATAATCTTCATTATTCTTTAAGTACTTTGTTTTCAATACTTCGTAGTGACAAGCAAAAGGTTTTTATCAAAATGTAGATGTTTCCTAGACTTCTTTGAGGTGTTTGATAACTCAATCTAGACTTACTTATTTTCAACCTTTTTTTCGTATCTGTTTGGAAATTTCTGATGAAAACATCCATTTCTAGCTTTGAAGCTATGTGCTCAGAAAAATGAATTAAGCATAACTGAGAAGCACCTATATTATAAGCCTTTGAAAGTAAATTATAATAAAAAATCCATGAAGAAAATTGTCTCCGTTCGCAGTTAAATGTTGGAAAATTATTTGCTAATGATGTAATTGATCATCTCTTGGCCTTTCAACATTATATCTTCTATATTGTTAGTTTTATTATATAGCGATATTCGCGGATAGCTAATTGTTTCTTGATTTCAACGTCTTATATTGTGTTTTTTTCCTATTATGTTCGGACTCAAAATGCATCCTTGATCAGTGAGCGGCATTACGCACGCGTTTGTGTAAATTCAAGAAGAAATGGCAGAAGTTACTGTTGGACACCTTGCGACTAGGGCAGTAGTAGAAGTTGGCTCAGCTATTGTACAATCTTTTTACTCTCCCTAGGTCAGTTTAGAATATACACTTCATAAAGCATATAATATTCTCTGCCGGAATATGAATTGTTTCTGATAAATAGAATCCTAGGTCGCAGGAAATACACGTCGTCAGTAAGTAGAATGCATTCTTACCCCTCTTTGCAGGATCGGTAAGTGCCTGTCAGCGGTCAGACCGATTTTCTATGGTTATTCTATCTCGCTTTCTGAAAGGCTGGAGTATCTACTTTGTCATTCAATGGAATGGACCCCGAGAGACATTTAACAAGGCAGGATCTGACCTACCTTTCTCTAGGAAATCTGGTATCTGCTGTTACATCCCATGAAATAACTCGAGAAAAACGGTCAACTATGACATATTACCTCTGGATGGTACAAGGGTACTATCCTCTTGGTCATCCAACAAACCACACCGCCGGTTGATGTAGGGAATTGAGTCCTATTACGGTATCACCGCCAAGGCCTAGGTTTTGCTCCCGCTCACCGATGCCGTAGTTCATATGCTCAGTAGAAGTGAAAGGCTCTATGAACTGCAACAAAGCAAGCTACATCATGCAAAGCAAACCATGCTTGGGATAGAGAAGACGAGGTTTGGATACCTCTTTCAAGTCTCTCAAGAGATTGTATCGTGTGATATACATATACAATTGTACGCTGAGACAGATATTGTATATGGTGGAAATTGCTGCTTTATTCTCAGAAGCACCCTCTACTTATTATGCCATCTGAAGTAATTATAAATTTATATATGGAAATTTTTAATGTGAGATTTGCATAACAGTATAAATGATTAGTGATTCGTCATACACAATATAAAACCTCTTCAATATACATATTGAAGATTAAATATAATCATATGAAATGTGAGATATTTCTTGTGATAATAATCCTTGACTAATCATTTCCTTTTCTTTCTTAGCGTTCCTATTTTAAAATGAGAAAGCAGAGGAGACGTATGTACTAACAATCTTAAACAACATTAGGCATGCTCTTATAGTTTCAAACGACGACTATTTGGAAGTTGGGAAATATTAGCTTTATTATTGAATTTTTTGAAGGATTTCAGCTAAATTATACGGTTATCGCCACTACACCAAAACTTGATTAAAAATATTCTGAATACCATTATTCAAATATAAGAGTTTTGGAATATCTAATGACTGATTAAATTGTTTTTACCAACTTCCAAATTCCATTGCTTCAAACTGAAAATGCTTGGGTATTGCGGAAGTTTATTTAAATCTGGCTTCTTGCTTATCCTTTAATTACTTGCGATTTTTATTCGCTTCTTATATATATCTTTTGTTTGAATTTTCCATAGGGGTGAAATAGATGAATCAGAAAATATACATATTATTCAATTTTTTCTTTTGTTTATTCTCTTTCACGCTAACTTATTGTAAAGCAATATATTCGATGATTTTGGTTTGCTTCTTATTCGATGGTAATTGAAAAATAAGATCAAGCGTTATGGTGCACTCCTTATTTTCATTTGCCAATATTGATATATTTTAGTTGACTGGATGTTCTGTTTATCATAGAATTAAATATTGATCAATTGGTTATTGCGCGTGCAATTAGTTATTTGAAATAAAAATGCACTATTATTATTATTTCCGATTTTTCCACAAATATAGGTCTTTGATAACATTCCTAATGTACTACCTCCAATACAAACACTTCAATTTAACACCTTGACAAATACTCGCTTTTTGTTTCTTGCTAAATTTAATTTATAAGGCGGATGATTTCATTATTTATACCTCTAGGACCTGATTTTTACTTATCTATGCTATATATTTATATTTTTGTTTCTCAGAATGATATTGAGAATAATGAAAGCATTGTGTTGATGGGTCTGATCTTGTTGATCAAAGCATTTTGATTTATAGTAAAGTCGGTTTTTAGAACTTCTGCATTTATTCTCCACATATATTTTTCTCCCATAAATGGTTGCGTCAAATCTGCTAAACCTACTGATTGTGCTTTATTGCTCACCTATTTTATTCGATCACATAAAACGTAGTTCGATTGTTATTATTCAATCGCAAGAATGTGATTCACATTCTCAAGTACCATTCTGTCAAATCCAATGTTCAGAAAAGTAACACATTTCGCTTACAAAATGTGATTGTTTCACCATATGAAAGAATATATTGAGTGTTTCTGGGAACTGCCATAATTTTTCAACATTTATCTGCAATAAATGGATTAAAGAGCAGGATGACAAACTGCTTATGTGAGATTTTTTTCGTTTACACGAAAAAGAAGAAAATCTTCAAAAGATGCTCCACAGAAATGAGGCCAATGTCGGATTTGACTAAAAACCCCCTCTTGGGGTTGTCCTAGTTTCGGGAACTCGATGGAGTCCGGAGGGAGGACTGAGCGGATGGCCGCTGTTGTTCTGGGACTACCAGTTACGGTCTAATTTCCAATTATAGTATTGAAAGGTACAAATTTCTTCAATCGATGGAAAAGCGTCTGGCCCACTTCATTCAGCTTGGGCCAAACGAAAGTGCACCCACAAACGCATACCATGGCTTTTCCCGGTACCATAGCCCTACCTGGCAATGCTGAACGGAAACCCGCTGACGATGGTGGACAGTCTACAACTACAGCGGATAAAATGTCCAGCGCGGTTATAGGTACCATATGGGACTTATGAATAATGCGTTCACTATACCGTCCTATTCCCGCCATCTCTTGGTATGTAGTCTTCTTGAAAAGGACGTACCATGTGTTAAAAAGATCGAGATAGTTTTCTCTGTTCAAATCGCTTTCAAAGAAGGGTCATACAACGTAATCAGCCCATACAATAAACTTTTAGATATGTATCTACCTCAACCTTCGAGGATTCATATCTGATCAGTATTAAAGATTGTAATTAGCATTCTTAAAGGCCCATTGATTTAAAAACAATATACAATGAATTGGGTTTCTTTATCAGATTTTACTAGACAATTATGAAAATGAAAGTTTTACATTAGAATTTTGTGAATGCTGCTTTTGTTCATTTCTGTATTTTTCGCTAGTTGCCTGATGTAAAGTTTACTCTAAGCACAAGTAGATTGAGTTAAGGAATTGATATCATTTCGATATAATTAAGTTTCATAAGGATGTGTTTTGTTGAAGAATCTTGAATCGTACCACAAACTTTACCTTCGACTGCTGAAATTCGTATGAAAACACCAGATCACACTAACTTTTAGGCTATATGAGGTGGGTGGAGCATGGAAGGCCATTTTAACGAATAAACAGTTTTTATTAGTTCATTTACTGGATAAATAAAAGAAACTAATCATTAATTTACACTTTGTTGTGTATCATACAATATTCTTTTATTATTCTAGATGTAATCGTCATTTCTTAAATTTAACTTTTATAAAGCTCTTCTAAACGGCCTTGTAAGGAACATGGCTCCATACAAGGCCAATATTATAAATCAGTCGTTAAACTTAAAACAAGAATATTAATAATCAAAATATCCGCTTTTACTAAAACCACAGTAAAAACTCTTTTATTTAAATGAAAAATTAAATGCCTAACACATTATAATCTTCTTTAAAGAAACTCAACGAACATTTCTTGGACACCATCGTATAACTAAGGATATATTAATGGCGGGGAACTTCTATATCTCGGAAACTATTTGAGATAGAAGCGAAATTTTTTCTGATTATTGTTTTATAAGTATGTGTGCATTCCTTGAAATTAGTTTCGTACATACAGGGTGTTCCATTTTTGCCGCAGGGACAAACATAGATTTTTTTAAATGGCATGCCCTGTATTTTTTATCATATTCTGATCACAATTTGGATGCTCTCTTCAACGATATCTGTTTGGTGCCCAAACAACTATCGGTAGATTTTAAATTAATTGAAATATTGATAATTTCGGGAATTTGGAAGTTTTTCAAAAGTTCTCAAATGCCTCATTTCGCATAATCTACGCATGATATATTTTTTTCTTGAGGTAAGAGTGTTGTACCTTATTATCAAATGAAGACAAAAATTTTTTTTATACCGAGTGTTCCTAGTAACCCGGCGAAAATGAAATTTTTCAAACATGAAAAACTTTGTTTTTTCAAATGTAACACCCTGTATGTTTTTCACGTGTTTTGTTCCCACTCGAATAAGCTTTACAACGATACCTTTTTTCAAAAATCCGATGGAGATTTCCCAGAAAATTTCGAAATTAGTTTGAGGTTTAGGTATTTCTTGCAATAAACATGCTGTTGATAAAATTCAGACATTGAAATATGCAAATTTCAACAAAAAATTAGATTCTTTGCTGTTCAATGAAACTTAAACATCAAAACTCTCAAGGTGTATCGAAATTTCTTCACAAGAAAAGATTCATTTGCGATATTATCATTTGTGCTCAGAGCTAAGTCTTCACTTAATTGAAATTACTCAGTTCGAAATTATCTCAATAAATGTTCAAAAAGTCAAAATATCGAAAAGATCGAGAATTTGGAAGGATTTTCAGAAGTTCTCACAATCTTCATTCCGTATCATTTGAGTGTGACAATAATTATTCTCTGAAGAAAATATGTTCCTCATCATCGAAGTAAGAGATCAACTGTTTTTTCATACCCAGTGTTCTTGGTGACCCAACGAAAATAGAATTTTTCGAGATAAAAGAACTTTTTTCTAGATGTAACACCCTGTTCTTTTCACTGAACTTGTATTACTTTTACAATTGCCCAAAATATTCCGGAATTATCATTAAGAAACGAAATTGAACTGCTTGTTGTGAATGAAACACCCACTGAAAAAAAATGCAAATCAAAATTATAAACACCAATTTAATTCTATTTCAATAAGTTTTCAAATCAAATTAGATGTTTGAAATGCCCCCCATCCTCATACATCAATTTACAGTAAGAAGAATATGATAATAATAGGTTGTTCACATAAAAACTTACCTTTAGCTGAGCGCGCGAATTACAATTTTAACGTCGCCGACCGAAGTCTACGAAGCGACAAAATAGCAACGCGAGCGACTCGCCGCCTCGTCTGTGTCCTTGGCTTTGATGGAGATTTGTTTGAGTTGAAGGAATTTGTCATCACGTGACTATAAATATGACTTTTATAGATGGCCTTCAAAGGAGCATGGCTTCCATGGTCCACCCACCTTGTTATTATTTCGTCTACTTATATCGAATTTGAAACATTACGGTCAACATATAAATGTTTTTGTTTTTGAGACTAATTGCTAAATTCTTTTTGCAGTGCTTGAAGCCCGTCTATCAAAGCCTCGTCGAGACCAGTGTGCAGCAAATGGCTGTGCAAGCAGCTGAGTTGGCTGTTAATAATGCGACCGCGACAGTCAAAATCCAGTCTTCTGCCAATGGCAAGAAGCAGGCGTGATAAACGCTTTCGAATTTTCTAGTCTGCCATACACTAATTTTGCGTCGTAACCTGACAACAATGTTACATATAACATCTGATAATCACGAATTTGGTTTGTGTAATCTTAGTAATGCCATGTTTACAAGGTGAACAAGCTCATTATGAATAAAAAGGGTACTTCATGTGGTATCATATGGTGTCATTGTTTTTGCTACATGATAGGGTTTCTGCACTTGGAAATGATTGTACTGATCAAGCATATTTTTTTATTGAGCATTACTATGAAAAATCGGAATGTTTCTTCAGTATATGGAGATAAATCTTAGAACATTACTTTACAGGATAGTTAAAAACCTCTATCTATTCACCCTGAACGATTTTGTATTATTTTTGTATTTATTTCTAGAAGTTTTGGGTATTTTATTTTGTGAATAGCATTATTGTGATTTGAGAATATTCCGTTTCAAATGAATTTTGTTTCAATGAATTCAGCTCCTTGAAAAGAAAAATGCAGGCAGTTATAAGGAATGGTTCGAAAAATTAACAGAGAGACAAGGAATAGAAATGTGATATCAACTACTGTAAGATTCAAAGCATATATCTTGAAAACAAATCTTCGATTTTCATTTTGTGAAATATTTTAAATGAATGTGTGCATTCATGTTCTTCAAAATAATTCATTTTTGAACAAATTATAATTTATTTTCACGTCAATTGAAATATTTCCTTACTAAACCTATTCATCTTTTAATCTGTTGAATATTGTTAAACAGTTTTATTTATTTTTATAATTATAAAACACCCATGTCGAGAGATTATATAGCATTTTTATATTGTTTTAGTATTTTGTGGATTGCGATTCTTGAAACATGCTAGAAATAAATGGAAGAAACGATCCCCGTTTTATAATAGGCAAACGTTCGATAATTGAAGAGATACTTGAGGCAAGTACAATAACCATCTAAAGCAATAATTGAGAAAAATTCATTGATGTCTAAAAGAATGAAAAATAATGCAACAGAAGAAAATGGCATATGAAAATGTCATTAAATTAAAAAACGTTTTCCAAATAGTGCACAAAACCAAACTATTTCTTCAAGTATTATAACGCAATGAAACCATCTCAAATATTGATTCTTCCAGCTGCATTTCTTTGCTAATGTTTTGATTTCTAGATAGTCAAGAATGACGGTTGGATATCAAGATTTCAGTTTTATATGAATATACTTTTTTAGGGGCTAACAAACTCTATTTCAACAAAATTTAACTTCTTAGATAGCTGTAATTCTGTAGATTCGTGTTTTTCCTTCAACCTGTACACATTTGAGAATTAAAATCTGCAACGTTTAAAATAGGTATAAAAGAGTTTAATGTTAGGAGAATGATGCAGCTAGGTTTTTGTGAAAGCAGTTTAAGGGGGAGATCGGTTTAGGGGGCCGAGATTTGTTTTTCGTGAATTTTTTGCAAAGAAAAGGAATATAGAAAATCTTTTTAAAATTAGTATTGTATTCATGTTCTGAAGTAGATTAAGAATTTTTTCAATTATTTTCCGCCGGAAATAGTGTCCTTAGATCGTGCAAAAAACATTTTGAATAATCATATAATCTCAGAAGATTTGAATTGAATAAAGAAAGTTAACACCAAATTTCAGAACGATTGGTCAATAACTTTTCAAGCTAGAATGCCCACAAGTTGAAAAAAAGTCGTTTCGAGAAATTCGCGTTTGAAATAAAATGTAGCGAAAACGAGATAATTAATTATATAAAATGCACGCCGGTTACTCAGCTATTCCAGAACCATATAGTAATTCCTCTTGTTCATACGCATCATTTCGGGCTTGCATCTCTTCTTGACGAGCTATACCAGCTTCCTTCGTCTCCAACGAACTGCGCCTATTTTGTCCCGTCACGCGCTGAAGATCCATGTTTTCGGCAAAATTGAAGCGCTGCGTACCAACTACGAGTTGTACTTCGTTCATCACCATTAGAAGGGCTGAATTTCCTTCATTGAATAATGCAGTAGCCAAGAATGCTTTAAATTCGACTATTTTTAGGCCAGCATGAAGGTGCTTTGGAGCCAATCACCAAACGGGCGAATTAAAACTTTCATTCGCGTTGTGCGTATGACCGCTTAAACATCTTGTCAGAAAATCGTCCTTCGATAAATCTTAGTATATAGGAAGAAGTTTTTTTGAACGTCGGGAGTGTAACGGAGCAGGATTCGATCCAGGCTCTGTTCCAAGTGTTTTAGCCTTCTGCCACTTGCGCACCAGCTGTCTTCTCCCTCGGGACAATTGTCGTGCTGTGGATTGTCATCTGTGGATATTATGTGAGAAGTAGCCATTACAGTCTTCTTCATGTCTGTGACACACTCTTCCGCCCAGTTTTTTAGTTTTCCTGACATTTCGGAGCCGAGTTCCCATCTTCTGAACATTGCCTATGCATTCATTTTTGACAACTGTCAGTTCATCACCGTAGGGATTCAAATTAAGGATTGCTGTGAACGTTTTCGAATCTCCATCACCGATGTGATTGCCGTATTTTAAACCATACAGTTCCTCAGATCTCAAGAACATAATTTTCACAGATCCCACCTCCATGATTCCCGCGGACCCTTCATGTGGTTTCATGCAATTTTCTTCGTTAGGATCGTCTTTCCATGTTAGCTATTCTGCTCAATTTTTCGGTTTGTTTTTCCAATATATACATGATTGGCAGTAAGAGTGATTTGAATCATCGTTTTTTCCACGTTCCAGCAACAGATACCTTCAAATTACGAATAGTTCTCTCGTGTTTCTCGTTCTCCTTCTTTTCTTCTTCAACAGCTTTCTTACAGCAGAATTCATACACTTTTCTCACAGAAGCGTGGATGTGGGTGCAAATCCGTTGTAAGTTTCTTCTGTCATTCCACTGCAGATGTCCATATAACTACACAATTTTTCCGCTCGCACTTGCATCTTCTTCACTGACAATCGACTCTCACCTGGTGTGTTGATTACCATGAAACGTTCTCTTACGTGGTCTACCACGACGTTCAGTACACTCACGGGAACCTTTCGGATACGCTGACATTTTGACAACAGTCGGTAGGAAAGCCGGAGCTCAACTAGCCATACTTGACGCTCTGTCGAAATATCGTAAACGTTCGAGAAAGTTCTACCCCAAGTAAATAAACAAGATCTGCCGAAATGTCCCTTTCTCTATTATTCCTTAGTACAGCGGTATTTGGGCAGGTACCCTATAAATGGCCCCTGAGCGACCGCTCCGTTCTAACTAGCGCACGCTTCGACTCCGTACCGACAGGCGGTCACTAAGTCCTCAGCATTGGGAATAATGCGAATTTTTTGATCGGTCTAAACTGGTTTCTCCCCTAATATGAAATGCTCCACATTGCGTTATCATTCTTGGATAATGGTATTTGTGACAAAGAGCGCAAAAAAAGGTTTTGGGAGGTTATTAATACTATTCAATTGCAGTAAATACAGAATGAGTGTAGGAGTATGTTCCTTCAGTTCATCTTTTTATAATTTTGAAGTCAATAGTATTAACGTGAACTATAAATTCAGGTTTGAATGAAAATAATCATTATATACTCTCCAAAAAAAAATGAAATTTATCTATTGTAAAGTTTGAGGGCCGCCACTGGGAAGACATGTAGGTGCATATAATTGGATTTTTTTTGACTGTAATTTCAGATATTTGCAGGCCAATATTGAATGAAACCAAACCTTATGTTTCTATTGATTTCTGTTATCTATTAGAAATTTGAGATTATTTCAGTAGGTCTTATATATGATAACGTTTTTAAATTAATTCTCAGATTAACTGGGAGTCCGTGGTGTTACAAAAATTCGAATTGCAATAAATGTTATTGGTTTATTTGTAAAAGAATTGTTCTAATGTTGCACATTAAAATCAAGTATTTTCATTGCTTTTCAACTTTTATTATGTATTCATATATTATTTCATTATAAAGAAAATTATCTCAAATCAATTCTATATGGATACTCAGTAGGGGCTCTTACATTTTGTATATAATTCAGGCCAATGTAAATAGAAAAACTTTTAGGTAAGTAGAATATATATGATTTTAAAAAAATAATCTAGAGTGGAATAGTAATGTCAGTTATTCATTTTAGATTTTTTCAGAAACGGACGCTTGTTTCTGGAAAACAAATTTTCTTTGTGTTTAATGTAAGAACAAGATCAAAATTTCAGGTTTATTTTCATTGCTATAAATATGATTGTATTCCCTTTTATTTGTGCGTGAAATGGAAGCCAGATATGTGTATAATTGAAGTGTGATTGGATTATATAAAAATTTCAACAATTTTTGAAAAATCTTGCCAGTTTTCATTTGGATGATTATATGTAATATTGCTCTTTTATTGTGATAACAGCAATGTTGGTATTAGTATTTCTTAATTTATTTAATTTGAAGCATTTATGGAAGAAAGTCAGTTATTATTTTTCCATTTTTGATTTTCAAAATTGAAGAAATAGATTTTAGTTGTTGATGTTAGTTTTTCATGTTTCTATAACAGACGTTGGTTCGTTCGCTCAATAATATAGTTATCGGATTCGTACTATGAAGTATGGAATTGGAACCACCTATGTGAGTGAATAGCTGGCATTTATTGTACATATAAGAATATCCGCCAACAGCTTGCGATAAACACTTCTGAGTTATGTTATCTCTATCAAAACTCTTCATTTTTATTATATCATAATTGAAAAATGAAAATGAAAAAATATCTAATCTCTTATAGTTAAATTTTTGTTCTAAATTACTAACTTTGTTGTTAAGTTTTTGTTGTGCTTCCAAATAATTTAATATTAAGAATTCTTTGTCAGGAAGTTGTGTGTTTTTCTTAAATACTCTTTCAGATTGTGATTATTATGGTTCTACCCCACATGTTATGTATAGAATGCATATGGTATTCAGCATATGGATCAATTATTTGTCAATTTTAAAATCTCCTTTACTTCTCTGCATGAAGAAAGTTGGCGATTTTGAATCTGCGATTGTTAAAGGAAAAAATTAAGGCAATTTATCAACCGTCCATTGGCATGTGTATATGAAAATTCATATGGCAAAATAAATTTACTCTCATCATTCTTTTCCAAGTTATTCATATCACTGGAATGTTTTTGGAATTCTGAGAATTTAAATAATGAAGGAAACTGCTACATTTTCAAGATTACCTGCAGTTTTTTGTGTTGAATATAAAAACATATTTTAGGTGTCAACCTTCGCAGCCAAATCAAAATTTAGAAATCATCAAACACATCTTTCCTTAGCTCCCTCAGTTTCTGTAACAAAAGTTTTTTCTCCCATCACGATTTAAAATGAGAATAGTTGGATTTCTAGAAAGAGCTAGATATTTAAGTGAATGGCTTGTATTTGAAATAAGTTGATATTGCCCGCAATTTTTCAGTAGGCACAATTGCTTTCAATTTCGCTATGAATTTCTTCTGTGGTCCTGTTTAAGTCGATGTTTACACCTATATACAAAATTTATTTTTTCTCATATTACTTTCAGAAAATTATAATCAAATAGTTTACTAACATTGCAATATTAAATCACACCTAAGTGCCTCTGTAAATTTAATAATATTGAATTGATTGAATCTTATGTGGTGTTTGAAATTTCAGTGTAGTGACATTTTAATTGTTACATTTTAAGTGTTAAGGGTTGTTTAGTAATTTAACTTAAAATGAATGATATGACTCGTTACAAATCGTTTTTAATACGCATTTTCGAATGTGCAGTGTTCTCTTGTGCGTCAAATTGTATACATTGGTTTTGGTAATAAATTATAATTTTTATGAATCATTCAGTTGTTCATGTTATCTCATCCCTACCTATGAAACTATCTATATCTCTTAAATGGAGATATGATGTGCTATTTTGTTCTTTGCAGGAGCCATTCAAAAATAATTTATGCAATCATGGTATACCATTCCCTATGAAATCTCCCAAATTTTAGCAGAGAACCTAGGAATTGATCAACCAAATGTCTTCATTTTTTTTGCTTATGATCATTTGATTGCTAACAATGCACCTCATCATCTCTACAACTAAAAAACGTTTAGAATTAGAAATTTTGTAGATTTCAAAATAATTACATAATGATAGAAAAAACATGTCTTCTGGCGTATCGAAGAGGTACAGTGAAGCCGCCAATTTTTTATAGGGGTGGATCTGAGAGAAATCTGTAATACTATTGATAGAAGCAACGAATTTTTTGTTTCCAATATTTGGTTTTCCATATTTGAAGCAAAAAAGAAGATTGTTTGACACATACATATCCTCGTATGACAGTTCAAGTGTTCTATACGCCATTTTGATTTTTGTGAGAAAAACTCCATTCAAATTAAAAACTAAATTCGATATAATATCTGTAATTTCACGATCCTTGCGATGTTACTCTATACGGTACTTCAAAACTTTTACCACTTTATGGTAACATTTTTGAAATTCTTATCATTTTCGATGAGTTTTTTATCTTGCTCCCGAAAAATGTTACTCTTACTCCCAAAATCTTATACCCTTGCTCCCGAATTATTTTCATCTTGTTCCCGAAATCTTATACTCTCTCTTTCCTCTTGATCTCAACCTTCTTCCCTCTTGCTCCCGACTTTCTTTCCTCTTGCTCCCGAATTATTTTCATCTTACTCCCAAAATCTTATACTAGCTCCTTAATTATTTTCATCTTTCTCCCGAATTATTTTCATGTTGCTCCCAAATTATTTACATCTTGCTTCCGAAATCTTATACTCTTGCTCCGAATTATTTTCATCTTGCTCCCGAATTATTTGCATTTTGCTCCTGAAAAATTTTCATCTTGCTCCCGAAATCTTATACTCTTTCTTCCCTCTTGCTCCCAATTTTCTTTCCTCTTGCTCCCGACGTTCCTTCCTCTTGCTTTCGAATTATTTTCATCTCGCTCCCGAATTATTTTCATCTTGCTCCGGAAATCTTATACTCTTGCTCCCGAATTATTTTCATCTTGCTCCCGACTTATTTTCATCTTGCTCCCGAATTTTTTGCACCTTGCTCTTGAAATCTTCTTCTCTTGCTCCCGAATTATTTTCATCTTGCTCTGAATTACTTTCATCTTTCCACCAACTTTCTATCCTCTTGCTCCCGACTTTTACTCCTCTTGCTCCCGAATTATTTTCATCTTGCTCCCGACTAATTTTCATCTTGATCCCGAATTATTTTCATCTTGCTCCCGAATTTTTTTCATCTTGCTCCCGAAATCTTGAACTCTCGCTCCCAAGTAATTTTCATGTTGCTGCCGATTTATTTACATCTTGCTCCCGAAAATTTTACTCATGCTCCCAAAACCTTATACTCTTGCTCCCGAAATCTCATACTCTTTCTTTCCTCTTGCTTCCAACTTTCTTTCCTCTTGCTTCCGAATTATTTTCATCATGCTACTGAATTATATTCATCTTGCTCCCGAATTATTTTCATCTTGCTCCCGAATTATTTGCATCTTGCTCTGAAATCTTCTACTCTTGCTCCCGAATTATTTTCATCTTGCTCCTGAAATCTTCTATTCTTGCTCCCGAATTATTTTCATCTTTCCACCAACCAACGCCGCGAATACTACGAACCCTGCGAATACTGCGAACCCCGCGAACTCTGCGTACCCCGCGAACTCCGTGAACACCGCGAACTTTGCGAGCCCCGCGGAAACTCCCAACTCCGCGAAACCCTGCGAATACCGCAAACCCCGTTGAACCATTACATTTATTTGCTGTAGCGTTGGCAAATTTTTAATTAATCATAGATCGTGTAATTATGGAATCATACATGCTATGACATTTATTAGCGTGAGTTAAGACCATAAGCAATGGTGAAACATAGAACGAAGGTAACTAGAAGTCCGTATTCTTGGTAGGTAACGCGCTAGAGTTGAGCGATCATGCGTCCTGATAGAGGAGCGTAGCCTAGTACTACTGACTTCAAATGAGTTATTTGCATTTTCCGATTTTTACCATAGAACGCTCCGTCAGTCGGAACGTTCCTGGAGAAACAAAGAAAAGCTGGACAGAAGTTCGTTACCTCGTGCATAGCCAATCTTATAGCCTGAGCTATCTCAAAAATATTTTGGTCCCAAGCTTTATGACTACCTGTAACCAAAGACCTAATGGCAGTAGTTATGACTTTATTCACTCTCTCAGTTGGGTTAATTTGAGGAAAATATCTAGCATTAAAGGAAATCTTCTGAACATTATATTTCTTTATCAGAGCTCTAAAATCATATGACACAAACTGAGGTCCATTATCAACAGCAAAGATCTGTGGTACTCCAAAAATTAAAAAGACTTGGTTCTCTATAAACTTCACAATATTCTTACTGTTTGCTTTAGCCAAAGGCTGAACCAAAACAAACTTTTCAACAGAACTCTTAATTCTTGGCCAATAGTAAAGTTCCGAAACCTTAGCCAAAGTTTTGAACATTCCAAAATGTCCATCTGAAGGTTCATCATGAAATTTACGCAATATCTCCTTCCTATGAGAAGTTGGAACCACAATTTTCCATTTCGAGGAATCGTCAATAATCCTCTTTTTCGGAAAAATATGTTTATAGAGGACGTTGCTTTGTGCTTTAAAATAAGGATCACGATGGGGTTCAGATTCAACATTTTTCAACATATCTCTATACCATTTATCTAACTTAACTTCCTAAAGATTCAAAACCAAAACTTGTATCAATATGGCGAACATTTAAGTCAGTTCTACCCATTCTATTCTCAGAACTAATCTCTTTAAAAAGGTCGACAACAGCATTTAACCTGACAGTTTGCGTTGGAGATAGGAATTCTGAACTTTTCACAGTATGTATAGCAGAAGCCGAGATGATGCACAGATGAGGAAGCAATTTGAAACGTAAAATTTGGTATATTGATATTTGTAACATTAAATAACTTCAAAAACTTTATACCCAGCTTCAGAAATAGAAGGTGACACTAAAATTTCACATACTTTTGTCATATAAGATAAGGTAAGGCACCAAAACATAACCAAGAGTATTTTGTAAAACTTCATCCGCAGTGGCACATGAAAAAAATCATCATAAATAATTTGCAAGTTGTCTTCTCAAAAGATAAAAAGCAGCCGAACCTAAAACCGAAAGATTACAGCCTATATCCACCAGAGCTGTAATATGTTCATTACCGACACTAACATCAAAATAAGGCCTATTATCTTTCTTTTCCTGGGAAAAATTTCGATTCACAACAGGAACTACACAAGTCTTAGTTGAGAAATGTTGATCTTTACGAATATCAGTAGTACTTGGACTATTAGACAAAGAATGTCTAAAGGTTGAAAGTAAAAATTTCTAACTGTAAAAAGTCAATATTTCAATTCTGATACGTTAAAAAAAGAATTTAATTTTGATTGGTAGGTGTTTTTCCTGCTTTCCCTTTCTGAAAACCTGCAGGAGGGTTTATTGGGGTTGATGGGTCAGAAACCCCTGCTTGTGACTGACCCTGCTTCACGTTTTTTGAATACCTTGTACATTGGGGACGTTTTACTCCCTCTAAACCACACGAATGGCAGAATATCTTTCAGGGCTTTCTACAAGAGCTATGCCTATGTCCTGGAAGTTTACATTTGAAACAAACGAAGTCGACAATCCAAAAACATCCTGATGCATGTCCGTTCGACGAGCTGGTTGAGTTCCTAACTCATAAGATAGAACTGACTCTATCCTCCTACATAATTTAATTAATTCCGCAATACTATTAATTTTGTGTAACATCAATGCTCTAGAATACTAAGGAAGTAAATTCCTTCTCAAAATCTCAACCATCTAGTCTTCAGGTGGCAGTACACTCAAGCGATTAAACTGTGCTTCTACTGAATTTAGGAACAGTGTAACTGGTTCCCTAACACCCTGTTTCCTCGCTTTCTTTCATTCCTTAAAACTTCATCATAATTTCCTAACGACAAACTTTCTTTCAGACGATTAACGAAGTTTCATGTGACAATTATGCGACTAATCCCAAGCCATACCAGAAAAAAGATCAGAAGCAGACTCGAAAAGATCTACTTTTGAACAGCCACGAGAGTTCATCAAGGACTCGGCAAGATCTAAAAAAGGAATTAAAGGTTACTTACCAGTAAACAAGTTTACAAGTGAGGTATAAACCCCACTTGTAAACAGGAAATTTTTTGAAAAAGGAGGCTGAGGCACTGTAGAATTTGAAGGAGTTGAAGCACCAATAGGTGGCAGCGGTACAAACACCGGACTGAATTTATCAGAAAAATTAGCCTCTAATATAACCAAATTCATTGCAATCACCTGAACCTCTTTTTACTCTTTCTCCGACTTAGTAGTTGGCCGCTTCAGTCTGCCTGACACATGGCATAACCAGGATGATATTCTCTTATATTCAGTGCAGTTGGTATCGCCAGAAAAATCCTCAACTGCCTTCTGAATATCAGGAAATGAATGCTTTAGTTCCTTGATATCCTGCTCATACTTATAAGCAAAAGTACTCTCACAAACGGTCCTATCTGCACTCTCCTGACGAAACAGAGCTCGGAGAACCTTCCTTCGTAACTCAACAGTGTCGGGGGTCTCATAACCTCTAATACCAACTTAGGCATGGTTAAAGTAGAAGATAAAAAATTTCAAAAACCAAAAATTATCCAAAATGTAAAAATTTCAACTACACAGTAAAAATCATTTGAAAAAATTCCAAAGCTGTCTCTTGATATATCTGAGTATGAAATAAAATTCAACTAAATTCTGCAAAGAAAATCTCAAAAATTTTCAGGAACTCTGTTACACCTGAAGCTCCAAAAACTTACTAAGTGGTCATTAATCCACCATAAAAATCCAAAATACACAAAAACCAAAATTTCAGATTTAACAGGACAATTCAGCAAAATGATTCCGGAAATCCAAAAAATATTTACTCAGATCTTATCTGAGAAAAGTTTCATTGCATACTACAGAAATAAAATAGAAATGTCACTAATCAAAAATTCGTAAGGATACTAAATATGAATAATTTCAAAGTCCGTACTTGTGTGCAAGTATTTTTATTATTATTATTATTCGTACTGTCGAATTAGTTCATGAGTTGATGGAGTGCTGATTCGCAAGTAAGCATGTTGATTAAAATAAAAGGTATTCCAACTATCGTTGTGCGTCTGATATGTCTTTTTACATTTTTTTTGGGTGCTTTGAGGACATTCCGGTCTGAATCCGTTCGCATCGGCGTAAGAAACTCCCCCAGATTTGGGAATAAAGACTCCCAATGCTTCTGAATTTAATTTGGATAGAAAATTTATATATTATAACGTTTTGGTTTTCAAGTTTATTCATAAGATTGCTTTCCCTGAAAAAATACGACCGTTAAGCAAAAGGAGACAACGAGAGTAAAGCTCGGCTACAAATATTGATCTTATTATATTTCTACCATATCTCATTTCCTTGATTCATAACCATTGAGAGTATCACGTAGATCTATATCGAATCCCCATTTCAGATTTGCAGAATCCGCAGTTGTCAAGCAGAAAGGATTAAATTCCTGACTTTCGAGCGCAAACTTTGAATACAAAGGTGCACTTTATCTTGTGGGTGGACAGTTCGAACTTAATATATCACAGTTGGCAAAACGTATCGACATTCCGTAGCCGACGACCTGAAATGGGCGGTCTGGAACGTCGGGTTCATTCATTATGTCTTTTGTGTCGATTACTCTCCTCGAATTCACTGAAAAATGTGACGTTTTGCACTTTTTATGGTCCATTCGGTTTTCATTGGACCGACTGCTCTTTCCGTATTTACTCGTTGTTAACGTGGAATTAATTGCTTTCACTGTTCTCGTCCCCCAGGATGCTCCTCATGGAAAATTCAGAATTTCCACAATGTTTCAGGAAATCGTAAATTGGGTTATGTCTCAATTTACTATGCAGATGGACTTGAATTTTCGAACTTGCGAAAGTTGATTTACCTCAATTAAACCGAGAAATTTATGATGACGGACAAAATTGAATATCAATATGGGAAGATATGAAAGTTGGACAAAGTTGTAGTCAGTTTTCGAACCAGTGTTTTGCAGTAATTTTACTCTCATTATTCTGTGAACTATAAAATGAAAATATCACTACTTACAAACCATTAAGGTTGATATTCGTTAAATAGGCTACTGGGTAACTTGAAAATACACTGTCTCTAGAAATTAACGCATAATTTCAATATTCGCAATTTCTTTGGTAATCAACTACTTATTTTCAGTTTTTTTCTGGGATTTATTCGGACATATGTAAAAAAATTTTGATGTTGTCACTTGTGGCACATGTTCCTTTCATGAGAAACTAGTGAGCCTATTAAGATCGCCCTTTATATCTAAATAGCCAATATACTAAACGCCTAATATACTGAACGCCTTTTCATATCCAACTCTCTATACTGATCGCCTTATTATTTTCACTTCATTATTCATATTTTTATTTAATAGTGCTTTATGTTACATGGAAATCTCTCATATATTACCTCAGTCATCCTTAGGGTAACGCAGCTTCCGGTATTGTTTTATGGATACTGACTCATCAACGACACAAATTTCAACACTATTCACTACTATCCCAATTCAAAAAGAAACATTCAATTTGAAAATCTCAACTTCCCCCAATTGAGCTAGCATAAGATGAAATTAAAAACATTTCAACATTGATTCAAAAAAACAAATTGTTCAATCACCCTTTAGGCATAGAAATTCAATCATCAACAACTCTAATATTAATTCACAATATTCCAAATTTTTAGTTCCAAAAATATTAAATATATACTTCAGGAAGATCAATATATGCAGATCTATATTTTTAATTTTTACTCAACAGTTCTGATTCGTATTAAAATCCAATAAGATTCATGAATTATAATAAACAACAATTATGAGCTTGAAATAGCAAGATGGAAGAATTACTTCTCAAGTATATTAATGAAGTAGAAAATAAAAGTTCCCATCAAATTAAAATTTCTTGGGAGTATCCAAACGACAAAAGAGAGAAATTAGTAATCAAATAAAGGAACACTACTGAATACATAGAAATTCCACCTTATGTGATTGAACTATACGTAACTATTTTGTATAAATTCAAATTGACCAAAATTTACACAATTTTCTTACCAGAAAGAACTAACATCTTCCGAATTGAAAGGCTCCTGTGGAAAGCAGAAATGAGATCCACAAGTTTGTCAATTACATTATGGACCCTCATATACAATACAATGATGTTAACTATATATCAGTTTCAGTGAAACTGTTTCTTGTAACTGTTAATTTCCTAGATCCTTAACTGTCGAGTTGGCAGTTGGTTTCGAGCTCAGCTTCTTATAAACTTGCTCTCTGATAATTGAAATTTCTATTCTTCAATTTTACTTCTCTTCAATTCATTTCTTGTGAAACTTTATAATATACTATGAAATGAAAATGAAAGGAAGAAATTGCATTAAAACAACTTCATATTTCCATATTACGTGATGAACATACTCCTTTTACACAATTATATAAAATACCTATAGTACAAATACCTATTACAAAAATTGTCAAATTGCATAGCATTCTCCAAGTAGTAGTTGAATTTTTTCCAAAATATGATTCACATAATCAGCAGCATGTTTTCCGTGACTTTCATAAATATTGGATTGAAATTTGTGGTTGTACAAAATAAAACTTCATATGCAACTTCTACATATTTGAACATCATGTTTCCCACTTTCAGTCACCTATAACAGAGAAACTTTCAACTTCAAGTCAATGAGGAATTCCTGTCATTCATTCAACAACCTTGATAAAATTTCCTGAGAAACAGTAACTATGAGTTATGCATAGAAGGAACTCACAATAATTACCTTTTGTGCAAATTTGAGATCTTATTTTCTTTGGTTCAAACTTGAACATTGTCAAACACATTGAATTTCATTAACTTTTAAATTTGGATAATTGTAGAATAGAAATGTACTTCCTCTTGAATAAACTGAAACGAAAATTCAATTTGAAATGACAGGGTCATATTGACATCCAGCTTCAAATATTTTAATGAGATATAACCTTTAGTGGTTAGGTTTCAATATTCATATGATACATACTCTAAATGACCTAACGAAAAATTTATCGAGTTTCTTCAAGAAAAATATGTTTATACAAAAGAGCTCAATACCTATTAATAGCAACTCAAAGGATATCCCATCATTTTGTGAGATCCTCTAATTGATTCATTAAAAATCCTAGTAATTCCAGAACACTTTTCTATGCATAGAGGTTAACTGTTTGTTTTTTTTTTCTTTTAACGATGTGCTCGGGAACTAAGCCCATTTGCACAGGTGGACCTACAGCTTATAGTGGATTCCGAACCACTCTCCTACACCGTGCAAAGATAACTGCCACCACAAGGATTACAAGTTATCTGGTCTTCGGAAGTTTATGCCCTCTATAGGCGACTCTGTCAAATTCAAAGACGCATACAACACCCAAACCTTCGCCGGAATCGAACCGGCAGCCGTATGTATACAAACTGGGAAGCGTGTGATCTTCCCACCTGTCCACAGCGGTGGTTCATAGAGGTTAAAATAACCATGAAAGAAAAATGAAATATGTAAATTCTGAGTACATTTCTTGAGCATGCCTAAAAAAATATACATTAAAATACATTAACAAACCTCAAATTACATCCACTTACCTTTCAAACATTATTGTAAGTCTCCTTAATTCCTTTTATTATAACATTCCGTTTGAATCATATTGTCTAGGTTAGAATAACCACAAAATGTTGAATTTATGAATTTTGAAAGTATGTCGTTTCTTTCCTTGAACAAAATATATATTAACATGGAAAAATAAACATCAAACTACGATCACTTACCTCTAAAAGTTTATTTCAAGTTTCGTCAAACTTTTCATTCAAATAAAATTCGAATTTCTCATTTTGACAAGTCGAATATAAGACTAATTGAAATAAGGTTAGATTCGATTGTCACTCAGAAGAGAGAGCGCACTATATTCTAGATGTTGTTAGTACCGAAATTATGTTGGTGAAAATTAAAGTTACTAACTATTTCCATCTCACTATTTTCGTTCAGAAGAGAGAGAGCATTGAATTTCTCACGTTGGTAACGCTCACTTCCGACATTGAATATAAGGGGCAGAAGGAGCGGTGACTGGCTCCGCCCCTGTGTTTCCGGTCTTTTTCTCGAAAATATAGGTGTCAAAAATCGTCCCAAATTCGAAAATTAAGTCTACAGTAACGATATCTCTTAGCGGACCCGATCTCGAGATATGTAGGAATCGTTCGAAGGTCGAATCCTTTCTCCCGGTGACCCCGTTTAAGTAGGATGGTTAAAACAAAAACCCGTATTTTGACAGCTCGAGGTTTGTTAATTTCGCGAATTTCTGGCCATTGGAGATTTTCGGAATAAGGAAGTAGAGCTAAAATTTGCGAAAGTCGGCCGATAGCCCTTCGTTCGATGGAAGATTTGTCCGTTTTCCCGTGGTTTTATCGAACCATTGCGGCGCAAAATGCGAAACTCGAGGCTTTTTCGTTGTCCAGGTTTCGTAGCCATCGAAGGCGATAGAAATATTTTGTATAGCTACAAAAGTCCATACAAATTATCCCCTCCATCTCGGAGATTTTGGAGACGTATTTTATTTTCGAAAAATCGTGGCGCCTCCGTCGTTCGAGCTAGGGACTCCTTATTTTGCGCGGATCTTCCTCCAATATTTCTCTACCGGAAAAAAATTATTTGTGGGGGCCTATGGCCCCCGCTTTTCCACGCCGTCCCTTTCTTCCCGGCCGGTTCAAACTCCAACCGTCCCCTCCACTTTTCTCGAAATAAGCCTTACTGCTTTAGTATTATATGGATAAAATGACAGAAATAAATTGAGATTTTGCAAAAAACCGCCATATATTGATAACAGCACTTGTTGATCCATTTTTGCGCAACGTTTATTTATTAAAAATTTTGATTTTCGCTAATATAGCAACGCGAATCACGAAATTTGACCCCTGCAGAATGTGCTGAAGCAGTGATGTTACATGACTTATACAAAAATAGGCTAAAGACTCATTCAACTGTTTCCAGAATGATCCGAATGGTGGTCATGACAGAACAGTGAAGTGCAAATTATCACTAAAATGATACGACAATGCTGAGGCCAGGTTTAACCGCAGCACGTGGAAGAGTCTGATTGAATTTTGCCAGGAACATATCAATCGGTTTGTGATATAATTGACAAATTGACCTTCAACAAGGCTTTATTAAACTAAAAGAACGAACGTAAATTTAAATGTTGCGATAAAATAACTTATGTCAGAGTGGTAACTAAGAAACAATATTCAAGTGGAATCTAGATTAACAATTTCTAATTCACCACATTCACCCCTACCCTTAAACTAATGGTGTTCATAATCTTCAAGATGAGAGTTCTGCGAGATCTAGAACTTCGTCGGACGAATGGAGAATTTCTTGGATCAGTAGTTTGATTAATTAAATTGGTTCTATTGCCCTCAACGGATTCACTGGTAGTACCATCTAAAATTGATCCATCATTTTCTTGACTTGTAATCTTATCTTGGGTCTTAGACAATTCTGCATCTGCCATAGTTGAATCTGGGAGAGTCTCCTCTTTATCTTTTCGCATTAGAGCGAGATGCCAAGTTGAAACAGTAGATTCTCTTCCGTCGGGATGTTTGATTGAGAGTATTAAGCAATTACTTCTAAGAGCGTCACTTTATTATTATTATTAGAAATTAATATAAGGCTGAGCAGGGGTGACAACCCTTGAAAATTTGGAAAAGGGTAGATGGGTCGAGTGATAACTCGAAAGAAAGGTATTATCTTTGTCTGCATTCCTGTGAAAGAATTTTCATTTTTGATTGAAAATTGTAGAAGAAAGAGTGAGCCACTGAAAAATAGAGAAGACTATCGCCTCAAGACAATTGGAGTATTAGTGCGAAAAACTGGAATAGAGTAATTTCTGATGAAAGCTGTCATCTTCCGAAATCACCCTCATCTGTTCCATTTTTTTGCACTAATACTTGAATAGCTCAGGGCGATAGATAGTCTTCTCTATTTTTCAGTAGCTCACTCTGTATCTTCTACAGTTTTCAATCAAAAATGAAAATTCGTTCACATGGATGCAGACAAAGATGATACATTTCTTTCGAGGTATCACTCGACTCATCTTCCCTCTTCCAAATTTTCAAGGATGGTCATCCCTGCTCCAGGGGTTGAAATTCGAGATGAGGATGTAACTTGATGATGACTGCCATTGATCAGCATGGATCTGTTCCATTTTACTTCTCTAAAATTTGAATAGTCTCAGGGAAATAGTCTTCCCTATCTTTCAGTTGTTCACCCTGTATCTTTTACAGTTTTAAATTAAAAATGGAAATTCGTTCAGGGCGATGTAGACAAAGATACCACCTTTCTTTTGAGTCATCACTCGACCCATCTTCTTTATTCAAAATGTTCAAGGATTACAACCTTGATATTTCAGGCAAGTTTTGTACCCCAAAAGATGTCCCCTTGCGTTTTGATCAGAAATGAATATCTTGTTAGGTAGATATAGCCTTTGTTTAGTTTTCGTTGAAGCACCCTGTATATATATATATATATATATATATATATATATATATATATATATATATATATATATATATATATATAATATATATATATATATATATATATATATATATATATATATATATATATATATATATATATATATATATATATATATATCTTGAGACAAAAAGAATTATTCAAAATCCGTAGATCAATGAATAATCCTTCCTGACAATAGCTAGTTCCCAAAACTGCTCGCCATGCACGCAGCCCCAAAGAGCCACAATAGTGCAACTAAGCAGGATGCCATTAAACGAAGTGGCAGACTGCAGTTTCGCCTTTATTAGGAGCTTATCAGTGTCGCATATCACTCTTCTTCTCAGCATCCTATCAAGCTACATCGGGGTACCCTATTGATTCCAGAAAGGATGCACCTCGTACATACGTACGAGAGTCACCCTCTATGGACCGAGATGGTGAACCCGCTACTGAACTTCGAGAAAGATACGAACAATATCAAACAGATGTGGGAAAGTTAGAAATTCCAACACTTGGAGACATCTTTCGCCGGTCCGTGAATCACAGCAACGGTACAAAACGAGCGAAATAATCCTGTTGAAATGGTGCTCTGGGCCTCTGTTTCCGAGAAACCTCCCGTCGGTAAATATCTGATGAGACAAATATCTTCCGCTACAAACTTCGCGAGGAGTCTACATATGTAGACTTGAGACAAAAAGAATTATTCAAAAATCCGTAGATCAATGAATAATCCTTCATGACAAGAGCTAGTTCCCAAATCTGCCCGCCATGCACGCAGCCCCCAAGAACCACTATAGTGCAACTAAGCAGGATGCCAAGAAACGAAGTGGCAGACTGCAGTTTCACCTTTATTAGGAGCTCATCAGTGTCGCATATCTTGTCAGTAAGGATTATTCATTGATCTACGGATTTTGAATAATTCCTTTGTCTCAAGTTTACATATGTAGACTCCTCGCGAAGTTTGTCGCGAAGATATTTCATATATATATATATATATATATATATATATATATATATATATATATATATATATATATATATATATATATCATTTCATGCCTCATTTAATTTCTGAAAGGGCAATATTTGTTAACTTAACCTGATGAAGTCACGAATGCTGACGAAATATTGATAATAAGTAAAGAAGATATGTGAGAAAACAATCCGTTTTCCTGTCCCTAGACCACTACCCGAATTACAATTATATCAATTTTATATACAAGAACACGGTCAAAATTACTAATATATATATATATATATATATATATATATATATATATATATATATATATATATATATATATATATATATATATATATATATATATATATATATATCAATGTACCAACGAGTAGTGTCAGTGTACGGACCTTAGTCAAGTAACACTGAATGTTGTTACTCATTAATAGTTTCCTTTGTGTGAAGTGGTGAACGATCGAATAGAATACTGCTCTGAATATAAATATGACAAAATTGTCAGTTAATTATATTACATTTATATAAACAAATAAATAAAATATGAAATGAGATTCTGAGCAGTATAAACTAAAGAGAAAACCCATGACTCTACCTCATTATTATTTTCGGAAAGAAACCTACGAAGAATATTACAAGATTTGATGACTGTTATCTTTTGTAACTGTTGAAACAAATTTTTCTTCAGACCCAAAATCTCAATACTTTTGTGAAGATTTCTAGGAATAACACCTGTTGTGGAAATAATAATCGGTAGAATAAATATTTTCTTCATTTTCCACATTTTTTAATCTCGTCGCCAAGCATCATATATTTAGAAATTTTTCATTGTATTTATTTTGTATATTATGTGTGTCGGGTATAGCAATATCAATTATATATGTTATTTGATTTTGTTTATCATTAAGAATGATATCTGGTCTATTGTGTTTTACAGCTCTGTTGCAAAGAATTGTTTTATCAAAATAAAGTTTATATTTGTCATTTTCACCAATAATCTCAGGTTTATATTTGTGAAATTTTTTCTTTGGGAATTAGGTCATGTTTAATTCCTAGATTAAAATGAATAATATTAGCGACGGCATTATGTCTTTCTGAATAATCTGTTGAAGCAAGGAGTGAGCAAGATGATAATATATGAAAAACTGTTTCTGAAGAACAGAAACATCTACGGCAAGAATCATCTATATTTTGTTTGATGATGTGTTTTCTATAATTCCTCGTGAAAACAACCTGATCCTGGATCGCAATTGCCAAGCCTTCTGTTTCAGCTAACAATTCTCCAGATACTAACCATTTATTCGATGCGATTTCATCAATATAATCATTTTTCAATTCTTTAGGGTGCTTTCCGTGTAATTCCTTCTGCATCCAACTTTCTTTTTAGAATTATCCAAATATATCAAAATCTTCCTTTTGCATTGTCAAGTTCAGAGGTGTAAGATTATAATCTGAAGCAACAACAATATATATATATATATATATATATATATATATATATATATATATATATATATATATATATATATATATATATATATATATATATATATATATATATATATATATATATATATATATATATATATTTGCTTTTAAGGAGTTCAGAGTTATGTGATTCTTCAAAATAAGCACATGGGGCAGTGATATGAATTACATTTTGTCAAAAGGGTAGCAAAATATTTATTTTTCATCCCAATTTATTGAATCGCTCTCAAAGTAGGCACCTTCCGAATTGATCCATTTACACCAACGACTAATTCAATCATCAAAACATTTTTCAAACACTTTTTCCGGAATCGACTTCAATTCTTGCCGCGCATCCTCTTTTATGTCTTCTATCGATTCAAAACGTGTACCTGGAAGTGGTAATTTGAGTTTTAGAAAAAGAAAAAATCGGATTGAGCCATATCTGGTGAATACGCTCGTTGTTCGATGGTATTTCTTTTTGACCAGAAATTTATTCACAATGATAACCTTGTGAGACCCTTCTGGAAAGAATTACGAAAATTAATGTCTTCTGTAAGTAGTCGAGCGATGAAGCGTTTCATGCCCAAACAATCATTTAAAATGTTATGAATTGATCAGTAAGACACATAAAGTTCATTGCATATCTCTGTTAAATTTGAATGATGATTTTCAATTACTATTTCCTTCATTTTATCGATGTTAACTTCAATTGAAGATGTTGATGGCCGACCAGAGCGGGGCAAATCTTTAACCACATCTCGAACGCTGTACCTCTCATATGCACGCCTTTTTGATAAAGTCTGTTAGCCGTCTATAATATTTTCAGCGAGTTGGCACATGAAATTTCATTTGTAATACAAAATTTGGGACAAATTCTTCTTTCGATATTTTCGTCCTTTGTAAATCTCGCAGAACACACTTGTCAGAACTGAGAACAAACTAAATGACAAATCGTGTTCAAACTCGGCATCAGCATAGAATAACAGTTGTGCCAACTTAGCAAACAATAAAAATTCTAACAATCGTTTTGAGTTGATCTTTTGAATGATCAATTCCCGGTACTTTCTTGACAGAATATTGTTGAGACTTACCATAACAAAAAATTTACATATATCTGATACAGGTTACAAGTTTAATAAGTCATTTTTGACAAGTCTAAAGTTGTCTTAAAACATAAAGCGATTTTCGCAACGACGAAATTCTGGTTATAATTTTGAAGGAAATTCGTTTAGATGTGCACCATTTCCTACCCGTCTCGCATTTTCGATAGAGTCCGAAATATTACACAATTCAATGTGCAAGTCTAATTGCGTAACTTTGGTGCAAAGTTGAGGCTGCATTCCCACTTCATATTTCCATGAATTATTCCTGAATTCGGGAAATTTCCCAGTGGAGTGTTTAATTCCTCGTCTGCGAATCCGGTGGGAATAAAAGGAGAAAGAACAATTAATTGTGCGTTAACAACCGGTAAATATACAGAAAGAGCATCCAGTCGGATAAAAACTGAATGCGCCATTAAAACTATGAAAAGCTACATTTTTCCGAATTCGAGGAATTCATGAAGCTGGATAATCGCTACTGGTGGAAAATCAAAAGAAAATTACGAGCATTTTCTATTCTGTTAGTTTTTTGGGGATGCCAAATATGAATTAACACAAAAAACTAGAGAGTGTTGAATGAAATGTTTTTAATTAAATAAATTTCAGCAGTATGTTTTTGATTGATGAGTACGGTGAAACATTGGTTTTTCTTTCTCAACATGAAAAAAGTAGGTTGACTGAAAATCAAGTCTAATTGCTATTATGAAATACTAAGAATCCGGCAGACGTTCTCAGGCCTTGGAATCCTATTAGTATTCTTGCCATTTTACATAACCTGATTAAGGAAAGATTTCAACGAAGGGGTAACTAATAAACTCCTTGAACACGCAAGCGGGACTAGACAATTCTGGTCCATGGCGAAGACTGTCAGTGCCAATTTCTACAAATCTGCGTTTCCGCCTCTTGTTAGAGAAGACGGAAGTAAAGCATCATCTCCTAAAGAGAAATCCGATATCTTTGCTCTCTTGTTCTCAAAAAATTCTGTACTAGATTCATCTAACACAATACCACCGAACATTCCACATACAAATTCTTCTATGGCAGAAATCAAGTACAGAGTCCGCACTGTGAGACGGGCTCTCGAGCAGCTGAACTGCAAGAAGGCAGTCTGGTTCAGATCTCTCATGAAAGCCATATTTTTCCGAGCACCTGGAAAATAGCGAGAATTCAACCGATCCCAAAGAAAACAAAGAAGTCCTTACCCAAAAACTACCGCCCTGTTGAACTTCTTCCCATTAGTCCAAAGTGGTGGAGAGGGTCATAAATGATGAAATCATCAAATATCTTGAGTTGCAGGGAATTATTAACGACCCTCAAAATGGTTTTCGCAGGTAAAGATCAACAGGAGATCTGCCCGCCTACGTCACTCATGTTTGTACATCAACGATGGAAAAGCATAGGGAATCTAGAGCAATAGCCCTCGACATTTCTAAAGTCTTCGATAGGGTTTATCATTCAGCCTTGTTGAATAAACTTGCTGCATATGGGCTTCCCGAAAAATTGCGGTGTTAGATAGGTAGCTTTCTTTCAAATAGATCAATACAAGTTGTGATCGACGGTATAACATCTGATTGTTTCCAGTTGCAAGCAGGAGTACGTCAGGGATTCATTTTTTCGTGTTTCTATTGCAGATAAACGATCTTCTGTCATCAACAGAGGACAAGATTTTCTGTTTTGCAGACGATTGTACACTGGTTTCGTCTTTCAGTTGTCTGCGGCCGATTACAGCTGCGGAATCTCAGCGTCAGAGATGTCAACAAATTAACAACTTACACTCTGACTTACAGAGGATATCTGAGTGGGGTCAATTGAACCTGGTGAGTTTCAATGCGAGCAAGACGCAGGCAACTACGTTTTCTAGAAAGGTCCCCGCTGGAGAACCTCCTCTAATGATGCAAGGCCAACAAATTGCATCCAAAGATTCGATGCACCTTCTCGGAATGACGGTCAACTCCGGGTTTTGCTGGCATGAACATGTATCAGCATTAGCTAAGTTGGCATCAGCTAAACTTAGTTTTCTTTTCAGAGCCAAGCGATACTTCACGTCATCTCAGCTGTTGCTTCTTATAAAACGCAGATTCGACCTGCTTTGGAATATTGTTCCCATGTATGGGGATCTGCACCCAAACATTCGTTGCGGATGTTGGATAGTGCTGAAAGACCATGTTCCAGGAAAACTCATGTTTTGCCGCAACACTAGACTGGCAAGGAGTTCTCATCATATGGCGGTACATTCAACGATCCCTCGAACCTCTCTTTATAAGAATTCCTTCGTTTACAGGCCGGTGATCTGTGGAACTCGCTTCCGTCCAACATCTTCCGAACATCCTACAATTTGGCCCTCTTCAAGAAGCGAGTAAACAGACACCTCAATTCCTCCCAGGCGCCCACTCATGTGGTGTAACCAGTTCGCCTATTCCTGGAAAGCGCGCATAAAAAAAACAACAACGGAATATGTACGTGTCAGGAATATTTGTAACAATTGATAAAGTGAAAACCTACTTCAATGAAAGAATTAAGCATTGACTTGAAGCAGACCAATGGAACTCATCAGTTCTGGTCTATGGCGAAGGTAGTCAGCAACAAGTTTCCTTTCCACCTTCGATTAGAGTTAACGGTTCTATCGCATCATCACCTGAACAAAAATGTTTTCGCAAAATTATATTCTAGATACATCAAAGGCAGTGCTAGCAAGAATCTCAAATATTCAATCTAATCAGAGTGCGTACGGTACGGCGCGTTCTTCAACAACTGAACTAAAAGAAAGCATGAGTTTTGAGGGAATACCACCAACTATTTTGAAGAAAGGAGTAGTGTCCGTCCACTCAAAAGCAAACAGTCAGATGTAGATCTTCAGCAGATCATAAAAACTCGTTTGAAATGATTTAGAAAAGATAACTGTACGGACGAGTTTTTTTGGAATCTTCTTTGGCTACGTAGTTTACCTAATCAGGTCATCCAAATCGGAAACCATTTTAAAACTAGGAAAATTGACTCTCAAGGTTGGAGATGTTTGGTTTCGATTAGATCGCTGGTGGTATGTTTGTTTTTGATGATACCCTATGCGGAACTGTCTGCTTTTGATTGAACCTGTAATATGTTGGTGTGGCTTTTCAGATTCTATTCAAGTACACTGATTGAAATAACACGAACTGGCTGAGGTTCTGATACGAAAAAACTCTAAATATCCATTACCAAAGTATATTATTTTATAAAAACAATGAAATTTAATATGCAAATCACAGTCGTATTTGAGGTAGTTGCATTTCTGAACGCTGTTGAAAATCTTTTTGCAACGCTGCTGAAAGTTAAATTCTTAACTGATAAGATTTACACTGACCCTGTATATGCCGTGGAAGATGATTGAACAATCTGATACCCTGGTACAGGGGCGACATTTCAAATCTAGAAGTTCTGTGTTTAGGATACATAATGTTTCCTTATTTCTAGCAGTATCAACCAGATTATTTTGATAATAAATTGCGAATATTAGATTTTCTGTAGAATATTTTTTCAAATTTGGTGGCAGATCGTTGAGGAATAACAGAAATAGAAGTGGCCCCAAGATAGAACCCTGGGGTACTCCTAATTTACAGTACTGTTCATTTGAGAACGAGTCGTGAACCCTGATTGAGGCAGTTCTGTCCTCCAGATAACTACGAATCCAGTTCAAGAACACGCCTCTGAATCCAAGATTATAACATTTATCCAATATAAACTGGATAGCAAGACTATCAAACGCTTTAGACAAGTCAAAGAATAATCCAGCAACATATTGACCATTATCAAGGCAACGATGGACGAACTCCACGAACTGCAATGCTCCAGTTTGAGTCGAGCCGCCGGTTCTGAAACCATGTTGTGCAGTATCAAGTATTTGAAATTTATCTAGGTACTTCTAATTCTATCAAACACTATTCTTTCAAAAACCTTGGAAAAGACACTTAAGATAGATATAGGTCTATAGTTCATGATATCGTGTACATCATCCTTTTATGAATAGGAATGACGATTGCTTTTTTCAGAATACGAGGAAATACGCCTGTGCTAATTGACAGGTTAATAACATGAGCGAAATGTCGGCATATCGGTACCTATCATCTTCAGAATTCGTGCTGAGATGAAATCAACACTAGAACCTTTGTTGTTTTTGAGTGATCTTATAACATCATGGATTTCATGCTCCAGGACTGGGTATAGTATTTACTAGATTGCACACAGTTCTATTTTTATGTACAGATTTATCAATAAGTTCACTGTGAAAATTGTATTTGGTTCTTAGGATTAAGGATTTATAATAGGATTTGGCTTTCTTATATAAATCATTAGAGGATTGAGTTTTATATTAGAATGTAACCAATGAAGATTTTGTAGGTCACATTTGGCCAAAAAATTTCTGGAGTAATCCAGTTTTTCCTGTTATGAGTATAATTGGTACTACGCATAAGAGGGCAACAAATTTCAAAGAATGAATGGTATCTACAAATGCCCCAAAACATTCATCAACATCAGAATCTATGTATAAGTCCTGAAAATTACATTGAGAAATACTCAATGCAAACTTATTAAGATTTTGATCGTTTAAATTTCTGACCATTCTCGATACAGTTTCGGCTTTTTTATGGAAGCTAATACATAGATCAAGTGAGAGGGCAAGGTGGTCACTGATATGGGCTTCATAAGTTTGTACATTACAATTTGATAATTCTGCATTGGTCAAAATATAATCAACCTTAGAAATTGATGTGTGACCTGTGATATACGGTTCACACCTTACTTGAGAAAAGTCACACGAGGTTTTGGGTCTTCAAATCGATAAAACTGCTGGCTGGCCACTGAAAAGAAAAGCCTTACTTCGGTTATCTTGGACCTCTTTTGCCTCTTCAATTTCTTTGAGATTTTTGTACACTGCTGATAGCGACTTACTGTTCCTGAATGCCCAGTCTTTTCCCAAACTTCTAACAGTCCCGAAGTTCTTCATCACGTCCACGTATTCTTTTTTGTGTGCATTGTAGGAAGTTTCTTCATTTGCTTATTAATTTGTACTAAAACTC
Source organism: Cryptolaemus montrouzieri (assembly GCA_013387265.2). Taxonomy (NCBI): domain Eukaryota; kingdom Metazoa; phylum Arthropoda; class Insecta; order Coleoptera; family Coccinellidae; genus Cryptolaemus; species Cryptolaemus montrouzieri. Next base: position 27,667,756 of record JABFTP020000185.1, on the reverse strand, counting down.
TCGTCAGCGGGCAGGAAGCTGTGGCCATGTACTGGAAAATACCACGAGATTTATTTGACAGAACACGCTGTATGGGTGGCCAGAAAGCTCATGAGGGTATGGAGTAAAATGTTGATCTTGTTCTGGCCACTACAGCCGTCACAGAACAAACGGACGTGCGTTATTTCCTTATTGTTCATTTCTCTCGTGATTATGTCTTTTTCGAAACAGTCCAAAAGAGCAGAAGAGGTTGTGCTGATTTCTGATCCACAATGCAGAAATTGTAGAAACTTATTTGCCTAGAATAGATTGCTTGTTGAATCCCCGTTTTCGGAAGTGGCAACATATGTTGCAGATCGAAACAAAGAGTAAGAATTTCATCATCGTCGGGAATTTTCAGTTGTTCGTAAAAAAATTTAGATCTCAACTTGTGAGATGTTTTTTGCAGCATGAGCTTTGACTGAATATACAAGAACTTATAAGCGCTTTGTTGATTATGAAAAGAGCAAAGTACCTTATTACGTCACAGAAGACCGAGTTCCGATTGGCTCATTGGACATTTTTGCTTTTGACCCGCAGGTTGTGAGCTGTTTGTTTTGTTCACATCCTGGATTTGTTTGCTTTTGACTGGACGCTCCTCAAATGTACTCCAGAGTTAGCACCTATTCTTAATCGTTTGTTTCAGGTTTCGTATGAAAGCTGCACGTTTCCTGAGTGTTGGAAGGCTGCGAGAGTACAACCGATTCCAAAGAGAGGAAATAAATATCTCCTTCAAAATTATTATCTGATCGCATTGTTGTCCGTTATGTTGAAAGAGTGATGAACGATGAGCTCATAGAATATCTCGAGTTACAGGATATCATCAGTGATCAATAAAATGGTTTCCGTAGACAACGATCAACTGGTGACCTCCTTGCATACAATACTTATTTGTGGACATCAACAACCAAAAGTATGGCGAATCGGGAGCCATTGCTCTTGATATCTCAAAGGCCTTCAATAGGATTTGGCATGCTGTTTTGATGAATAAACTAATCGCATATGGACTTTCCGAAGAATTGGTTTGAGTACTAGCTTTCTCTACAGTAGATCGATGTGGGTGGTAGTTGATGATGTCACAAGTGATTCATTTCAAGTAAATGCAGGGGTACCCCAGGGTTCCATACTCTCGTCAACTCTTTTCCTGTTGCAGATCAGTGATCTGATATTCTGATATTCTGAACAGAATATTTGGGTTTGCAGACGCCTGTACTATGGTTTCCCCATTTTTTAGTCAGCGTCCTATAACTGCTGAGGAGTCACACCGACAAAGATATCAATAGAGCATATCACTGAAGCTATCAGAGTGGGGCCAGTTGAACTTTGTCAAAGTTACTACTGGAGAACCTCCTTTAATCACTCAAGGACATTGAATTTCTTCAGAAAAGAAAATGCATCTACTCAGAATCATAGTCATTAAACTTTGTTGACTTCAAGAATTTATGTAAATCCAACCTCCTTGCGAATTATTGTTGTTGTAATAATAAATCCATCACAAAGTCTGTGCGATTTTTGGATTCTGGGAATTGCATGAGGGTCCACCTTTCGGAGGAGCTGTAGAGCCGTCCTGTTAAACAGAGATGTGTTGGACATTAAAGATTCTTTCCCTCGAAACGAAAGAGGTTCGGCAAAATTCCCGTGTTAGTGAGGTGACTGAATTCCCCGGCCTGAATTATGTTTTTCACTTAAGGAAAATCCTTTTTAAAAACATTTATTTTATTACGAACTGATTTGAATGGGAGTTGTTGTCAGACTGAGTAATATAAGATATACAAAGATAATTTTTAATATCGGTCAACACGGTGTGAAATAAGATCAGCTGATACGGCAGTTTCTCAGGGAAGCATCTCTTCCAAGAACATAACTCCTCCATCCTTAGGGAAGAGTTTTGGACGCGAAGAACGTTCTTTGACTTGGTCTGACGATTTACTGAAATTTTGTGGAACACTCGGAGATTCTTCTTCTTGATTGTTCTCTTCTTCGACGCAATCTTGAACTAATTTTTCAAACGATTACCATAAAAACTATGATGTATACAGGGGTGATCAGGTGTAGATGTGTATAAGCTGATTCTTCATTTTCTTTTGAAATCGGTTGGAGTTTCTGGACTTCCTTCTGAAGGTTCTTATCCAGTGAAATTTCTTGAATTTTGAGGGTTTCTGAATGATGATCTCCTGTAGGTATTTTCATTTCGGATGAAAATAGCAGTACTTGATAAGGGGTGACTTTTTTGTTGGTATAAATGAAGTCAACTGTTTGAATGCTGCATCCATAGGGAATTTGGATGAGGAATGTTCCCTTGGGGGTTGTGAAAACTGTTTTTCGCATTTCATCCTCATTTTTCTAGTTCCGGGAAGATACCAATATAATGGTTGTCATCGACTTCTTTTACAAAAGAATTCTTCACTTTTACTGCCATTATTTTTCATTCAGGAACAGTGGAAGAATTTTGGATCTGAAGTATTGAAAATAGGCAGTCGTCTTGGTTGGCATGGCTTGTAAGCTTATTTTCTTCGCAAAGGTAACCAGGATTGAGATATCTGCATTGTTTGTCATCGTATTGGAATAGATTGCTACTCATTGTGAGGTAGGTATTTTAGGAATTATAATTGTAAAGTTTTTGGATAGAATGGAATTTAAATGGTAATGGGTTAATTGATCGGGATGCACAAGGGGAATATTCAATACAAATAGAAAATGAATCAAACGATTTAGAATTCTACTAGGATAAATACAGTACAGATAGCTTAGGATATCCATTCAAGGGCTATCAAGTATTTCTGAGAATAAGTTGAGTAGGTGTGACTGATTTATATCTAGTTGGTCATTAAGTATATTCTTGGAATTTTATATCTGTTAATTTTGAGGTCTTCAAAGTAATTAAATTTCTGGCCTCTAGTATCTGTATGTGAAACTTGGAAATTCAGATTAAATGAGTGGTTGCAATTTAAAGGTGATTTACATAATTGGAATCTGTGTTTTTATTATTGAAACTACGTTTACGTTCCGATATTCTAGTTCCGAAGTTTATATCAGTACGGCTAATATAAAACTTATCGCAGTCTGGACTTCCAATTATTTAAAACACCTTCTAGATTGCAACCACTCATTTAATCTGGATTTACGAGTTTCACATACAGATACTAGAGGCCAGAAATTGAATTACCTTGAAGCCCTCGAAATTAACAGATATAAAATTCCAAGAATATACTTAATGACCAACTAGATATAAATCAGTCACTCCTACTAAATTTATTCCCAGAAATACTTGATAGCCTTTGAATGGATTTCCCTAAGCTGGGTTCTTATTGCTATTTGTAGTGTATTTGAAGTATAGAATATCAGTAGTATGTAACCTTGCACTTGAGAAAGACACAGAGTGTCGAAACGCGTTGTGCTAAATCGTAGAATGGAAAGGGCAAAGGTCAGTTAACAGAAAAGTCACTAGAGGGGTTCCGAAAGGTTCGATCCTAGGACCAGTTCTTTTCATCATTTGAATCAATGATTTGCTGTAAAATGTATCATGTGACCAAGCAAAAATTTTTGCCGACGACACAACTCTTCTAAACAGAGCAAACAACAAAGAAATTCTCTGAAAAAAGGATGATAATTCAATAGTGAAGGCAAGAGAGTGGTTTCAATCGAATGAATTATCACTAAATTTGAGTAAAACACAAAAACTAATACTTACCATTGAAGCTAGGGAGGTGACCTTCCTGAATCTTCTGGTATTTGTCCTGGACAGCTCATTTAGTTGGACACCTCACATAGATTCATTATGCTGAAAGTTGGCAACTGCATGTTTCACTATAAGAAGGATTAGATATATTGTCGATGAAAATGCTGCCTTATTAACCTACCATGCTCACTTCAATAGTGCCTGTACGTATGGAATTATTCTGTGGGGTTCAGCAGTGGAGGCAGAAAGAGTTTTCCTGCACCAGAAGAAAGTAATGAGAATACTGGCCGGAGTACCATCAAATAATTACCGTTCCATCGTGATTCATACTTGACGTTCTCTGTTACTTTTATGCGAATAGGGATGATTGCGATAGACAAGTTGACACCCACAACTACCTCACTCGTGGTAGAGAAAGGTACATATTGCCAAGACATCGTCTCGGCAAAACACAGATGTCCTTCAATTTTATCGGTACAAAATTGTACAACAAGCTCTCCGACAGCTACAAAAGCTTGAATGCACAACAATTCAAAATTGCTACAAAAAATTTTTACTGAAAAACATTTTCTACAGTACTGAGGAATTTTAAAATCTTGTTGAGTGATGTCTCTATTTGTATTTGTATCCTTTTATAGAATGAATTTATGCATGTGCCTATATGTTCACAATGTTTTATGTTCAAAATATCCTATCGTATCATATTATCCTAATAAAATTCTAAATTGTTCGATTTATTTATTTTACCTGACAAAATTGCTTCTTGAAAATTTGCTCCCATAACTTCAGTTGATGTTTCTTGTAAAGACATTTTAACTGAGGAAATCTCAGAAAAACATTTAATAATGAGATGGCATTCCACAGTACCTAACTCTAGTAAATAACATATAATATGCACTCGCTCACACGTCGTTGGATATATGAATCAGATTCTGCATAATATTGCAAACTGAGCTGAAATGAGATGAACGCATTTTTCCTAGATATTCCGCGGAGAATTCGAAACGTGAATTCCCAAAGCAAAGAAGAGCACCCAGCAGCATCTCTCTGTAATACATATTCATCATTCATATTGTACAAAACAAACGCAACGCAGCCCACGTCGACGTACGTCTTCTACCGGTAGTGGGGGTAAAACGAAAGCGTTCCGTTACTTGGCAACCGGAAGTCGTTACTATAGCGACGGGAACCAAAAAACATTCCCAACAAAGGAATAGGATTAATTGTCTCACAGATAATGTTCACCGGTGTTCCAAATGGCGAAATAAGTGTGTGCTCTCAGCACCGCGAATGTAGACGGAGCGAAGCAGCTGTGGCCGCCGAGAACTTGTTCTCGTTCCCACATTTCTAGGCTTGAGGAAGCCGTACCCTCATTTAGGAGTTTCATTAGAGCTTCCGCACTTTTCACTTCTAAATTCAGTGTCACGAAGTTTTTACTACGGTCGCTGTGAAAAGTAATTTGAACTGTTGGTGAAAATATGCTAAAATGCTTGCTATGAAAGAAAAGGAAAGTTTCCGGTCTCGTCATCATCTTCGAATTTTATTGCGTAACTTATTATTATGCAACATATCTTCATTAAATTTATATAATAAGTATGTTTTTCTTATCACGATTATTTTATCTTTTTATCTAATTAACATTGTTTGAATATGAATCAAAAGAAAGCCATCTGTTGCTGAGTAGCCAATTCGAGTACACACAATGTTTTACGCAAATATTCCTCGATTTGAATAGTAAATATATGGTGAATTTCGAGGATTGACTTCAAAAAGGCTGTATTTTGCTAGGAAAAAACATTATTGATGAGCATGAAAATTGAGACATGATCATCTCATCAAGTTTTTATCACCCAAATCGATAAATCAATTTCCAAGACACTATCTTCAAATTTAATTATATTACTGGCGCATTCGCCAAATTGTTAATACCCTAGGTGTCCATTCTAGTACGTGATTGTTTCATAATTATGTTCCTGTAGAATATATTGAGAAATATATCGTTCTGTGAAAACACCCCAAGCTATAGCTCCTGAAGATGGATTGAAAAATTTTTATTGGTCTGTCACTTCCGAAAATACCGGAAGTTGACCATCACTTGGACAGTTTGAATAGTAACGCAATACTTTCATTAGTTTTTCGATTACTCATTCAATTCTAAGTACTTTCTGTGGAGCAGTATCACTTGAATCGCTGTATTTTCCGAGAAGAAAGAAAATTTTCGGATCGTTATTCGTAGAATAAACGACTCTTTGAGTTTGTGATGAAATTTTTCTGTCCTAGAAAGTGTTTGGTGAATAATTCACATGGGGTAACTTACATTATTTTCATATTTTGGCTAAGAACAATGAATTGCGAACTCAGCTCTGAGATGGAATAACATCGATAACCACAGAACAATCTTCATAGAATTGTAATGAATCTCATTCGCCATTACTAATGAGAAATTATGATACCCGCTAATTCTTACTATTCTTCTGTTCCGAGTTTTTCTCACGGAAAATTAATGAGTATGAAAGATGAAAATCAAGTGAATACAGACAGAATACGAATGAGAAAAAACACTTTCGTCAGTTTTCCACGTTTATCTGTTAATACACGCCCGGTTTCGCCCTTAGGGATGATTTTCAAATATTGAATACTAACTGAAGTACAAATATGATTACAAGAAATATTTTTTCTTGAAATGTTAAGTATTGATTCAAAATTTATTAATTTCCAAAGTTCCCAACAGATTCATCCTGATAATATGTATGGAATTCTCGCTTAGTACTTGGTGAAACATAATGAATAAATTATTAGCAAAGGTTTCACAAATATTTATTAAATTACTCGACATATGTTTTAGGTTGTTAGCCCATTATCAAGAGTAATACAGTAATACAGTACTAAACTGAAAATGGGTGATTTCACTCATGTATAACGGCATTCTCAACAGGAGGTAAATTGAAGTCTTGTTGGTCGTTGTGAATTGGCAGGTTTACCTATGAGTGGACGTAATTTCAATAACCTTTAAGATATATATATATATATATATATATATATATATATATATATATATATATATAAAGGTTATTGATATATATATATATATATATATATATATATATATATATATATATATATATATATATATATATATATATATATATATATATATAGGGGTTTACCCCGACGAGTTGCCCATATATCTGTTCATGCAATCAAACTGATTTCATGAAAGAATATAAATCCATCAACCGGTAATTAATACCATTGCCAGGCAATGATTATAATCAAAACATATCCTGGAGTAATTATATATTAGGATAACGTTAAATGTTATGAGAATATATCAATCTACCAGAATATATACATACTATAGCATCATCAGACAATGAAATCAATGTACCAACGAGTAGTGTCAGAGGCTTTCTCCCGGAAAATCCAGTGTACGGACCTTAGTCAAGTAACACTGAATGTTACTCATTAATAGTTTCCTTTGTGTGAAGTGGTGAACGATCGAATAGAATACTGCTCTGAATATAAATATGACAAAATTGTCAGTTAATTATATTACATTTATATAAACAAATAAATAAAATATGAAATGAGATTCTGAGCAGTATAAACTAAAGAGAAAACCTATGACTCTACCTCATTATTATTTTCGGAAAGAAACCTACGAAGAATACTACAAGATTTGATGACTGTTATCTTTGTAACTGTTCAAACAAATTTTTCTTCAGACCCAAAATCTCAATAATTTTGTGAAGATTTCTAGGAATAACGCCTGTTGTAGAAATAATAATCGGTAGAATAAATATTTTCTTCATTTTCCACATTTTTTAATCTCGTCGCCAAGCATTATATATTTAGAAATTTTTCATTGTATTTATTTTGTATATTATGTGTGTTGGGTACAGCAATATCAATTATATATGTTATTTGATTCTGTTTATCATTAAGAACGATATCTGGTCTATTGTGTTTTACAGCTCTGTTGCAAAGAATTGTTTTATCAAAATAAAGTTTATATTTGTCATTTTCACAAATAATCTCAGGTTCATATTTGTGAAATTTTTTCTTTTGGGAATTAGGTCATATTTAATTCCTAGATTAAAGTGAATAATAGATAGATATAGATAGATGATAATATATGAAAACTGTTTCTGAAGAACAGACACATCTACGGCAAGAATCATCTATATTTTGTTTGATGATGTGTTTTCTATAATTCCTCGTGAAAACAACCGGATCCTGGATCGCAATTGCCAAGCCTTCTGTTTCAGCAAACAATTCTCCAGATACTAACCATTTATTCGATGCAATTTCATCAATATAATCATTTTCAATTCTTTAGGGTGCTTTCCGTGTAATTCCTTCTGCATCCAACTTTCTCTTTTAGAATTATCATCAAATATATCAAGATCTACCTTTTGCATTGTCAAATTCAGAGGTGTAAGATTATAATCTGAAGCAACAACAATATCATGTAATTTATACGTTCTCTGTTTATCATGAAAATGGGAACGTACATGAAAAATCTGTTCACTATGAAGATTATTTAAATCAATTAATCCACGACCTCCAAGATGTCTAGGTAGTGTAACTCTCTGAACAGCTGACTTTGGGTGGTGCTTATGATATTTACAGAGCATTTTCCTCGTTTGACATTGTAATTCATTTAGATCAGTTTCAGACCATTTAATAATTCCAAAAGAAGATGTAAGAATAGGAACAGCATAGGAGTTGATAGCTCTGAAAAGGTTTTACTAGTTAAATAACTCTTGATGACAATTCTAAGTCTTTGTAATATGAACTTCTAATATTTTCTTTAGTGCTGCTATGGTTAATTGTCTTCTCTTGACAAAATCCAAGATATTTATATGTATCTCCTTGATGCATTGGCTCGATTTCGATATTGGAAATTTTTATATAATCAGAGGTGATCTTTTCTTTTTCAATAGAAAGATTTTCACATTTTGGAAGCCCAAATTTCATATGAATATCATTGGAATAGTTGAAAGTAATCTCAAGTAGACTTTTTAAATGAGATCTGGTTCCGGCATATAATTTAATATCATCTAAATAAATTAAGTGACTTAATTTGAATTCAGTTAATAGACTCTTTATTTTGAAGCCGAAACTAGTAGCATTTAGTTCATGAGATAATGGATTGAGGCAAAGACAAAACCAAAGAGCACTTAAAGAATCACCTTGAAAATGCCTCTTTTGATTGGAATTACTTCGGATTTTAACGATTGTTTTGAAATATTTAAATGAAGATTGGTTCTCCAGTTTTTCATTACAAATTCAAGAAAATGACGAATTGTCTTATCAATTTTATAAACTTCCAAAATTTCTTGAAGCCATGAATGGGGAGAACTATCAAAAGCCTTTTGGTAATCAATGAAGGCTGTATGAATATATCTCCTCTTAGTTTGAGCTTGATTCAAAGCAACAGAATCAATTACAAGCTGCTCTTTAGTACCAAGGTGTTTTTTTCACATCCTTTTGATGTTCGGAAAGAATATTATAATTCTCCAAATGTGCATAAATTTTTGGGTAATACATGCAGTTAGAATTTTATATATTGTTGGAAGGCAAGTAATTGGTCTATATTGAGACGGATCAGTAGTATTATCACTTTTCGGTTTCAAATAAGTAATTCCTAGTGTGAATAATAATATAAATGTAAAGTTTTTAAAATATTATTCCTACCTTCATTTAAGTTGTTTACCTTATCATCATATTCATGATCAACGGGCCCAGAAATAATTTTCTTTGCAACGTTACCTGAATCAGATGATATGAAAGTTTGAGAATCTGATGGTCCTGCATCTAAACGATCTTGAGTGCAGATTTTGAAGTTCTTCTCCAAGAAATATCTATTATATGAATCGCAAGGATATTTTGGTGGATTATATTCATCATCAGAGTCATATTTATATGAAGAATTCATTTTTTGGAATTCAAAAATTTGACAGTTGTCAATAATATATTTTATATATATATATATATATATATATATATATATATATTCATATTTCTTATATGTCTAAACAAATCTAAGAAAAGATTTTACATAGGAAGCAAGGTCATGAAAATGACTTCGGAGATAATAAAAAAAAATACATAACCTGCGATATTTCCTCAAATTCCATCTCTGCTTGACCGAGAGAGACCCGATGCCTGTTCAGTCAGTGATACCGATTATGATCTATAGATGTTTTAGAATCATTATGGACCCAATAATCTGGGTTGACATCGCCCATTTATTATTTCTTCGTGGAACTTGTTCAATTTTTTTTTTTTATTATCTGGATGCAGGAGTTCAATTTTCTCGAAATCTATGAAATGATTTTTGCTGATGCAGTGATCCAAAAAACCCGTATAATTTTATTTTGGAGAATAGATCTTTTATGTTCTTCAACTCTCTTCTCGATGCATCTTCCGGTTTGGCCTATATAGAATGTCTCACATTCACTGCAGTGTATTTATATACTCCGCTTTCATCCAATAATTTTGTTTTATCTTTATTATTAACTAACAATGAACCCAAACTCTTTTTATTAGTGCTAATGGTGTTAATATTACTTGTGTAATCTGTTACATATCTTGTTGCTAATATTAGCAATATAGTTCTTTGGAAATTTTCTGTTAGATTTCTCAATATGCAATGGGTAAATGCTTCAAAAGAGATATGTGGAATGTATTGATTTTAGTGAAAATAACTGAATTTAAAAGTAGACTTTCATCTGTTGGTATGTTTGGGTACATATTTTTTACATAAAAGGAAACAAGTTTAAAGTTTTGACTGATGTCAAGTAAAAAAAGTTTATGTATAAGGTTGTTGAAATTCAAAATGGTATGTTGTGAGCGAAAGTTAGTGAGTTACATAAACTTATAGATCAAAAATAACGGAGGAAGAAATCGCAACAGTAGTTAGAGCGACTAACAATTGGAAGGCCACAGGTATAGATAATATCCATAACTTCTGGTACAAGAAGATTAATAAGCTCCATGGTGCCCTAGCGAAACAGCTCACGTATGTTCTTCAACATCCCAGGAAAACACCCACTTTCCTAACACAAGGCTTAACATATATGCTACCTAAGAGCGATAGAACACAAGATCTGTCTCAGTATAGGCCGATCGATCACTTGTCTGCCAACGCTCTATAAAATACTCACCACATGCATATCCAATCGAATATACCAACACTTTGATGACAACAATATATTACAGTATATATATTAGCAGAAGGGGTGCAGAAAGAAACACCACCGGTGTAAGGAACAACTCATCATCGACTCTGTGATAATGAAACAGGCACACGGCGGGCATCGGAATGTTTATTCAGCTTTTCTCGATTATCTGAAGGCATTCGATAGTACCGCCCATTCTTGGCTTGTCGAAGTATTACAGATATACAAAATGCAGCCAATCCTGGTAGAATTCTTGAAGATAACAATGACACATTGGCGCACGCTCGGCAGGTCAACATAAATAATAAGTCAATTAAAACCGACGCGATACCCATACGTCGTGGAATTTTTCAAGAAGACTTTTTGAGTCCACTATGATTCTGCTTGGCTATGAACACATCGTCTTCAATGCTCAATAGAACAGGATACGGATTTAGGATAAAAGCAGATAGAAACTATTACACAATCTCCCAGCTGCTATATATGGATAACATCAAATTGTATGCTTCGATCGAAAAATGTAAAACCCTGAACATTCAGAGAGGGAAAGTCATAGATCGTGAAACACAACTCCCAAATGGTGATATTATACAGTGTATGAAAGACGGCGAAACGAACAAATATCTGGGATACCAACAAGCCATATTACTAGATCAAAAACAATCAAAGGAGAAGATTCGTTCAGGGTACAGTCAGCGTCTGAAGACTGTGCTGAAGTCAATGTTGAACTCGGGGAATCTAGTCAAAGCAATTAACACCTACGCTATTCTAGTGTTGCTTTACACATTTGAAGTAATCAGATGGACTAAGACAGAACTGGATGATATTCAAAGGCAAATCCGAACGATGCTGATAAAGTACAATAATCACCATCCAAAATCGTCTGTGATAAGAACAACTTTAAAGCGGAAAGAAGGAGGACGCGGATTGATGGATGTTGTCAACTCACATACCGAACAGATCAAAAATCTCAGAGAATTCTTCCAATTATAACCTAATCTAACCTCCGCAGAGTTGTATCGTTGGCTGATAAGGGATATACACCTATAAATCTTGCTACCAGTGATGATCTGCTGAATCTACCGTTCCTATCAGATACTGAAAAACAAGAGCCATGGTCAAGAAAAGAATTGCATGGACGACATAAACGAGACAGAACAAATTGAACGAAATATCGAAATATTACCATGCTATAATGTAAAAATAGAGATAAAATGCTGAAGAATATTAAAAATATATGAACATGCACTACCGAAAGCTGAATTGCCAGAAAGAATATTACTTAACTGCAAGGAAAACAAATCTATGATATCAAGCATCAATGGTGAACCGTACAATGAAAGAACAAACAAAAGTGAATTGGCTGAAATGCTGAAAAAAAAAACGAAAAACACATAAGGGATGTCTTCACCCCAGCTCACCTCGCTGCAATTCAAGTAATGACAGCTTGTACCGAACACGGAAAAATTCAACGAGATTCTCTTTAAAGTATTGTGTAAGGAAATATAAAATGTAACTGCATTATATCTGAAGACCCTCGTGAACATGACTGAACGAAACCTAGGTAGACAAAACTGATTAATCTGCCTTGTGTTCACATTATGAACCGATTTTCTTAAAATTAATTTCTCCTGCAAATAAGTTGGCGACCCCAACAAAACTACGGGGTGAACAAGAACACAAAACTGAAGCTTAAAAATACTCTTCACTTTTAACCAGCCCAGATCCTGAATTTTTCTGGACACTCTATCAAACTTCCTTATGCGGTAAATGAAACGACAGCATGAATTCTGGACACGCTGAAGTTGATTTCGAGATATCTGATCCAAACAAGGAAAATCAATGGAAGATCGTAGTGTAATATGGAAAGCACCAACGCCTCTACAAGTTTTTTACGCATTTTAAAATTCAAAATATTAATGTTCATATAATGTGTTTTTAAAGCCAATAACTTCTTTGTACCAACTGAGAAACATAAGCCCTAATGCGAAGATCATTTTCTAAGACTATACTTTTCGCAGAGATTTTCATTAGTATTACTCTCCCTCAACTTCGGTTTAAAAGTTATCAAGTTACATTTATTGGGATTCAGATTCAAGTTATGATTCGAAGAATAGTGCTCAATACCATTCAGATCCCGACTTACCAACACTCCAGCCTCGACAGACTAAGCCGGCTCAGAAGAAAAATACTACTGGATATCATCTGCGAAAGATTCAACCCTGCAGTGCTGCAATTGATCATATATATCTGCAGTGTATATCAAAAAGGACCCCGGCCCCAGTACGGACCCCTGAGGAACCCCAGAGGTCACAACACTGGTAGCAGATAACTTTTCGTCTATCGATACTAACTGTTGACGCTGGTTTAAGTAGGACCGAAAAAATCCAACCGCTAGATCATCAAAACCATAATAATTTAGCTTTGCACATAACAAACTATGATCGATTGTATCGAATGCCTTCGAATAATCCAGCAACACTAAGGCTGTTGAGAGTCCAGCATACAGGGATCGAACTATGTGATCCACAACGTTGAGCAATGTTGTTATTGTTGTGCTCTGGTCTTTTCTGAATCCTGATTGCATGTTCGAAACTATTTTGTTTGTTAATATATAGTCGTATAACTGAGCGGCAATGGCCTTCTCGAGTAACTTAGACATGGCCGGTAAAATACTAACAGGGCGCAAATTACTATACGACTTTGGATCTCTATTTTTTGCTAGTGGCTGGACCAGAGAAAGCTTTAATTTCTCTGGAAAATAGCCGCTTTCAAGACAACAATTTATTATGTGCGTTAAGAAAGGCAAGATCACTGGGCAGCACATCTGCAACATTTTAGCAGAAATTCCAACTGCACTGGATTTGATTCCGAATAATAGTTTCGAAACATCTTCTAGAGATGCAAGTTTAAAATAGAACTCAATGTCCTCTCTATGTCTATGGGATCTATAGCATGCTGCCGTAATTTCACAATTATTGAGGGGACAGTACACCGAAGAGAAGTAAGAAGTAATCTCATCCGAGGAGAAGGAATTTCATAGAACTTTTTATTTCTGATCTGTAAACTATTGATAGTCTTCCAAACACTTTTACGTCCAGCACATCTGGATTGGTATTCCAAATATGCAGCTTTTTCATGACGAACCGCTGAAGTTACAAGATTTCTATGTTGTCGGTATTGAATGAGAGTATTAATATTTTTTATCATTTTTATAACGTGAAAGAGCTTAATTTCTCAATTTCATCATTTGACGAACCGTTCCGGTCAACTAAGGTGCATATGGCTTACTTATTTAGTTTTAAAAGGAGCTTGTGTATTGAGAAGAGACAAAATCATTTCATTGAAAAATTCTAACGTAGCATAGATATTTTCCATATACAGAATCTCATCCCAAGGCATACTACGGAAGTCTTGGTTGAAACCATTCATATCTAGATTCTTGAAATCACGATAGGTAACAATTCGAGGTTTCATACGAGGCGTAACGAGATTGACTGTACCATAAACCAACTCATGGACCGAAGTGGGATTGTCGAGTACTCCCGAAACAACCACGCGACAGGAACATTCGTGCAAATTAAATCAACTGTCGATTCAAAGGTTTCAGTTATTCTTGTGGGCTCAGTCACCATTTGTTCAAAACAATAAGAATCCGCGCACGTAGATAAGTTATTTTCATGCAGCTGGTCTACGTTAAAATCACCAAGTAAAAGAATATTAGAATACTGGGGGGATATGAAAGAAAGAACATCATCAAAGTCATCTATGTAACCGCCAAGAGGATTAGGAAAGTCGGCAGTCGATGTCGGCGTAAATGGTAGCGATGAGGATAGTCTCTGAACCCAATTTCAACCTTACGAAAATATGTTCTACCGGACGTATACTGTCGAAATCCAAAAAAACTCTTTCGACATGAAGATGTTCCCTAAAATAGATCTACAGACCACCTCCACCCATGCCATGTCTATTCTGATAAAAGAATTTATAACCATCAATTTGCAAAGAATTCAAAGAAGTATTCTTGTTAAGCCACGTCTCTGAAACACATACAGCATCATAGCTATCCGACAGAATTAATTTTCTGAATATATCAAAGTGAGCTGTGAAAGATCTTGCATTTATATGTGCAATATTCAATAATCTACCAGTTGTACTATTCATAACTTATTCTAGACTTATACGACGTCAAAACATTCACAACATAAGGGCAGTTTACATCATTGATAGTAAGATAAACATTAAAAGACGTTTTCATTTTAGAAATTAGTTTCTTACAACTTGCACAACAAACAGTCGGTGACTGACAATCTTTCCTTTCATGACATTCAGAACATTGCGGACAGATAGGAGCATCAACTTTACAATCCTTTTTCAAATGCCCGAATTTCCACCACCCAAAACACTTCAGCAAACTGATATGCTCCCGGACCCAACATCTACCACATGAAACCCAGACAAATCCATTTTCCATAATTCTTTTGAATACTTGCGGAGAACACTCCAATATAATATTGAACATATTCTTTTTTTTGAGCTTAATTATAAATTTGATATCGTCTGAGTTCAGTTCGATGTTATTGTCGCGCTTAATATCATCTATCAAATCCTTCCCTTCCGGTGTACGTGGTCGCAATCTCTTCGGATATTTCGAAATCAGTCCTATTTGAGTATTGAAGCCAGTTGATGTTGACTAACTTGTCGCCCAGATACTGGAACAATCTAGGACAGTTTCATTATATAAACAGAATTTGAGCCATACCAGGTCGAAAGCGTCGTCTTCTTACGTATCCTCTTTTGGAATGTTACGTTCGATCTGGCAAGCACAAAGCCCTGCTTCAAACCGAAGCCTTTTGTGCACCTCGAAACCATTGAAACAGAGGTAGGCGATGTCTGTTGTTGGCATTATTTAAGTTTCCGTAAGAGATAAGACATGAGGTTGCGTGTCTAATAAGTGTTGGTGTGTCTTGGTCCTCTTATTTTGTAAGATTTAATAATGAATTGGCTACTCTCATCAAATTTTCGGGGATTCTGTGCATCTGCCAGAGGGCTGTTGTTAATAGTATTGTCATCATGGCCCTCCCAAGCAAGTTCTAGCAGAGATTCAACTGGGGAACTAGTTAACCTCCAGATAATTTAGTCCAAAGACAGCCATGTCTGATCAGAAAAAAACCTTCCCACTTTGAAGGCTGCACCACATGCCAAGCATCCGAAACTTAGTCACAAATAACTAGTTCAAGGAGTCTATATCATAATGTAGTGGTATTACAGCAGGCGATGGGAGTAAGACTGTCCTTCACCTCGGCATCATAGTCAACACCGGAATTTGCTGGCATGACGATATCTCAGCCATTGTCAAACCTACTTCTGCCTATCTCAGTTTTCCTTTCAAGGCTAAGCAATCCTTTACACCAGGGGTAATCAAACGGTTGATCGCGAGTGCTTTTTGTGTAGATCTCAAGAAGAAAAAAATTTTTAATAAGAAGGTAACAACTAAACTACAAAAATTTATTACGTAATGAAATAACACTCTGCTAGCGGCAAAAGGCTGCTTTATCAAAGGAACGGCGGTGCTTGTGAAAGGAAAGCCGCGTTTTATATTCTTGCCGCTTTTCTAGAAATTTCGGCCGGCGCGTTTGAGGGAAATATTGGAGACTTTCGTTCATGCCGATATAAATGTTGCGCCTGCAGGAATTGAAGTCATTTCGAATTGTAACTTGAAGGCAATACTACGTCGATACAAAGTTTATTATTAAATAGTACAGAATGAGTGCAGCGAAGAAATCTAAAACGTATCATTTTAATAACGATTGGGATGAAGATTTTTTCTTTTGTATGGTGAAGTATAAGTACATTTGCCTTATTTGTCGTGCGTCAGTTGCAGTACCTAAGCGTGGTAACTTAGAGAGGCATCACAAAACGGTTCTTAAAAACTATGAAAAGGATTTTCGGTCACAGAGTGAATTAAGAAAACGAAAAGTACGTGATTTGATATCTTGTTCGAAAGAAGAACAAACCATGTTCACGAGACCAGCCAAACAATCAAAATCTGCTACGATCGCGTCATTTAAAATATCTCATATATTGGCGAAACACAAGAAACCATTCGAAGATTGATCGGTTGTGAAGGAAGCATTTATTGAAGTGGGTGAGACTTCATTTGGAGATTTTGAAAATAAAACAGAAACCATGTCTGCTATTAGAGAACTTCAGTTATCTCGTCCGACTGTCACAAGGTGTATTGAAGTCATGAGTCAGGGCATGGCAGATAAACTAAAACATGATCATCACATCATGAAATCTACTTAGTTTTCCTTACAGTTCGACGAATCCACCGATATGATAGACACTGCCCAGCTGTGTATTTTTATTCGGATGGTATTCAATGACATGTTGGCTAAGGAAGAATTTTTGACCATCATTATTCTGAAGGGAAAGACCTGTAGCGAAGATATATATGACGTTTTCTTAAATTTTGTTAAAAACAATAAGCTACCAATATATAAATTAGTGTGCATTACAACGGATGAAGCACCTGCAATGACGGGAAACAGAAACGGTTTTGAGGCATTGTGTCATTGTGTTGAGCTAATGAAGATTTCCCTTCATTTCTTTCATTCCATTGCACTATACATCAACAAGTTTCTGTGTTCAAAAGTTTTAAACACGGAGGAAATTATGGGCATTGCAACAAAAACTGTGCACATTGCAATGGCGGCTCTTTAAGTTGTAGTTAGAAGATAGGGAGTCAGCTGAACACACTGATTTAGTTCTTCACATGGACGTCAGTTGGTTGAGTCGCGGAAAATTCCTAGAAAGGTTTCAAGAATTATCGCCCGAAATAAGAGATTTTCCAGACAAAAAAGGTGATGACACTCAGATGTAGAACTACAAAAAATGGCTGACAGATTTGACATTTTGACTGACATCACAATGCACTTAAACACCATCAACTTGGAGCTTCAAGCTAAAAAAAAACTATTATTGAGATTATTAGCGTAGTAAACGCATTCAAAATTAAAGTGCAATTTATGATAGATCAACTGAAAAGAAAGGACCTGAAACATTTTGTCGTCTTTGAAAGCAAGGATTCCTCAGTTGAATTATGTTACGTATGAGGCTGAATTATCGAATATTTTGGAACAATTCGAAATGCGTTTTTATGATTGCAGTAAATTGGCAAATATAGCATTTTTTATGAGTTATTCTTTTTCATGTGAAAATATTGAGGAATTAGCTACTGAAATAGCAAGTCAGTTTGATATGAACACATGTTCTGTTGAAATTTGAGTTGGTGCAGATAATATTAGATATACATCTCAAAAGTACAGCATCTGATACGAATTTCTGGTGTTTTATATGCCCTTCAACTGACGGCAATGTTTGGGTCAACTTACTTGTGCGAGTCTGCATTTTCTGAAATGAAGATAATTAAGTCAAAATATCGCAATCGACTAACTGACGATCATATGTCATCATGCTTGCGATTAGCACCTAGTGGTTAAGTATCATCTTATGAAAAGTATGCTGGGGACATGCAGTGCCACGCTTCAACATCCAAAGTCTTTCCTTAGTTAAGTTTAACACCATATGTAACTCTTTTGTTCTGAAACAACCAGTAAACTTGCAATTTTGAATAACTATAACATTGATATTATAGAGAAGAACCTAACACAACCAAATCCAAACCTTGACTTAAATAATGTATACCTACCTAGGAAGGTACGTAGGGTGTATCGTACATGTACGACAACCCTGCATCACACATACTTGCAGACTCTCAGATTCGATCGTAAGTAGTCGAAAAATATTGAGGTAGATTGCCAGCAGTTCAAGTTTGAACACTCCGGCTTAACACCATCACAGCTGATAATTTTATACAAGACACAGATGCGAGCTGGTCTGGAATACTGTTCCCATGTGTGGGTCTCTGCACCCAAACATTCATTATATGTATTCGATAGTGTCCAGAAGAGAGCAGAGCGCCTTATCGATAATGTGATATTCTGCTTCACCATCAAAGCCTGATAATATTTACCATTTTTACAGACATTTCCATGGTAAATGTTCTGAAGACATGAAAGTCTTCATTCTGAAAAGAATTACGTTCCAAAGAAAAACTAGGCTCGCGGAAAACTCTTATCAGTGGACAGTAAAACTAGCAACGCCATGTACCTTTCTCTATAAAAATTCTTTCGTTTATAGGACTAGTGTGCTGTGGAACTCGCTTCCATCGAACATCTTTTCGGTAAATTACAATTTGGCCCTCTTGAAGAAGCGAGTTAACACACATGTTAAATCTTCTTGGGCGACCACAGCAGTGAGATGACATGCATCGCTTGTTTCTAAGAGTTTAGAATACAAACAAAATTAATGTAATAGATGAGAATAATCAAAAGTAATACTGTTGCTTCTTTTCGAACAGTAATGGACAAACATCATTTCATAAGTATACTCGTATACGAAAGATCTCACGGAACGATTAAAAAACTCATTCAGTTAAATCCTTCAAGTTAAACAATTAGAATATCTTGTACCGTAGAAAAATATATTGCACAGGAAGTTACAAAACGGAAGTTGAAAAAGAGAGCTGAAAAAACTGCAATTTCAGTTTATAGCACCCTAATTTACTACCAAAGAAAGAATCCATTTAGCTGGAAAACAATTTACATGAACACTTATCTCTGTTTTTTGCGAGAGAGATGGCCTAGCGGGAAATCAACGAAATACGGCGGGAACAGTATTTTAAAGGGAAAATACAAGTTCAAGCTCCAAATTTATTGGTCTCTAATCGTTAAGTGTTCTGTTGAATTCTTCGGATTTCACAAAACGATATGCAGAAATACAATTGCAACTAATCTGTCCGTTATTTACGATAGGAATTCAGTGCACTTTTATAGAAGTGGAACTTTCAGAGTAGAAGTAAACTCAAAGGCTTTGAAGGATTTAAAATATTGTGAAATGATTTAAACTTTGCAGAAGAAACGAATTGCTGCTACAAAGTTTGCAACAAATTCAAGATATTGATTTATTTGAATGAGAATTCGAGAACTAAATACAGGGTCATCCACCGTTTTGTAGAAGGACCTTTAAGAGTCGCTGAAAGAATTATTTTAAGATAATTTCTCCTTCTAAACATAGGTTCGGGAAAGCTACGTTTTGAAGATACAGGGTGCTCACGATACAGAAAATTTCGAGAAATTAGTCTCAAATGTGAAACATATTCTTCAATTTTATTACTACTGGGAGGGTCCTCTTCAAAAATATTATTTGATTCCTGAATTCCTGGGCAGAGAAATTAACGCACAATTTCAATACTGAGACGACCCAGAACCGGGGTCTATTTGTTTTTTTGTTAATTTGCTAAAACTATTCATATTGATTTTTATCTGATTGAATTTTATTATCAATTGTGATAACTGTATTTTGTAGATCTACCTGCATAACATTTCATATTGTTCATCTGAATTCAAAATTACATTGAAAAGACGGCCCTCTGCCAGAATTATTCAATAATTTTATTTTAAATTCTCATTATAGTAAAATATTATGTATTCTTAAAGCAGCTTAAAATCACCCAAAAGCGTAAATATCGAGGCGAAGGAATTGATCTAAACTCAGATGAGAAATCCAGCTAAAACTATATTCGACTTTAAAATCGATGGCCGTTAAGCACCCTTTCGTATGTCCACGATTCCACACATCTGGTATTTTCTGAAACAGCAATTCCCACGTCGCGACGAAGGAAGGCGTCTGTAAAAGACTATGTACCAGGTACTTGAGTACCACGGGCTGAAGGCAGTGAGGGTGTAAGAGCTGCTGGGTCATGCATATATAAGGATCACGATCGCGACGTTAAGGGATCATTTTTTTTATTATCGTGGACTTATGCACTATCTCAGCTAGTAGCTGGATATAATTTACCTTTCCCAGATTTAGCAATCAAAGGGAATAGGCTCGATTATAATATACTTGACATAAATTTCCTAACTATCCTACATGTATTAAGAATTACAGCTTTTTACATTTTTATATAGGTATTCTTATGCAATTCTGATTTCTTAAGGCTATCATGCAAAGTTTTGGGTATTAAACCAGTCGAGGATACGATGACAGGAACAATATCTATTTTATCGAGGTGCCACATCTGCTTGATCTCAATAGCAAGGTCTGTGTATTTGGACTTTTTCTCCTGGAACTTGTTCAGCACATTGTTATTATTCGGTATGGCGATATCCACCAGCATCGCTGTTCGGGCTCTCTTATCATACACCACTATGTCCGGCCTATTATTCGTCACCATTCTGTCAGTGATAACAGGCCTATCGTAGTATAATCTGATAGAGTCATTTTCCAATACGGGCGCCGGCTGATACTTGTAATATGGCTGGAAGGTGTTCAGAAGTCCGTACTTGTGTGCAAGTTTCTGGTGGATAATGTTGCACACTTGATTATGCCTGTGAAGATACTCCGTATTGGCCAGTTGTTCGCATCCGGACGTAATATGCTGTATAGTCTCAGATCTTATATGGCATTTTCTGCACTTATCTGTTTGTAATGTTCCGTCCTGTTAATAAATTTTTTGTAATTGTTTGTAGCGATCACTTGGTCTTGGATGGATATACGGAATCCTTCTGTTTCTGCGAATAATTCTCCTTTCATCAACCATTTGTTGGAGGCTTCTTTGTCGATGTGTGGTTGATTAATCTCATGTTGATGTCGTCCATGCAATTCCTTCCTTGACCATTGCTCTTGTTTTTCAGTATCTGATAGGAACGGTAGATTCAGCAGGTCATCTCTGGTAGCAAGATTCAGAGGTGTATACCCCTTATCAGCCAACGATTCCACTCTATGGAGGTCAGTGAGAGCTTTTGCTGAGAAGAATTCTTCTCTGAGATTTCTTATCTGTTCGGTGTGTAAATTGGCAACATCTATTAATCCGCGTCCTCCTTCTTTTCTCTTCAAAGTTGTTCGTATCACAGACGATTTTGGATGATGATTGTTGTACTTTGTCAACATCGTTCGGGTCTGCCTTTGAATATCATCCACCTCCGTCTTAGTTCATCTGATTATTCCAAATGAGTAAAGCAACACTGGAATGGCGTAGGTGTTAATTGCCTTGACTAGATTCCCCGAGTTCAACATCGATTTCAGCACAGACTTCAGACGCTGACTGTATTCTGAACGAATCTTCTCCTTTGATTGTTTTTGGTCTAACAATCTGGCTTGTTGGTATCCCAGATATTTGTATGTTTCGCCATCTCTCATGCACTGTATAATATCAGCGTTTGGAAGTTGTGTTTCACCATCTATGACTTTCCCTCTTTGAATGTTCAGGGTCTTACATTTTTCAATCCCGAATTTCATATGAACATCTGCCGAGAACTCACTGACAGTTTTCAGCAAATCATCCAATTGCTTCTTGTTCGAAGCATATAATTTGATGTCATCCATACACAGCAGGTGGGAGATTGTATGATAATTCCTTTCTGCTTTTATCCTAAATCCGTATCCTGTTCT
The DNA here is from genome assembly GCA_013387265.2 of Cryptolaemus montrouzieri. Classification (NCBI taxonomy): domain Eukaryota; kingdom Metazoa; phylum Arthropoda; class Insecta; order Coleoptera; family Coccinellidae; genus Cryptolaemus; species Cryptolaemus montrouzieri. The sequence goes on along the minus strand of JABFTP020000185.1, from coordinate 27,645,352 downwards.
ATTGAGCATTGAGGACAATGGGTTCATTGCTAAACAGAACCATAGTGGACTCAAAGAGTCTCCTTGAAAAATTCCACGACGTATGGGTATCTCGTCGGTTTAAATTGATTTATTGTTCATGTTGACCTGCGGAGACGTGCGTCAGTGTGTCATTGTTGTCTTTAAGAACTCTACCAGGGTTGGGTGAATTTTGTATATCTGCAATACTTCAACAAGCCAAGAATGGGCGGTACTATCGAATGCCTTCAGATAATCGAGAAAAGCTGAATGAACATTGCGATGCCCTACGTGTGCCTGTTTCATTATCACAGAATCGATGATGAGTTGTTCCTTCCACCTTCGTGTAAAATTCAATGCTCTCTCTCTTCTGAATGAGAATATTGAGATGGAAATAGTTAGTAACTTTCATTTTGACCAACATAATTTCGGTACTACCAAAATCTAGATTATAGTGGTCTCTTCCTCTCTCTTCTGAGTGACAATCAAATCTAACTTTATTTCAATTAAATTTTTAGTCGATCTGTCAAAATAAGTAATTCAGAATTTTATTTGAATGAAAAGTTTGACGAAACCTGAAATGAACTTTTAGAGGTAAGTAAACGTAGTTTGATGTATATTTTATCCATTTTTATGTATATTTTGTTTAAGGAAAGAAACAATTAACCCTCAATATTCATGAATTTAATATTTTGTGGTTATTCTAACCTAAACAATGTGATTCAAACGGAATGTTATAATAAAAAGGAGTTAAGGAGAAAATAAATGTTTGAAAGATAAGTGAATGTAATTTGAAGTTTATTTATCTATTTTAATGTATATTTTTTTCCGCATGCTCAAGAAATGTACTCAGAATTCACATATTTCATTCTTCTTTCATAGTTATTTTAACCTCTATGCAATGAAAAATGTGCTGGAATTACTAGGATTTTTAACGAATCAATAGGAGATCTTGAAAATGATGGGACATCCTTTGAGTTGCTATTAATAGGTATTGAGCTGTTTTGTATAATAATATTTTTCCTGGGAGGAACTCGATAAAGTTTTCGTTAGGTCATTTAGAGTATGTATCATATGAATATTGAAATCTATCTACTAAAGGCTATATCTGTATTGAAATATTTCAAACTGGATGTCAATGAGACCGTGTCATTTCAAATTGAATTTTCGTGTTTCAGTTTATTCAATAGGAAGTACGTTTCTATTCTACAAATATCCAAATGTAAAAGTAAATGAGATTCAATGTGTTTGACAATATTCAAGTTTGAGCCAAAGAAAATATGATCTCAAATTTGCACGAAAGGTAATTATTGTGTGTTCCTTCTATTCATAACTCATAGTTACTGTTTCTCAAAAAATTCAATCAAGGTTGTTGAATGAATGACAGGAATTCTTCATTGGTTTGAAGTTGAAAGTTTCCCTGTTATAGGTGTCTGATAGTGGGAAATATGTTGTTCCAATATATAGAAGTTGCATACGAAGTTTCATTTTGTACAACCACAACTTTCAATCAAGATTTATGAAAGTTACAGGAAGCATGCAGCTGCTTATGTGAATCATATTTTGGAAAAAAATTCAAGTATTACTTGGAGAATGCTATGAAATTTGACAATTGTTGTTGTAGGTAGTTGTACTATAGGTATTTTATATAATTGTGTAAAATGAGTACGTTCATCACGTAATATGGAAATATGAAGTTGTTTAAATTGAATTTCTTCCTTTCATTTTCATTTCATAGTATATTATAAAGTTTCACAAGAAAGTGAATTGAAGAGAAGTAAAATTGAAGAATATAAATTTCAATCATTAGAGAGCAAGTTTATAAGAAGCTGACTGCTCGAAACCAATTGAAACTGAAATATAGTTATCATCATTTCATTGTATATTAGGTTCCATAATGTAATTTACAAATTTGTGGATGTCTTTCTGCTTTCCACAAGAACACTTCAATTCAGAAGATGTATGTTTTATCTGGTAAGAAAATTGTGTGAATTTGGATCAATTTGAATTTATACAAAATAGTTACGTATAGGGCAATCACATAAGGTGAAATTTCAATGTATTCAGTGGTGTTCCTTTATTGGATTACTAATTTATCGCTTTTGTCTTTTAGATACTCCCAAGAAAGTTTTATTTGAGAATGACTCTTATTTTCTATTTCAATAATATAACTGTTGAGTAAAATTCAGGAATTAGAAATTTGAAACTATAGATCTGCATATATCAATCTGTCTGAAGTATATATTTAGTACTTTTGGAACTAAAATTTGTAATATTGTGAATCAATATTAGAATTGTTGAAATGTTTTGAATTTTATCTTATGCTAACTCAATGGGAGAAAGATGAGATTTTCAAATTGAAGTCTCTTTGAATTGGGATAGTAGTGAATAGTGTTGAAATTCGTGTGGTTGATGAGTCAGTATCCATAAAACAATACTGGAAGTTGCGTTACCTTAAGGATGACTGAGGTAAAAGATGAGAAAGTTCCATGTAACAAAGAACTATTAAGTATTAATTTGAATAATGAAGTGGATATAATAAGGAGTTAAGTATAGATAGAGTTGGATATGAAAAGGCGTTCAGTATATTTGGGGTTAAGTATATTAGGCGTTTAGTTTATAAGGCATTCAGTATATTAGGCGTTTAGTATATAAGGTATTATGTATATTAGACGTTTAGTATATTGGCTATTTAGATATAAAAGGCGATCTTAATGAATGAGCTCTCTAGTTTTCAATAAACCCATATTGACCCTTAGGGTATTTTCAAGTAGAAATCTACTATGAACTTATAGATGATGATCTCACCTTACAAGTTCAATAGTGTGGAGAAAGTAGTGGTCAGTTGGCTATTAAGAGTGCTAAGACAGGTTCAACAGAGTTTATTAATTTTCAAACTTTCAAATTAATTTTCTTTTCTTATTATTTTCTAGTGTTCTTTCATAGTTTGTTGATGGAATATTTTCAAAGGTAGAATTTGTTTTTTGAATCTACGTACGAAACTTCCACCTGCTTGTAGGCTAAGACTGTTTGAATTTTCCATTTCAATGTAGATTTCGTAAGAAATACTACCTACTACAGTCGTCCAGATGGTAGAATTTCCTTCCGTAGAATGTTGAATATCGTTCCCCTATGTAGCAGGTTTTCCGATCCACTCTTTATAAGCATCGTCAATGAGGACCACATAGTAGTGGTACAATCAGGTCGGATATCATTAATAAGAGCAACAAAATGCGTTTCGGCCACCTTTGACCTCGGCAGTATTGCTCACCCATTCACAACATCAAGCTAGACTGCCACCTTCTCATTTTAGCTAGTCTGGCTGTTTTCTATTTGGTCTACTTCTTGTTTTCATCGTTTCCTGGTAACACTTGTAGCAGCGTCATGTACTTGACGCGCTCCAAAGGATTTAGATGACGAGATAAGACTTGATCAAAACTGCAGTTTGTTTCTCCTATTCATCTTATCCGACCAGATTGTATCGCTATTAAGAAGCTCTGGTTGACGATGATTATGAAGGGAGGATCGATAAACTAGCTCGTTTAGGTAAGGATATTCATATTTCAATATGTTTACTCATGAGGCTAAAAATTTTCCATGTTATCATTATTAAGATATGAAAATTAATTTTTTCAACTGACACTTGATGAGCACTGCTGGCTATGTCCTATTATATAAAATTCAACAGATATATGTCATACAAGTATATGTAGTGAAAGTAGTTCATAACACAGTGAAATGAATTTTTCAGCAATATTTTTTAATTATTATTCTAATACTTCAACAAAGTTTGTTCTAATTCAGGAATGCATTTGTTTTCAGGATAAATCGTAAAGTTCAACAATCTCCTGAGAATAGAATAAAATTAATCCGAACAAAAGTAGTTGTCCAACAATTTGACGCTAACTTAAACAGCCACTGTTCCACGTAATCCTTCGAGAGAAACGTGGAATAATTCCTGGCACGACGATCTCCTGTAGGCGATTTTTTGAAACGTGTCAACCTGGTCTCATCTTCAACTGTCAGGAAACTTTCAGAATTCATCATTTCGAAATGTCCTAGGACGACAGCAGAATTGTGAGTTGAATATATCAATTATGTTTGCACTGAAAATAAAACTAGTAAACCATATGAGAAAAGAATTACAAGGAACAGTATTATAATGGGAAAATAAAGGAAAGTTGCAGGATCACGAGAATATGACCGATGGTGATACAGTCTGCTGAGTAATCAAGCCGCTAGCTTTCTGCTTGTTAATTGAAAACCTTGATAAATTTTCACCAATTACATAAAGAAAGTAACCATATTATTGAGAACACTACCCAGATTTCTGCATTTTGAAGATTAACTGAATTTATCGGACGTACAATTGATGATTGTCTATTTTATCTGCATTATATTGGTACTATAAAAACAATAAAGATATAGGCCAATACATTTATTATTTGCATTGAAGTATTTGAAGTAATAATAAAAATAAGAAGAAATGAATTTTCAGTATTCAGTGAAGCCATCAGTTGCTGGAATGAGAGCTTCAATGCGGCGAGGCCTGTTCTTTCTCTAGAAAACACCTTGTAATTTGATGAAATTTCGAGTTGTGATGCCTTTCTCTGAAAAAAAAAATAGTCAGTCATTGCATTAGATAGATATGGTGTCTAGATACTTTGGGTATTTGCAAGTTGATGATTGCAAAACGGCATCGTTGGCAAGAAATCAACAATAAAACAATGTTCGAATTTTCGTTATATTAAAATTTCTATGACGGGTTTTACCACACTGTCACTTCAGCAGATTAGAAGTGTATTCAAAAAGGAGATGTGTCTCATATATAACATTTTTTTTCATGAGCGCTTCCCAGGAATAGGCGAACCTGTTACATCACATGAGTGAACGCCTGGGAAGAATTGAGGTGTCTTGCTTCTTGAAGAGGGCCAAATTGTAGAATGTTGGAAGATGTTGGACGGAAGCGATTTCCACAGCTCACCGGCCCTGTTAACGAAGGAATTCTTATAGAGAGAGGTTCGAGGGGTCGTCAAATGTACCGACATATGATCCTTGCCAGCGTAGTGTTGCGGCAAAACATGAGTTTTCCTGAAACAAGGTCTTTCACCTCCTTGAAGCATCTTCCATGGAAGTATCTGTGAAACAGAGAAAGGTCAGCAACTTGTCTTCTGAGAGCCAGCGGTTGGAGATCGCGGGTGTTCTCTGGGTGGTCGATGAGGCACACAGCCCGTTTCTGCACACTATCCAACATCCGCAACGAATGCTTTTGCGCAGATTCTCATACATGGGAACAATATTCCAAAGCAGGTCGAATCTGCGCCTTATATAGAAGCAACAGCTGAGATGATGTGAAGTATAGCTTGGCTCTGAAAAGAAAACTAAGTTTAGCTGATGCCGACTTAGCTATTGCTGATACATGTTCATGCCAGCAAAACCCGGAGTTGACCGTTATTCCGAGAAAGTGCATAGAATCTTTGGATGCAATTTGCATCATAAGAGGAAGCGGAGACCTTTCTAGAAAACGTAAATGCTTGCGTCTTGCTCGTGTTGAAGCTCACCGGGTTCAACTGACCCCACGCAAATATTCTCTGTAAGTCAGAGTTTGAGTTATTAATTTGTTGATATCCCTGACGCAGCTGTAATCGGCCGCAGACTACTGAAAGACAAAACGAGGGTACAATCGTCTGCAAAACCGAAGATTTTGCTCTCTGTAGATGACAGAAGATCGTTTAGCTGCAACGGAAACAAGGTTGGCGAAAACATGGATTCCAGTGCTACTCCTGCTTGTAACTGGAAACAATCAGATGTTATACCGTCGACCACAACTTGTATTGATCTATTTGAAAAAAAAAGCTACTTATCCAACCCCGCAATTTTTTGGGAAGCCCATATGCAGCAAGTTTATTCAACAAGGCTGCATGCCAAACCCTATCTAAAGCTTTGGAGTTGTCGACGGCTATTGCTCTAGATTCCCCATGCTTTTCCATCGTTGATGTACAAACATGAGTGACGTAGGCGAGCAGATCTCCTGTCGATCTTTGCCTGCGAAAACCATACTGACGGTCATTAATAATTCCCTGCAACTCAAGATATTTGATGAGTTTATCATTCATGACTCTCTCCATCACTTTGGACATAATGGGAAGAAGTTCCACAGGGCGGTAGTTTTGGGGTAAGGACTTCATTCCTTTCTTTGGGATCGGTTGAATTCGTTATTTTCCAGCAGCTCGTAAAAGTCTGGCTTTCATAAGAAATCTAAAACAGGCGGTTAAAAATGGGTGCCAGTTCGGGAGCACACTTTCTCAGGACGATTGTCGGTATTTCGTCTAGACCCACTGCGGTCTCACAGTGCGGACTCTAAACTTGATTTCTGCCATGGAAGAATTTTTAGGTGGAATGTTCGATGGTATTGCGTTAGATGAATTTAGCACAAAATTCTTTGAGAATAAGAGAGCAAAAAGAGATCGGTTTTCTGTTTCGGAGATGATGCTATACTTCCGTCTTCTCTAACAAGAGGTGGAATGCAGATTTGCAGAAATTGGCACTGACAGTCTTCGCCATAGACCAGAATTGTCTAGTCCCGCTTACCTGTTCGAGGAGTTTATTAGTTACCCCTTCGTTGAAATTGGCCTTTGCTCTTGCAGTTGTCAGGTTGCATACGTTCCGTATTCGTACGAAGGTTGTTCTTCTTTCCTCTGTTGGATTTATCTTCCATGACTTGTAAGCTCTGCTCTTGACTGCAGAGGCTCTTTCGCAGTCTTTGTTGAACCATGGCTTTTGTGCTGATGTTCTTTTCATGTAATGAGGGAGGGATGTAGAGATCCATTCCTGCATGAATGATTTCTGTAACAGTGCACACATTGATGTCAGGATCTGAAAGGCAAACATCACTGAATGGGAAGAACGAAAAGAATTCACGCAGCTCATCCCAATCAGCACGGTTTTAGTGCCAAATGCGTTTGTGGTCTGAGTTGCCTAGCAGTGCTGAGACCTCCACTCTGAAATCGTCTGGGTCCGAAATCGAAAAGAGATCCAAGGTGTTCGGGAAGTCGGTTGGGTGATCAGGTATTCTTGTCGGTTCGTCGACTAGCTGCGTTAGATTATGGCTGATTGCGAAAATTTCAGCCATTTCAATCCACCTTATCACCTAGATACTGAAACAATCTAGGGAAATATATAGACAGCACAAGAACAGTGTTTTATTCTGGAAATGGATTTTGAACCACGCAAGGTCGGAAGCGTCTTCCTCCATCGTGTCCTCTCTCTGGCATGCAACATGCGATCTTTCGAAAACACAGAGGCCCCCTTTAATCCTAAATCTTGTAAGTAATTCATACCCATTTAAACGTTAATACGTTGTGTCGGTTGTTTGACTTATTTGGGTATCGGTTAGGGTCAGCACATGGGGTTGTGCGTTTTTGCAGATGCTGGTGGTCTGCATCGACATTCACGTTGTTGTGCCCCAGTCCTCTGATATTGCTCTATCAAGAGTTTGCTTTCTTTTCTAGTACGTGAATGACTTACCCGCATCATGAACCTCTCGAGGCAGTCCCCTCCGGAGATCTGAATGGGAGACTATTTTAACTCCGGATGATTTTGTCCCAGAAGAGCTCATCATGATTCGTTGCCAATCCTTGCCACCCTAGAAACCGGACCATCTGCCAGATCCCGAAACTTAGTCACACAGGTGACCAATTCACGGAACCTATAGCTGCATGTGATGATGGTATCACACAGGGTGACGGGAGTGAGGCCGCCTGCCACCTTCATTCGTAAATGCAGGTAATCAGAGGTTAGATTTAATGAATAAACAAAAAATTTTCACCAATTTTGCATGAATGGTAGAACATGTTCTTTTAAAATATCTTTGAGCGTTCAGGGTGCCATTGTTTATGACGACCAGATCAATGCGAGCGATTCAAAAAATTTCTCTCCACACCATTATTGAAACTTCACCAAAACCAGAGGTAGGTAAGAAGTTGCAATAGGTATATCTCTCATTTCGACGTTTATACAGTAGAGAACGTCGATCGCAATGGAAAAGACGAAATCTCGATTCATTTACAAAGAAACTTCTCTCCCAGTCAGCTTCTAACCAATTGACACGTTCTCTGACAAAATTCAATCGGGCTCTCCGATAAGCTGCGGTTAAAGCTGAGCCTCGAGCAACCCATGAGGCCACAAACTAAATTCACATAGACTTTTTCATATCGTTTCAGTGCTAGTTTCCATTCCACTGTTCTATCGAAGGGTGTCCACCAAAAGCGAACCGTTTTCTTAACGAAGAAATTCTTAAATAACAGTCATGGATTTCTATTGTTGCGCTATTTAAGATTTATATGAATTGCATAATGAAATTGTTTACGAGAGAGCAAGTTATCAATAATACTGTAATTTTAACCATTATTGATTGCTATTTGTTTTGTAATATTGAGATTTTCCAAGAAATTATTTTCTGAGATTGGTATAGGACAGATGAGGGGTCGCAGGTGTAGGATAGGTACGAGGATTGGTCCTTGAGGAAATCCACTTAACACTGATTTGCATGATGGGAGAGGAGTATGTACTTGAACACGAAAGGTCCTTCCTAATAAGAACCTTTCTATCCAAGATTAAAGTTTGCCTTGCATCTACAGATATTCAAGTTGCTGTAGAAGACCTTTGTATGGAAAAGTATTAAAAAGTCTTGAAAAATGTGGAAAATACCCACCGCCCTCAGATTTTCGATCATTTTTATCCAGAGATCAACATACTTCAATAGACTATCCATACAACAGAGGTCTGGGCTGAAATTTTGTTGATTCTCGGGATAATTCTATGCAGCAGTAGAAATTCTATGACTTTTTGAAGGATAATCCTTCCCCAGACCTTGGCAATGACAGGAACATAGCTGTATGGTCGATAAATTCCTGTATTCAGTTTTCAGTTCATCGCCATTTTTGAAAATAGGGGTAAACATGTATCATCACCCATTTAGATGAAATGAAACCAAAAGCCTGGAATTCAGTAGAGTGGCAATCTTGGCGGTAAATACTTGAGCTCTAAAATTTGCGTCATCTACTTGCGTGACAGTAAGAACAAATTTTGGTTTAGCTAAAATGTGCACTGATATTTCCATAGCGATCGCGAGTAAATTGGCTTCGATATTGAAGATTAGCCTTTGAAACATGGATAGTCATCCATACAACAGAGGTCTGGGCTGAAATTTTGTTGATTCTCGGGATAATTCTATGCAGCAGTAGAAATTCTATGATTTTTTGAAGGATAATCCTTCCCCAGACCTTGGCAATGACAGGAAAATAGCTGTATGGTCGATAAATTCTTGTATTCAGTTTTCAGTTCATCGCCATTTTTGAAAATAGATCATCACCCATTTAGATGAAATGAAACCAAATTCAGTTCTATGATTTTTTTGGTTTAGAAGGATAATTAGCCTTCCCCATACAACAGAGGTCTGGGCTGAAATTTTGTTGAGAGCAGTAGAAATTCTTGGAAGGATAATCCTTCCCCAATGACAGGAACATAGCTGTATGGTCGATAAATTCTTGTATTCAGTTTTCAGTTCATCGCCATTTTTGAAAATAGGGGTAACATGTATCATCACCCATTTAGATGAAATGAAACCAAATGCCTGGAATTCAGTAGAGTGGCGATCTTGGCGGTAAATACTTGAGCTCTAAAATTTGCGTCATCTACTTGCGTGACAGTAAGAACAAATTTTGGTTTAGCTAAAAAGTGCACTGATATTTCCATAGCGATCGCGAGAAAATTGGCTTCGATATTGAAGATTAGCCTTTGAAACAACCTCGACACCAATCTGTAGAAGACAGAGTAAAACACATTGTTTGAATGCAAATTGCAATACCTAAATGATCTCTGTTTCTTTTCTACATTAATTACAACAGACACCGAGCGAGAACGGTCAAATGAAAAGTCATGCGATCGTCTAGTACCTGAACTTAGCTGGAAGTTCTTTTCATAAAATAGGAACTTCTTTTGCGTTATATATTTGTTGTAGCTTTTCAAATTATTTTATTTGAGGTTTGATATGATATCAATATGGTACTTCGTCATAAGAGAATATGAATATATGATCTTGACAACATTCATATTGAATTCCTTTCTTTACAATTCTTGGCATCCCTAATAATTTACTGGGATAACAGATAATTAAGAGACAGGCCTAATTAGCCTCATCCATATTATGCGTGGAAGCTGGCCATCTAAGGGATTCGGTAATATGATATAGTATGTTAAGAAAGGGTTATTGCCCTATAATCTGAACTTTGAGATGTTGAATTTCTAACAAACTCGTCCTGCGTTTGACGACCTACGAAGTTTCAATTCGTTCGCATTTTTTCAATCAATAATTCGTATAGAAATAACTTCTAAAGTATTAATACAGGGTATTCAAGTTGAGCGGCCTATTAGACGTTTATGGAGAACTAATACTGCTATCGTTCTAGCCAGCTTGCTCTCCAGACCTAAGTCTTATCGAACATTTATGGTTTAATTTCAAAAAGAAAATAAGATTGCGCCAGGATAATCCAAGGACCTCACAACAGCTCATCCAAGCCACCACAAAAGAGTGGCAGAATATCACCCCAGAGGAGGGCGAAAATCTAATCCAAAGCATACCTAGACGAATTTAGGCTTCCATCTGGGCACGAGAAGGTAATAAAAGCTACTGAGGTCTGGAAAAAACACCTACTCCACGAGAAAAAACAATTCTCAATTTTTCTACTAATGCGGAAAAAGTCTCTTAATTTTTTATTTGTTTCTTTCTTAAACTAAACCTCAATTTATTTCTTTTCTCAATTGAAATATCTTAAAAGGATCAATTATAACAATCTTCAGAAATTTCTAAAATCCCTGAGGTGATATTCAAACTATCGGAGGATTCTATAATATAGTTGTGTGTATAATTAGTACATTCTCTTCAACTGTTATGTCTAGATACTTGAAAATAATGTAACTGACGGAACCGGTGGTGTTTAAAATTAATATTGTGAAAATCAGACAAGAGTGTTGTATTTTATTCATTAAAATTGAATTAGGATAATCTTATCAACAATATCGTTAGTTAAAAAAATTGACCCTTAAATATTGTAATTTCGGCTATTCAATGATCACCCAGTTTGTTTGACGCTATCAATATATTCTTTCTATTAATTTCCTTCTGAATGTGTTTACTTTTATGGAACATTTAATTTTTGCAACCTATTATTGTGTTAGTGTATCTTTCGAAGCAATAATTGAAAACATTTTATAACATCTGCAGTTATAAAATTTGAATATTTTTGTATAATTTAATTTAATTAAAATGGTAAACATTCTTGAATTCAATTTCCACAGTATCTTCCGTTTCCGATATAAATAATATCCCCATATTTCCTCAAATAGAAAAACATTCACTGAAATGAAATTACATATATTCGAAGCATTGAATTTGAATAAGTAAACGGCTGCGACATTCAGCAACGAAACGCAAACAACGGGGAAGAAAATGGCACAAATCCTTTCAAAATGTCTGAAAGCATATTCATTAATTTCACTGGAGGAATCTGGAAAAGCATGAAACCCGAACGAAATTTTCCCTTTCACATTCAGGCTTACTGTCTCAGGGAAGATCATAATTTCTTTAGAAACTTTTTCGAATGAATCGTAGCAACTAGGGTGGAATTTTCTACGTTACATTTTTATATAAGAATTTTAACAATAAATCGGTATGCTTTTATTTGCGTTCATTTCGAATTTTGCAACATTTCCACTAATTATTGAATTTAGTTAGACACTCTACGATGACTCAGTATATTCATGGAACGACAGATGAAACAACTTTTATAGGAAATTTCACATTATTTACTATCGATGTTAATGCATTAATGATTCGAGTACCTGCTTCTTTTTGCTTGTTCTCAAAACAAATGTCAAAATGTATTTGCAATTTAAGTTAATTTGCCTTTAGCGATCGACTCGTGACGAAAACTATATTGTCATATAATGTCTCTTTAATATACACTGCGCTAAGAAATTATGGCACCATCTCAAATTTTCAAATTTCGTTTTTTGTAGGCAACTAAATACACTAAATCCATCGTTCAGAAATCTCAAGAAGCAAAAACCGGACGGATCACAAGGAGACACCTGTACTGAAAACGGTACAGAGTATTGGATCATGGAATGTATAAGTTCCCTATTAAAGTGGAGCATTGAAAACCCTGTTGGAGGAGGTAGACCGATGTGGAATAGATATTTTGGCTGTGCAGGAGATGGGTTGGAAGAGCAAACTGAACACAAGAAATGGCCGTGTGTATTACAGTTGCCGTGATAATAAACACCATTTTGGTACAGGATTTGTGGAAAAGATCACAAATATTTCAAATTATCCGGTACGCCCGAAAATACGATACATTTTCCAAATTAAAATAAAAGTGAAAGTTAATAACTGACAAATGCTAGAAGGATTATATAGATAGTGCTGAATCGTCGATCATCTCGGATACCAAAAAGTTCTGGAGTTTTGTAAATCGTAGAAATAATGAGAATTCTTTTCCCAATGTTATGTATTTGAATAATAAATAAGGCTCTTGTAGACAAGACAATTTATTTGCTGATCATTTCTCTTCATCTTTCACTCCTAGCCGTTCTGAATATATTTCTTGAGAAAGTAGTGTTTGCTTAAATGTTTTCGATTGTTTGGTGGAAAGTCATGAAGTGCTACAAAAGGTTCAAGATCTGGAACCCAAATTAAGTGCTGGCCCTGACGGCATACCTGGTTAAGTCTTGTGCTGAATCATAAGCTCCACCTCTCACATAATTATTTAATAGATCCCCGCAGGAAGTTTATTTTACATTAGCATGGAAAACAAGTTTTGTAACCCCTGTTCACAATTCTGATAGTAAGCAAGACATAAAAAATCATAGACCAATCAGTATCTTGAGCGCTATACCAAAACTGTTTGGGAGCCTTGTTCATTCCAAAATTTATTTTGCTTTTAGTCAGGTTATCATTAGTGAACAGCATTATTTCCTCAGGTGCAGAACATCTGTGACTAGCTTGGTTCTTTTCATTCAGTTCTTACTCGAGACTATTCAAGAGGGAAGACAAGTGGATACTGTTTATACTGATTTGGTTTAAGCATTTGATTTAGTAAGCCATTCAATTTTGGATGCAAGGTTAGAATCAATGGGTTTTGTTGACAAACTATTGAAGGGGTCTAAAAGCTATTATAGGTCTCGTTCGCAAATCCTTAGAATAAAAACAAATCTTTTCTATTATCTGTATCTTCTGGTGCCCCACAGGGAAGTCACCTGGGACTTTTGCGTTTTATTATATTCATAAATGATTTGGGTTCAGTAATTAGGCATTCTCGTTTTCTACTCTTCGCTAACGATTTGAAAATTTTCAAAATAATTCATTGTATCGATGATGCGATAGCACTACAATCAGATTTAGATAGAGTTGTTGAATGGTTTTCGAAAAATGGCTTGAAAATAAATATCAATAAATGCCAATGTATTTCTTTTACTAGAATTGAGAATACTTTCAAATTCGACTATAGCGTGCGTAAGACTATGCTAAATAGGGTTTGTTTGTTTTTTTTAACGTGCTCTATTTCTGCCTTTCGGCTAATGACACGCCGGGGAATTATGTCACCTCACTAACCCAGGAATTTTGCCGAACCCCTCTCGTGTCGAGGGAAGGGATTTTTAATATCCAACACATCTCTGTTAGACAGGACCGACAGCCTTACAACTCCTCCAAAAGATAGACACTCAAGCGATTCCCAGAATCTGAAAAATCGCACCGACTTTGTGGGGATTGAACCCAGGTAACTCTGCGTAGGAGACGAGCGTCATATCCCATACGCCACCGAGCCGGCAAATAGAGTTTGTGTTGTGAAGGATCTCGGAGTTCTCGTTAACTCACAGGTGAGATTCAGGACACATATGGAAAAAGTGGTCGGTCATGCCTTTGAAGTATTGGGTTATATAAAAAGCAACACAAGTGCCTTCACGGGTGTTAAAGTTTTATTCGTATTATTCAATAGCTACTGCAGGCCTATGTTGAAATATGCTTCAACGGTATGGTCACCTCACGCAGAACAATCTCAGGAAATTGAAGGAGTTCAAAATGAACTCCTTCTTCATGCCTCATATAAAATGTCTATCCCTAGAAAAGAATTATCTGTCTCAGATATGAGATCTAAAGCAAATTTCAGAACTTTGACGGACCAAAAAGTAATAGCTGACCTTTTTTTGTACAAATGCTTGAATAATGAAATTGTCTGTCCTTATATTTTATATCAAATAGGTTTTCATGTACCTGGTAGAATCAAAAGATCTGAAAATCTGTTTGGTGAACTTTCATACCGAACTAATTTTTACGGCAATGCTCCTGTATGTCGAATATTGAGGTTCGGCAACAAATATATGAACGCAGACTGGTGCTTCAATATTTCCAATTGAAGAGAAAAATTAATTCGCTCAGTTTTTCTAGCTGAATGTAGTATGTAACTATATTATTCTGATTTCTTGTCCAGTAGTAGAATACCATTCACACCGTTATGATTTTATATTTTCAAGTGGTTGTAAAATGTTAATTGTTTTAAAGGTTTGTACCGTAAATAAACCAAATCAAATAAAGTTATAGATTTTGAGCCAGTGAACGAAAGAATATGTAAAATAAGGGTCAAAGCCAACCTTATAATTTGAGCATCATTCGTGTGTACGCTTCAACAGAGGTGGAGGAGGAACTGAACAAGAGCTTTTTTGTGAAAAATTGGAAGAAATTTAAGTGTCCACATAATGATATCAGATTGGTGATTAGGTTAGATTAGAACGCACAAGTTGGTAGAGATGAAAATGCACTTGAATATATTGGAAAACACAGCCTGCATCATGAGTTTTACGACAATGGAAATAGGCTTTTGTTCATAGGAAGCACATGTCTTGGGCACAACGACATACATAAGTATTCATGGCGCTCACCAAATGGAAATACATTAAACCAAATTGACTATGTTTTAATTGACAAAAGATACAAAAGTAACTTACTGGATGTAAGAAGCCATAGAGGAGCAAATACTGACTTTGATCATTACTTGGTTATAGCAAAGACGAGAGGAGAGAATTCAGTGCGCTTCTACCAAAGGAAAGACCAAAGAAAAAAAGCATAAGATCCAGATGCTTTGAAGTCACCAAATATAATGAATATGTATAAAAATAAAGTTAAAGTTGCATCTCTAGAAGATGAAAATGATAGGGCACACAGTTGGGAAAACTCAAACCCATCATAATAGATGCTGCTTAAGAAACTCTGCCCATCATTGAAAAAGAGAAATCGAGGGATTGGTTTGACGAGGAGTGTAAATTTATTAACGAAAAAAAATCGAGCTTATACGCAGATGATACAGAAATATTACACCAGAAATGCTGAGAAAGAATACAGAGAAATCAGAAGACAGGAGAAAAGATTATTCAAGAAAGGAAGGATTGGGAGGAGATATATAAAGAAATTGGGCACGTTGAAAAGCAAAAAGAAGCGAGAAATTTCTATAATGTAATGAACAATGCAAGAAGGTAGTTCTGTCCCACTTGCCGAGATGACAGTGGAGAACTTATTAATGAAAATACTGAAATACTAAAAAGATGGAGAAATCATTGCAAAACTGCTCCGGAAGGTAGAGATACTTCAGAGGGAACGGTGAAAGATATAAGTACCACCCTGCAGGATGAAGAACTAGAAGCACCTTCCATAGACGAAGCCAGAAGAGCTTAAATAAACTGAATAACAACAGTTCAGCAGGACTGGATGGCGTCAGAGCCAAGCTCCTGAACATACAGGAGCCTACGCCCTTCAAGAAAATTCACGCTGTTATCATTGGCGTTTGGACTATGGTAAAAATGCCCATTAAATAGGAGGACGGCTCCATCTGTCCAATGTACAAGAACGGGGACAAGCTATAGTGTGAAAATTATAGAGGAATTACACTCTTCAACACAGCTTATAAGATATTCTCAAACATCTTAGCAGAACGACTTTGCACATACACTTAAACTGTTATTGGGGTATATCAGTGTAGATTCCAAAAGGGTAGATCAATCACAAACCAAATCCACTGTATTAGACAATTACTTGAGAAAACCAGAGAGTATAACATTGATACTTATCATCTCTTTATAGACTTCAGAGCAGCGTAGGACAGTATAAATAGAGAAGAATTATATCGAGCAATGTTGGAGTTGGGAATCCCCGAAAAATGGGCTAACCTCATGAAAATGACATTAAACAGACTAAAAAGCAGAGTAAAGTTGGGATCGGATCTATCAGATGCTTTTTATACTAATAAGGGACTTAAACAAGAAGACTTACTCTCATGCAATTTATTTGACATATCCCTAGAGGAAGTAATTAGAGACTCTGGTATACAAACAAAGAACACAATTTTTACAATTGCGGTACAATTGCTAGCATTTTCAGACGATATTGATATCTTGATGAGAACTAAAACAGCTACAATTGAAACCTTCTGTGCACTTGAGACTGCAGCAAAAAACATAGGATTAACGGTAAATGAAGAAAAAAACAAATTTATGGCGGTAACAGACAGAATTTACAATATACATCTGCTGAAAATAAATGAATACGATTTTGAACAAGTAAATTTGTTTAAATACCTAAGCACTATTGTTAACATAAATACTGACATAAATATTGAAATGAGATGTTATCGTGGATTACGGAACCAGTTGAAATCTAAATACATTAGCAGAAAAACAAAGGTACCACTATACAAAGCACTTTTAATTAATAATCAATAGATTAATAATCTATTAATAAGCTTACCGTTAACATCGACAAAACACTTTTTGTACCTTTTGGACTTCAGAGTTCTTCTTTGCCTGAATACGAAACACTAGAGGTTGAAAATGAAAGTGAAAAAGGAAGATTAGTTATAGAAAGAGAAAATAATACGACTTACCTTGAGATAACCATTGACTCTCATTTGAGCTGGGATCAACACATAATGATTCTACTGAAGAAACTTAGATCTGTTCTGTACAAGTTTCGTTTAGTGAAGAACGTAATAGATGAGAGACTTGCCAGAGCGTTCTATTTTTCTCTGGCACAGTCTCATCTACGCTATGGTCTGCTCTGTTGGAGTACTGCTGCGAACTCATACTTGAATCCACTTGATATAATCCAGAAAAGTTTTTTGAAAGTATTGCTGAACAGAAATAGGCGGTATTCTACGGATTTGCGGTATGAGGAAGCGAGGATACTTGACATCAGACAAATGTATTTTTTGAACCTGGCAGTCGATGTGATCCAAAAGGAGGGAAAAGAACTAAAAAAGATAGAACATGAATATCAAACGCGCAGAGGATGTCCCTTTCTTATACTAAGGACTACCTCTTCAAGGGGGCATAAATCGAGGGAATACATGGTGACCAAGGTATTCAATTAATTGCCAGATGATCTGAGAAAGATTGAAAATCCCATAAAAATGAAGAATGCACTGAGAAAACAAATTATTTCTTTGAAAAGATCCTCTTTGGAAATGTTTCTGGAATCGGATGGGGCGGTCCCTCATAACCTTTGGAGCTGATGCCTACTGTACTCTAAAAGAGTTGAAAAAATAAATCCTGAAGAAAAAATTAATCTACGTAGTTCAAGGTATTCAACATGTTCATTATATCATTGTAAATATTGTTTTTTACCGAATTGTAATTTTGTCCATTCACTTTAATCGTCTTTTTGCCTATTTACTCGTTTTTTATCAAATTGTGTTTTAATGTGTATATAATTACTATTTTTGGAGATTTCCTATATTTATTATTATTTTAAAATTTTCATTTCCCATGTACAAATCGTAAGGTTTCTTTGGAGTATTCGATATATTTGTATTCTAATTTCTTAAGATTATCATGCAAAGTTTTGGGTATTAACCCAGTCGAGGATACGATGACAGGAACAATATCTATTTTCTCGAGGTGCCGCATCTGCTTGATCTCAATAGCAAGGTCAGTGTATTTGGACTTTTTCTCCTGGAACTTATTCAGCACGTTGTTATTATTCGGTATGGCGACATCGACCAGCATTGCTGTTCTGGCTCTCTTATCATACACCACTATGTCCGGCCTATTATTCGTCACCATTCTGTCAGTGATAACAGGCCTATCGTAGTATAATCTGATAGAGTCATTTTCCAATACGGGTGCCGGTTGATACTTGTAATATGGCTGGAAGTTGTTCAGAAGTCCGTACTTGTGTGCAAGTTTCTGGTGGATAATGTTGCACACTTGATTATGCCTGTGAAGATACTCCGTATTGGCCAGTTGTTCGCATCCGGACGTAATATGCTGGATAGTCTCCGATCTTATATGGCATTTTTGCACTTGTCTGTTTGTAATGTTCCGTCCTTCATAATAAATTTTTTGTAATTGTTTGTAGCGATCACTTGGTCTTGGATGGCCATAAGGAATCCTTCTGTTTCTGCGAATAATTCTCCTTTCATCAACCATTTGTTGGAGGCTTCTTTGTCGATGTGTGGTTGATTAATCTCATGGTGATGTCGTCCATGCAATTCCTTTCTTGACCATTGCTCTTGTTTTTCAGTATCTGATAGGAATGGTAGATTCAGAAGGTCATCTCTAGTAGCAAGATTTAGAGGTGTATATCCCTTATCAGCCAACGATACCACTCTATGGAGGTCAGAAGTGAGAGCTTTTGCTGAGAAGAATTCTCTGAGATTTTTTATCTGTTCGGTGTGTAAATCGACAATATCTATTAAACCGCGTCCTCCTTCTTTCCGCTTCAAAGTTGTTCGTATCACAGACGATTTTGGATGATGGTTGTTGTACTTTGTCAGCATCGTTCGGGTCTGCCTTTGAATATCATCCAGTTCTGTCTTAGTCCATCTGATTATTCCAAATGAGTAAAGCAACACTGGAATGGCGTAGGTGTTAATTGCCTTGACTAGATTCCCCGAGTTCAACATCGATTTCAGCACAGACTTCAGACGCTGACTGTATTCTGAACGAATCTTCTCCTTTGATTGTTTTTGGTCTAGCAATCTGGCTTGTTGGTATCCCAGATATTTGTATGTTTCGCCATCTCTCATGCACTGTATAATATCACCGTTTGGAAGTTGTGTTTCACCATCTATGACTTTCTCTCTTTGAATGTTCAGGGTCTTACATTTTTCAATCCCGAATTTCATATGAACATCTGCCGAGAACTCACTGACAGTTTTCAGCAAATCATCCAATTGCTTCTTGTTCGAAGCATATAATTTGATGTCATTCATATACAGCAGGTGGGAGATTGTATGATAATTCCTTTCTGCTTTTATCCTAAATCCGTATCCTGTTCTATTGAGCATTGAGGGCAATGGGTTCATAGCTAAACAGAACCATAGTGGACTCAAAGAGTCTCCTTGAAAAATTCCACGACGTATGGGTATCTCGTCGGTTTTAATTGATGTATTGTTCATGTTGACCTGCAGAGACGTGCGCCAGTGCGTCATTGTTGTCTTCAAGAACTCTACCAGGGCTGGGTGAATTTTGTATATCTGCAATACATAACAAGCCAAGAATGCCTTCAGATAATCGAGAAGAGCCGAATGAACATTCCGATGCCCTACGTGTGCCTGTTTCATTATCACAGAATCGATGATGAGTTGTTCCTTGCACCCGTGGTGTTTCTTTCTGCATCCTTTCTGCTCCTCTGCTAATATATTGTTGTCGTCAAGATGTTGGTATATTCGATTAGATATGCATGAGGTGAGTATTTTGTAGAGTGTTGGCAGGCAAGTGATTGGCCTATATTGGGACGGATCCTGTGTTCTATCGCTCTTAGGTAGCATATATGTTGAGCCTTGCGTTAGGAAAGTGGATGTTTTCTTGAGATGTTGAAGAAAATACGTGAGCTATTTCGCTAGGGCTCCATGGAGCTTATCAAACTTCTTGTACCAGTAGTTGTGGATATTATCTATACCTGTGGCCTTCCAATTGTTGGTCGCTCGAACTACTATTGTGATTTCTTCCTCCGTTATTCCATCGAAGTCCATATGTCTGATATCGAGGCGTTCTTTTTCATTCGTGATCCATTCCGCATCTCTATTGTGTTCTTTGGGGTGCGACCATAGTGATGACCAATAGTCGGTCAAGCACTGTGCGTCAGGTACTTCTCTGTTATTGTTGGTCGCAGTTTTGTTATTTCCCTTATGAAAATTGGCCGCGTTTTGGAGAAACCTTTGGTTTTGGTGTTTCCTTTCAGTACACTTGACGTACCTTGAAAGCCTCTTTGCTTTTGCTTGGAGTTTCTGTTTCAAAGTGTCCATATACACGTCTATGTGTTGTTTGTGATCAGGGTGTTTTGTGTTCGTACCAATTTTTCTATAAATTTTGCGTATATGTGATTTCAAGCGCCTTGAGGGTTTTCTGTTTCTCAGGAATTCTGTGAGGCGACCGATTTCTGCTCTAATATTATCAATATCCTTCTCCAGTCGTTTTTGCCATGGTGGTTTTCTGACGCTTTTTGGCTCAGCTTGAATCAGAGTTGTGGAGATTTGTTGTTTGTGAAGTCGAAGAACCGCTACTGCTCCACAGTAAATCAAAGTGTGAATCTTCTCCAAGGTGTTCAGGTCGGTATATTCTTCAAACACTGCGTTTACGCTTGCTAGGATGATATTGGTGTTCTTGTTCGTCTTGAGTTTGGGCAGTTTAGGTCTTTTAGCTGGGTTACTACCACTGAATTCAGTTGTTGCTCTGTTGAGTTCTGATCTTGCTAAATACATATTTTCGTTCTGCTGATTCGGCTCAGGAGGGCGTTCCATGTTAATAATCGTTTCCATGTCTTCGATGTTATCTGTAACATTTTCATTGACTCCGGCAGGTATACCGTTATGATTATCATTTTCGCTTCTGAGTTCCATTATGACCTCTTCTCGTATGCTTTGCAGCGTTTCTGAAGAAAGTAGCCTGTTTTTGACGATTGTTCTTCGTTGATCCGAAATTCTCTGCTCGGATATGTGCTGTAATTCAGGATATTTTTCTATGAACGCAAGATGTAACGCGTATCTGTAAGCGGTCATTTCCGATTCCAAGTTCGTAATCTTGTAATAGGAACGCATAATGAAGGCATTCATTTCTGGGGTCCACTTCATGCGTTTCCTAGGGAGTCCGGCTCTCGTGGTCGTAGGCATAATGGCTTGCGCCGCCGTTGAAACATCAAGAGTCGGTTGGGAGGTGTCGATGTTATTTCCCACTTGGTTTTGTGTTGCAGTATCCCTACTCGATATCACGCTGCTTCCGTCGCTAACCGAGGGAGACTGTGACTTTCCGAACAAGACCCTCTTCCTAAATCTTGAACGCGACAAGAGGTTATGGTGGTACAATGTCGATTCACCCGATTATTCCTTAGATTGTACATCATTGGATAAGTTGCATTTTATACCTACTGCCAGGTTCAGCTTGGGTACCTCGGGTTCGCTGGGCCCGTACTCAGAAACAATGTTCCTGAGTCCCTGAGGTTCTATATATCTATTATTATTATTATTATTACTAATTAGACCGATTGTGCAATATGGCAGTGAATGCTGGACAATCAACAAGGAAGACGAGAAGAAGCTGTTAAACTTCGAGAGAAAGATCTTGAGAAATTCTTTGGAGCAACAAAAGAAAATGGAGTATGGAAAATTCGATACAATCATGAATTCCAACTAAAATATAGGGAGCCCAACTTAGTTATAAAGGGTTATGACGCATATATAAATATGATGAGCAGAACCCTGTTAGAAGGGTGACTTTCCAAACATCCAAGGGAAAACGAAAGAGAGGCTGACCAAGAACCAGATGGTTGGATAGAATGGAGAAATGGTTGTTGGGTGTGGAGGTAAACGGATGGAGGAAGTTGGCGTCGAATAGATCTGGATGGAGTAAGCTGACGGAGACAGCCTTGGCCGGTAACCGGCTGTAGAGCTTGTGAAGAAGAAGAGAACTAAATACACTGGTCGACAAAATTTTCGTGAAATATTCCGAAAGCTAACCTAACCTAACACGTACCACTTTTCAATAGTTCAATAAAATTCTTTTACATTGTAATGAGGAGACGGTTGACTGGATAGAATTTTATAACTGAACCGTCTTGTTGACGATAGTATAAATCAAAATATGATTATAAATCAGTCTTCTGTTGAGCTTCGAAGTGAGAGGTTCTCTGTGTGTAGGAAAAGAAGTGTTTTAAGTACGGAAAAATCGGAACGACGCGCCGCGGTTGCAAAACCTCTCCTGTCGAATTTTGTTATATTTGTGGAGAATTTATGGTGAAAAGCCAGGCCATTTATGAAAATGCCTACTTCCTATAGTTTGGTGTTCAATTGGAGATCAAGACAAGAAGTGGGCTCATCATGAGTGCTGTGTTAGTTGTAGCGTATTATTGGTGCGGTCGATGAATGGGAAGGAAAAAGCATTTGTTTTGCAGTCAGTATGGTATGGCGAGAACTAATCATTTAGACGATTTCTATTGTTGCCTGACAGAGACTGAAACGTAAGAAGCAAGATAGACTATCCAAATTTGCGGTCTGTCATACGACCTATTCCTCGTAGTAAAGATTTACCAGTGCCGATCGTATATTTAAATCCGCAAAATGTTGATTTGGAAGTTACTGGGGACAACACATCATTAGGCAGCTCCGAAGAACATGCACCAATCCCAGTTTTACTCCAGGTCCCAGTTTCGGCAAGTCACATTTAACTGTTCAAAACGAGTCAAACGATTTATTACGTGATTTGGGATTATTAAAGCAACAGTCACAATTGTTTGCGTCCCGTCTTAAGGAATGGAACTTATAAGCCAATGAAACGAAAATTACGAATTTGAGAAAAAGACATGCTAGGTTTTCTGCTTTCTGCAGTATGGAAAATTTGTTGTGTTTGTGTTCTGATGCTGATGGTTTAATGCAGCAACTTGATGATGAGCAATACCCCTCTGAAGGGCGTTTATTCATAGATTTGTCCAAATACAGTTTTTAGTTCAGTGACTCTGAAAGGACGTTATGAGAATATCGAAGTATTTTGCGTAAAATAAACTGCAACAAGTGAAAAAGGCAAATATGTGGGAACTTTGAAGTTATAGGAGTTATGGTCTGACTTCAGAGAGGATTTACAAAATACTACCGCTTTCTATGTTTATGGGACAAATGTGCAGTAGATCAGCATTATGTAACATAAATTTGATGAAAAAGAAATGCTGCTTTCAATGTCTATGGGACAAATGTGCAGTAGATCAGCATTATGTAACACAAATTTGATGAAAAAGAAATGAATTTCAACCAGGATGTCAAAATGTTAAGTTTAGACCTCTTGTAAGTCCCTAAAATGTCCTCTACCTCCTCTTCACATTAAACTTGGGTTGATGAAAAGATTTGTGAAGATGACGATGGATTGACATATTTGAGAGTAGTCTTTCCAAAGTCAAGTGATGCCAAATACCAGTCAGGAACTCAGAGCATGTAACTCATTTGTTAGTCTTGTGAGAGGATTTTTGGATAGCAATATGGACGCAAATTGCGAAAAGTTAGTTAATGAAGTTTTAGATGCCTACAAATCGCTTGGTGTCTGTATATCATTAAAAGTTCATTTTCTCCATTCACATTTGTCATTTTTTCGACGACGAGGAAGGCGAAAGATTCCACCAAGATATATGAAATAATATATTAAACAAGTTAAGTAGGGGTGAGTAATTCAAATCTACCTGTTCATTCAAAAGCTTGTCCGAATGTTTGTATCTATTTATTTCTAATGCTTCTAGGAGATCTAATTTTGAACTTTTTGATTTTATATGTAATATCTCAAAGTTTTTATTGAATGAATGGTTTTCTTTTATTAGGTGGTTTGAATAATTTGAATCAGATTTATTTTTATCGAAGCTACGTTTATGTTCAGATGTTCAGATGTTCTGGATCTACATCAAGTAACGGCCTCCACAATTCAAATGTATTCTTTAATCTTTGTGTCTTTCTTGAATATATAGTTCGTTTGGTTAGTGTAAAGTGAATAAAGCCAATATATACTGTTAATAATAAAATTTTTTCTACACACATTAGATATTGTTACATTAAATTTGGTTCTATAAACGTAACGAAAAAACCTCACATGTTGAAACTCTTTTTCCTTATAATTGTCTTCTATCATCATATCCTATTCAGCTTATTTAGCATATACTGAAAACATCTATGAACACAAGCAACTCCTCCATGGATACATTCAAATGATAGTTTTTTTGGCTTGAGTAAGCATTTGTTTGTCTCAAAATTTGTGATAGTAGCTCACTGTTGAAGAAAAGGCTGAAAAAAATCTATGGCAGATGTTGCCTGTTTCACATTTTCTGATGATTGCTTTTCCACACAAGCTACATTCGCAGCGAACTCGGGGTGTTTTTCCTCCATTTCAGCGTTTCCGGTTTAGATCTTTCAGTTCTATATCTTTTTGATTTTCGATACGTAGGTATTTTGCTAACGGTTCGTCGTCACTTGAGTCATATTGATAATTAGTGAGGTACTAGCAACTGATTCAAGCAATTGTGATGGAAGATCGTTTTCATTCGAATCATTTTCTTTATTTTTCACAGAATATTTGCATTGAGCACTCAACATTTTCGGTCCTAGGTGGTTCAAATTTCCATCAGGCTGATCACTGCTATCTGAATCACAGTTAGTATCTTCCCATCTTCAGGTGGAACAGCATATATATCCATTCCATCATAAAAATCATCATTTTCTACGATATCCAACAACTCAGCGAGAGAGAGTTTGAAAATTAAAACATTTCTTGGTATCGAAAATTTTGAGCCTCAAGAGCATAGCATCCGATATATCGGATGTCAAGTTTAAACTCATATATTTTTGAAAGAGTATGTATCTAAGGCTAGTATCTGCAAGAAATATATACTTTCAACTCTAATATGTCTGAATTGATGATCCAAGGGTTTTGGAAAACACAGAAAAAGTAAAGGTATCAGAATATACTTACCCTCCCGCAGTTTTTGGGTGATGGGATGGATCTATCTTTGTTCAAACTTTATTTTGTTTGTTTTTGTTCACTCAGTCACTTCAAAAAGTCTCAAAACTATTACACGCCACGTTCAGTTTGATATTGCACGTGGTAATAATTTTGAGTTTATATTGTTGTGCATGTTTGATTGCCTAATAGATAAATCCGATAAATCGGATTGTATGCACTAATCGGTTAAAACGAAATAAATCCATCAACTGAATATCATCGATACCAGATACTCGGATTTGTATTCAGTGGAAAAAAATTTGGGTCAAGGGTTTGTATATTTCGAAGAATTCATATTTTTCGCATAGAATTTCTCTGATTAGCTAACCAACTTCATGGGTAAATTAGCTGTATATCCGTTATTTATCAGTATCATATTCATTTTGATATGAAACGGGCATTTCATTTCCATCTTGTTTTCGCATTTTCATTCAACTTTGTGCAATTAATTCGCCACTGGCTCTAAGAAATATATCTGAATCGAATAAATTTAAATATTATTCAATGGATTACCGCTTGACCTGCTTCCAGCTTTTGTTAGTCGTTCATTGAATTCCATGTTGGCTTGTTATTTAATTTGAACATTTCCGGATGGTCCGACTTAGCCTTATTTCAATTATGTTTCCTCTTTTGCCCTTTTTTGCAATTTATCATGATTCAGCTCGAAAAAAATTCACATTGGCTTTCATAAAATGATCAGGACAGGATATGGGATGAATCGTTTCAAATGTTAAGGGAATTTGAAAGGAATTTTAGAGGATAGAATGGTTTTCGTAGAAGCACATGTCATTGACAGTAACTAGCTAGGGGCAAAATACACTCCTCACAAAAATTGTAGCATCACCCATATTTCACGACAATACTATATAAACTTTTAGGTTGGTCATTCAAGAGTCGCTTGGTAACTTTCAGAAGTGTGAAATAAGAAGATATCATTCAAAAGAGTTGAGTTAATGATGGAAAATATCAACAATTTTCAAGTTAATGAAAAATTAAAAAATTCTTCCATCTTCAAACATTCGCGAAGAGACCAATCAACTAGCATCGAATGGTTACTAATCATTTTCAAAATCGAATGTTTATTCCCCGGGTCCTAATTACTGCCAGTAGAAGTCTCGGAAGCCCTCAAACAAATTTTGGATGTACTCTTTAGTTACTGAGTTACAAATTCCAGGAAGCAGATTTTCTAGTTGTTGGACTGTTCTACAAGGCATCCTACGTTGCTGAATTTGCCACCCCATGTTGTCCCAAACATATTCTATGGGATTCAAGTCGGGACTTCTGGCTGGCCATCTTGAAATATCAATTTCGGCATTTTGCAGAAATTCTGTAACTACTCTAGCTGCATGAGGCCGAGCATTATCATGCATATAAATGAAGTTTTCGTCAATCAATGGGCCAAAGGGTACAACATGGGGTTCAAGGATATCTGCGATGAATCTGGCCGCTGTCATTCTTTCATTATTCACTAGGACTAACTCAGTTCGACCATGGAAAGAAATGCCTCCCCACACCATTACTGAGACCCCTCCGAAGTTTTCGGTTTGCCGGATATTGCATTGCTGATACCGTTCCCTAGGTCATCTGCATACAGGCATGCGTCTATCATTTGATACTAGACAGAACCTGGACTCGTCGGAAAAAAGGATATTCGACCAAACTGAAGTCTTGCAACTCTATGCTCCCAGGTGAGACGCGGGCCGGTAGAAGCCACCCTTGGTCTGGTATCGTCTTCTCTGAGTCTGTTTCTAACAGTTTGCAATGAAATATGCATATTTCTGGAAGAAGCAAGTTCATTTGGTAGCATTCTAGCCGTACAGTTCCGAACTCTTAGTGCAGTTAAACGAAGCCAACGATGTTGTTATCCGATCTCTTCCCTGTCCGGCTCTTCTTCCATATTCCCCTGTTTCGTGGTACCGATTAATTGCTCTTGAAATATTGCTTTGGTTCACATTGAACAAGTTAGCCACGTAACGTTGGCTTCGCCCCTGCTCTAGAAGTGTTACAATTCTTACCACTTCATGATCACTCAAATAGCGTCCAGGACGTTCAGCAGCCATTACAATAAATTCAAAGATTCGAAAATCAACAAGGAACACAGAAAACTTGCATTAATTTAGCGTGAAAACTGAAGAGAAATTGAATGAATACTCATAGTCAAATAAACTCATTCTTGTTTCAGACGTGTTTGAGATCGTATGCAAACAAATGTTACTACATAGATGAGTTTTTTTCCCGTCATATGTCAAAAAAAATATGTTGACAAAGAAACTGCGATCGAGCTACTTAATCGATTGTGGAATTCAGAATACCAGGTGATGCGACAATATTTGTGTGGTGTGTACTTTTCAATGCCTAGTTTAATTAATGGTTTTTAATCTGATAATTGAAACAAATGGTTTCCTATTATTCATTCCTCCATTTCGAATGGTACCAGATCAATCTACCCATACTTGTTAAGAAGTTTTGATGGTTTTTAGTATATTTATAGCAAGTTATACTGTAAAGCTGGTATTTTTTGAGCGTACAAGGTTACTTAAACCCATTAAACACTTCTATTCGGCGAATAATATTCATCCTTCCATAGAATATTGAATATTCTTTCCCAAGAAGCTAGTTTTCGGATCTACCCTTCATAACCATCGTCAACCAGGGCCAGACGGCAGAGGTAGTACTGCATTCATACAAGTTCGACTGTTACCGTAACGCTACACAGTTTGGCTGCAGGAAGCGTTCTGTTGGAAAGCAAACACTCAATATACTCATCTGGCTTTCAACCAAGTTGATTACACAGCTCCATAAAAGAAATCGAAAAATTATGCCAGAACCCAGACCAGTCTTACTATATGTTTACGGGGTCGTTAAAACCAAATCCGAGGTAAAAATTGCTCCATCACCATCATTCATAACCTCAAAAATAACCTCCAAAAACCATATAAATCAGGCAAACATTAACTTTCGGGCTTTATAATCTTGAAAACCGCATAACTTTTTAACCACGTAGCCACATAACTCTGTATACTCGAATCTTTGTAGAGGCTGAGGAACCGACCCCTACAAAGCTGCGGTTGCTGGATGACGACGCCTGGGGGCCTGCTTGCTCACCCCGGCTAGCCGCCGATACTCAGGATCCGACCCTCTGCATCGTAAGCTTATTCCGTATATCAGATAATCCAAAAATTCTTCCACAAATGCAATGACAATGAATCCATCGGAAAGTATGGAAATAAACAATTTTTGTGAAAACTCAAAACTCACTACTTTTAATAGTCAACTGGAATTGAATCGTTCCCCACTACTAAACATTTAAAATAGGTATAGTTAGCACATTACTTCATAACTGTTAGCTGTAGATACTTAAAAATAACGTAACTGTTGAAACTGATCACGTGTATTGAAAATAAACATTGTGAAAATCAGACAAAAGTGTTTGATTTTATTCATAATATATATAACTTCAAATTTGAAGTTTTAAAATTTTTTTCTGTATCCTTAGTAAATGATGACATAGCCTCTTACAAAATTTAAGTTCTTAGGTGAATGAAAGAACCTTATAGGTTTTGATTCTCTTCGAGTGTCAAATCACTCGGCAGAATACGAGAATATAAACGGCCGTATAAGTCGTATATTTTAGTGATAGTCTATCCCAAGGTACTCAAAATATCCCTTTGATTAGCAGATAATTTGCAACCTGTTGAAAATCCTTGTTCTCAGAGATTTTTCTTTCATGTTAAGAAATAAGTTGAAATCATTTCAAGCCAGTTCAGTTGAATATGGTGGGTGAGATAGCGAGAAGTATAATTGGGATCATTTCAACATCAGATGTTCCTCAGTTCACAAAGTCTTCAAGATTTTGCTAACACAGTTGGACTTTGTAGGTGGCTCAACAATGAAGTTGAAGAAAAAGTTAGGTTTTCTTTATTACCGACGAGACGGTTTTCACACGAGATGATATTTTCAACCATCATAAATTACACATTTGGGCGCAGTCAAACCTATACACCACCATGGCAAAAAATGATCAAAAGACTTCCTCAGAGACACGTTCACCGAATTACTTGGTGATGTCCCTCTTATGACAAGAGAATGTGGTATCTCTGTGATGAAGAGCTGCAGCATTAAGCTCTAACTGTTCTCCAGCGACTGGCAGAAAATTATTCAAGAATATGGATTGATATAGGATTAGACGCCACAATTAGTTGGTCACTGGAAACCCCCGATTTAAATCTCATTGATTCTTATGAGGTCATTTGAAATCCAAAGTGTGTGAGGAATCTGTTGATAATGTTGTGATGTTGGTGTTGACCATTCACTTTCCAAGGGTTATTGACATTGAGCCAGTTCATTATTGGGATTGAATGATACGTCACGGGTCACCTTAACAATAATCCACATGGTATACTGGAAGAATTCGTGAATTTCTCTTGTTTCTTGACTTTTTCAATTTTTTATGTATCAGTGCAAAATAATATTGTTCCCTGCAAAATTTCATGCTCTTAAGACAATGGAAAGAGCTTTATAGATTTTGATTCGAGTGCCAAAATGTTCAGCAGAATATGTAATAAGTTGCGGTGATCGGAAAGTACCATTTTTTGACACCTCCAAGATACTGCAGAGTGAATTGATAAGCCAATCAAGAACCCACTCTTCTCTATCAGGTGTGATTCTTTTTTCGACACGATCTTCTTTTAGACTTGTTTTCACACTTGCTTTGACGTTGCTGGAGGTGTATGCCCTCTTTATAGTAATATGTCCCAAGGTCCTCGAAATATACCTTTGCTTCGGAGAAGACTTCTGTTAAAAATATTCATCCCACAGCTATTTTTACGCTTAGAAACAAATGGAAAATCACTGGGAGCCAGGTTACGAGAATATGCTTGAAAGCAAGAACTATAAGTGAGACCATTCCTATATCAAAATTTACAAATTTCACAAGGTCCTCAAAGTTTTGCTAACAGATTTGAATTTTGTATGTGGTTCAACAACAAAATTGAAGAAAATCTGGGTTATTCTTCATGGTATACTTTTAGAATTCAGGATTTTTCCTTGACTTTTTTGATACCATCGTCAAAATTATATTCGTCACTCATAATCCACTGGCTGTAGAAACTGAGATTTCCTCATCTTAAAAGACTGAAACTTATTCTTGCTGAGGATTCGTTAAATCCTGGATTTTGGTATCATATTCACGGTTTCAAGTTGTCTTCAAGGAATTCTGGAATTGGCAGTAACAGCTCCCAGAACTTCCATTGTAACTTCTTAATTATCTTTGACATTTGTTGTTGTGAGCATAGTATTGAAAACGTTTGGGATGTTTTGTGCACTATTTGCAGTACTTTACATAGCTGCAGTACTAAAATAAGTAGAAAAAAGATACGAACAATAACAAACAGATGTGAGAACCTAAGAAATCAACGATACAAAACGAGCGAAATAATCCCATTGAAATGGCAACGGGATTATTTCGCTCGTTTTGTAGTGTATTGTAATTATGTACCATTGCCAGGTATATCTGTTCATGCAATCAAACTGATTTCATGAAAAATATAAATCAATGATTATAATCAAAACATATCCTGGAGTAATTATATATTAGGATAACGTTAAATGTTATGAGAATATATCAATCTACCAGAATATATACATACTATAGCATCATCAGACAATGATAGCAATGTACCAACGAGTAGTGTCAGAGGCTTTCTCCCCGGAAAAATCCAGTGTACGGACCTTAGTCAAGTAACACTGAATGTTACTCATTAATAGTTTCCTTTGTGTGAAGTGGTGAACGATCGAATAGAATACTGCTCTGAATATAAATATGACAAAATTGTCAGTTAATTATATTACATTTATATAAACAAATAAATAAAATATGAAATGAGATTCTGAGCAGTATAAACTAAAGAGAAAACCTATGACTCTACCTCATTATTATTTTCGGAAAGAAACCTACGAAGAATATTACAAGATTTGATGACTGTTATCT
The DNA here is from genome assembly GCA_013387265.2 of Cryptolaemus montrouzieri. NCBI lineage: Eukaryota > Metazoa > Arthropoda > Insecta > Coleoptera > Coccinellidae > Cryptolaemus > Cryptolaemus montrouzieri. The sequence continues at coordinate 27,614,292 of JABFTP020000185.1, read as the reverse complement.
TTTGTAACTGTTCAAACAAATTTTTCTTCAGACCCAAAATCTCAATACTTTTGTGAAGATTTCTAGGAATAACGCCTGTTGTAGAAATAATAATCGGTAGAATAAATATTTTCTTCATTTTCCACATTTTTTAATCTCGTCGCCAAGCATCATATATTTAGAAATTTTTCATTGTATTTATTTTGTATATTATGTGTGTCGGGTATAGCAATATCAATTATATTTGTTATTTGATTCTGTTTATCATTAAGAACGATATCTGGTCTATTGTGTTTTACAGCTCTGTTGCAAAGAATTGTTTTATCAAAATAAAGTTTATATTTGTCATTTTCACAAATAATCTCAGGTTCATATTTTTGAAATTTTTTCTTTTGGGAATTAGGTCATGTTTAATTCCTAGATTGAAGTGAATAATATTAGCGACGGCATTATGTCTTTCTAAATAATCTGTTGAAGCAAGGACTGAGCAAGATGATAATATATGAAAAACTGTTTCTGAAGAACAGAAACATCTACGGCAAGAATCATCTATATTTTGTTTGATGATATGTTTTCTATAATTCCTTGTGAAAACAACCTGATCCTGGATCGCAATTGCCAAGCCTTCTGTTTCAGCAAACAATTCTCCAGATACTAACCATTTATTCGATGCAATTTCATCAATATAATCATTTTTCAATTCTTTAGGTGCTTTCCGTGTAATTCCTTCTGCATCCAACTTTCTCTTTTTTATCATCAAATATATCAAAATCTACCTTTTGCATTGTCAAGTTCAGAGGTGTAAGATTATAATCTGAAGCAACAACAATATCATGTAATTTAGACGTTCTCTGTTTATCATGAAAATGGGAACGTAGATGAAAAATCTGTTTACTATGAAGATTATTCAAATCAATTAATCCACGACCTCCAAGATGTCTAGGTAGTGTAACTCTCTGAACAGCTGATTTTGGGTGGTGCTTATGATATTTACAGAGCATTTTCCTCGTTTGACATTGTAATTCATTTAGATCAGTTTTAGACCATTTAATAATTCCAAAAGAAGATGTAAGAATAGGAACAGCATAGGAGTTGATAGCTCTGAAAAGGTTTTTACTAGTTAAATAACTCTTGATGATAATTCTAAGTCTTTTGTAATATGAACTTCTAATATTTTCTTTAGTGCTGCTATGGTTAATTGTCTTCTCTTGACAAAATCCAAGATATTTATATGTATCTCCTTGATGCATTGGCTCGATTTCGATATTGGAAATCTTTATATAATCAGAGGTGATCTTTCCTTATTCAATAGAAAGATTTTTACATTTTATGGAAGCCCAAATTTCATATGAATATCATTGGAATAGTTGAAAGTAATCTCAAGTAGACTTTTTAAATGAGATCTGGTTCCGGCATATAATTTAATATCATCTAAATAAATTAAGTGACTTAATTTGAATTTAGTTAATAAACTCTTTATTTTGAAGCCGAAACTAGTAGCATTTAATTCATGAGATAATGGATTGAGGCAAAGACAAAACCAAAGAGCACTTAAAGAATCACCTTGAAAAATGCCTCTTTTGATTGGAATTACTTCGGATTTTAACGATTGTTTTGAAATATTTAAATGAAGATTGGTTCTCCAATTTTTCATTACAAATTCAAGAAAATGACGAATTGTCTTATCAATTTTATAAATTTCCAAAATTTCTTGAAGCCATGAATGGGGAGAACTATCAAAAGCCTTTTGGTAATCAATGAAGGCTGTATGAATATTTCTCTTCTTAGTTTGAGCTTGATTCAAAGCAACAGAATCAATTACAAGTTGCTCTTTAGTACCAAGGTGTTTTTTTCTACATCCTTTTTGATGTTCGGAAAGAATATTATAATTCTCCAAATGTGCATAAATTTTTTGGGTAATACATGCAGTCAGAATTTTATATATTGTTGGAAGGCAAGTAATTGGTCTATATTGAGACGGATCAATAGTATTATCACTTTTCGGTTTTAAATAAGTAATTCCTTGTGTGAAAAATAAAGGAGTAGCTGAGGGGTTCTTTATTATAAATGAAAAATATTCAGCCAATTTTTCATGAACGCAAGAGAATTTCTTGAACCAAAAGTTATGAATACCATCAACACCTGGAGATTTCCAATTTTTTGTGTGTTTAATAACTGATGTTATATCTTCGTTTGAAAATTTTTCAAATTGCATGCATTCTATTTTAGAAAATCGAGACCTTTCATTTAAAATCCAACTTGCATTGGAATTGTGTTGCCTTGGCACTGCCCAAATTGAAGACCAATAATCAGTTAAAATATCAATTTTAGGAACTCCATTTCCAGAAATATTTTCATTTGAACCTGAAATAAATTTGTAAAAATGTTTTTCATTATTTTTGAATAGTTTGTTTTGGAATTTTCTATCTGAATTTATTTTATATTCACGTAGTCTAATGGAGTATACTGAAAGTTTTTGTTTTAAAGTATCGATGTATTCTATCAATTGTCCATTACTTATCTCATTATTTTTATGGGTTTTATATTTGAGGAATATTTTTCCAATATGTGCCATAAGTTTTTTGATCGATTACCTCTGGAATATTGAGTCAATCTTCCTAAATCACATCTGATAGAAGAAATTTTACCTTCTAACCTTTTTTGCCATGAAGGTTTTTTTCTTGATATTATAATTAGATCCAAAATTTTCTAATTTGTATCCAGAATGTTTAACTACTGTAATAGCGGCACAATATATAATCAGATGAAGTGTATAGATATTCATTACTTTAACAAGTTGCTTTGGAAGAATATTCTCATTAAGCTCGTTTATACAATCGAAAATTTTCTTTGAATAATGAATTTTAGGAAGTTTAGGTCTTAAAGTTGGGTCAATATTTTCAAATAAATTCATTTGATTGAGAAATAAATTTTCTATATCTTTGTTATCATTATTTTTAGATGAATTTTCTGATTTATTTTCGATGCTTTTCATGAATGGGACTAGGTTTTCATCTGAAATTTCAAAATTTAAATGTTCTTCTTGTTGAATGTTGTTTTATTGATTTTAATTCTGATTCAGATATAAAGTTTCTATTTTCAATATACCGTCTTTGATTTGCAATGCTTTGTTCTGAAATACAGCAATTGGGAATTTTTCTTTGAACATATTATATAGTTTAGACATGTAACCTTTTTTATTTGTTCCATTATTTGTTATTTTGTAATAACAAAACATAATGAATTTATTCATTTCATACGTCCATTTCATGCGTTTTATTTTTTATTAATTTTGTGAAGATCTGAATTAGGTGATGAAGTTATGATAAGATTAGAGGAACAAGGTGATTCTACATGATTATGAAAACAGTCATCAAAACTTTTGTTGTTCGAAGAATAGACAGAACAAGAAGAAATGTCAGAACCCTTAGATTTACTTCGTGTATGATATGAATGTATAGTTTTTAAAATATTATTCCTACCTTCATTTAAGTTGTTTACCTTATCATCATATTCATGATCAACGGGCCCAGAAATAATTTTCTTTGCAACGTTACCTGAATCAGATGATATGAAAGTTTGAGAATCTGATGGTCCTGCATCTAAACGATCTTGAGTGCAGATTTTGAAGTTCTTCTCCAAGAAATATCTATTATATGAATCGCAAGGATATTTTGTTGGATTATATTCATCATCAGAGTCATATTCATATGAAGAATTCATTTTTTTGGAATTCGAAAATTTGACAGTTGTCAATAATATATTTCATAAAACGTTTTCCTGAAAAATGAATCAATAAAGGTAGGAAATTTTATGTGTACTTACTTTTAATAACTTAAAAATACTTATCTGAAAAATAGAACTAATTTAAATATCTAAAACTTTTCAAAATTCAAAATTTTAGCAGTGATGTTCATTTATGGAATAATTGTCACCTTGGTGACAATATATATATATATATATATATATATATATATATATATATATATATATATATATATATATATATATATATATATATATATATATATATATATATATATATATATATATATATATATATATATATATATATATATATATATATATATATATATATAAAGTATTCAACGAAAATATTTATAACTCCGAAATGAGTACCATTAGGTCGATTAGGAGGAGCATTTTCATTGTCAGATCAACCCCTACCCCAGCAACCCTAATTTCGAAATTCATCATAGGAATAAGGGTCGAGTGGCACCTTACTGTGAAGGTCTGTCAATTCTCCATTCTGATTTGTCATTTTTAGAATTTTAAATTAACATACAGCACCGAGGTAAGTTGAATTCCTGCTTCTAGATTCTGGATTTTGCTCGGTCTAGAAAACGACCTGTGAATCCAACCCCTCTTCTTTCAGTTTCAGATTCTGTCTGTAATTTGCTTCCATGTTTTCTTGTCTAAAGCCTTCTTTTTGAAACTGGTTCATTTCGGTATAATACGAGAACATGTTTATGTTTGATTCGAGAATAAGACTCTCTTGCGTGAATATGGAATTTTTGCAATCAATCTCTTCCATTCAGCATCCCAACTCAAAAAATCATACAAGTGATTACAGGTTGAGTGGCAAAGTTCAGAAAGATTTTTCTATTTTCTGAATCACTGAGGCATTGGTTTCAGTTTGGCAATCGAGGTTTTCTGGCGTGAGGATCAGGATGAGGGATGATGGAGAAACTGATTGATGCTCATCTAAACAGGAAAACGAGATTTATTGAACTTGTATTCAATTGAAAACAAAAACTAACTTGATTATTACAACAATTGTTCAAATGACCTCCGCCCACCTCCATACAGTTATACAGACGATTTTCGAACTCTCTTCACATTAGCGAAAACTTCAGGAGTCGGCATTCTGTGATAATCCTCATCCGCAGCTCCTCCAGGTTTTCTGGTCTTGTGGCATAAACTTTAGATTTTAGATGGCCCCACAAAAAAAATCTAGGATTTAAATCTGGTGACCTGGCTGGCCACTCAACAGGTCCTCCTACCAATCCACCTTCCTGGGAAATTTTCGTCTAAATATTGGCGCACCTGAGCATCATAATGCGGAGGAGCACCGTCTTGTTGAAAACGCATTTCGTCCTCAGAAAGAGTTGGATCGTTCTGTAAAATTTCTGTCAATCTAGGATGTATGTGTTCCTCTAACAACTGTAGGTAGCCATTTCCATTCAGATTACCCTCAATAAAGAAAGGCCCAACTAGATGATTGCCAACAATTCCTGCCCAAACGTTCAACTTCTGAGGTCTTTGTGTGAACCTCCTCTCTAAACCAATGAGGATTCTGTGTGTCCCAATATCGACAATTATGTCTATTCACTTCACCACTGAGCATAAAGGTGCTTTCATCAGAAAAACAGATGTTATTCAGAAAATTTGGATTAGCGTTTAGGTTTTCAAGATTCACAAAACTGTAAACGACGATCTGGATCATCTTCGTTTATTTCATGCACTAATTTTACCTTGTAGGGTGAAATTTGTGATGTTTCACGATTCTTTGGATTGTAGCTGATACACCAGTCAGACGAGATAGTTTTCTGATCGAAGCGTATTCTCCATTTGTAGATGACCCACTACTGCCACTTCCGTTGCCTCATTTCTGACAGGACATGCCACTTCATGTTTTTTGTTTGCCACCGAACCCGTAGCTAGAATTTGTCAATCAAATATTTAACGTACTGGTGATGATAGGATATAATATCCTTGCCGTTTCTTTGGCACAACTGTTATTTCGAAAATACGTCGATACAATTTCGACCCTTTCTCAGTGGAATAAATATTTTCATATTAATTTAACTACGAACAACAACAATATGAGGAACTGATCTGATATAATAATAATATTTCATAAAAATGAGAAATAACAGATGACTGCACGCCAGATGGAAATGAAAAATGTGAACATTTTCAATGCAGAAATCAGCTTTATTTGTTCGTAATTGATGCTCAATCATCGTACTGCTTTCAGTTTCGAAAAATTTAGTTGATAATTTCAAATGACGATATTAATTTTCGAAAGCGACATCCTGTATGGAGAGCCTGAATGAAATGCTTTAATCATTCTGCAAAAACCTGAAGATATGCCACTTGAATTATTTGTATGATTTTCATTGTCTAAAGCCTTCTCTTTCCATTTTCTGATTCCTGCCCTGCTGATATCACTCAAAATTCTATAACCACACAAGAAAGTCTAATTACTGTAGCCACCTCAATCTTGGTCTACCGCGTCTGTTTCTTCGTCTTGGTTCCCATTCTATTGATGAAAATATTATTGAATATGCATTCGCTCTCCACACATGTCCCAACCATTTCGCTCCTCGTTGTTTGATTTTCTTTACCACATCATCAACATCCAGTTCTTCATCAATCTCATCATTCATTCTCATTTTGTATTCGTTGTGTTCAATTTTAAGAGGACCTAATAAATTCTTCAGTATTTTTCTGTCCGCAATTTTGAGCTCTACTTCTTCCTTTTTCGTTATGGAGATAGTTTCTTCCGCTTACATCATAACAGGTCTTATCATTGTCTTATATATATTCATCTTTGTTTTCTTCTTCAAAATCTTATTTTTCAGTAGTGCTATGATTTTCTCCTTTGTTCCTGTTGTTGTTTTTCCGTTATTTGTTATTGTTACGCCTAGATATTTCATACTTGTCACTTCCTCGAATTCATATTGTGTGATTTTCAGGTTTCCTAATCCCATTCTTCTCCCCCATTCTCATAATTTTTGTCTTTTTATCGTTTATTTTAAGTCCTACTATTTTTCCTTCATCGATTATCTTGTTCAGCATTTCTCTCATCAGTTCTACATTCTTGAATATTGAAACAATGTCATCAGCATAGGCTATTATCTGTTTTCCCCAGTTCTCAGGTTACCTCTACCAGTTTTTATCACAACCTATTCGAATACAACGTTGATAGCATCTGCTTGTTCGAGTCCTTTATTGAACGTAAATTCATCTATTTCTCCTTTCTCAGTTTTTATTTTTGTTTTAGTTTCTTTCAGTGTCATCCGTATCGATCTCCTCATTTTCGTATCTACTCCCGTTTCTTCTAAGATCTGCATAAGCTCGTTGCTTTTAATTGAGTCGAATTCTTGCATGAAATCAACGAAAAGTATATCTACGTCCATTTCGTACGTGTGCGATTTTTCCATAATTTGTTTGAGTGTATGAATAGCATATACCTTAGATCGTCCTTTAGTGAAACCACACTGGTATTGCCGTATTATTTTCTTTGCACTCACTGCTAGTCTTTTCTGTATAACCGTAGATAAAATTTTGCATGCTGCATTCAACAACTTGATTCCTCTATAACTTTGGCATATTTGCTGGTCTCCTTTCTTATAAATTGTTATTATCTGCCCCATATTTCATGCATGTAGCGGCATGCATTCGTCTCTCCAGATCCTCCTCACTAACAAGAATATACTCCTTCCCAATTTCTCGCCTCCATATTTTTTCAACTCCATATTTAAATTTTCACTTCCTGTCGCTTTTCCGTTTCGAACCCTTTCAATTATCTCTTTCATTTCCTCCCACGATGGTTCTTTTGCCTCTTCCTCTCCTGTATTTTCTCCTGTTTTCACCCCTTCATCCTCTTCTGATAAAAGTTCTATGAAGTAATCCTTCCACACCTGCTTGTACTTATTTCAATCCACCATCACTTTTCCATTTTTATCCTTTATTCCACTAATCTTCCTTTGTTGTGCTGGTTGATTTTTGATAAGATTTCCTTGTATTCTTTTCAAACTTTGCGTCCTCAATTTCTCCTACCTCTCTCGCGAACCACTCTCTCTTTTTCTTTCTCATTATTTTGGTGCACTCTGCTCGTTGTTTTTATACCCTTCTAAATCTTCATTTTTTCCGTTCCTATCCAAGTTACTGTTTTTTTCACCTTTTCTGCTAACACCTGTATGCATTCTTCGTCAAACCATTCTTTTATTTTTATCTTGCTTTTTGCTCCCAATTGCATCCTACCTGCTGTTTCCGCACATTGTTTTATCTCATTCCATTCTCTTTCTTCATTCTCAAATGTGTTTTCTTCAGGTAATATAATGTCTAACTCATTTGCGAAAGCATTCCTCACTTCTCCATTCCGAAGTTTGTCAATATTCCACTGTGTTTTACTCATTCCTCTTGTCTTCATAATTTTCAGCTTTTGTTTCATTTTCACCATAACTAAGAAATGGTCTGTATCTGCACAGACCCTCTGTAAGACCTTACATAGGTTATTGAAGAGTTGTCCACGTTACCTTGTGATGTCTTGGGTGCTGAAACATCGTACTGCTCACTTTCAGATCCATTTCTGCTGCAAGATTACATAATCTTTGCCGTTTTCGTTTGTTTTCTTGTGCACAGTGTGTTTACCTGCAATACCTGTTAAGTTATCCTCTTTCCCTACTTGCGCATTGAAATCACCCAATACGATTAATGTATTGGGTGATTTCACCCAATACACCTTTGGTATGCTCTGTTTTTCTTCCACGATTTTTTCGTGAAAGTTTTGTTTTTCCTCTATATAAGTTTTTTCTGTTGGTACATAGACATTGAGCGAGGACATATTGAAAGGTTTTGCTTCTATTCTTAAGTAGGCCAGTCGTTCAATTATGGGCTTGAATGCTATAACTTTGTCTTTCAATCTCTTCATTATTATGAATGCCACTCCATGGTTTCCTTGTGTGTTGGCTCCTGAATATTGAAGTGAGAAGTATTTTTTATCTATTTTCCAATTACCTTTCCATCGAATTTCCTGTAGGGCAGTCACGTCCACCTTGTACCCATTCAGATCTTCCCATATTACCTGCATTCTACCGGGAGCAAGCATAGTTCTGATATTCCATGTAGCAATTGTTTTTTCTTGTTTTCTTTGTTTTTTGATCTTTTTTTTTGGTGCGTTGTGGTGTTCTTCATTTTTATTTCTACAAGTGTTTTTATATTTATTTGTTTCTTCTTTATTTATATTATCTTTGCAGTGTTCGTCGTCCTTGTAGTTCCCCCTGCCTCCATTCCTAGTTTTTTGAGTTTTCACCTCTGGTGATTTTCATTGGTCTTCCATCTTCTATTTCATTGCTAGGTGATCTCTCGCTCAGTGTTCTCTCCTTGATTGTTGTTTCAGTATTTCCTTCTTTTTCCTCCTTATTTTCGTTATTCTTTTCAAGTTGTTCCAGCGTGAAAATTTCTCCGTTTATGGCCAGGCTATCATACTTCATATGCTTTATGTCACCAGCTTTTCTAGCTTCTATCATATATTTGAAGACCATCTTTTTTTGTTTCAGAAAGCTTTTTGGATAGTCTTCTTTTATATATATTTTTGTGCCTTTCAGAATTATGGCTGCTTTCAGTATTTCAAGTTTTTTATTCCATTTGCTTAGCTCCATTAAAATTGGTCTCATCGTACTTTTACTTTGATCAGGTTTTCCCAAGTTGTAGAATTCAATATTTTCGGCTACCACGTCGATTTTCACCTTCATAACGTTCATTACCTTCTGAATCTTGGTTTCCAGCTGTTATCCATCTTCATCTATCCCTTCGTCCAATCCTTGTGAAAGTATGTTCTTCTTTCTAATTTCTTTTAACGAATAATTATTCTACTTTCTTGTTCCTGAATTTTGATGTTGCATTCGTGACTCTCTAACTAACGTCCTCATTTTCCTTTTTCAAATTCCCCATTTCTTTCTGCATGCCATCAATTTTACCTTCTATTCTAACATTTCTCTCGTCCATTTTCTCCAGTTTTGCTCTGATATCTTCTAGTAGCTCTTTAATTTCGATCAAATGAGTTTGCGTCGCTTGCACAGTTCCGCTGAGATCCTACTCAATTCACACCCCAATTTATACCCGCGCTAGTTGAATATATCGAATGATTGAAGCTTCTTCGAAAGTACAGTGAAAATGTAAGAGTTGTTCACAAAAAAAAGCAATTTTTCCGAAACTTTAACACCCTGTATCTCGGAAATGAAGTTTTCCGCTTATAGAAATAGCAGCCAATTCTTCATATCTTCAAGAAAGAAAATTCCAGTTTCTTGATGAACCCTTGATCCGTAACACCCCGTACTTCCAATATTCTTTTAGATATGAATATGATCATAGTTGATAATGAAATAAAAGTGCTTCATTTTTGTATGATGAAGTTTTCAGTTTTTCATTGAATTTTGTATTTAATTATTCTCAGAATTTCCATAAGCCAAAACAGGATTGATATTTCAAACTCTCATATGATCGTGTGTTTAACAGATGTTTAGGTTCCCATTGAATGATATTAACCCCCGACGCACTGTATTTATTTCGACCTTCACAACCCCTACCAGTCTATTCTCTGAAATTTATACATTTCAGTTAAATTCACTCTAGCGACCATTTTTGGTTCGAGTATGTATATCAGATTAACACTTCTACGGTGAGTGTCCCTGGCTCATGTAATACCCTTGTAAGATTATACCTTCCTTTTGAAATGTACTCTACTACAGAGCACTGAGAGGTGTCATAATCCAATCCTCTCTATGCCTCTTCAACAGTGAGATATTTCCAAACAGCGGAAAATGAGAATAGTATATACTTCACTTGTTTTGTGATTTTCCTTCCATTGATGGAGATGAAAACATATATCATTTCGCACTGCAAGAATTTTTTTTTTTGTTGCGATTTAAAACTCGAAGCTTGAATGGAGTAAGGAATTTTTATGTCACTGAAATAATGAAAATATCTCAGCGAAATTGAATAAGTTTGGATCACAGTAATTCACACAAATGCCAAAAATGTATGGATATCCGGTTCTTTTTAGATCGATATTGAAACTGATATAGAGTAATAAAATAATTACTGTTACGGTAGACCAAAGTATAATATTCAAAAATCAGCAATACCAATAAAAACCGGTTGCCTCAAAAAGTTAGTTGAAAACCCAAATTTATCTTCCATATTCTGAGGAACGTGATCACCTGGTGAATTGATTATGACTCTACACCTCCTAGCTTTGATCAAAATAGAGTCGTTGAGGTATTCATAAGATATAATATATATGTTATTTGTCATATTTTTCGAACGACTGTCAAAATTTTTTCGCAAATTTCTCTTTAAATTAAACAAGTTCCACGTAGAAATAATAATGAACCTGGCCATCGGGGCTCTCTCAGTCAAACAGAGAGGGAATTTGAGGAAATATCGCAGGTTATGTATTTTTTTATTATCTGCTTAGTCCTTATTATGATCTTGCTTGCTATGTAAAATCTTTTCTCAGATTTGTTTAGACATATAAGAAGCATGATTGTTGAAATATTTTTCTGCTGTTTTACTTTTTCCATTGTTACAGATTCCTGTCCCAAATCCCCCTTCCTTTCAACCTTGTCTTTGTTTGGAAATCATGGAATGCAAGAGAGAATGAAGCGGCTAAGCAAAAATTTTTGGTACTCTTTATGTACACACGACACTAACACAACATAAACAGACAAGCTATTGCTAGTCCAATTGCGACAGGGAAACGAGTTTTTTCCTCAGGTTTTTTCGTTTATTGAATCATATACAAGATAGTATGGTTCCCCTGTTACACTTCCTGAGCTCACACTTGTGTTTTTCTCTGACACACCAAAATTAAAGATATAAGCATTTATTGTAAACACAATTATTCAATTTTATATATCCTTCCTTTTCAAAAGAATATGTATATATATATATATATATATATATATATATATATATATATATATATATATATATATATATATATATATATATATATAACGAAAACTAAACCGAGGCTATATATACTTATTTCTGATCAAAACGCAAAAACAGGTCAATTTTTGTTTTATACATCTGGTACAATACTTGCCTGAAATATCAACCCTTAAGCGGGGTTGCAATCATGAACATTTTGAATAGGGTAGATGGTTCGAGTAATGACTCAAAGAAAGGTGGTATCTTTGTCTACATCGCTTTGAACGAATTTTCATTTTTAATTGAAAACTGTAAAAGGTACAGGGTGAGCAACTGAAAGATAGGGAAGACTTTTTCCCTGAGACTATTCAAGTTTCAGTGAGGTGAAATGGAACAGATCCATGCTGATCAATGGCAGTCATCATCAAGTACCATCCTCATCTCGAATTCCAACCCCTTGAGCAGGAAGAGGATAGATGGGCCGAGTGATAACTTAAAAGAAAGGTATTATCTTTGTCTGCATTTCCGTGGAAGAATTTCATTTTTGATTGAAAACTGTAGAAGATACAGAGTGAGCCACTGAAAAATAGAGAAGACTATCGCCCCAAGACTATTGGAGTATAAGTACGAAAAACTGGAATAGATTCATTTAGATCAAAGATGACAGCCTTTGATCTGGAACGAATTTGTCCAATTTTTGCACTAACACTTGAATAGCTCAGGGTGATTGATAGTCTCCTCTATTTTTCAGTAGCTCACTCTGTATATTCTACAGTTTTCAATCAAAAATGAAAATTCTTTCTCGGGTATGCAGATAAAGATAATACCTTTCTTTCGGGATATCACTCAACCCATCTATCCTCTTCCAAATTTTCAAAGCTGGTTACACCTGCTCTAGGGGTTGAAATTCGAGATGAGGATGGTACTTGATGATGACTGCCATTGATCAGCATATGAATCTGTTCCATTTCACTTCACTGAAGCTTGAATCTCAGGGAAATAGTCTTCCCTATCTTTCAGTTGCTCAACCTGTATCTTTTACAGTTTTCAATTAAAAATAGAAATTCGTTCAAGGCAATGTAGACAAAGATACCACCTTTTTTTTGAATCATCACTCGACCCATCTTTCCTATTCAAAATGTGCAAGGATTACAACCCCCGCTTAGGGGGTTGATATTTCAGGCAAATTTCGTACCCCAATAGATGTCTTCCTTGAAATAAAAAATGACCTGTTTTTCCGTTTTGTTCAGAAATGAATATCTTGGAAGTTAAGTGGAGAGCGTCGAACAATGGTTGCCGAATTTTGAAAATCATGTTGATCTTGTATGCCCCTTGGTAATGCATGCTCAATCAGATTCAGGTCAGGCGGCTATGGGGATAAAAACATTGATTCCATGCAGATTCAAGGAATTTGTCGTTGCAGCTGTAGTGTGAGGAGGAGTATCATCGAGCGAGAATAATAATTTCTACCATTTGCAGCGGTATATAGTAGCAGAGGGTTGAAGAATCTGATTAATAAGAAAGTTTAGATACAGAGAGTTATAAATAGAAACGAGATTAGTTATCCGATTGAGAGAGATTCTTTTCTAAACCATCACAGTACTTCCTCTGTAGGTGTGAACTTCTTTGACTTCTCTAAGCATTTGTTCATGTTAACACTGTCTAAATAAATGCACTCGTCTAGAAGGAGGTCATTTACTGGTAGGTAGTATAGAAGAATTCGGGTACTCTTCTGATCATTTTTTACAGATAAATTCCTATAAGCAAATCTATGCCTAAATAAATGAAAAAATTCAAATATCGATCTCACTTCGAACCGAAGTGCTCAACCAATCAAAGATCCACTCTCGGTTTAGGACAGGAATCGTCGATATACGTCATTGATAGCAAGATATACTTGTAATTAGTTTGATTATGTCACGTTTGCCCTACAAAGCAAAAACCAAGTAACTCTAAATTTCCAACTTTTCATCATTTCATCATCTTTATGATGGAAATAAGAGAGATTACACTTACTCAAAAAGTGTTCTAGCTTTTACAAAACATAAAACAAGTAGGTCGAAAAATTCAAGGCAAAGTTCAAGTAAGTCAATTTACATTTGAATATTTTATTGCAGAAACACTTAACAAAGAATTAATTTTTCAGTTATTTACAAAAGTAACAAATATTGAACATCAAAAGAACTTTCAAATGAATACAAAAATAGGTGAAAAGATTATAAAAACTTTGTAACTATAGATCGCACTCTTCAAACTGAGTTTCTTCCCCACAGTGGCCAAGTCGTCCATGTCAGATACTGGCAGGAGAGATTTCCAGAACAACTGTTTCTTAGCGGGCATATGGCAGTTAGTTCATTCAAAATATTTTCTTTTTTTTTCTTGTTCAGACCCCGGCATGATAATTTGTTAACCGGCAACTGAAGTTTGAATTTTGGTTTTAAAAAATTTGACTTCTGAAACTCTGGACTATCTATTTCGGTTTTGAAGTACAGTGATCTCGAATTTTTCTGAATTGACACACCTTCAGGTCACGGAGAAAAGGTACAGCAGTGTTACCATTGCTTACTGCTCCTTTTCTACGGGTTTGGCAACCGTTTTCGAAACGAAGAAAGTCTTCCAAATGGAGAATGAGTGGTACAGTTATTGTAACCTAACCTAACTGCTTCTACTGATTAAATTGACTAAATCATCGAAATCTAATATCTTCTTCAACTTATTCCACTTTTTCCGATCAGACCATGTACTGACTCACCCTTCATAAATGAATGGTCAGCTTCAAAAAACTGGAGAGTAATAGTGTCTGGTCCTCATTCTTCATTAACTAGAATACAACATGAGGTAAAGAGTGTCCAGTTTTTATTTTGTGCGGCACAATTGTCTGCCCAAAATAAAATATTTTTTACATTTTCCCCAAGAGACTTCATGAAATTATAATATGCGCATACAACATCGGAGCAAGTTCTGCCCATAATAGCCTCATGCCATAGTACACATACATTCTGTCCATGATTCCTCAGGCTCGCAAACGTTTCATTGAAACATATTAGACGACTTATAAAAAAAGGAATTCATGGTCACCTTTTTCGGAATTATTAATATCTTCTGCATATCAACTGCGAAAATTTCTTCAGCTTCTGGCCATTCTTCGCAACAATCTGCTTCATATGCTTTTCTTGTTTAGTATACTTTCTCTTGTGTATTTCATAGTTTCGACAAATTTCACAGTTCGCATCATCTCCTTCCTTTACGTTTTCATGATGGACATGATTCTTGTGCAATGAACATGATGGACATTCATCTTGTGAAGGTTTAGTGAAGCCAATATTTTCCTGATGAAAAACCCTTCTGTACGTTTAACATGAAACTTTCTTTCAGGAGCTTTCTCATTCAAATCTTCCCACATGTTATAAACCGAGATGTCGCTTGTAAGATACCGTCTGTTAGGAGCATGTTTCATGTTATAATGTGAAACTAGTGGATGATAACTCTCAATATGAGCTTTGATGTTTGTATAATTTTCTTCTGAAAATTCTTTAATTTTTTTCATTTTTTTTTTTAAAGTAATGATAGCACATTCTGAAAACTCTAACCTAACCTAACCTAACCTTTAAAGTAATGATAGCACAATGTATCTATTCCCAAATGTTGAGGAGGAGCTCTTTTCATTGTTGATTAGGAAATTGAAATTCGAAAACTCTTCTGGTTATAATGAGATTCCAGGTTTTCTTTCGAAGAAATGTCTGAGACAGATTTTGATCCCATTGACTTACTTGTCAATATCACATCAATAACACACAGATAGTGTGTTATTGGTGAGCAGACTACAGCGGAGCTATGATGAGCTCCACCAATGGTTTTCCAGAAACTTGTTACATATCAGTCCCATTACAATAAGCTATGTGATATTTCGTAATTATAGCAAAACTGTTAACATAAATGTGAATTTCAATGATATACCAGTAATAGATATTGATACTGCCAAGTTCCTTGGTGTGAAACTAGAAAAAACGGATCATTGTTCGGAGTTGTCCCCGTGGCTTAATTCTCTTTGTTATTTAGTGAGAAATCTCAGAAATATATTATCGAGCAATCAACTACTATATATATATATATATATATATATATATATATATATATATATATATATATATATATATATATATATATATATATATATATATATATATATATATATATATATATATATATATATATATATATTTATCGATAATATATATATATATATATATATATATATATATATATATATATATATATATATATATATATATATATATATATATATATATATATATATATATATATATATTTGATTTCACCAACGATATATATATATATATATATATATATATATATATAGGGGTTTCACCCGACGAGTTGCTTATATATCTGTTCATGCAATCAAACTGATTTCATGAAAAATATAAATCCACCACCCGGTAATTAATACCATTGCCAGGCAATGATTTTAATCAAAACATATCCTGGAATAATTATATATTAGGATAACGTTAAATGTTATGAGAATATATCAATCTACCAGAATATATACATACTATAGCATCATCAGAGAATGATATCAATGTACCAACGAGTAGTGTCAGAGGCTTTCTCCCGGAAAAATCCAGTGTACGGACCTTAGTCAAGTAACACTGAATGTTACTCATTAATAATTTCCTTTGTGTGAAGTGGTGAACGATCGAATAGAATACTGAATATAAATATGAGTCAGTTAATTATATTACATTTATATAAACAAATAAATAAAATATGAAATGAGATTCTGAGCAGTATAAACTAAAGAGAAAACCTATGACTCTACCTCATTTTTTTTCGGAAAGAAACCTACGAAGAATATTACAAGATTTGATGACTGTTATCTTTTGTAACTGTTCAAACAAATTTTTCTTCAGACCCAAAACCTCAATACTTCCATGAAGATTTCTAGTAACACCTGTTGTGGAAATAATAAAAGAAAAATAAATATATAAATACAGAAAACAGAAATTTAAACTATTGTATTTACAATAAATGTGTGAGAAAAACTAGCTAGGAAATGTAACAAGGAACCAAACTATCTTGTATAAGATTCAATAAACGAGTGAAAAACCTGAGGAAAAACTTTTCCCTGTCGCTATTGAACTAGCAATAGCTTGTCTGTTTATGTTGTGTTAGTGTCGTGTACATAAAGAGTACCAAAGATGTTTTTGCTTAGCCGCATCATTCTCTCTTACATTCCATGATTTCCAAACGAAGACAAGGGTGAAAGGAAGGAGTTTCGGACAGGAATCTGTAACAATGGAAAAAGAAAACCAGCAGAAAAATATTTCAACAATCATACTTTTTATATGTCTAAACGAATCTAAGAAAAGATTTTACATAACAAGCAAGGTCATGAAAAGGACTAAGGAGATAATAAAAAATACATAACCTCCGATATTTCCTCAAATTCCCTCTCTGTTTGACCGAGAGAGCTCCGATGGCCAGGTTCAGTCTTCATTTCAACACGTTTAAGTCCTCTTTTATCTGTAACACACTGAAACTCCGGATTTTTCAGAAACTCTATTACCATAGCATCAGATGAATGCCCAATTTCGTTTAAAAACATTGTTTTGCATACGGTTTGTGTTTTATTTCTTTTCAAGTATTTCCCTTCTGCATTCATTGTTTCATTCAAATCGATAGATTTTTCTGCGATTTCTCCATTTGAATTTGTGAATTTTTCAGTATTCTCTCTATTTCTGTCTATTCCCACTTGATCTATAACTTCATTATGCTTTGTGTCTTCCTGCTCCTCGTTGTCTTTCAGCATTCTGTTCTGCTGTGATTGGTTTTAAAGCTAAAGTATAAACTACAGAGCACTCCTTGTGGCCTTGTGGTTTTTATAGATCGTGACAGGTATTTTCCAATGAAGAGTTTCTTCTGTCCAAAGTTGAGTGAGTTGAAGTACTCACTAAAAATAATTCTTCTTCGTTCTTCTAAGATATTTCGGGAGTAGTTTTTTCTACAACTGTCTGGACATGGTGGAAGAAAAATCTTTGCTTTAATTCGATTTTTCTTTTGTTTAGTCCGAGGTAACTCTATCTCTGTTATAGTGTTAGGTTGTAAATTTTCTGTCTCTACTTGATCTTCTCCACCTCTGATTTCTATTTCTGGTACAGAGTCAGTTACATATTCTGCTGGTAACTGGTCTTCTTCAACTTCGATTTCCATTATCTTCTCTGAAATATTAGGTTCAGTTTGGTCAGTACCGTTAATTTTTATTAAATTAATCATGTCGCCATCAGTATTTTCTATTGAATCACGGCATTCCAAACTCTCTTTCAGCTGATTTAGTGTTTCATTTTTTATTCTTTGTAGAAACGAGCTGTGTACAAATTCTGTTGATTTCCACCAGATATCACAATATTTAAATAGAAACTTTTTTTGCGGCTTTCGGTATTTGTTTCAGGAAGAACTGCTAATAAATCAACAAGTTTTCTCTTCCGTCTATCCTTTGATGGACTATAATTTGGGTCCGCATCCGAATCATCCATTGGCGAAACAGGTGACAGACACGATGAAGTTTGACCGTTTCAAGTGCCATTTTGAGAAGACGCTCGCTCCACGAAATCATTATTTTAGCACTGAAAAAGAGCTTGATTACATCTCCTCCGTATCGTACTCAAAAGACATACTGCAGAATTACCACACTAATATGATTTAAGTACGCGAATTAAGAAATCATGTGATTTTACTCTGCATTCTGATTGGTGTTGGTTATTCAATTCAGAGGGTAAGACGTTATACTTTCTTGGAGGATTTGTCTATTCCTTGCCAGTAAGTTGACTTACTAAGTTTTTGTTCTGTAGTTATTGATTATTTCACACGCGGGTATCTACCTAGACTAGAGTCATCCTGTTCAAGTAGAGTAAGTGGACATACTAGGTTCTATATTTGAAATATCAAGATCTTCTGAGAAATATGTAATTGATATATTTTAACTATGAATTGAAAAATTTACTTGGTTTTTCGATTGATATTTTATAATTTATAATCAAAAAAGCATTGCCTCCTAAAAAGTAACTGTTCATAAATTCTCAACGTATTGATATATTTCAAATCTGAAAGAAACATCTTGCAGATCTTTTCACGAGGAATCCAGTGGTGTGAAAATCTCGAAACCCAAGTATATTGAGTTACTTGGTTTTTGTTTTGCAAGGCAGACGTGCAGTAATACTATTTGGATACGAAAGACATCCATCGTAGAGCAATATAGTTTATTTCGATAAGAAAAACCATCTTTGAGCACAAATTGTAAACTATAGACATTGTTACGCTTTTCCGTGTAGTGATTGAGATGTAATGCTGAAAGACAATGCAGATATTTATATTTATGTATCAGAATAAACAGTGTGTTCCAATGAAAATTATCCACCCCCTTTATGTCAAGATGCAATGATTTTGGCGCGAAGAGCTGGGATACGTCAATTTTGGTTGAAGGGGGACCAATTTCTGAGTTGATTCGGAACATGGGAAATTAACTCCCTACCCTCAGCAGCACCTAAGTCAAAATCCATTGAATGTTTTAATTGTTTTAATGTTTTAATTCTCCATTCAAAAATAGTATCTTTATTAACATTTAATTTCATACAGACAGTTCAAATACAACGAAAGTTTGTATTTCAATGAAAATTAGAAAATGACAAGAATCAAATAATCAAAATGACCTCTTCCTACCTCCATACAATTCTCGAATTCTCTTCTAACATTTCGAAGAACATCTGGTGTGAAAAGTCTACATTTGGTAACAATGCTTTTTAGAAGCCATTCAAAATTTTCAGGTTGTGTAGCATAAACTCTATTTTCAAGATGATACCATAAGAATAAATCTAAATGAAACAAATCAGGAGACCTGACGTCCACTCAACTGTTCCTGTTCTGTCAATCCACTGACCTGATAAATTTGCATCCAAATATTGTCGCACATGAACAACGGAATCTTTAGGAGCACCATCTTGCTGGAAACTTATCTCATTGGTTACAAGGGTTTCATCATTTCCAGAGTTTCTGTGAGCCTGAGATTTACTAATTCTTCCAACAACTGTAAATAAGTGTATCCAATGAGATTGCCTTCGATGAAGGCAAGGTTTCCATGAATTCCATCTCAAACATTCAATTTCTAAGTCGTTTGTGTGTATGTCTGTATACCAATATCGACAATTATGCGTATTCACTTCACTATTGAGAGAAGTATTCTCGTCAAAAAAATATAATATGTGGATGATTCACTTAAAATTTCACAAGATTGGAAGCGGCGATCAGGATCGTCTTCCTTCATTTCCTGAACTAGACTGTTGAAGCTGATAAACGTGCTAATTTTCTTATGGAAGTACAGTGTTCTATTTGTAGGTGGCCCAAAACTGCCACTTCTGTTGCTTCGTTCGGTATAGGCCAATGTTGATATTCATGTTTGTTTTTGTTAGTTTTTGTAGTTAAAATTCAATTCATTAAATATAAAATATACGTACATACCTTATTCTGGATAGTTCACATTGGAAATCCTTGCCGTTGCTCTGGCACAACTATTATTCCGATTATGAATTGAAACATTTTCGACACGCTCATTAGTTGACTAAACCAATTTTAATTTTCATTTTAAAGTAACTAATTTGCGGTTACTTGAAAACATTCAACCAGAAGTAGCCGATCAGCTGAGGGCTATTCCAGTATCCTAGTTTCAGCAATGTTATGATGATTAGAAGGACCGCCTTCAGCCTCCTGTGTGACTTCCCAAGGGAAGGAGACAATATTGAACTGCAATTATTTTCGAATGAAAATTGAAAAAACCCATTAATTTATTGTTACACCTCGTATATTGGAGCGGAAATACCTGAGAAGGATCTTGACGAAGATTAAATCGTATTTTTCAATTCCTGACGTGTACCGTCGTCACTTTCTGAAATAATGTAAAAATCTTCATCTAACCCACACAATATTCATTATCAGGTCCAAAGAACCTATGCATGTAACGTCTTCATCACCAACACTTACGCAGGAATTGTTACAGCTACATCAATGTTTACAGAATTCTCCACACGTCACAGCGTATATTATGAAAACCTGAAGTTTGTGTTCCCCACAGCCAGCTCGTAGTCTTTTATCTGAAGTTGGATCTACATTTTCTGGAGTGTATCCACTAGAGCAGATTCAGTCGTGCCAAATTATGAAAAAATCAGTAATATAAGAATAGTTGACGAGTGTATACTTTCTCTTAATATTTAGAACCTGAGAACAAATAAAATTAAGGTGAAAAATTTTTTGACAACAAGCTTCTATTTGAATGCGCTAAAAAGAAAAAACTAAACTTTTACACTAAAACATTAACTGTTAAACATATTTTTAAAGAAAAAAACTATGGTATTCAGATTTGCACTATATTAACAACACTATGACCGGTTTCACCACACTGTGGCTTCATCAGATAGATACAAACTAATGAACAGAATTATTCCTTATATATTATTCTTATCTCCTACTTAATATTATATTAGGTACAAGTACAATGTTATGTTGGAAACCCATCGGAGTTGCTTACTTTATGAATTGAAAAGATTGAGTAAAGGAGAAGGATTTAGATCTAATTGACTATTAAGTAACCTACCTGAATTCTTTTCTTTGTTAATCTCTGAAATTTCCCATAGATTGAGTTTTTGTCTATTATTTTCATTGTGTAAGATTTTGAAATTATCATTAAAGCTATGGCTTTTTCGAGTAAGTGATTAGAATAATGGGAATCTAATTTATGATAATTAAAACTACGTTTGTGCCCGGATAATCTAACCTTGAAATTTCTGAAAGTTCTACCAATATAAATTTCATTACACAATCCCCACAAGACAGTTTATAACACCGGATTTATTACCTTTATCGATTTGAGATTTGCAGTTTTTGATATGTCGGCCTAAAGAATTATCAGTTCGGAATGCTATATTGAAATTATACTGCGAGAGGAATGATTTTAATTTTAGACTAGGATTACCAATATAAGTTAAGCTGTTGGGTTTTGTGTTAGAACTTTTTATACTTGGAAATACTTCCTTGATTGCTTTTTGAATTTTTTGCGTGAAATCATGTTCTCAATCATACTAGGACTGTAACCGTTATTAACTGCTATGTGTTTAATTATATTTTGCTCTTTTATGAAATTATTTTGTGACATTGGGATATTGATGAGTCTTTGTACCATACTATTGTAAGCAGCTAATTTTTGTGGATAGGGATGTGTAGATGAGCTGCGAATAGTAATATCTGTATGCGATGGCTAATGAAAAACATAAAAATAATGTTTGCCGTTAATTTCAGTAATATTTAAATCCAGAAAGTTAATGGAGTTCTCTGTTTCTCTAACGTGAAACGCCCCCAACCCCGGTCTATGAAAGACGATGCTAAATGCATCGCCTTTACGTAAATTGCAATACCTGAATTATCTCATTTTCTTCCCCATATTAATTACACCTGAGACCGACTGAAATCGGTCAAATGAAAAGCCATGTGATCGTCTAGTACCTGAACTTGTCTTGAAGTTCTCTTATATAAAATAGGACCCTTTTCTTTGTTGTGTTGTGTATTTGTAGTAACCTACTCAAGTTCTTGTATGTGAGATTTGATGTGATACGACCAATTCTTCGTCGCTTAAACTATAGGTAAGGAAATGAGAAAAGCAAAACAGATTCCATAACAATGTCTATTTGATCTTTGTAGCATTTGTATTAAATTCTTATCCTTGCATTCTTTGGCATCTTTTAATGAATTTAATGAATATGATCATTTAGATAGAGGCTCAATTTGCCCTCACCCATATTTCGAGTGGAAGTTTATACATTAGATTATTTTATATAGACCTAATTGGTCCTCACCCATATTACGAGTGGAAGTTGGAATATTTAATTATTATAACAGACCTTATTGGTCCTCATCCATATTACGAGTGGAAGTTGGAATACTTAATTATTATAAACAGGCTTACTTGGCCCTCACCCATATTTCGAGTGGAAGTTTTAATATTTAATTATTATAACAGGCTTAATCAGCCCTCATCCATATTCTGGATGGAATTCGGATATCAGGTTATTTTAGACAGGCCTAACTGGCCCTCACCCATCTGATGAGTGGTAACTGACCCGATCTAAGGGTTTTGGTAATATGATATAATGTTTTCTGAAGAGGTCGTTGCCCTGATACTCCAAACTGAAAGATTTACTTTTAAAATTCTAAGGAACATGTCCACAGCTGACAACTTGCGAGCGTTAATTCGCTCGCGTATTTTAATCGAATTCAGTAATTCGTATAGAATTAAAACGTTATATATGGAACTAGAGATAAGCCCGTAAAGCCGTACGTGATTCTTTTGCTCAAATAAGCGCCAACGGGCAGTTTATTGTCACTGACTGCGGATCATATTCTATTCCCATATCGCGGATTTGCCAACCAGGGAAACATGCCCTCTGATCATACACCTGTATGTACCACAAACGTCACATACATTCCCTAACTCAGACATTCTTCAAAACTTTCATACCGACAACATACAAGCCTCAATGTATGTGGGTCCATACATGCGTATCGTCCCTAAAGCCATTTATTTATACTAATGAGAAATGATATTACTCGTAGGTGATCATTACACCTGAAGGCAGGGAAAGTTCCCTTATTGAGCTTAAGAGTATCGGACATCAAATCAATAATTTGAAAGTAAGATCTTCCCC
Source organism: Cryptolaemus montrouzieri (assembly GCA_013387265.2). Lineage (NCBI taxonomy): Eukaryota > Metazoa > Arthropoda > Insecta > Coleoptera > Coccinellidae > Cryptolaemus > Cryptolaemus montrouzieri. Next base: position 27,590,857 of record JABFTP020000185.1, on the reverse strand, counting down.
TAAATGGATACAATGAAAATATAAATATATTCGTTACCGGTTAAGTATGTTTTGCTAAGTTACAAACTGAGATAAATAGAAATACCGAATAAAAGGATTATGATATTTCAAATAGATAATTGGCCCATTATAGAAGCAAAGATAAGAATCAATATTAAATGTTCTCACATTCGAACGTATCGTTCATCAGATTATAAACAAAAAATTTGGATTGGCAAAATGGTTAAGTAACATTTCAATGAGATCAATAAGTAAAGTTTCACATCAATATTAAACTTTATAACATTTCAAATTCAAATAGTTCTCAAAGTTGGTGGAATCAGTACACAATAGCTTAATTACGTTTCAATAACGTTGCAAGTTTGATAAACAATTGTTGAAATCAATACTAAAGAATTTTAGTTTACTTCAAAATAATGTGTTAAGTTAAAACAGCTGTTGAAATCAATATAAAATAAATTCAGTACATTTCATATTCTACCAAGTTACGAAACAAACGTTTTAAATAAGTCTATGAAAATAACTCTTCAAAATAAATATTAGAAAATGTCAGTGCAGTTCGAATAGATCATTTGCCAAGAAAAAAAATATATGAAAAATAATTTGGAATTTGAGAAATGATTATTTCAACTCGTCCTCAGTGCGTTTAGAAATTACGTAACATATACTTCAAGAAATTCGTGAAAATTAAATAGTGAGCAGAAATATTAAAAGAAATTCAGAAAGTAATCACCTGTGAGACACAGCGGGAACGGTGCTTCTTCTTCCCCTGTCCGGCTTCTCGGAGAGGAACAATCTGTGTCTTCCATTCTTCTGGACTCATGTTATGCACGATTAATTAACTTAAATTTAATTCCGATTCACACGAATGAGTAAATTCACTGAGCTTCGAAAACTGAATAACTGAATTATAAGAGTAACTGCACATCTGACGAAAAATAATTCAATAATCATCAAAATCATAATAATGAATGAATGATCGTGGTTACTTATATATGCGTGACCCAGCAGTCCTTACCCCTCACTTCCTCAGCCCTTGGTACTCAAGTACCTGTTACATAGTCTTTCACAGACGCGTTCCTTCGTCCCGACGTGGGAATTGCTGATTTAGAAAACACCAGCTTTGGAACCGTGGATATACGAATGAGTGCTTAAGAGCTTAGGTATTAAAGTCGATTATTGGTTTCGCTGGATTTCTTATTTGGGTTAGATAAATTCCTTCGTGTCTATGTTTACACTTTGGGTAATTTTAAGCTGCCTTAGGAATACGTAATATTCTACTATATTGAGAATTTAAAATAAAATTATTGAATCATTCTGGCAAATGACCGTCTTTTCACCGTAATTATGAATCCAGATAAAAATTTGAAATGTTATGTAGGTAGATCTACAAAATACAATTATCACAGTTGATAATAAAATTTAATCAGATCAAAACCAAGAAATATATGGATAGTTTAGCAAATTAACGAAAAAAATTGACCCCGGTTCTGGGTCGTCTCAAACGTGAATTCAATATTATCGTGAATTTTGTTAATGAATGTTTTGAATGACTCTAATTATCTGTTTGTGCCAGTGAAACAACAAATGATATCGTCGACATATCTAAACCCATAAATGAAGTATTTGAATAACGGATGTTTTTGGATAGTTTTTTGAATATTATCCATGAAAATATCAGCGAGTAGAGGGCTCAGAGGATTATCCATGATTAAACCTTTTTTACTTTTATATAATACTCTATTGAAGTTAAAATAATTTTGTTCTAAACAAATTTCTAAAAGGTATAAGATTTCTGATTGAACTACCGGATTGACTTTATTAATTTGAAGAGAGTTGTTGATGAGTTTCACTGTATCACTTGGTGGAACACTAGGGAAGAAATTTACTACATCCCATGACATAAGTGTAGCGTTCGGTGGTAGTATCGTGTGCTGAATTTTATTTATTAGGAGTGCAGAGTTTTTTATTGAGAATTGAGGTTCAAAGTTAGCTTACTGTTGAATGATGTCTATGAGGAAGCGTGAAAGTTTTGCAGTTGGAGCTTGAAAATATGAAACTACTGGTCTAATGGGATGCCCTGTTCTATTGAGTTTGACGAGGGAGTAAAGTTTTGATGATTGCGCGTTGTCAATGGAAAGTTCATATTTTTGGTCGGTGGGTATTATAGACTTGGCCTACTCTAAAGCGTTTTTTACTATGGATTGAAATTTATTAGTAGGATCTTTATCAATTTTTTCATAACTACCAGATTCAATGAAATTTTGGGTTTTCAATAAATAATCTGCTTTATTTATGGCTATGACTGTATGACATTTGTCTGCTTTGATGAATATGATACCTTCAGATGCGGACTTACATTTAATGAAAGTTTAAAGTTGTTTTTTCGATTTTCTTAGGTTGAAAACTATTGAACTCTTTTTGAAGTAGTAACGCGGAGGAGGTGTTTGGCTTACGATGAATAATTTAGAGCTATTTTGGTTTCGATTTCTTGCTGATTGAAATGGAGACGAGCGTTATTTGACTCTGCATCTTGTTTAAAACCCTTTTCTAGAAGTGAAACTTCATCTTTGGATAAATTAGCATCTGACAGAATACTAAACCTATCATATAATTGGTGATCGGAAAATTTGGACTTGATTTTTGAATATCAGATTTGATACTAAATAATTTATTTAATTTTCTCAACTGAATTCTATACTTTTTGTGAATTAATGAATAAACTGTGCAACTTGTTACGAAATCTAAAATGTCAAATTCTACTGAATGTAATCTATGAAGCAACTCCGAATGGATTACCTTTAAAAAGATATTGTCTCGTTGACTGTATTGAAACTTCTAACTTCAACCATTTCTTCTTGCCTTGTAGTACTCCATTTCGGGCTGCGGGGCTGTTATTATGTGTCTTAAGTTTTATATATTTCGGAAATACTTCGTTCTTCAAAAAATTGGATAGAAACCAGATATTTTGTGTGTTGGTCGCACATCTTAGAATTAGCTTGAAATATCAAATGACCAAAAAGCTTGTCCCAGCTTCTTACAATAATTTGATTGAGGAGGTCGTTACTTGATGAAAATCGATATACATATTTGAAATGAAATAAAACAATGGTATTTAGATTTTAACTATACTAACAAAACTAAGACCGTTTTCACCACACTGTGGCTTCATCAGATAGATACAAACTAATGAACAGAGCTATTCCTTATATATTATTCTTATTATCTACTTAATATTACATAAGGTACAAGTACAAGGGGTATGTTTGAAAACCCATCGGAGTTGTTTACTTTATGAATAGAAAAGATTCAGTAAAGGAGAAGGATTTAGATCTAATTGACTTAATAGTCAATTAGATCTAAATATTTCTCCTTTAGATATGTCGACGATATCATTTGTTGTTTCACTTGCACAAACAGACGAAAAATTTCAAAAAGCAATCCAGGAAGTATTTCCAAGTATACAAAGTTCTAACACAAAATACAACAGCTCAACTTATATTGGTAATCCTAGTCTGAAATTGAAATCATTCCTCTTGGCTTATAATTTCAATATAGCATTCCAAACTGATAATTCTTTAGGCCGACATATCAAAACTGCAAATCTAAAATTGATAAAGGTAATAAATCCGGTGTTTATAAACACCGGGGGATTGTAATAAAATTTATATTGGTAAAACTTTTAGAAATTTGAAAGTTAGATCATCCGAGCACAAACGTAGTTTTAATAATAAAAACAAGTACTGTGTTTTAAAGAATTTTACTTAATAATTGCGATTCGTAATGCGTTTCACTACACCGTAGCTTCTTCAGACGAAAGAATGTACAGAAAATATAAATATAAATGTTCTTAAGTAATCAAAAGCTTATTGGGTTGCTTCTTCTTAAGTGGTTATTTATGACAGGTATATCCAATAAAATTAAGGAATAGATTGCTGGATATACCTGTCACAAATAACCACTTAGGAAGAAGCAAACCAATAAGCTTTTAATTACTCAAGAACATTTATATTTATATTTTCTGTACATTCATTCGTCTGAAGAAGCTACGGTGTAGTGAAACGCGTTACGAATCGCAATTATAAAGTAAAATTCCTTAAAACACAGTACTTGTTTTTATTACTGATAATGGAATTTTACCAAGTAAAAGCCTCCCAAATTCAAACGTAGTTTTAGTTATCATAAATCAGATTTCCATTATTCTAATCACTTACTCGAAGAAAACCATAACTTTAATGATAATTTCAAAATTTTTCACAATGAAAATAATAGACAAAAACTCAATCTATGGAAAATTTTAGAGATTAACAAAGAAAACAATTCAGGTAGGTTACTTAATAGTCAATTAGATCTAAATCCTTCTCCTTTACTCAATCTTTTCAATTCATAAAGTAGGCAACTCCGTTGGGTTTTCAACATACCCCTTGTACTTGTACCTAATGTATTATTAAGTAGGAGATTAGAATAATATATAAGGAATAACTCTGTTCATTAGGTTGTATCTATCTCATGAAGCCACAGTGTGGTGAAACCAGTCATAATTTTGTCAATATAGTGAAAATCTGAATATCATAGTTTTATTTCATTAAAAATATGTATATCGATTTTCATCAAGTAACGACCTCCTCGTTCAAACTTTCAGGGGTATAACGTCATTTCAAAGTTAACACATTTGACACAATTCATATGTTAGAATATAAAAGCTTGTCACGAGATATAAGTACTCATATTTACATTCCTAATTTTTAAATTTCAATAGGCAGCAAGTAAATACGGATACTTATATGTCGCGACAAGCTCTTATATTAATACATATAAATTGTGTCAAATGTGTTAAATTTGAAATGAAGTTAATAACGTTAAGTTAACAGTAAAAGTTTCAGTGTGAAAGTTTATCGTTTCCTTTTTAGCGCATTTAAATAGAAGCTTGTTTTTAAATAATTTTTTTTCCATTTTGGATGTTTCGCCATATTGGATTGAGAGTGACTACAAATTATTTTTCTAGTTATTCTTGGCAATTCCTTTAATTTGATACCCATATTGTAGGAGTGAATCAAAAATAATTGGTCCGCCATCTTGGGTACGCCGCCATGTTGGATATACAATAAGGTCACACAGTTACTCATGCATTGTCATCCGAACTAAACGTGTATACAATATTTCAGTTCAATCGGTTGAGGGCAAGTGCCTTAAAATTGAGTTGAAAGATTCTACCCGAACATACAAACATACATACATTGCAAGTTTAATAAAAGCTTGTAAAAATAAAACACTCCAAGAACAAACTAAGTTTCAAAAAACTAAAAATAGATATATCGGTTGCTAATATGAAAGGATATGCTAGAACAAAAGGTTGGAAAAGAATAAAAGTAAATTAATCATAGATCTGATTCATCTGAAGGACAAAGTGATAGAAAATGCGTTTTCCGTACTGAATCGTATTCGAAAGATAGTTATGTGGAGGGGTAGATAAGATGCTCTTTGTGTCTTGAGTGCATGCGTATATGCAGGAATTGAAAGCTGTGGATTTAACTTTCGATTTCTGTATCTCAAGTCGTTTAAGCAGCATGAAAAAAATTTCATTTTAACATTTAATTCTTTTTCTCTAGTTTTTAGTATATCAGAAATCACAGTTTATTTTCCTTTCAACAAAGAGCTTTTGTTCAATTACTTCACAATATAATTATATTCAAAATCAACGCTCATGTATTTTGAGTCTTAAATGATTTTAAAATTCTTGCCAATTAGCAACACCTGATTAAGCTATGAATAGACAAGGGTTAGATTTTAACCCTCGGTTATTCGCGCCCTCTTTTCGAACGTATTTACTCGCGTGGTCTACGATTGTAGACCATTTTCATTCTGAAATGAAAAATCAATATCATCCATTTTAATACGTATTTGCAATGAAATAGTTCCTTTGATCATTTGTGATTGAAGTTGTTTCAGTTTTGATTAAAAATCTTGAATTTTTCTCTGTGAAATTGAAAAAAATCAAAAAGTCCCAGAATAAATCCTTTGATTGCCATAACTCAATATATTAACCATTTACTCAAAATTACATGACGTGAAAAACAGGTAACAAGCTGAAGTATAAATTTTACATTGTTCAACAAGAACAGGTAACAAGCTAAATTGAAAAATGTTTACGAGCTAAAAACTACCAATTTTACCCTTTTATGTCCCTTTAGAAGAGTCAATTTTGTTCACCTACACAATTAACATATATTTTGTTCATATGATTTTTACAAGCATACCTGTAGCCTTTCGCACAATATTTTCATTTCGATTTAATGTCACTCCATATGCAGCAACGTCCTACATAATTTTGTGGCCTCTGAGGGGGAGGGGGTATGACTAATAGATGTCGAGCGTGGCACCTCATTTCTACAGGTAATTGTCCCTAAACTCGATTTAGGGTTTCATGAGTTCCCCAACACATTTTTCCAGGAAATCACTACGGGATACTCGTACTGGGCTATTAGCTTTGAATACGCATAATGCGTTTACGCCTGCAATGTTCAGTAAGTCATAGAACACAGCCATAGGCCAGCGACGGGTATTTCTAGCATCATTGTAATGATTGCAGAGTTGATCAACTAAATCGACACCAATTTTTGTTTTGTTATAGTCTGTAATGATAACTGGTTTCTCGACATCTCCTGTCTCAGCATTTATTGAATTGCACTTTGAATTGACGATAACAGTAGTAATGATTTGATTTCCTTAGGCCAATGTGGAACAAGGATACGTTCTTCCTTGAACCCAAAAATTGAGGATTTAAGTTCAGCGCTTCTGATGGAATTTCACGTTTATTCCGGTAACATTACGATTGTTACCGAAAATTGGATGGATCAATCGGAGGACAATGTCTTCACCAGAGTTATTTACCATATATGAACCTTCAGGTTGCATCCCAACAAAGGGTTCCAAATTAATCATGTACGATGTTTCTGCATCAATAAGAGCAAACATTTTGATATTATATTTAGCAGGCTTACTTGGTTTATATTGTTTGAAGTCACATCTGCCTCTGAAATCTAATAGTTGTTCGTCAACGTTGAAGAAGACACTTGCTGTGAAATTGGTTGGAAAATTCACCAAAAAAATTTCAAAAACTTCCCGAATAGGAGCCAACTTATCAAGCTCGCGTCTCTAGTTCCTAGTTTCTATATCGTTGAATATAATACATCTTAGAAGGAACCTGAATATATTTTCACTCATAGCAAGGTAGCATGACCCGATTCCCCTTCCTCTAGAATTGTTCCAAACCTTTTCCAATTTTTTCTTGAACTCTTGAAAGTGCTAATGAAGAACAAAATTCCTATAAGCGCACTCATTTCCTTTTCATCAGTTTTTCTCGCGTCCCAAATACTGCCAAATTTGTTTTGAACATTTTTTATATAAATGTTTGTTGACACCGTTATAATTCAAACGATTACGAACAATTTTAGGCACTGGATTCGGTTGTTGCATTACCTTTTGTTTGTGAACGAACTCGAATTTGGAGGTATGGTGCAGTTTTTCCCCATTATGTTATTTTGTCTTTTCCTACGTAATAAGCGGAAGAACTGGAATCATTTTCTTCATCAGAAAGTTCTTCATCCTCTATTGCATCCTGCTCTGTATCTGTGTCATGGCTGCTCTCCTGAACATCTTGTTATGCATTATCGTCTTCCTCATCATCGTTCTCATCAGAGAAATTTTCAAAATCAATAGGAGTTCATTGAACCACTTCAGGATCTTTGCTGAGCTCTACACGCCGTTTTTTGGGTAAAGACATACTTCTTTCTTTTCAAGGTACCAAGAAATTCGAACTGAACTGACTCGAAACACAAAGTGAAACGTAAATGTTCGCGTGGTTTATAATCGTAGACCTGTCATATTCAGAAGCAAATATCTTCAAAAAGCAATCGCTTACACTGTCAAAATAAAAACAACTTGTTATTTAAGTAACTCTGCTTTTCAAATCTTTATAATTACTAATTGTCCTCGTCAATCATGAATGTTTTTACTGAATTTTTATTTATACATCCATCAGTCATTTTTATGTATGATTTACATGATTTTTAGACTGTTCTCCGGTTCTCTTGAAAGTTTTGGAAAAATTAGTTTCTTCAAATATTTTTTAAAATTTCAATATCCTTCACAAGGCTTATATTCTTTATATGGTTCGAGATGTACAATTTTTAATTTTTTTTATGAATGCTTTTTCATTCTTAGAGCCTTGAAGAATATTTCAAAGAAATCGAAACGTTGGAGATTAACCGATCTGATTTTAGTCATTCCACCTGATATCCACTCACTCATTCAACTGATGAACTCATCATTGGTCGTAAGTCAATTTCAATGAATGAATCATTCAAAATGAGTGTGATGTTACATTGTTTCATTGACTAGTCGTAAAAGTTTGAATCTTACGATTTCGTCTATTATTTTCACAATACAAGATATTCCTTCTTAACGAAATCATTTGTTTTTGTTTGTCGAGGTTGTCTCCTCAGGAAATGGGATGTGTTACACTTTTCCTTCCATGTCGCTTTACTCGTTCCCTGGTAAGCTATAGTTATAGATATAGATTTTCTCGTTATATAAGGCGTTAGTAATAACCGAGAATTTCAGTTTCCAAATAGGCTTTGAGCACTTGATAACTGGTTGAGAAACTTCTGTTTTGCTATGGTTTGAATAGATGTTACTATGACTTAACTCGCCGAGAAAGGAATTAGAGAAAGACAGAATGATTCTATGACTATACTTAATATCCAATGCAATATTGTCTTATAAAATATTTACACTGTCTGTGTCAATTTCAACAATAATAAAGATCCATATCACATAAGCCACAAAGCAATGCAGTTCAAGCTTGAACTATGTTTGCGTGCGTAAGCGAGTAAGCCGAGAGTATGAGGTTGTAAGCGAAGCGATGATAAACAGTGAACTACTATACAGTTGTACTTACGGAAATTAAACTGGCAGTTCGTGTACAATTAAAACGGTATATACTGGGATATGTTGTGTTCAAGAAAAAAACAAAACAATAACACTTTTATCAATTACGTACTACCATCAGCGGCTCTAAAAAATATTAATGGCCCGCCCAACCTCTTTACGACTCACGTTCCGAGTATTTCCTACTATTCGGGAACACTCTACTCAACTCGGCTAAATAATTCAAGTGGCAAAACGTAAAACAGGACGATTAAAAATTATTCTAGGTCTGAAATTGAGGAATTAAAGGAGATCCAACGAATACCACTGCAGCGTGTGTAGGGGAAACATCACTACATGGCGCGGTAGGAAGTTTCAGACCCATATACTATGTGTATGGGGGAAACAGCACCGCATCAAATCGATGGAAGCCTCGGAAATGAAGGGCCTCTGTAAACTATCGGGAAGTTCACGCGGAGTATTCCAGATACTACAAATGCCACTGTATCTTGGGTGGAGGCAACAGCACTGCAGGATGGAGTGAACCCTTCTAAATCCGAATACTGCATGTACGAACGAAATCACTGCGTAATCGATGAATAAATCATGGAGTTATTGAGATCCTACGAATACCACTGGAGGGTGTGTGAGGGAAAGTACTACAGGGCGCATTAGGTTTTTTCAGATCAATATATTGCGTGTCTAGAATGCTTCCCCTAAACCCTCTGGAATTAAGGTGCTTTACCCTGACTAGCTGTAGTTACAAAGGTGTAAAATTAAAGTGGCATGAGACCTTGAAATTCTATTATCTATCACACTGTTGGAGTATAAGGACAAGTAAAACAAGCACGAAAGTTTAACTGGAAATATAATAGAATGATATAAGTTCGACAATAAAAATAAATTTACAGGCTGGATATTTATAGTCACAAAAAATGATATAGAATGGCTTTATGGAACAATGGTTGAGGAAATGTGAGATAATGAAATGTGAGGCAATGACTTATCTTCGTATAAGTAGGTGAATCCCTAGTTACTGCCAAACTGCACTTTCACTCCAAACTCCTACTTCAGCTACAGGAAACAGCTATAATTCTTGAGGAATGGTAGGTTGTCATATATCGAGAAAAACGTTGACTCCAGTTGTTCCGAAAGTTACACTCCTTCCATAAAGGAGAAGGTATCCAAGTCAACAGGCAAAATGTTTTCTCAAATTTTGAGGGATTTCAGCCAGACCTACGGGCTGATAAGATGTCAATATTTTGACTCTAAGCTTACATTATGTCTCAGCGAATATTCTGCACTTGCATGATAAAAAAACAAGGGATACTTAAACTTGTAACAAAGTGCTGCTTATGCCTGAGACACATGTAAATGAAATGACATGAATTAATGATGGATGAAAGTTAGATAACATGCGCAGAACCAATAAAAACTATATGAAAATGAAGCCTGAAAAAAAACAACGTCTATCAAATACCTACTTAGCTATAACCTGCCATGACTAGAAGTTGTAAAAGCCACTAATGTCAACCAATTTGAGAACAAATACGATTCCTGGAAGAATAATGAAGCTTGAATGAATTTCCGTTTCTTTTTTCCTTACATATTTCATCTTTCTAGTATCCTTATTCACTGTGTTCTATTTATTACATTTGTACCTATTGACAACTGTTATAATTCAAAAGTATGTATCATTGTGAGTCATTACAGGTCTCGGCCTCGCCTCATAAATCAATATAATAATAATAAGAATGATAATAAATACCACGGTTGCAAGGAACAACTCATCATCAATTCTGTAATAATGAAACTGGCACACGGGGGGCATCAGAATGTTCATTCAGCTTTTCTGGATTATCTGAAGGCTTTCGATTGTACTGCCCATTCTTGGCTTGTCGAAGTATTACAGATATACAAAATTCATCCAGCCCTGGTAGAATTCTTGAAGACAACAATGACAAACTGGCGCAAGTCAACATGAACAGTAAATCAATTAAAACCGACGAGACACCTATACGTCGTGGAATTTTTCAATGATACCCTTTGAGTCCACTATGGTTCTGTTTGGCAATGAACTCATTGTCTTCAATGCTCAATAGAACAGGATACGGATTCAGGATAAAAGCAGATGGGAAATATCACATGATCTCCCACCTGCTGTATATAGAAGACATCAAATTATATGCTTCGAACAAGAAGCAATTGGATAATCCGCTGAGAACTGTCTGTATGTTATTGGCAGATGTTCATATGAAATTCGGGATTGAAAAATATCCCTGAATATTCAAAGAGGAAAAGTCATAGATGGTGAAACACAACTTCCAAATGATAATATTATACAGTATATGAGAGATGGCGAAACGTACAAATATCTGGGATACCAACAAGCAAGATTGCTAGACCAAAAACAGCCAAAGGGGAAGATTCGTTCAGAGTACAGTCAATGTCTGAAGACTGTGCTGAAGTCAATGTTGAACTTGGGGAATCTAGTCAAAGCAATTAACACCTACGCCATTTCAGAGTTGCTTTACTTATTTTGAATAATCAGATGGACTAAGACAGAGCTGAATGATATTCAAAGACAGGCCCGAACGATGCTGACGAAGTACAACAATCACCATTCAAAATCGTCTGTGATGAGAACAACTTTGATACGAAAAGAAGGAAGACTCAGATTGTTGAATGTTGTCAACTGTCAACTTACATACATCTAATCGAACAGATCAAAAATCTCAGAGAATTCTTCTCTGGTAAAAGTCACACTTCTGACCTCCACAGAGTGATATCGTTGATTGATAAAGGATATACACCTCTAAATCTTGCTACCAGGGATGACTGGCTAAATCTACCGTTCCTATCAGATACTGAAGAACAATAGCATTGGTCAAGAAAAGAATTGCATGGACGATATCACCATGAGACTAATTAACTACACATCGACAGAGAAGCTTCCAACGAATGGTTGATGAAAGGGGAACTATTCGCGGAAACAAAAGGATTCCTTATGGCCATTCAAGACCAAGCCGTTGCAACAAATAACTAAAAAAAATATTTAATAAAGGACAGACCATTACAAGTAGATAGGTTCAGGAAATGCCATATAAGATCGGAGACTATACAGCATTTTACGTCCGGCTGCGAATAACTGGCGAATACGGACTATCTTTACAGGCATAATCAAGTGTGCAACATTATCCATCAGAAACTTGCACACAAATACGCACTTCTGAGTGCCGTCCAGCCATATTACAAGTATCAACCGGCGCCTGTAATGGAAAATGACTATCAGATTATATTACGATAGGCTTGTTATCACTGACAGAATGGGGACGAATAATAGGTCGAACATAGTGGTGTATGATGAGAGAGCCAGAACAGCAATTCTGGTGGAGGTCGCCATACTGAGTATTAACAACGTGCTGAACAAGTTCTAGGAGAAAAACTCGAAATACACAGACATTGCTATTGAGATCAAGCAGATGTGACACCTCTATAAAATACATACCGTTCATATCATCATTTATTCGACTGAATTATTACCTAAAAGTTTGCATGATAGCCTTAAGAAATTAGAATTGCATAAGAATATCTATATAGCAATGCAAAAAGCTGTAATTCTTAATACATGTAGGATAGTAACAAAATTGATATCAAGTATATTGAAATCGAGCCTAGTTTCTTTTTGATTGCTGAATCTGGAAAATGTAAATTATATCCAGCTATTAGCTGAGATAATGCACAAGTCCACTATAATAGTAATAATGAAACGAGCAACAGCCGAAAACAGGACAACGCAACTTTTGAAGAATCAGAAAAGACATTTCACCGAAGACTCAGCAACATAGAAGCAGCAAATAACAATGGCTGTCCACCAAGCAACAAATTGGAGAATTCTGGATAGGACAGTTAGCTGCACCTGCCAACTACAATACAAAGGCTAGATGTATTGAAGAAGAAGGCGAAATATGTCAGGACTATACGAACATGGAATATACACCCTTAATAACCGAAGAAGTTACTAACATCATTAAGAAACTTTACAATTGGAAAGCTACAGGTCCCGACCATGTACAGAACTACTGATTGAAGAAACTTTCGTGCAAACACGAATGACTCACTGTCTTGATTAATGAAGACCTACTTAGTCTGGAAAAAATACCACTGTTCCAAACCCAAGGATCAGCTTACTCATGTCCAGACCATCCAAATACCGTCCAATAACTTGTCTACTGACACTATACAAAGTTATAACTGTATACATTTCCCAACGAATATACGAACATTGCGAGAACAACACAACATTATCGCACCATAATAGAGAGGTTGTAAAAAGAATGCCATGGGATGCAAAGAACAACTTATTAAAGATTCAGGTATCAAGCATCCAAGCTCATTCCAACAAACGAAATCTCTTCATGGCTTACGTAGACTACCAGAAATCTTATTGTTTTATGATCATTTTTCGAATACTCCATGTCATTGTGGCGAACTAAGATCCGGCTTAACGTGGCCACTCTCAAATGGGAAACAACAACCATCCCCATAAAAAGAGGAATGTTTCAAAGAGACACCTGGAGTCCACTATAGTTTTGTTTTGCTAAGAATTCACTGTCTCACCGTTTGAACTCGATAAGATACGGCTTCAGCATAATTCCTTATGCGCAGAAATAATGAAAGTGAACCACCTACATGGATGATTTGAAATTGATGGCTGCCACCAAGAACCAACTAAAGTAAATGCTGAAAATTGTAGAAAAGTTCTCCGATGACATAGGAAAAGCACAACGTATAGATCATGGAACAATGCAAAAAGACTCGACCAACGAAATCATTTGGGGAGTTAGACAACTGCTTCGTACAAATATTAAAAGCAAGAATATTTTTGAGGCAATCAATCCTGAATTATTCCTTTGGAATAATTGCCTGGAGCAACACCCATATCGATAATCTACAACAAAAGGTGAGAACGCTGCTGACGAAGGCACCACCCAAGGAGTGCTATCGAAAGAACTTTATGACCAAGACATCAAGAAGGCATGATACCACGAAGCAGTTGGATCAGTAGATTTCTAACTTACGAAACTATTTCCAACAAAAAGCGAATACTTCAATTCTACATAGAACCATCTGCGAAGTACATGACTAAACTTCTTTATGCTCAAACGAATATAAACATAGGACTTATCACAAGATCGACGATGAAAAACTACAGATGTGGTAGGAAAAACCGCTACACGGGAGACATCCTAACGAGGCCGGAAGGGCACATATCCACACATTTGCGTCGAAATACCGACTGACCTCCTGACAGATATTTCCTGAGATGGAAGACCATGTTATTCCAACTAAAAACTATCTGAAAATCATCGCCAAATACGCATCTGAAGCGACAGACACATGTAGATATGGACGCCAGACATCTGAGACCATACAACACATAACGGAGGATATCAGATGTTCGCCTAGACAGAATATAAGGACAGACACGACGCGATGGCCAAAATCGTATACCAAGAATTGGCACAAAAGAATAAGCTCACGCAACAACTAAGGTGCCATACTACAAATACATCCCAGATCCAATTTTTAAAATGAAAACTATAAACTGTACTGGGACTGTACAGTTCTCACCGATCAACGAGTCGTGTATAGTAGACTTGCCATCATATTTTTAAATAAATTTTCTATAGCATCAGCTTTGATAGACGTGGTCATTCCTAAGAATATTAATTTGGAACTGAAACATGCCGAGAAAAAAATCGAGACCTGGAAAAAGCATAAGAACACAGTGGAGAATGGAATTTGTTCAAACACTTCCAATGATAATGAACACAACTGGAATTATACTGAAGAACTTACAGACGATCGTCAAGAAACTGGGACTGAACGAACATCTGTACAAACCCATGCACAAAACGGTGCTGTTGGCGACAGCTAGAACCGTTAAGAAGTATATGGGAAACACAAGAACGCGTCAACACCATAACCTGATTACCTGGAAAGTGTCACATCAGAGCTGAATGTTTTTGATATCAAAGATATATGGGATCAGTAAATGTTCCCTTTAGAGGGAGTGCGAAACACCTTAGGGTGGATTCGAGATTAATAATAATCCAGTAAGCGAGTTCCATTAATGCTATGATGATTGGAAGGCCATCTCCAGCGCTGTGTGGATTCCCAAGGGAACCATTTTGAAGGAGAAAATATTGTATTGTAATAATATTTAAATGAAAAATTGAACAGTTTGTCAAAATTCATTCTTTGTAGTTGAGAGGTGACACAACTCGAAAAAATAACGAAAATGAAAATCACTATACTGTTTCACCATGTTATTCACTTTCGTCAATCAGAAAACCATAAAACTTTGGCTCAAAACCATACCTATGGTATTACCTAAGTACGCTGTTTTTTATAGTCTTTCCAACCCAGTACATCTTTAGGAAAAATATTATATTTGATGGAGCATATTCAGATCAATACAAAATACAGTTTACTACAGGTTATTATTTGTTGTCTCTGTCTTCTTAATAACTTCGAGGGAGAACAGATATGTTATGTTGTGAAGCATACTGTAATGTAAGTGGAAGTAACATGTAACAGCTTGTGATGATAGGTCTTATTAAGAGAGGGAAAGTGGAAGATGAAATTTTACATCAACTCCCAAATTAATTATCCATATAGAGAAAAATGGGCAGAATATAAAGGAAGAACTGAATTTTAATTTCCTTCCTAAAGGGCCTTCGACTTGACGAGCCTCATTCATCAGAACGCCTGTCACATCGAATTAAAAACAAGCAAACCTTGTATTTATTTATGACGGAGTTCATCAGAGTCCAGAAAAACCTGCTCTATAATGTAACTCTCTCGGAAACGAAATGATATATGAGAAGCAGAGACAGCAAATTCAAGCGGCTTCAGCCAGTGTAAACAACGAAAATACATTATGTGCGTCGTGTGAATTTGTGTAACGTTATGCAGGACCTGGTATTGCTGAAAAACAATTTGAACATTTATTACAATTTTTATGGGCTTTGGGATTAGTGAAGTTCCCATTCAAATTGATGAAACCATGATCAAATTCAAATGGAATATCTGAATTGTGCCGATCTATATAATTTAGTTTTTTTATTTGCTGGCTTTGAAATTGATTAAATTTTAACAATGCAATTTATAGTATCGGAGTCTCTGATTATAGGTTATCGATTAAACCTTTATTTACTAAATTTATGGACAATTCTGGACTTTTTATGTGTGGTAGTTGTATCCTAGATTAAACTCAAACAAACGAGATTTTTTACTTCATGATGTCTAAATCAAATATTGAGCCAGACGCCAGAAATTGTACATTCTTGAAGTAATATCTTGTTCGTTTTTTATGCAATATGAATGATGAAAAGAGTTTAATTTAAATGGTAAACACAGAAGGTTTCAATAAACCGCCCATCTTTTCTTCTATATTCAAGACTTTAGCAAATTGAGCTCAAACTCAAGTCATTGGATCCATACAAGGCTCCCTGCTGAGACAAATGTTCTTGTTTTTATGGTGCCAGCTGAAAAGACAATTGTCAGAAGAGAGATTACTGACTTGAACACATTGGATACTGGCGACTTTATATTCAATTGTCTTAAGGAGTAGACTGAGAATAATAGTCCAGTCCCAGCAATGCTTACCACCACTGTTAAAAATAGGTCTAGACCAGTAGATTCCATTTGTTTGGTGGCAGTTTCCACATGTCGATTGAACTCTATTAAGAAATAAAGGTGTCTGAGGCATCAGATAATTGATAAAGACCAAAAAACTCGCGGAAAAGTACACGTTGCAGTTGTTGAAAATTCAAATGCTCAATCGCTTTATGTCTTTCTTTTTTTTTCTTTCCAGCCTTCATTCATCCAATGTTGGATATAGGCCTCTTCTGATCTCTTCCATGTATTTCTGTCTCTAGCAGTTTTCATCTACGGCTTTCCTGCTATGACTTCCACATCGTCTAGCCACCTTTTTTGGGGTCTTCTTACGTTGTTCATGGTAGCCAGAATGTTGTTTTATTTGTCCGTTTATCTGCACCCTCTCTAGTGACATGTCCGACCCACTGCCACTTAAAGTTAAGGTTCACCACCCGTTCCATGATATTTGTTCCTTTGGTTCTGTTTCTTATATCATCGTTTCGCACTTCATCCCGTAATGATATCCGTAGCATGGCTCTCTCCATAGCTCTCTGCGTGTGTTGGTCCGCCACTTTTCTCATTATGGACATACATTCCAGTCCATACGTAGCCACTGGGATTATGCAGCCATAATATACTCTTTTTTTAAGAGAAATTGGTATATTTCGGTCCTTCAAAATAAAACTTAGTTTCCCAAAAGCGGCCCATGCTAGGTGGATTCGGTGTTTTATTTCGACAGTTTGATTTTCCTTACCGATTTTTATTGTGTGGCCTGAATAGTCATAACGGTCCACTTTTCGTTTTGTTAAAATTCATTTTGAGTCCTGTTCTTTTGGAATGATTGTTAAGCTCGGTCAGCATTGATTTCAATTCTTCTTCGCTGGGGCTAATCCAAACAATGTCATCAGCGAATATCAAGTGGCTCAGGTACACTCCCTCGATATTCAGCCCGTTTTTCTCCCAATTCAGCTCTTTAAAGATATTTTCCAGTGCTAGTGTGAAGAGTTTGGGAGAAATGGTAACGCCCTGCCGAACACCTTTTTTAGAGGTATTTTATCTGTTCTTAAATCATCGTCTATCTTAACATGAAATGTGGAATTTCTATAGTTGTTTTAGATCAGTGTAGAGTATCTCGAATTGATTCTTGCATCGTCCAAAGTAGTGAGGAATGCCCATGTCAATACTAACAAATGCTGTCGATGAGCGCAAGATGTATAGGGATATTATACTCGGTAGTTCTTTCTATTAATGTTCTAACAGTTTGAAGGTGATCTATGGTTCCGTAGCCCTTTCTTAACCCCGCCTGTTCAACTGGTTGATATGAGTCCATCTTCTTGGTTAATCTCTTAGTTACAATCTTCGTCAAGAGCTTATAAAAGCAGACTTATCGGTCGATAATTTCCAATATTCGTGCTGTCCCTTTTTTTGTACAATAGAATTACCTCATCATTTTTTCATGATTCTGGTATTTTTTCTCAACTAGGCAGAATGTGAATTCTTGCAGAGTTCCTCTTCTTATTTAACTATTTTTATGCCTTGCAAGACAGTATCAATAAGAAATATGGCATTAATTTTAATTCTTCTCCAAAAAAAAACAGGTGATGAGAACTAAGCCATTTGAACAGGTTTTCGTTCATCTGAACAGGCTTTCAAATAATCAATAACTGCAAGGTTTTTCAGTGTACAGGATGTCCTATTTTCGATGTTTTAGTAAAGAAGGAGCCTCTACTGACTCCGTCTGCGATTTTCGGGAAGCAATCATCAGATTTTTGAACAAATAGTTCAGCTGGATACCCTAGTGGTGCTAGCCAAACAGCTGAGGATTATTTACAGGGATTAACGTTTCTCTTCAATTTTGCGTTTTCATTACAAAATATGACAAATGAACCCACGAAAAATTATGTAGATGAAAGAGATAAAAAACACAAGGTTTAACTTTAATCTACACTTTATTTGAAAAAATTCGACGACGTTTCGCAGACACAGCAGCTTTATCAAGAATGACAAACAGAATGAAGAGTATGGTATTATAAACAAATCGTAGAACAAGTTGGATGTATAACAGGAAAAACCCACACCGAGCCATTGTACAGTTAGTATGAAAGGTAATTAAAAACTAATTAAACAAGTTAAGTAGGGGTGAAAGTTTTTATTGAATGAATGGTTTTCTTTTATTAAGTGGTTTGAATAATTTGAATCAGATTTATTTTTATCGAAGCTACGTTTATGTTCAGATGTTCTTATGCCAAAACTCCTATAGGTCCTACCGATATAAATTTTATCACAAGAACCGCAATTGAGTTTATAGATTCCGGATTTACTCGATTTTTCAACACGAGATTTATTATTTTAATATGTTTACCTAAGTTATTAGAAGTTTTCAAAGTTATATTAAGATTTTGTTTGACGAGAAAGGATTTAATATTTGTACTTGCAGAACCGCAGAATGTTAAACTGTTGAATATTTTATAGTCCTTATGAATAGGATATACTTCATTTATTGCTCTCTGATACAGTTTTTACGAATGATTAGATCTATCATATCCGGATTATATGAATTATTAATGGCTATCTGTTTGATGATGTTTAACTCTTTATTATAATCTTCTACTGATAAAGGTAAATTGAGTAACCGATGTACCATGCTGTTTAAAGCTGCAACTTCGTGTTGAATTGGATGTAATGAGTAGTTATGTATAATTGTATCAGTATGTGTTGGTTTACGAAAGACCGAAAAACATGATGTATGGAATTAATGAAATTAAGAAATAAGTCTAATTGACGAGTAGTTCCAATGAAACATACTAAGATGTCGTCAACATATCTATACCAATAAAGTAAAAATTATGTAGATTTTTAAAAACATAATTTATTCATTATGGTTAGTTTCCGTAGCGTCGCATCAGAAGCATCGCACGCAACGGATTTTTAATATAATTTGTATTGAAACTAATGCAATTGCGTCCAATAATCCGCATTGTACGAATCACATGAGTCGATCTTTCGAAAATTCCGGTGTATGGATATTCTCGTTTCTCTAAATCTGAGGACAAACTGCCTTAAAACGAATGCATCCGATACGTACGATGCTGATCTATCAATGCTCTACTTTAGCTGCACGTGGTATATTTCACCAACAATTTGTGCTACTTCGACTTACGAAAATTACGATATTTTGAATTATCGTCTTTCTCGAAATGTTTCTCTCAAAATGAAGGACTACAAACGGATTTCTGCTCATCTGCGACATTGCACACATGAATTACTGTCCTACTGGTATCAATGAAATTCATCTTGCAACATATACAATTAAGTTTCTATTCCAAAGAAAATTATTTCAACAAGTGTCTTGGTGAGTTGAATTCTGTTTTCGGTTGATGATTCAAGGGCAGCTGCACTAAAAACAGTGGTCACTCCAGAAGAAGTCGATTCTATTTGTAAGATTATTCAGAAAAATCGTCATGCAACATATCGAGAAATCAAGACATCTTTGCGGAATTCAAAGACCTCAATATAGTAAATTTTGCACGAAGAATTGCCTGTGAAAAAATTAGTTTCCCGTTGGATACCTCAACTGCTGAACGAAGGACTGATAGTTGCAAGAGTGAACTGTTGTCAAAAATTCAGGACCGTTTTAACTTTGGAAGGTCTAAAAGAGTTTACAACATTGTTAGTGATGATGAATGTTGGATTTATTCCTACTAACCAGAAAATAAGCGCCAATCATCTGCTTAGCTATTCCAAGGGGAGGAAAAACAGACAAAATTTATTCGTGGTTGAAGTGTCTCTAAATAGGTGCGCATATTTTTCATAACTTTTTTTCATGGTCAGTGAATGGTGACAATCATTCCTCTGAAGGAGAAGACGTATTCTTCAATTTTGTAAAACAATATAAACTAACAATATATAAATTAGTGTGCATTACAACCGATTGGAAACAAAAACGGTTTTGTGGCATTGTGTCGAGCTAATGAAGATTTCCCTTCATTCTTTTCATTCCATTGCATTAAACATAACAAGTTTTGCGATCAAAAGTATTAAATACGGAGGAAATTATGGTCATCCCAACAAAAATTGTGAATTCCATCCGTGCACGTAGCTTCCAACGGCGGCTCTTCAAGTTGCAGTTGGAAAATAGCGACTCAGCTGAACACACTGATTTAGTTCTTCACACAGACGTCAGGCGGTTGAGTCGCGGAAAATTCCTAGAGAGGTTTAAGAATTATTGCCCGAAATAACAGCTTTTCTAGACGAACGAGCTGATGACACTCAGAAGTTGAAAAACGAAAATGGCTGACTGATTTGGCATTTTTGACTGACATCACAATGTACTTAAGCACAGTTAAAACTTGGAGCTTCAAGGTGAAGGAAAAAGTATTATTGAGATGATTAGCGCAGTAAAAGCATTCAAAAGTAAATTGCAACTTATGATAGATCAACTGAAGATAAAGGATCTGAAACATTTTCTGTCTTTGAAAGCAAGGATTCCTCAGTTGAATTATGATACGTATGAGGCTTAATTATCAAATATTCTGGGACAATTCGAAATGCGTTTTTATGATTGCAGTAAATTGGCAAATATAGCATCATTTATGAGTTATCTTTTTGATGTAAACATATTGAGGAATTAGCTATTGAAATAGCAAGTCAGTTTGATATGAACTCATGTTCTGTTGAAAATGAATTGGTGCAGATATACATCTCAAAGCTGCAGCATCTGATACAAATTTCTAGTGTTATATAACTGAATATAAATATCCGAATTTAAGGCAAATCGCCCTTCAACTGACGGCAATGTTTGGGTCAACTTACTTGTGCGAGTCTGCATTTTCTGGAATGAAGATAATTAAGTCAAAATAGCGCAATCGACTAACTGACGATCATATGTCATCATGTTTGCGATTAGCGCTCAGTGGTTATGCACATCTTATGGAAAGTATGCTGAGGACATGCAGTGCCACGATTCAACATCCAAAGTCATTCCTTAGTTAAGTTCTACACCATTTGTAACTCTTTCGTTTTGTAACAATCAATGAACTCGCAATTTTGAATAACTATGAGTTTTTTCATTGATATTATACAGAAGAAGCTAACTAAACCTAACCCAAACCTTGCCTAAAATAATTTCTATTGTGCGGAAAGATAATATCTATATATGCTACGGTACACCCTATCTAGGTAGGTAGGTAGGGTGTATCGTGTATGTACAACATCACACATACTTGCAGCCTCTCAGAGTCGATCGTAAGTAGTCTAAAATTATTGAGGTAGATCGCCAGCAGTTAAAATTGGAGCATCCCGGGTTTGATGATGAATGATTAGTGGGTTCTCGCTATACCATAGGGACTGCAAAAGGCATGCTTTTTGTCTTCCTATTCATCCACTGCACCAATGATACCCTATAACGAACACAGCACACAAGCCCACTGCTTGTCTTGATCTCCAAGTGAACCACCAAAATTTAGGAAATAGGCCTTCATAATTTTTTCAGAAAATGGTTTGGCTTGTGATTCCACCATAAATTCTCCATGAATAAAACAAAATTTGTCAGCAGATATGTTGCAACTGAAGTGCGTTTGCCTCGACATTTCTGTAGTTAAAACACATTTTTTTTTTTTTTTTGAATTGTGGGGGCCGATACTTGATGTAGATCCATGATATAAATGAGATAAAGAACACAAGGTGTATCTATTTATTTCTAATGCTTCTAGGAGATCTTATTTTGACCTTTGGAATTTTATATGTAATATGTCAAAGTTTTATTGAATTAATGGTTTTCTTTTATTAGGTGGTTTGAATAATTTGAATCAGATTTATTTTTATCGAAGCTACGTTTATATATAGATGTTCTTATGCCAAAACTCCTATAGGTCCTACCGATATAAATTTTATCACAAGAACCGCAATTGAGTTTATAGATTCCTGATTTACTTGATTTTTCAACACGAGATTTATTATTTTTAATATGTTTACCTAAGTTATTAGAAGTTTTGAAAGTTATATTAAGATTTTGTTTGACGAGAAAGGATTTAATATTTGTACTTGCAGAACCGCAGAGTGTTAAACTGTTGAATATTTTAAAGTCTTTATGAATAGGATATACTTCATTTATTGCTTTCTGATACAGTTTTTACGAATGATTAGATCTATCATATCCGGATTATATGAATTATTAATGGCTATCTGTTTGATGATGTTTAACTCTTTATTATAATCTTCTACTGATGAAGGAACGATTCCATTAATTTTTGGACTTAAAATCACTAAACAAAATAATAATCATGTTTTTCGGTCTTTCGTAAACCAACACATACTGATACAATTATACATAACTACTCATTACATCCAATTCAACACAAAGTTGCAGCTTTAAACAGCATGGTACATCGGTTACTCAATTTACCTTTATCAGTACAAGATTATAATAAAGAGTTAAACATCATCAAACAGATAGCCATTAATAATTCATATTATCCGGATATGATAGATCTAATCATTCGTAAAAACTGTATCAGAAAGCAATAAATGAAGTATATCCTATTCATAAAGACTATAAAATATTCAACAGTTTAACATTCTGCGGCTCTGCAAGTACAAATATTAAATCCTTTCTCGTCAAACAAAATCTTAATATAACTTTCAAAACTTCTAATAACTTAGGTAAACATATTAAAAATAATAAATCTCGTGTTAAAAAATCAAGTAAATCAGGAATCTATAAACTCAATTGCGGTTCTTGTGATAAAATTTATATCGGTAGGACCTATAGGAGTTTTGGCATAAGAACATCTGAACATAAACGTAGCTTCGATAAAAATAAATCTGATTCAAATTATTCAAACCACCTAATAAAAGAAAACCATTCATTCAATAAAAACTTTGACATATTACATATAAAATCAAAAGTTCAAAATTAGATCTCCTAGAAGCATTAGAAATAAATAGATACAAACTTTCGGTCAAGCTTTTGAATGAACAGGTAGATGTGAATTACTCACCCTTACTTAACTTGTTTAATTAGTTTTTATTACCTTTCATACTAACTGTACAATGGCTCGGTGTGGATTTTCCTGTTATTCATCCAACTTGTTCTACGATTTGTTTATAATACCATACTCTTCAATCTGTTTGTCATTCTTGATAAAGCTGCTGTGTCAGCGAAACGTCGTCGAATTTTTTCAAATAAAGTGTAGATTATAGTTAAACCTTGTGTTTTTTATGTCATTTAAAACACATTCTTCTCTTCATACAGAGAAACTTTCACGCAACACAATACTGATCTATAATCTTATTTTTACGTATACTGTTGTAAACAACACGGTTCATGTATGAAATTCATTTCAGCTAACCGTCCTCCCATTACATTCACTACCTGCAAATGTGAATGGATCTTATTGAGCTATTGAAGAGCGATACGGATTCAGGAATATTTTTTCTCTTATTAGAAGGGTATTTCCATTCAGAAAAAAGAAATCTGTCTTTTGTTTCGAAAATCTTGTCGACCAGTTTTAATAGCAAATTTTTCAAAAACAGCTGTTATAGAGCAAGCTTGTCGATTCTTTGTATTTCAGTTCTAATTTTCAATATTATCACATGTCCAACAGGTCAACAAAAACAAAAATATTTTGGCGGACATTATTGCTGAAAATCTTTCCATCTCTGTTCCATCGTCTTTCAAAAATATTCGGTTTGCCCTAAACTCACCAAGATAAAATAAACCAAACGCGGCATTCATTTATAAACTTCCTTCGTATCCTGATAAAAGTATTATTCTTCATACTTTCTTTTTCTTTAATTTTAACCAGCAATAATAAGAGGTTTTAGAATCATGTGCACTTCGCTTGACAGGCAAATGCTCTAAAATATTTTCAGCTCTTGTTTGGATTTCAGTATTGTAGCAATTTTCAACCAGCTTTTCCTTTGAACTCTGAATTTTATGATTACCTGGGTTCACGTTAGCTTCACCTATTTCATCCTGTTCTTGCTGGCTACTCATCTCCGTCTTCCTAAACCTCTTATTCTTCACCTACTAGTGCTTCGTAATTTATTTGGACTTGCCCTTCAGCCTGATCAATATCGTCTGCATTTAAATTGCTTTTATTTTCAATAAAACCTGATTTTCTTTGTGTTCATTTAACTGATTCCAAAGTTGCAGTTGTCGTTTTTGTTCGTTGTTGAGTATGAAGTCATATTTCTAGAAAACAATATATTTGCACAAATCTAAATATTAAACACTTTGACCGGAAAAGTGAAGAAAAAGGTTACGTAAACAGACAGTTCATTTCGGAAAATTGAAAGGATGTCTGAAGGAGGAGAAATGGAGCTTTGTATACTGTGGTACTGATACGCAAGAGATTTCAAAGGTATTCGCCAAAACTGTAATTGGCTATGTGGAAGCTTGTACTGCAAGAATAAAACTACCAAAAAAAAAGATAAAGCGAAAAGAGTGGGTGACAGATGGTTTATTGAAGTCCATCAATCATAATAATGAGATGTACAGGAAAGTCCTTTGAATCCAGGTGATATTGAAATAAATAATTCATATAGGAATACAGGAATAGACTCAACAATTCAATGAAATTAACTAAAATAACTATTTCAAATCTCAAATAAATAAGAACAAAAATAGATCTAAGCTTTTGTTGGAGACTGTGAACAAAATAAGGGTAAAAATCTAAAGACGACTAATATTGATCGCATACGGGGAGAAAATGACAGTTACCTAACGAACAGAGAAGATATTGCAAATTATTTCAATAAATATTTTACCGAGATTGGAACCAGGATGGCGTCAGAAATACGCAAACCGTCAAGAAAAATTTACGAGCCTCATCGAACTTCCAATTCTTTTGGATTTGTCGAGACTTCTCCTGAGGAAGTGCAATGTGTTATTAGAGGATTGAAATCTGGTAAGTCACCAGGTTATGACGGTATAAGTGCGGAAACTCTTAAGAAAATGTCTGAATTGATTTCTCATCCTCTGGCATTTATTTTGAATAAGTGTATTAACGAAGGTGATTTTCCTTCGATTTTCAAGATTGCTATTGTTAGACCTATTTTGAAAGGAGGTGATGGGACGCTTCCATGTAATTACAGGCCACTTTCGGTTATCTCAATGTTTGGAAAGATTTTTGAAATAGTTCTCAAGGAACGAATTAATAGTTTTTTGGAAAAATTTAAGGTACTTTCATCTAGACAATTCGGTTTCAGAATTGAAAAATCGACCGAGGATGCAATGGCACTCCTATTATCAAAAATTTATGAGGCAATGGATGGAGGCGTCCCAGTCTTATGTATATTTGTTGACCTATCGAAGGCTTTTGACACCGTCTGTCATTGTGATTTGCTTAAAACACTAGAAAATATTGGATTTAGAGGTAACTCTCATAAGTTAATGAGAAATTATTTGAGTAAAAGAGCAAGTTGTAGAGATAGACGGTGTCAGAAGCTCTTAGACAATAGTTCAATGTGGAGTCCCTCAGGGGACAGTTTTAGGACCAATATTGTTTTGTATTTTGTTAATGACCTCTTTGCCTTGAATACTTCTGGGAAATAATATCTTTTGCTGATGATACAGCTATCCTTTACCAAGATATTTCTTGGAAATCTCTCAAGGAGAAGTGTGAAGTTGATTTTGAATTGATCTTGAGTTTTCTGAGGGAGAAGGGTCTTACTTATAA
The DNA here is from genome assembly GCA_013387265.2 of Cryptolaemus montrouzieri. Taxonomy (NCBI): domain Eukaryota; kingdom Metazoa; phylum Arthropoda; class Insecta; order Coleoptera; family Coccinellidae; genus Cryptolaemus; species Cryptolaemus montrouzieri. The sequence goes on along the minus strand of JABFTP020000185.1, from coordinate 27,564,584 downwards.
TCCTGAAAAGACTGTATATGTACCTTTTGCGAGTTATATAACCTCATTGCCAGATTAAAATCATTTAAATATTCAAGTGGAGAATGATATCATTCAAATAAGACAGACAAGATCAGTCAAGTACCTCGGGTGGTGTTGATTCTCATCTTCGATGGGACTCTCACGTATTGTTAGTGTCAAGGAAAGTACGAGGTCTCTTACCTTTGTTCAAATACTGTAGGGAATTCTGTGATGTGACTCAATTGAAGGTCCTCTACTCGGCATTGGTTCAGTCTTTGTTGGTTTATGGGATCCTTGTATGGGGTGGTGTAGATACTTGCTACCTAAAGAAATTAGAAGTATTACATAAAAGAGTCATTAAATGTATATTGGGAAGAAATATTACTTACCCTCAGACGAATTATTTCATGAAGCTGAGCTACTGGATTTGAGGCAGCTTTTTGTAGTAGAATGCTTGTGTATTTTGTAAGCAATAAAAGTGAGGATCATTTAATTTCTCATGGTTTTCGGACCCGATATGCAACAGGAAGTTATTTGCTTCCTAGAATGGCTAAAACAGTGGGTCAGAGATGTTTCACATTTCTGGCGCCCAGAGCTTTAATATGCTACCTTTAAGGTTAGGAAATTTAGTCTCTATAAATTTGTTCAAGAAAAAAGTTAAAAAGTGGCTACTATCGAATCGACGCTCATTGATGTTATCTATGGTCGACATCAAAAATGCTCCAATCAGATAGATCAATCAAGACCAACCGCCTACAAAAAAAAAATTGTATTGTTTTCACTGGGAATGGTTATTTTCTTTTTCGTGTTCTGTATTGGTCGAATTTTCCTTTTGTATTTCTCTTACTAAGGCTTCTTTGTTAAATACTTACCGCATATAAAACCATGCACAAGGGCTACCTTCAATGGTTTTCTATTATAATTAGGTATAAAAATAATATTAAGTTCAATTTTACGTCTTTGTTTCATTGTATTAGTTGTTCCATATTCTATGTAAACATACTAGAATATTATTGATACGTATGCTGTAGAGTGATTGAAATAAAGAAACTATTATTATTATTATTATTATTGTACTCCAGATGATTGAAACCGATTTGCACCCGACAAAATTACCATAACAACTGAATTACGCGTCACATTGTCCAAAGAGATGTCTTAACAGAAGCTACTGAGAAGCTGAGCTGCGGAAACGTCTAAATAAGGCAACAGTGGCAGTTAGATTTAACATGGGATCTATAACGATACCTATCGATTGCCGGTTTAAGATCATTTTGTTTATTTTCCTTTTTCAGTTTGCGCTATGCGAGATCATGGTCATCAAAGTGGCCTTCAAGTCTAATAACCGAACCGTTTTACGTGCTTTATCATGTGTTGCCCTCTGTACACTCTAGAATAGATAACATGCATGCAGAGCAAAAAAGAGTAGGCAACTGCTTTTCTGCCATAAGATATTATTAGTTCAGATCATAACTGTCAAAAAGCAAAAAAAACAGAATCAATTTCAGCGCAAAACTCATTCTAACTTTTAAATCAGTATCGCGAATATGAAAGTTGGTTTATTTGTAGATAACGGTGTTTGCGAATTCCGTCACGTTTAATATTCACAACTGGTGCTGGATCAAGTATGAAATACTGTGCATACAGGATGAATGTGACATTTTCGGTGAACTAGCAGGTTTAAAATAAGCCAAACCTAGTTGAAATCACGTAGTTGGTTATGTCAACTTCGATACAGAATTATCGGGAACTCGTTCGTTTATTTATTTCCCGAGCCGTTGACTTCATGCGGATCGTTCAAGCTATAACCTTTATTTTGATAGGTAAATTGTATTATATTTATAACACTTCTTTTTCAGTTGAAAGTTGTGTTATGAATTAATGAAGAATAGTTTGAAAACATAATTTCATATAAGGTCAATATGATATGGAATAAAAATTATTTTTAATTGACAAGTTTAAGCAGTGACAGGAACTTAATTTACTCAATAACATTGAAGAACTTAGAAGCAGTTCTGCTAGTTTGCAATGACGGCAGGCGGCAGGCGAGCTAGTGGCTAGCTGATTTGATGTTTATGTCGGAAATGTTTTATGATCTCCATTTTGAAACATATCTTTGGCGTTTATAAGATTAGCGAAGGCTATAATTGTTGATGAGTACAAATCTATTCCCGTATTCTTCATATAGTCAAAACACGATAGCGAAAAAGTACCACATGCAGAACGGCTAAACATTCAAAACACGCTGAACCTCCCTAGATCCTAGAAGTGTAAACTAAGGAAAATTAGAAGAAACGGATGAACCATCTTTTATATGATTCAAGAGAACATGAAAAAAATTCTGTGGGCCTATGTGGCCTGTCCCTGCTACATGAGAAACATCTAGTCTGTAAAAGTGTAGATGTTTGCTTGTGTCTGCGTACTAAGGAAACAACTTGTATACAGCTGGTTAATTTTTTTGCAGCAGAATTTTAACCGTCTATAGATCGTAATTAAAATATCATAAAATATAAAATATCTAATCTCGTATTATAAGAATTTATGTCACTACATAACACCTAGATGGATACATCAGGATCGAGGTGTTAACGTTGAGGCCTCTGAGTGAACACCAATACATCTATCAAAAAGGTGAACCAACCGATCTGGCACTTAACAACTTAGTCGGGAGGATCGCAAAGTCTCTGGACCGCAAGGAAACTGCAGCTGCAGCCTTCATGGACATTAAAGGTGCGTTTAATGCGGCCCCCACTGGATCGCTGTGTGGGGCTGCGAGAGCCAGAGGAGTATCAAATATTATTGCTGAATGGATTAGTAACATGCTGAATGCCAGAGTAATCAACACTTCACTGAAAGGGGAAGTAGTCACTTTTGTGGCTGGTAGAGGCTGCCCACAGGGAAGAGTAGTATCCCCACTGTTGTGGTCTCTGCTAGTTGAAGACCTTCTGGCAATAATTGGAGCACTGGATGTCTATGTATAAGCATACGCTGATGATATAAACATTCTGGCTGTCGGAGATGATAGTGATGATTCCGACAAGCTTTAGGAGGCTATGTCTGCAATTCAGGGGTGGTGTGACGAAGAGAAACTAGCATAAACCCCTACAAAACCCTTAAAGTACCATTAATCAGGAAGAGGAGGATATTTGTTTCCCCCCGACCCTTGGCAGGGTTTTATTTCCGGTTGTGGAAGATGCCAAATCTCCGGGGTAAATAGCAAACTCAACTGGAATTCCCACCTGGAAAACAAAATACACAAGGCTAGATATTCCATATGGGCATGTTAAACGACCACCTGTGAAAAAAGTAGGGTCTTGCCTCAAAGCAACCTCTGTGGCTATATGTGATGGTGGTTAGACCACGTATTACGTACGGCTGCATTGCTTGGTGGGCGTGCAGTCGTGAGAAGCAATGCCAACTCAATATCTCTAAATAACAGATAACAGCCTGCACGATGATTACTGGAGCCTGTCACTCTACACCCTCTACACTGATATTGGATCTTGCCCCTCTTCATCTGGTGATGAGAGGAGTGGCTAGAATGGCTTTGTATAGATTCCATCATCTTTCCCGTAATGAAGTGGGTAACTTCGGCTTTCTGCCTGGCGACTTGCAGTTTGACATCGAGGATAATTAAGTGCTGAGTATGAGGTCGGACATAGCAACACTTGAAACCAACATAGAGAGGCCATTTCAGATCATTATTCTCGAAAGACAGGAATGGATCAGCTCCAACGACCTTCTACTTGAGGGTCCCTGTTGATACACAGATGGCTCAAACACTGAAAACGGTATTGGAGCTGGTGTCTACGGTCGAGGTGCCGCCAAGGAACAGTCGATCTGTCTTGGTGGGCATGCGAGTGTCTTTCAAGCAGAAATAACTGCTATTGACTGTACAGTGCTGAACTCTTGCTTGCGGGGGGATTAACAAATAGGTCAATTAAAATCTTCACCGATAGCCAAGTTTCACTGAAAACATTGGCATCTGATACCTGTACGTCACTTATGTCGCAGAAATGTCGCTCTACCCTTGCCAAGCTGAAAGAGTGAGGCAGATTACGTCTATATGGGTTCCTGGTCACTCAGGCATTGAGGAAAACGAGAAGGCGAACTCATTAGCCTCTCGAGGAACTACCCTGGAGTTCATAAGAAAGGAATCTCGGATTTCCGCTGGAAACTGCAAGGATGGAAAACAACCGATGGCTTGACTTGAGGGTACGTGAGAATTGGATGAGTCTCCCAAGTTTCAGACACGCTCAATGTGCCATCAGTGGACCTTTTACTGTGAAAGCCAAGGCCTGCCTCAAACTTTTTAGGTTGGAACTAAGAGTTTTAACTGCCATACTAACGGGGCACTGTCACCTCAGGAAACACCTAAATAAATTAGGATTGATTGAGGATCCTTCAAGTAGGCTATGTGAAAAAAATATAGAATCGATGGAACATGTTATGTGCGAGTGCCCAGATGGGGACAGGATCTGGATGGAAGGACTCGGATCTTGCAAACTGAAGCTGACTGAGCTTTTTAAGCTCTCACCCACAAAACTCGTATCCTTTACGAGAAGGATGGAGTTCGTGGATGAAATTTAGGACAGAGTGTGCCACAATAGATCACTGGGTCGCAGTGGTCATGCTGCTAGGCAGCCCTCACTCAAAAACTAATATCTATCTACCTATCTATCACTACATAACACTGCACAGCAGCAGTTCTGATGATTGAGTTATTGCATCCCAATTTTTAATGACGATTTCAACTCCGTGATTGAAACTTCTGTATCAGCTTTAGTACAGAAAATATGTAACATGGCCCATTTTACAAAAAAAAAACATAGCTTCTTTAGAACTGATCTTATTTTATTAAATTATGTATAACAATAAAACCCTAAAATATCGTAGTCCAAAGTTGCCATGTTACGCTAATACTGAATTTACTAGCTCGTTCACCCATAAAATCTCAATTTCTCTTTTCAAACAGCCTCAGTAAATAATTAATTTTTAATATAAATAATGACAGTTATCGAAAAGGGATATGTTGTTTTCATCGGTAAATCTTACTATTTACCTGAAGTGAACAAATTGCTCTGAAAGTTAAGTGTTTATTATGTCATTGGAAGGACGCTTGTGATTCATACCATGAGGCAAATATACAGGGTGTGCCATGAAGTTTTCGAATTTGAAAACACAATAAAAAAGAATAAAATAGATAGGCTAATAAAAAATCATTTATTTAATAGTAAAAACATAGGCAAGTCATTTTTAAAAATTACATCATCAAGGTGTGATCCATCTCGACGCAGATACTTTTCCAACCTGAAGCTTAAATTATTAAAAACCCTCTGGCAAAATAAACGAGAAATTTGATCCATTTCACCTATTATTGCTTCTTTCAATTGTTAATTGATGCTGGTTTTCCGTTGGTGTTTTGACCTATGCCATGTAACGGCAATTCTGTTTATTAACATGCCAATTCAAGTCAAAATGTGTTTCATCCGAAAGCAATATGTTGTTGAGGGTTGGAAAACGTTCCGATATTGAGGAAAAAGCACGACGTAAAATTAAATTATTCGGCTTCAAATCTTGCAATAATTGTATCTGGTATGGATGTAATTTGAGATCTTTTTTTAATTTTTTTAAAATGCGTCGTAACGATGTTCTTGCAACTGTAAGTTCAGCAGATTTCCTACGTGTTGAAAGGCCTGGGTCGTTACGTACATAATCGCTTGTTGACCTCCGACGCTATTTTGGTTTCTGATTTAGAGATGAACCTGTAGCCTCGAATCTTTTGACCCACTTACATATTTCACTTGGACACTGATTTAGGTCATGTAATTGGTATTTTGTCCGAAACAAATGACGAACAATAACACATTAATCAATCGAAACGATCCTCCATGGTATTTAAGGTCGCTATATCTCCTCCTACATCGACAAGTATAGTCGCAGGGGATCAGCGAAAACTGTGTCCAGAATATTTGTCTGGGTTTGGCATCGTCAAATAGAAAGCATTTTCTTTTCTCATTTTGAAAGATTTGCTAATACCAATTCTCTAAACTGTACATTTCCCATTTTGATAATTCACAGAGAATGAATTATGAATATTTTGAAATATGATAGAGATTACCATGATTTCAAATGTACGCTTTATCTTTGTTTCTGTTGTTGGAACTTCCACTGAAAAAATCGGATTCAAAATTTTGCAAATCATCGATTTTCATATTATACATTCCATTTGAACGGAAAGGTCCCATTTTACCCATTATAAAAGCAACCTTAAAAGAATACAAGAACATAATAATTCTAGTATATATTGAAACAACCTCAACCCTGATGTATGAAAAACGCTGCAAAATACATCGCCTTTATGTAAATTGCAATACCTGAATTATCTTATTTTCATTCCCGTATTAATTACACCTGAGACTGAATAAAATCGGTCAAATGAAAAACCATGTGATCGTCTAGTAACTGAATTTGCCTTGAAGTTCTTTTTACAAAATAGAAACCTAGGCAAGGAAGTTAGAAAATCAAAAACAGATTCGATAACAAAGACTATTTGATTTTTGTAACATTAGTATTAAAATCTCATCCCTGCATTCTTTGGCGCCTTTGAATAAATTTAATGACATATCAGATCATTTAGATACAGGCCTAATTTGCCCTCACACATATTTTGAGTGTAAGTTGGTACATTAGATTACTATAAACAGACTTAATTTGTCCTCACCCATATCATGAGTGGAAATTGGAGTATTCAATTATTATAAATAGGCTTAATCGACCCTCACTCATATTATGGTTGGTAACTGACACCTCTCTAAATTAAATTAATATAAATATATATATATATATATATATATATATATATATATATATATATATATATATATATATATATATATATATATATATATATATATATATATATATATATATATATATATATATATATATATCTGTTCATATATATATTCTTTTGAGAAGAGAGGATTTACAAAAATTTGAATAATTGTATTTACAATAAGTGCTTATATCTATAATTTTGGTGTGTCAGAAAAACACAGGTGTGAGCTCAGGAATGTAACAGGGGAACCATGCTATCTTGTATATGATTCAATAAACGAGTGAAAAAACCAGAGGAAAAAACTTGTTTCATTGTTGCTATTGCACTAGCAGTAGCTTGTCTGTTTATGATGTGATAGGGTCGTGTGTACATAAAGCGTACCAAATATTTTTCTGCTTAGCCGCTTCATTCTCTCTTGCATTTCATGATTTCCAAAAACAAGGGTGAAAAGAAGGGGATTTGGGACAGGAATCTGTAACAATGGAAAGAGAACACCAGCAGAAGAATATTTCAATAATCAAACTTCTTATATGACTAAATAAATCTTAGAAAAGATTTTACATAGCACGCAAGATCATGAAAGGGACTGAGGTGTTAATAAAAAAATACATAACCTGCGATATTTCCTCAAATTCCATCACTGTTTGACCGAGAGAGCCCTGATGGCCAGGTTCAGTCTTCCAAGTGATGCCGATTATGATCTATAGATGTTTTAGAATCGTTATGGACCCAATAATCTGGGTTAACATCGCCCATATATTATTTCTTCGTGGAACTTGTTTAATATAGAGAAAAAATTTTGACAGTCGTTCGAAAAATATGACAAATGTCATATATTCGAGTAATATGATAATATGATACTCCGAGCTCTGAGAGATTTGATTTGCAAAATTCTAAGGAACACGTTCACAACTGCCAACTCGCAAGCTTCAATTTGCTACCGTATTTTTAATCGAATTCAGTAATTCTAATAGTATTAAAATGTTATATGATGTAAGCCCGTAAATCCGTACGTGATTCTTTCTGCTCAACTGAGCACCAATGGGGCCACATTATGCCACTGACTGCGGAACATACTCTATTCCCATATTGCGGATTTGCCAACCAGGAAATCATGCCCTCTGATCATACATCTGTATGTACCACAAATATCACATACATTTCACCAACTCAGACATTCTCTGAAATTTTCATACCGACAACATACGAGCCTCAATGTCTGTGGGTTCATACACGCGTATCGTCCCTAAAGCCATTTCTTTATACTAATGGGACATGATATTACTCGAAGGCGATCATTACAACTAAATGCAGGGGTAGTTCTCTTATTGAGCCAAGGAGAATCGAACATCAAACCAATATTTTGAAAGTAGGACCCTTCCTCATAGTTGGACAGTTTACGACTCGATTACAATGAATAATAGTAATATTTTCGTTACAGTTCAAGTAAACGTTCAGCCAAGTTATAAAATGAGATGAATATAAATACTGAATTAATGGAATATGATATTTCAAATAGATAATTGGACCGTTTATAGAATCAAAGATAAGAATCAATATTAAATGTTCTCACATTCAAATGTATTATTCATCAAATTATGAAACAAAGATGAGGACTTACAAAATGGTTTGGTAACATTTCAATAAGATCAATTTTCTACTTCTAAAAGTAAAGTTTCAAATCGAGATTAAACTTCATAACATTTCAAATTCAAATAGTTACCAAGTTATTGGAATCAGTATACAATCGTATCAATGCTTTCAATAATGTTGCAATTTAGATTAACAAATGCTATAAGTCAGTACATGAAAAGAAATGATCAAAATGAATATTAGATAGCTTAAATGCAGGTCAAATAGATCATGTGCCAAGAAAACGTGTGAAGATAATTTGGAATTTGATAAGTAATTATTTCAACTCGAAATGAATAATAAAATAAAACAAGTTACTATGTTTTAACTATCACTAATTTATAGATGTAAAAAATGACAAAATTTTACATTGGTTGGACCGGTTTCGGACGTACGTCCATTATCAATAACAAGCTAATGAAAACTGAATACTCATGTACAATACAGGAATTACCATCCATAAAATGCTAGTAGAGATCACAGTAACTTGAATAATGGTGATTGGTAGGTAATTAAGTCTACCTGGTCGTTAAAGAGCTTAACCCTTTCTACCCTAGATGCCTCGAAAATTTCCATCGATTCAAAGAAATTGAGTTTATAAGATTTATCACAGGAATGAAGAATTTTTAGCTGTTGAAAATGATGACATTCATTCAGACAATGTGCAGCTAAGGCACAATCATATTTCTGTAGGAATATGTAGGAATGACCGGAAATGTTCTTTGTATCTAGCCTCGAAAGAATGTCCTATTTGACCTATATAAAAGGAATTGCACTCAAAACATGTTAATTGGTAATTGTTTAATTAATCGAAAAATACGCAACAACACAATCAACATGATATATCCCCAATCCAAGAGGGAAAAGCCCGAAAAATTTATGTCTTTAACATATTTTGGGAAGACGTCAGATCAGGTTGCTAGAGTTTTGTCTGATAGTAAAAAAGCTCATATTGCATTCAAACCAGTTAGTAAATTGTCAGGCCTGCTTTTCAATACAAAAGATAAAACCAATAAATTCGAAAAATCAGGAGTATACCAATTAACATGTTCTGAGTGCAGTTCCTCTTATATAGGTCAAACAGGACGCTCTTTCAAGGCTAGATACAAAGAACATTTCCGGTCATTCCTACATCAGAAATATGATTCAGCTTTAGCTGCACATTGTCTGAATGAATGTCATCATTTTTCAGAACTTCAACAGCTAAAAATTCTTCATTCCTTACATTCCTTCATTCTTTACATCAATAAATTAGTGATAGTTAAAACATAGTAACTTGATTTATTTTATTATTCATTATGAATATCAACTATCACGTAGTTCAGGCTTCATCGATCAATTATTTCAACTCGTCCTTAAAGCATTAAGAAATTACGTAGCATATACTTCAAAAATTTGTAAAGATTGAATATTTGTCAGGAATTTTGTGAGGAAAGATTCGGAAAATAATTACCTGTGGGATACAACGGGAGCTGCAATTCCTCTTCCCCTGTCGGGCTTCTAGGAGAGAACAAGTCTGCGTCTTCCATCACTCTTGAACAAAAAAAAAGAAATAACTTGAACTTAATTCTCCACGCACTGAACTTGGTATTCTCGAAACAATGAGAAAATACAGGTGCTGCTCAGGGAACCCCGTCCTGGCATCGAAGGCGAGTGGGTTGGACCACTTCGATCCTCCGGGACCAAAACGTCCTCCAACAGTTTGTGAGAACTGTAGGTCCTGGACGAAAATCAATATTGTTACCATTGTGATCAAGTGTCTTTATGCGAGTGGGTTGGACCACTTCGAGCACTCCAAAACATACCCTCAGCCACCGTGGACGAGTGGATTAGACCACTTTAAGCCCCAGACGTACGACGACCACACTTCTTCATGGTTATGAGAACGGGGTTTTGACATATCCTGGTCTATCCGATTTTGTCTTCCGTAGGTGAGCGGGTTGAACCACTTCGAGACCTACAAGCGAAAATCGTACCAAGAGAAAATCGACCACCAATTCACACAAATACAAAGATCTTTGTGCGAGTGGGTTGGACTATTTCGGGCACTCCGAGTTGTATTTCCAGGGTCGGAACGGGTCATCGTCTCCCCCCAGGGACGAGTGGGTTGTACCAGTGAGCTACGAAAACTGAATAATCATAACGTCGCGATCACGGCGTTTATATATGCGTGGCCCAGTAGCCCTTACACGGGTAGTCCTCTCTATCCTACTTACTCGCAACGCGAGGATTGCCGGTTATCGTGGATACGAAAGGGCATTTAATTGCTATCGGTAATAAAGTCGAATATTGTTTTCGCGGGATTTCTTATCTGAGTTTAGATGAATTCCGTCGTCTCAATATTTACTCTTTAGGGTGATTTTAAGCTGTTTTAAAATACGTAATATTTTACTACATGGAAAATATAAAACGAAATTATTGAATTATTCTGGCAATGACCGTCTTTTCACTGTAATTTTCAATCCAGGTAAACCACATAAAATGTTATGCAGGTTGATCTAGACAATAAAGTATTCACAATCAATAATTCAATTCAATTAGATAAAAATCAAGAAAAATATGAATAGTTTTAGCAAATGGACAAAAAAATAGACCCCGGTTCTGGGTCGTCTCAATATGAAATATTGAAAATTAAGTTTTCATACCATTGTTGCAACATATTTTTCGTCGCATGCATTTTCCAGGAACTCATGGATTTTTTCCACTCAAAAACGTCCCAGCCAATTTTGGTAGATACCCTTCTGATTTCCTCTTCAATAAGGTCCGCAATTTGTTGTAGCTTTCAAACAATATTGATCCAATGGAAAATATTCAACGTACTTCGGATCATGGACTAGCGTGACCAGAGAGAAGATTAGTACTCCAATGATAATTCCGTGAAATAAACTAACATAACTGATTCTGAGGACGACTTTCGTTTCGAAGGCAACTTCAACTTGATGTATCGAAACTATGATAATTATGAAATGAACTCTAGAACTTATTTGAGACTTTTACCTTGATTCCTGCTATCAATGAGTTTACTAGAGTTTCTGTTGATTCGGCAACTTGTGTTGATAATGTGATTACAAATCTCCCTGCAAGCAGCTTCAGCGCCAGTGTTATCAAACCGGGGCTTTCCAATCACTTTGCCTAGGCTTTAACTGTTAATATGTATGAAACGTAGTGAGAATTCCTATCACTTTGAGCGAATTATATCTAACAACGGTTTGACGAGACTTCTTTGTAGGCTATCTGAGTTGGATTGGTCTTTCGTCAGTTGTTATAATGTCGAAAAGTCGGAGCAGCTGATGATATCCGTTCTACAGGAAAACATATGTTCTGCTTTTCCGTTACGTAAATGCAAGTCACAAAGCAATCCTCTTACTTGGTTTACGCCGGAGAATCTTTGGGCACTTAATGTCTAATTTTGAACGTATCTGGTGACCATGAATCAAAGACGCGATTTATAAATTTTCGAAATTGTAACAGGCAACGCATAGTGGCAGCAAAAAAAAAATGCCAGGGATAAATTCCTGGAGCGATCTAGTAATCTAGCTAGGGACTCGTGGTGTCTTATCAATGATGAACGAAACAATGAGAAAATACATATAATTCCAGATTCCCTTACTTCAAGGGAATTCAACGAATACTTTTCTAAGGTAGGTCAACAGCTGGCTGAGGAAGTTACAGCATCCAGTTCAGGGCAATCACTTCCAGATATCATTTACAATTCCACTCATGTGTCAAAATGCACATTTAAGAACTCAGAAATTCGAGTTTGATATCGGATAAATTATATAGAAATAGGAAGGAAGGTAGGATATTAGTGGATAAATTTGCCCATAGAGAATCCTTGAGTTTCCATAGCAACGCAACATTCACAACAAATAGCACGGTTCTAAAACTGTCAAAAACAGCCATTTTAGTACCTGTTGTAAAGATTCTGCCGATATAAATTAAAATGTCTCGTTTTGGGAGCACCAGTAAAGCAGAAATAAATAGTTCTATACAGAATTCTATCCCCAAAAATACAAGAAAACGCACAGATCGATTTGGAATCCATTCAGTATATTCTGCAAGGAACGAAGGTTCGACTTGGATATACAGCATTCTTTTGAAGATATTGCAGAAATTCTTATGGATTCAATATGAAACCAATGAATGGACAAGATTACAAAGAATATGTTATCAAAACAATGTGGAACACAACTGTGAAAATATGTATTTCGAAAAATTCAACATGAGTTTCAACCCCTTTACCGATTCAGCATTTGGAAAGGCTCGTGAAGCCCGCAATTCTAAAAGGAAGATGCTATATGCGGGTGTGGAAAAGAAAGAAGAAGAAAGTTCCGTTGCATTAACCGATAGGTTTGTTGAAAAAATTTTTCCATATTGTTGCTTATGAATAAGCATGGCGTGGTGGTGAAGCAGCAACTCGGAAGGTACTTTCAAGGAAAAATTTAATAACGGAGAGGTGGCTGGTCGTATTGAATATAGCCCAGTATACTCGAAAACTTGCTAAGGCGGCTCAAAAAAATGCTGTGATAGTAAATGGCTAGCAAAAAATGAGGAAAACCCAGATTTATGTCCTGCGAGGTTGTTTCGTAAGATATTGTCGAAAATACCCGATCATATTACAAGTGATAGATTATTTCTGGCTCCCAATCACTTTTGGAAGAACAGTATTTCTAAGGGTTGGTACAAAAATATACCTTTGGGAATAAATGAAATATCCAAATGGACATAAATTTCAGCAGAGAAAGTTGGACAGGATACGAAAAATAAAAAGATCACAAATCATTCTCATAGATCCAGTGCTGTTTCGAACCTATCTGAGGCAGGTGTTAGTGAACAAAAATTGATCAAACTAACCGGACACTCTACGGCCAGCTCTATTAAGCCCTACCTGCAACTGAACAATGAGCATCATTTGAATCTTGTTTCAAATCTTCGAAAAACTTCTGCGAATGCTGAATCTTCCATAATTCTTCAGGCATCGTCCCATATAGAATCGACCCGGAGTGAAAAAATTGTATATAGTAATTGCATTTTCAATAACTGCTCATTGCAATAATAACTAAACATATTTGTAATGAATGCTTTATGATTTTCTCGTTGAGTTTGTGTGCATTTCTCAATGAAGTACATTTTGTAGGTTTTGTCATTCGCGGAATTTACCAGCAAATACCACTCGAGCCCAGATTTAGCAGGATATTTTTCTAAGCTCGTTTTCTCATACTTATTTTTCGGTAATTCAACTTGACATTTTCGAGCTACGCTCTCGTGATTTTGTCGCCCAGTTCTCGTTGAATTACCTGCACGTGCACTTGTGATATTACTTACGAATAAACAAAGTCTACGGATTCTACCTTAATCACCACCCCTATTACCGTTGAGGAGCTGCGGAGTGCTATTATGAGACTCTCAAATTCTTCATCTCTAGATGTGTAAGGAACGAATAGTAAGATTATCAAATTCGTCTCCGAGATCATAGAGCTTCTCCTATGTACTTTGTTTAATCGGTGCATGGAGGATGGGGTGTTCCCTATCGTTTTCAAAAGATCCGGGGTAATTCCGATTTTCTAGATCCTAATGAACTGAGCAACTATAGACCCATAGCGATAATACCAACTATCGCAAAAGTATTCGAACATCTATTGAAAACTAGATTCACGAACTTTCTTGATGATAATTCGGTTTTTGCCTCGGCTCAATTTGGTTTTCGATGTGGTTGGTCTACAATTGGAGCTATTCTCTGCGTTATCGAGAAGATTGTGTCGGGCTTGGAGGATGGTGCGATCACTGACCTGGAGCTATATGACTTGAGGAAAGCTTTCGATATACCATTGAGGCTATCGGCCTCCCACTTGTCGGGTCGGTTCTCAGTGCGTTTCGCTTCATAGTGCTGCCGTCTCCGAATTCATGCCGGTAAATCACTGGGTTCCCCAGGGTTCTGTCCTGGGGCCTCTACTGTTTCTCATTTATATTAATGATCTTTCGAACGATCATGGCGTCTGGCACTGATATCCGGTTAGTGACTGATTCGAGGGAGGTCGCGGTTTCGAAGGCGCATACGTGGTTCCAGGGTAATAAGTTATTGCTCGATAGACGAAACACTCAATCAATCATGATTCCTTCTGAGGATCGCGCCTCATTACCTCGAGCAGTGAATCTTCTGGCAATTCGATGACTCTCTCACCTGGGAGCCACATACAGACTTACTAGCTGGAAAACTCTCCTCCATCATACTCCTGATTAGAAAAATGCGATTTGCCAATTCGATTATAGAATAGTCAGATCTATGTGTTTTGACTTGTTCCATTCAGTCATATCATATGGGGTCATACTGTGGGGCAATTCCGCGAGTTCGGAGGGAATATTTAAATTGCAGAAGAGCGCGGTAAGAGTTCTGTTGGGAGCCAGCTACTTAGATCACTGTAAACCATCACAAATAGAATAATGGGTCTACCATCAATGTATATCTTCTCACAAATTCTTCATGTTAGGTCAAATCTAGACAAATTCGCCTCTCTTGCAGCGGTACATAATTACTAAACCAGGAACAGGTCAAACCTTGTTTGCCCAAGATACAGGCTAACCAGGTCTATTGATAATTCGCTGAATGTGAGGTTCTATAATAATCTGCCCGGTTCCTGGAGACAGCTGCCGGCTTTAAGATTTAAAGGTGCTCAAAACTTTTTTGATAGATCAATGTTTTTACAATGTCGATGAGTTTATGGCCACTGATATCCCTACGACCTATGCTTCTTAGCGTTTATATTTTATTATTCGTTCAAACTTAAATTTTATATTATCTTCATTATGTGTTCTACTTCAATTTTATAATTTTACAAGTTTAATGAGTTTAATTAATTCTAAGTATTGATATATATATATATATATATATATATATATATATATATATATATATATATATATATATATATATATATATATATATATATATATATATATATATATATATATATATATATATATATATATATATATATAAATACAGGGTGCTTCAACGAAAACTAAACAGAGGCTATATCTACCAAGGTATTAATTTCTGATCAAAACGCAAAAATAGGTTAATTTTTGTTTCGAAGGAGACATCCTTTGGGGTACAAAACTTGCCTGAAATATCAACCCCCTGAGCGGGGGTTTCAATCCTTGAAGATTTTGAATAAGGAAGATGGGTCGAGTGATGATTCAAAAGTGAGGTGGTATCTTTGTCTACATTGCCTTGAACGAATTTCTATTTTTAATTGAAAAGTGTAGAAGATACAGGGTGAACAACTGAAAGATAGGGAAGACTATTTCCCTGAGACTTTTCAAGTTTCAGTGATGTAAAATGGAACAGATTCATGCTGATCTATGGCAGTCATCATCAAGTACCATCTTCATCTCGAATTTCAACCCCTAGAGCAGGGGTGCCCACCCTTGAAAATTTGGAAGAGGGTAGATTGGTCGAGTGATAGCTCGAAAAAAAGGTATCATCTTTGTCTGCATCCCCGTGAACGAATTTCATTTTTGATTTAAAACTGTAGAAGATACAGGGTGAGCTACTGAAAAATATAGGAGACTATCTATCGCTCTGAGCTATTCAATTATTAGTGCAAAAAAATGGAACAGATTCATTCCAAATCCTTTACTTGAAGCGTATCACTGGATCGAAAATTGAGACTATTTTCCTGAGACTATTCAAGTTTGAGTGAGGTAAAATGGAACAGATCCATGCTGATCAATAGCAATCATCATCGAGTATAATCCTCATCTCGAATTTCAACCCCTGGAACAGGGGTGACACCCCTGGAACAGAGGTGATAATCCTTGAAAATTTGGAAGACGATAGATGGGTCGAGTGATAACTCGAAAGAAAGATATTATCTCTGTCTGCTTTCCCGTAAAAGAATTTTCATTTTTGATTGAAAACTGTAGAAGAAGTGAGCCACCTATCGCCGCAAGACTATTGGAGTATTAGTGCGAAAAACTGGAAGAGATCCATTTTAGATCAAAAGCTGTCATCTCCCGAAATCACTCTCATTCGCCATGAATTAAAAAGAGATTAAACATATCCTCGTTTGAATAAACAGCCATTTTATTATCAATCTGGTGTTTTTCAAAAATTTTCACTTCAAATTACCAACAATTCTTGTTGAAATATCAAATTTGATATTGAACGAAGTGACAAGTACATTGATTTTAGGCACCTGTCAGGTGAGCGTAGCCAGTTCAGCTACTTGATTCAAATATTTCAAAGTATTCTCTGTTAGTTCTTGCAAAATCATCAAAATTCAATATATTCCCAAATTATTTCGGAACTATAAGAGATGGGTATAGTACATGCTGATACAATCCCATCTGAAATTTGACGCTTCATCTGATGGCGATATAAAAATTGGCACGTGCAATTTTAAAAAATTAAGTTATTGCTGTTTGAAAAAGGCCAAATTGAAAAAATCATACAAAACAACGCAATAAACATTTGACATGTGTAAATTGCTTAAAAAATTTTTTTATCCTTCTTCTATCCAACGAAGCAAAAATTGTGTCTGTAATGCAAAAGATCTACGAGCTACAATTTTTTTAAATGTTCCTTAAAAATCGAGTTTATAACAAAAATAATTAAATCTGTCAAAAGCTTAGGCAGATAAGTGCCAACAACTTGGGTATTTTATGCCTTGCTCAAATGTCGGTTCTAGATGTGTAATGAAAAACGTAGATTGCCATTTGAAATAAAAAAGTGATGACCCACTTCCGGTATAACCGAAAATGATATCACTTAGAAAATATTTTTTTCCAATTGGAAATCACTAGTTATGGCGGCGTATAAAATTTCAGCTTGATATTGTAATTGGAACTCAAAAAGTTTCTAACGGACGATCGGTGGATATCCGAGAACGAGTTGATCTATGATCCACCTTCATTATCTATATCATATTTTATATATATATATATATATATATATATATATATATATATATATATATATATATATATATATATATATATATATATATATATATATATATATATATAATAAGGTGGATCATAGAATAGTATTGAACTGTCGCCAAATAATTATTGTGTTCATCGATCAACTCGTTCTTGGAAGGTGTGAATTCTATGCTCCACCGGTGTAAAATGTGAATAGGCCGTGTAAAATGAGTTTACTATACATGGGTATGGATAATGGGAGACATTTCACTTGAACGTCTGAATGTATAATATTCCTATTATTGAAAGGTCGGCGATAAAACATATTCTTATTCGTTCTATTATGTGAAATTTGAGTGTTATTAATTCATTTGTTTAATTAGTCAATTATTGAAGGCATTCTGCTAATTATACCAATTTTTTATTATAATTATTTGGTCATGAAGGTATATTAAATATTCTATTGCTATTGAATGATGTGTTGATGAGGATTAAATGACAAGTTAGGGATTATTATATATGTAGGCAATGATTTATGATTTAATGAGAACACATTTTTACATGAATATTTCATTATTATTCCTTGTTAATTGTTAATTGATATAATTCTTTCTAATTCAGTGGTAAATAATTCATTTGGATGTAAATCAGATAATTTTTTCTGAAATGTTTGATAATTAATCCAATCTTGTGAAACACACCAAGAATATGATGTATATAGTAGCACCAGTACATGCAGTATTTACTGAGTGGATGGATGGTTTTTGATTGTTTCATTTGATTGAAAACTTTCATCGGGTAAAAGCCCATCAAGTTAAAATTTTTCGATACATTCTCCTATTTGCAGAGGAAATCTTGGACAATGAAATTATTAGAAAAACCAAAAATATTTATTTCCTATTAGTTCAAGAATTTTCGTACCACCCTCATACATGCACGCGAAGTCATCCGTTTCAAGGAAAAATAAATTGAGCTTCTTAGATCAAGAGGTTGGAAGCAGGAAACAAGAACCACATACTCGTACAGAAGTCAACAACTGTACAAAACCCCTTATACCACTGCAAATGATGAAAGTTCTTCTGGAACAGGGAAATATTTCACCTGAGAAAAGTAATTTCTCACTTTCACTCTCAGGCATGGACGATATTCGTTCAGGGAACTACAAACGGCTCAAGTCTTCCTACTCACGGCGTGAATAATGCAAAGCGATTAGAAACAAGATTCAATTTTTTGCTCAGTTAACAATCATTCGATTTAATGAATACTAGCGCATCAAAGCGGGCTCGGAGACGTATCTGCATTAAACCTGAAAAAACTGCCATTCAAATAATCGTATCTTTCAAGTAGATAGAAGATGGGAAATCCTTACTGATGTCTACTTCAATTTGATTCAGGAATTGGGATGAGCCAATTTCAAAATGTGTTAGTCCTTACAAAGATAGCTGTTATAGATAGTGAGCTTCAAGTTGCATTAAATAGATTGAAGCTCACATATTTGTTTCATTCTTCTCCAGAAAATTTTCTTTTAAATATTCTTGAAAGGAAACTACGGAAGGCTCGATATTCTATGCGACATTTGATCACAGCGTTATTTGAAGCAATAGAAGAAAAATTATCCAAGAAAAAATTGTTAGGATCAAATGAGAATGCTTATTTATACTAGTATTTGCAAATGGAATTATCAATATATTTGAAAAGAAAAATACAAAATTATAATTTCACAACTTAGGGAATATTATTATAGGGTGGGTCATCGGATTCGATGAGCAACAAAAAAGGGCGGTAGGAGCCATTGTAAACACCTCAAAAAAGTCTAGGAAACACTTCTCAATATCGATATATCGTAACCAGAACGATCAATATGGATGATTTCTTTAAGAGATGAACATCAATTTTTCACCAAATTATGTAGAGTGCCGCAACAGATTTCAGTTTTTTTATAAAAAACTAAAAATGCAGCAGATGCGACGCTGGTTTATAATCATTTCATGTATTCAGTGTTTGAAATCAGTAAGTTGGCACTTTGTTTCTGTTGTAAGCACAAATAAAAGATTCAAGTTTTGTGATTCGACCATGGAAAGACGACATTTGACTGGAGGAGAGATGTTACGAGCCGTTGGCATGCTCCAAGCTGAGAGCTCACAACGGGAAGTATCCAGGGTTAGATTAGTAGGGGAAGTAGCCCAAGTGTCATGAACCGTTTTAGGTCGCGTTTCAATGAAACAGGTAGCGTAGAAAAACGCCATACAGGTCGTTTCAGGATTACTATAGTCGACCAAGACCGATTTTTGGTTTTAAAAGCCAGAAGAGATCGTACTACCACATCATCTCAATTAGCTCAAGAGCTATCACGAGTTCATAATGTACAAATTTCCGACCAAACTGTGAGAAATCGACTGCGCGAAGGTCAACTCCACTCCAGACGTCCTTAAGAGTTCCAGAACTAACCCATGGAAATCGCGCTGCTCGTTTAGCTTGGTGCCAAGAACACGTAAACTGGGATCAAGAGAGGTGGGCCACAGTTCTCTTCAGTGATGAATCTAGATTTAGTCATCATCCTGATTCGGGAAGAATTCGAATATGGAGGGAACCTGGAAAGCAAAACCGTCTCCAGCATGCTCGAGAAGTTGTTAGATAGGAAGGCGGATCAGTGATGATTTGGGGAGGTATACGCCTTGGTGGAAGAACTGACCTCGTTTTCATACAGAACAACCTCACGGGAAATTCTTACGCAAATGAGATAGTTTTACCTGTAGTGGTACCGTATCTTCAAAAAATGGGTCAAAATCCACTCTTCCAACAAGATAATGCCCCTCCTCATCGAGCACGAGTTGTCTTGAATGTTTTTGAAGAGAATGACATCGATCTTCTACCGTGGCCATCCTGATCCCCAGATCTGAATCCCATCGAGCATGTGTGGGACACCCTAAAAAGAAATCTCTGCGTCAAAACGTCTTCCATCATGAACAGGAGCTTCGATTAGCAGTTCAGGGGGCTTGGAATGACTTAGACCAAAATGTAATAGACAATTTAATATTGAGCATGCCGCGACGATGCCAAAGTGTCATTAATAACAGAGGTGGACCTTCTGGCTACTGAAAAATATAAATGATTTTTTTTTGTGTTTTACCAAATTTCGTCATTTTCAAATTTCAAATTTTTTTTATAATAGGTGCTTTGGAGAAGTCAAATATTATTTTGTTTTCTTGAGAATACATTATATACAATACATCCTAACAAAAACCGAAAGATTTCTATGAATTCGAATCATCAAATTCATATTTTAAAGATATTGGTAAGTGTTCCCTAGACTTTTTTGAGGTGTTTATACATGCTTCAAACAAAGAGTTGAAGTGACCTTTTCCACCACTTTGGGGTGATGGCCATACCAGCGATTGTCTGTATTATGTACATGAGATCAAGAATGCTTTCCGAATACAAGTAGATAGCAATAGAAATAGGGAAAAGCCTGATTTCACAAAGAGCAAGGCTAACCAAAACTCAGAGAACCTACGTCCACCAAGCAGTAGAAATGTACAATCAGTTACCTTATGAAATAAGAGAATTAACCCATTAGTGCATACAAATTTATCGGATTCATCAATTAGGCAACCAAACGTGCACAACAAATTAAACTCAAAATTATTACTACGTGCAATATCAAACTCAACGTGTCGTATAATAGTTTTTGGACTTTTTGAATTGACTGAGTGAACGAGAAAGGAGAAAAAGAAGTTTGAACCGTAATATATCCAGCCCTTTACCAAAAAAGCACGGGAGGGTACGTATATTCTGACTTCTTTACTTTTCCTGTGTTTTCCAAAGCCCTTGGATCATCAATTCAGACATATTAGAGTTGAAATCGAACTCTTCTTCCAAGAATGTCCCAAACGTGTTCGATCGGGTTTAAATACGGTGACCGCGATGGCCAGTCCATTCGTGTGATCCCAACTTCATTGAGATATTCTATCACTATGCGCTCAGTATGAGGGCGCGCGTTATCGTGCATAAAAGGGAAATTTTCCCCTATGTAAGGAGCAAAAGGCACAACATGGGGCTCCAAGATTTCTGTTATATATCGATGGGCATTAAATGATCCATTGCCAATAATCTCCAGTTCTGTTCGTACTCCCAAGCATATGCCACCCCATATCATAACTGACCCTCCACCGTATTACTCAGTTCCTGCGAAGTTCGCTTGATTGTACCGTTCCCCTCGATGCCTCCATATTCTATCTCTACCATCCACGAAATTCACACAATATCGGCTCTCATCACTAAATAAAACTCGTCTCCACTGATTGATTGTCCATGCTACATGCTCCCTAGCAAACGCCAATCTTGCTAACCGATGGGCTCTATCGAGTCTTGGTGCTCTTGCTTGCGCGTATGATCTCAGGCCAACTTCATTTAATCGTCTTCTGACTGTTCCACACTGACGTTAATGTTATCCACTGCTTGTAAAAGGTTACGTGCTTGAACAGCAGTAAGACGAGGATTTCTTATGGTTTGATTGACGATGAAACGGTCATGTATAGCGCGGGTTGCCCGATTTCTTCCTTGTCCTCGCCTCCTCACGTACAATCCAGTTTCCCAGTAACGTCGGTAGATTCGATGGACAACCGAAGTCGAGACACCCAACATGGTACCGACTGAGCGGTAGGTGCGCCCTTCCTCGATCAATGTAACTGCCCTTGCTACTGTGGTTGGTGGTAAATCTCTCATTCTGAATGAAAAACACCGTTTCGAATCGTAAACAGTAAAAGAATCATAAAAAACCGCAACCGATCGAATTTGTATCAAATCAAAGAATGGAAAACTCTCATTCTTTAAACAAGTGCAAATGTGGTCAGATACAAAAAAACGTGTGTTGTATTTCATATTTGATAAAAAAAGGTGTGCACATGTGTAAATGAAAAGTTTTATCAATGGTCCCAGAATTCGGTTGTGTATTTTAATACCTACCGACTGTTTTCTCCTATGAATTCCTAATTTTCACCAAATTAACCAAATTTTCATCAATAACTAATGCAATTCGAACATAAAAATCGCAAACGACAATTTCGACACGCCTGAGTGATAATAAGGAAATTCCGAATTGATAGACGAATTTTAATGACAATTTCTTGATTCAATGGAATTTCTCCAAAATGGTGATTTTCCACTTGAAATTAAATATATTTTGCAAAAATAGAGATAAACGCATGAAACAAGGAGGGCGTTACTGTAAGAAGATGTGTCTTGACAGACCATAATATTGTACGTTTCAACTCGGACCACGAAATTCCACAGGGTGCTACGAATTATTGACAAAAAACCACTTTTAGTTTTGCCCCCGTATAAAATTTTTTACAAAATTTTTTTGTTCTCTCTTATAATTTCTACAAAGCAGAAGAGTTGATCCATAACTTGCCGAACAAATAATCTAAATCGGTTGAGAATTAGGAAAAATATCGAACTTCGAATTTGGTTAAATTTTCGAGTGTTCCGCTAATTTTGCCTCAGAGTGTACCTACATTTATAAACTGGTAGATTCAGAAAAAAGGGTATAACCGAGAGGTAATAAACTAATTATGATATGAGCAGGTATTATTTAAAGAATTCAAATTGGGACAAATAAGCCCAGCTATACTGGTCCTTTAGACGATTATCGACGGGGGGTTTGTTGAGGTTTGAAAATTTCCATGGATTCTAAGAAATCTAACTTTCGTCCCTTGGGTATTGTGTGAATAACTTAAAGTTGATCTATGGGTGGAAAATGATGGCCATTTTCGATACTATGTGAAGCGGAAGTAGAATCGTCGGTTCTTTGGTGATTGTAATTTGATTGATGCTCTTTTCATCTGGTTTTGAAAGAATGACCAGTTTGACCTACATACGCCTCCACAATTCATACAGGACAACTTGTAAACTCAAGTATTGTCAAATTTGTCCGTTCTATCTTTACTATTGAAAAATTCTTAGGAGAGTTTCATGTGGGTCTTGAAAGCTAGTCTTTTATTCTGATTTGAAAATTCAAATGAAAGTCATTCATTATTTTTTGGAATTCTTTTTCCACTGCTGGAAGACATTATATGAAGATTTCTTATGACCCGCAGTTTTGGTATATAGTTGTCAATGAAAAAAGGAAAATACAGATGGGAATTATTTACCTTTTACAACAGATATAACTTATTTTAAGAGATCAAATTTTCCGGATCATTTCTAACATCTAGCTAATTCAGTGTTTTCAAATAATCTTCATATCAGTTCACTGAGAAAAGTACATGCGTTTTAGATTGAATAAATTTCAATACGCACGAGAGTAGGCTTATCCATTGTTTAGTCAAACGCGAAAAGATAATGGCGTACAATTAATGATTCTTGTAGGTTATGTCAAAATGAATGAAATTATTGTAATATTCTCCTTAGTTTGATGAATTTATCATGAGCAATATTTATTATTCGATGATGTTGATTTGTTGTGTTCCCTTTGGTTCGGGATTTCTGTTCCAAAAATTGTAGTTTTGTGAATGTTCTGGACTAGACCCATGGAGTGATTCTGAGGAATAGGTATGTTCATTTAATTCAAAACTATCTGGTATCAGGCACGTTGCTCTTGCAAATAAAATAATCTATGAAGTATCAAATTGTTCAATAATGAACGGTGAAGAAGATTTGGTAGCGGTTCCGCGGCAGAATTACAGAACTAACTTGAATATTTTTAAGTTTTTTAAGCGTATCTACCGTTTTAAATATTTTCGTGAACATGTCTAATGAGGGTACATTTATTGGAATATTTATCGATATAAAAAGTTATACTTACGTTCATTTGACTCAATTCAAAAGAATATCAATTTTAAGTCATATAAGAATAAAAAATATGAAAAAACATATTCAAATTCACAAAATATTGAAAATATATGTTTTCTACTCCACTCATGAAATGATGTAAACAAATAGTCATCCATCTTTAAGTTGACACAGAAGTCGATGAATTTTGTTATGAATTGATTGAGATATAGCGATAACTTATCAAAGTTGTTAGATTGTGAAAATTATCCAAAAAACAGAAAAAATTTTTTGGAAGAAGCAGATTTATAAGTTAATAATCTAACCTGTGATTTTGGGTAATAACTTCGAACTGTTAGGATACTCTGACTCCAATAAAAAATTCATAACTCATTAATGTTGAGTATAGATCTCTGAAGTTAACCTGACACAACCATGTTCTATAGCAGAGCACAACCTAACCTAACATGTCATAATGAAACACAACTAACCCAACCTACTTAACTCAACTGGGACTGTTCAACATAACCTTTTATTCCGCTCAAGAGGAAGGAGAAATCTCTACAAGACCACCCTCGCGGCGGGCAATGTAACCTAATCTACTAACCTAATCATATTGTACAGCAAAGCGCAACCCATCTTCTTTCGTTTTGTGAATTTGTTAATATATTATTTATTGTGAAACAAAATCAAAATATTACTCAGAAAATTAGACACAATAATTTTCCAAATTCAATATTCCAGTAAGAATTCTTTGAAAACTTGAACAATTATTAAAATGTGGCAATTGTGCAACTCTGTCTTCGATCTACGTATTGGTCAGTACCGAAGATCACCGTTCTATGTTCTATGAAATTTTAAAGATGGATGCCAGTTTTTTTTACATAATTTTAGGAGTGAGGAAATGAACACGTATTAACACTATGTTGTATATGGAAAAATATAATTTTGCGATGATAGTTTAATTCATATATCATTAGAAATTAAATCTTTTGAACAATTGCTTAAAGAAACCGGTAGTATACCATTTTTGAATGCATATAAATGCTAGTTGAAAAGTAACTTTATGCGAAATTACTCTGACACAACCATGTTCTATAGAAGAGCACAACCTAACCTAACCTGTCATGATGAAACGCAACTAACCAAACTTACGTAACTCAACTTGGACTATTCAACCTAACCTTTTATTCCGCCCAAGAGGAAGGTGGAATCTCAACCAGACCACCCCCGCGGCGAGCAATGTAATGTCGTGGGGAATGTTCTACTCACATCTACTAAACCTAAATCCTCTCTCCTGCCTGCAGTATCCGTATTTGCCCGTAGCAAAAATAGGCCAATATGGCCTTCCCATTGCTACTAGGAGGATCTCATCTACGATGCATTCTCCTTCCGATGTTCTCGGTACTCTATCTTTGCATCACTCTGGTTATCACATTGATACTCTCCGCCCATTTCCGCTCTTCCTGGAGCATTTTCGAGATAATCCCTGACACCACCAAAGATGTCTTTCAGCTTTCCTCTTCCAGTAACCCATCTACTGTAACTTGACGCCATGTGTTGCACGCTATCCAACATGCCACACGTCTTGTACCCATCGTCTCTGGTTTTGCCGATTCTTTGGTGGAATACTTCGAATAACCCGTGCTCAAACGGGGTATGGAAAAATATAATTTTTCGATAAAAGTTTAATTCATTTATCATTAGGAATTAAATCTTTCAAGAATTGCTTCAAAAACCGTAAGTATACCATTTGTTGCATACAAATGCTAGTCAAAAAGTAACTTTATTCGAAATTAATTTCTCGTTTTTTCGAAAACGGTACATTTCTCGAAAAAACGAATATTATGTTCGTGTTCAGGAAGTGCTTACACATATTATACTATAAATTGTTTTTATTTCTCGTTATGCCATCTACGGAACTCTACCCAAAGATTTTACATATTTTCTTGTCGAGGATGAATGCATGTATTGAAATTGAATGATATAAAAGGATGCCATTTTAACATGTTCCTGCAGGTACTGTTCACTTACTCTCACTGGTCACAATTGCAGCTGTGACATTAATTTGATTTTATCCCCTTGAATAGGGGTCATGATTTTCTCCATGTAATATAACAGTTTAGAGAAAAGTTATAGTGTATGACTTAAATGTCATTTTTAGAGTATTCCTAAATTCAATTATCAATTAAACACTTTCATCACATTTAATGGATTTTGTACCCATTGTACAAGTGAAATTTGAGAAAATTAGTTATAAGTAACGATGAAATATTTGATTAGTTTCGTTTGCTTTATGATTGATTTAGCCGAGATTGTACATACATAATTTAAGCTGCTGTTCAGTCTGAATTCGGTTCATCAACGAAAATTGAGCGGTACATACTTCGTTCACAAAATAAACTGGTTCAAACTGTGGTTCACTTGGACAACTAATATTGATCAGTTGAACTGTACATCAAGTTGATCTT
Source organism: Cryptolaemus montrouzieri (assembly GCA_013387265.2). Lineage (NCBI taxonomy): Eukaryota > Metazoa > Arthropoda > Insecta > Coleoptera > Coccinellidae > Cryptolaemus > Cryptolaemus montrouzieri. The sequence goes on along the minus strand of JABFTP020000185.1, from coordinate 27,537,944 downwards.
GTCATTCATATGACAAATGATAGTTTGAGAAAATCTATTTGTTCTAGAAGAAAAAGTTTTTTGATATATCAAAAATGGAACCATTGATGTATCTTTCAGATCAAGAGTTTGTTGAGATTATAAAAAATGTTTCCTTTAATTGTGTTGAAATGCCGAAGAACTCAAGGCACGATTTAAGTTGCCCAAAGTGATTTTACAGTTTATTGTTGATGAAATTAAGAACACCATAATAAAAATTATCTGATCCTTCCTTCGCTAAACCTACAGACACCTGGTCAAGTCTTACTTAAATAGTCCCAAATCAGGACAAGAAATGTTCTCCAAAGCTGTTTCAGTTGACAAACCATAAAGTGAAATCATAAAATTGCATATATCCAGAAAATTTGCATTATTTTTTTGGTATTCAGTAGTCTATGAACTTCTGTTTCTCTAATTCCAGTATTTCCATTGAAATTCTATCCTCATCTTTGTGTTGTTCTTATCTCAAATCTGACTCAACCGTCTATATAAATGAAAGATTTATAACGAGGAGTTAATCATTTAGTTTCTATAGTCATAACATAGCAAAAGAAGTTCTGTACCTTCGAAAAATTACAATTCTTTCGTTACTGAAGAAGTACGCCACACACAAGTTTAGCACACTTTACTCTTGTCACAACTAGGCGAAGTTGCTGAAAATACTGCAAGAAAACATTCAGGTGCCGACAGAATGAATTTGTCCATTTTGCGAATTGTCACTGTGCCTATCGAGTAACAACAGTTTTGCTGCATGGTGGTATGCATATACCACGATAATAATTTCTCTCAACAGGAAAAAAATGTTTATTTCAAATGAAATTATTAGTACAGTGTTAATTACTTCAAGGAATAATATTTTTTCCGATTTGTGTTATGAAGTTTCGTGCTTTTCATTTCCGATTTTCCTAGCCGAGAAGGGTTATACCGAAAGACAACTACTGTCTCCGATCTCACCTTCTTCGACCTTTGCCCTTCGCTTACCAGAGAAGCCCAAGTTTCGTTGGTCTGACCTTGACGCCTGTGTCGAACGTGTAACTTCGTTAATTTTATCATTTTAAATTTATTGATGGGTAGTTTGTGCGAAGATTTGTGGATTTATCAGAAATGCCGTTATTCATTTGCCTCTTGAGATGAACCGCCATTGAGGTTCATTCTAGGAATTTCTCAAATATTGCAGGGGTAATTTAGGTTAGTCTTGTCTGACAAAAATTCAACAACAATAAGAAAAGTGCAAGGCCGAACTAGGGTGAGAATTTTCCACAAGCATTCAAAGCCTCCTAGATTTCATGGGGAGTACATTCGTCTATAATAACTATATTGGTGTTTATTGATCACATCACAGAAATTGTCGCATCACCTGGTATTCTGAATTCCACAATCGATTAAACAGCTCGATCGCAGTTTCTTTGTCAACATATGTTTTTGGACATATGAGGAGGAGAAAAATCTTATTTATGTAGTAACATTCGTTTTCATATGATCTCAAATACGTCTGAAATGAGAATGAGTTTATTTGACTATCTGTATACATTCAATTTCTCTTCAGTTCTCACGCTGAATTAATGCAAGTTTTCTCTGTTTCTTGTTGATTTTCGAATCTTTGAATTTATTATAATGGCTGCTGAACGTCCTGGACGCTATTCGAGTGATCATGAAGTGGTAAAAATTGTAACACTTCTAGAGGAAGGGCGGAGCCAACGTTACGTGGCTAACTTGTTGAATGTTAACCAGAGCACTATTTCAAGAGCAATTATTCGGTACCCCAAAACAGGGGAATATGGAAGAAGGGCCGGACAGAGAAGAAATCGGATAACAACACCAGTTGATGATCGTTGGCTTCGTTTAACTGCACTAAGAGTTAGGCACTGTGCTAATAGAATGCTACAAAATGAACTTGCACTTTTCAGAAATGTGCATATTTCATTTCAAGCTGTTAGGAACAGGCTCAGAGAAGACGATATTAGACCAAGGGGGCTCCTACCGGCCCGCGTCTCAGCAGAGAGCATCGAGTTTGAAGAATTCAGTTTGCGAGGGAACATGCAAATTGGGGTATTCTAGAATAGTTGAATGTTTACTTTTCCGACGAGTCCGGGTTTTGCCTAGTATCAAATGATACACGCATGCCTGTAAACAGATGACCTGGGAAACGGTATCATCAATGCAATATCCGGTCAACCGAAAACTTCAGAGGGGGCTCAGTATTGGTGTGGGGAGGCATTTCTTTCCATGGTCGAACTGAGTTAGTCCTAGTGAATAATGGAAGAATGGCAGCGGCCAGATACATCGCAGATATCGTTGAACCCCATGTTGTACCTTTTGGCCCATTGATTGACGAAAACTTCATTTATACGCATGACAATGCTCAGCCTCATGCAGCTAGAGTAATTACAGAATTTCTGCAAAATGCCGAAATTGATATTTTAAGATAGCCAGCCAAAAGTCCCGACTTGAATCCCATAGAACATGTTTGGGACAACATGGGGTGGCAAATTCAGCAACGTCGGATGCCTTGTAGAACACTCCAACAGCCAGAAAATCTGCTTCCTGAAAGTTGGAACTCAGTGACTCAAGAGTACATCCAAAATTTGTTTGAGGGGCTTCCGAGACGTATACTGGCAGTAATTAGGGGGGGACGAAACACTCGATTTTGAAAACGATTAGTAACCTATGCTAGTTGATTGGTCTCTTCGCGAATGTTTGAAGATGGTAAAATTTTTTAATTTTTCATTAACTCGAAAATTGTTGATATTTTCCATCAGAAACTCATCTCTTTTGAATGATATTTTTTATTTTACACTTCTGAAAGTTACCAAGCGACTCTTGTATGACCAACCTAAAAGTTTATATAGTATTGTCGGATATTTTCTATGCTCGTTACTTACGTGCAGACAATTCAACTCGAGCTACGCTCTCGTGATTTTGTCGAGCAGGTCGAGTTGAATTACCGAAAAGTAAGTATGAGAAAACGAGCTTAGAAAATATCCTGCCAAACCTGAGCTCGAGTGATATTTGCTGAGAAAATTTCGCGAATGACAAAACATACAAAATGAACTTTATTGAGAAATTCACACAAACTCAACGAGAAAATCATAAATCATTCATTACAAACATGTTCAATTATTATTGGAATGAGCAGTTATTGAAAATGCAATTACAATATACAATTTTTACTTTCCGGGTCGATTCTATATGGGACGATGCCTGAAGAATTATGGAAGATTCAGCATTCGCAGAAGTTTTTCGAAGATTTGAAACAAGATTCAAATGGTGCTCATTGTTCAGTTGCAGGTAGGGCTTAATAGAGCTTGCCGTAGAGTGTCCGGTTAGTTTGATCAATTCTAGTTCACTGACACCTGCCTCAGATAGGTTCGAAACAACACTGGATCTATGAGAATGATTTGTGATCTTTTTATTTTTCATATCAAGTCCAACTTTCTCCTTCTGGAATTTTTGTCCATTTGGATATTTCATTTATTCCCAAAGGCAGTTTTTTGTACCAACCCTTAGAAGTTCTGTTTTTCCAGAATCGATTGGGATCCAGAAATAATCTATCAGTTGTAATATGATCGGGTCTTTTCGACAAAAATTTATGAAACAACCTCACATGACATATATCTGGGTTTTCCTTATTTTTTTCTAGCAATTTACTATCACAGCATATTTTTGAGCCGCCTTGGCAAGTTTTCGAGAATACTGTGTTATATTCAATACGACCAGTCACTTCTCCGTTATTAAATTCTTCCTCTTTGAAAAAGTGTACCTAGCAAGTTGCTGTTTCACCGCCACGCCATGCTAATTCATAAGCAACAATATGGAAAAATTTTTCAACAAACCTATAGGGGCATTTTCGTCCCAGTACAGAGCCATGCTATCAATCTCAGTTCTTGTTAATGCAACAGAACTTTCTTTGCGCTTTTCCACATCCCTTCGTAACATTTTCCTTTCAGAATTGCGAGCTTCACGAGCCTTTCTAAATGCTGAATCGGTAGAGGGGTTAAAACTCATGTTGAATTTTTCGAAATACATATTCGCATCATTTTCGCAGTTGCGTTCCTCATTGTTTTGACAACGTATCATTTGTAATCTTGTCCATTCATTTGTTTCATTGAATCCATAAGAATTTCTGCAATATCTTCATTAGAATGCTGTATATCTAAATCGAACGTTCGTTCCTTGCAGAATATACTGAATTGATTCCAAATCGAGCTGTGCATTTTTCTTGTATTTTTGGGGATAGAATTCTGTATAGAACTATTCATTTCTGCTTCACTGGTGCTTCCAAAACGAGATATTGTAATTTTGTATCGGCAGAAGCTTTACAACAGGCATGGCTGTTCTTGACACCGTGATATTTGTTGTGAATGTTGCGTTGCTATGAAAACGCAAGGATTCTCTATGGGCAACTTTATCGAACTTTATCTGTGTTCTCAAATGTGCATTTTGACACATAAGTGGAATTGTCGTAAAAGTAGGGTGATGCGACAATTTTTGTGGGGAGTGTATTTATCTCAGCAGCTAGGCCGAATGAAGAAAAATGCTTCAAACGAAAGCTATCGACGATATTCGACGGTGACATTGGAATGACCTTGAAATCTTCTTGTTATGGTCATTCAAGAGTGATCTCATATTTTCAAATATAGAGCATAGCATATCGATAGCGGAAATCAGAAGATAACAGATAAAATTTGCATCTAGTACAATTTTCTAGACATCAAAACAACCTTCAGGGATTCTGTCATCAAGAAGAACTTGGGGGCCATATTTAGAGGCTTTCATAAATTTAGGAATGATTTTCTTGGCGTAGAAAATTATTATGCTAACAGGAATTGAAAGAGAACGGAATATTACATCCTCTCTTGTCCCGGACTGATCATAATGAAGCCCGGGATTTTTATTTAGGTTAGAACTATGAGTTAACATAGTTATAAAAGATTCATACTATAAGGAAATTTCCCGCAAATAAAAGAATTGCTCTCAGACCTTTCTATTTTTCTGATTTACACTTTGAATTGAGCTTTAATGATTGATGTAAATGGCATTTTGAGGATATTTAGAGGTCATGTGGAATGAAATTGGTACAAGATCGTTCCAGTTTTTTCTCGATTACTCGGTCAGGTTAGGTTTGATTTCAAATTTTTCATACAAAAACGAAGCAGATCAACTGCCGATTAACATTTCATATGAAAGTCTTAGAGTATCCAGAGGCTACATCAAGGTCGTTCAGGGATAACATTCGGTGCTAAATTCCCTTCTCTTTCTGTTCACGTTATTAGAAGTATATTTTACAATCACAGGTAAAACTAACAAAACCTCTAAATATGGCTCCAAGTTCTTAAGTCTGTTGAAATCAACGAAAGTTCAAATTGGACGAAAAGTTTTCGTTCTTTCTAGAAACATTTTTATCCTGAGAAAATTACAGGTAAACCAATAAAAACCTCTAAATGGGGCTTCAAAGCACCTGCAATTCGTTTTGATGCAAATTTTTGTGATCTTCTGATGTCCCATTAATCATGGAAAGTCCCCTATACCAAATAATTTTCATCTGAAATATTTCTCCCATAAACCAATTATTTCCTATTCGTATGGATCGATTAAATTGACTCACTATGTATATTAAGTTATCCTAGATTGTTTCGATGTGTAATGACAACATTAAATACTCAAGTAATAAGGTTATGAATTTTTCCTTCGACTATAACTAAATATAGGAATTATGCAAATGTACGTTTTGGGGACCGTTTTCAGAAAAATCAGTGAAATAAACTCGAAAAAAACATGTACGGAACATTCGTTGCTCAAGTTTTGCAGGCACTAATCAGATATTTCGTTGAAGTTTTTGAGATATCTGGAATCATCTTGACCATCACAAAGGCTTTTCTATTTGAATATACTATCACTTGCACTACATGTATTTATTATTCGATTGATAGTAATATTTTTATAATGAACAAAACTCTTTTCCATGACAGCATTCACATAAGCTCATAGAGCCTGTGGAAATACTTACATTGACAGTTCATTGTGAACCATAGAAGAATTTTTGTAGTTTCCTAGAAGCATGAGCGTCTATTGTTTAGTTGTTTGGTATTTCGTGCACTTGGAGATGCTACATCGGAATTCCTCTTCCATTATAGTTGAAAAAGTGTAATCTTGGCAGCACCCCGATTCGCCTCTGGTAATGTGGGTTCTGTTTACCGGCCTGTGTTGGGGAGTTGGATAAATCATCGGCGGGAGAACGGATGGAACATCCCGATTTGGTTCGGTACAGATTATCAATATTACGAACGTTTCGATTCAGAGTCGTGCTGCGTTATTGAGCTATAAATTAGCCAGCACAATACTAGCCATTACCGGCCGTCTACGATGTTTCTAGATAAAAGCTCAATGTGCCACGTTTTATTGTCTGGAATGTTCGATATTTGCTGCCGGTCGTTGTGTTTTGTGCGAAATAATTGCCATACTGGTTATTTTTCGATCGCAGGGAGTTCATAATGAATTTCCAGCTTTTGCTTCTCGCTCTGCTAGTCCTCGGGCAAGCGTTGTATGGAATCGCGTATAAAACTAAACAATACAGACATTCGCAGATAGTGCAAATAGTTATTCATTCGAAAACAATCGTCATAAAAAGAATTCTTTGAGAATGATGTAAATATACTGTTTGTGTAGGTTTTTAGATGAATATATTCACGGTTGTCATAGTTTCTCAGGTAAAATAAGGAAGAATCGTGTTTTAGATTCTTTACGCAAGGAAACGAGGGATGTTTTTTATGTTTTGCATGCTGGGACATAGAGGACATCGTCAATCAACTGTCAAATCTAGAAACGAATTCCTATGATTCATTAACACAAATGAAAATTTCAGTTCGATACGCATTGTTTTTTAGCCACAACAAACAGTCAAAGTTGATAAGTTAGTTGAAAAATGGTATTGAAGCATTTTCGCAGTTTCGCTTTATGAATTTCAAGACAATCATCTCAACAAGAATGTCTCGGCGAGTAGGTTTTTGTTTTGGGCATTGAAACACCACACAAGTCAACAGTTTTCCGTTGGTATGGAGAATTTAAACGCAAAGGGTTACGTTTACAGACGACCTAAGGTCGGATGCTGGGCGTAAAATTAACCATCAAGATTGGCTTGCAATATATCGAGAGATTGAGGTATCATTGCGGATTTAAAAGACCTGAAAACGAAAAATTTTGTGCGAAGAATTGCGTGTGAAAAAGAAATGTTCTCGTTATATACAGCATCTATTGAATGAAGAAAGCAGCATGGTGCCAGTTCTTCACAAAAGCCGGTAGAACCGTTACTAAAGCAGCAAACTTTTCAAAAAGTTGCACAGAATGCCAATACCACACATAATAACCCGTCTGTTCATACATCTCAAGACATTCAGTCACAAGAGAAAAAAAAATATCAGAAAGAAGAAAAACAAAACTGTCGTAATTGGACGGGAGGATATCCAATAGAAATAATGATAAAGGAAAAACATTCCTATCCGCACCAAGACGAGCTCTCATCCATTTGGGTAGGGTATCTCTGAATACAAGCAGTGAATCTATACTTAATTATGTGAAAAAAACTTTTTCAATGGTCGATTTTATGAAGAAGAATGTCCTATTAGGGAAAATGCTAAGAGTGTGTCGTTCAAGGTAAGGGCTATTCCATATTGCATGAACTATATAAAAGTGAGAACTGGCCTCCAGGCGTAACGGTTTCGCGATATAAGCTTTTTCGAGTCCAAAAAACCTGTAGTTTCAATGAACAAAAAACAAATAACTGAACGACTTACTTTCTTCAACTTGAATATACAGTGTTTGAAAAAGAAAATCGAGTCCTTACGCAATATTCTACAAAATAACTTTTGCTCGGTCGCATTCGTAACCGAACACTGGTTTTTCAAGGATTTACGCGATAATATCATAATACAAGGTCTTCAAACAGCAAGTTGCTATACACGTGAGAATGATACTCATGGGGGGGCACTTATATTAGTAGAAAATAAAATTAGCTTTGAATCGTTGAACAATATAAATGAGCTTTCAATAGAAAAGCATATGGAAATTGCTGCAGCCAACATTCCACATCGAAGATTGACTGTCCTTTCTATTTACAGACAATCAAAAAGCGAATTAGACTTGTTTCTGTCTCAAATGGAGCTTGCCTTGAATACAATTTTTCAAGGGTCAGTTGAAAACATTGTAATGGCAGGAGATTTAAATATTGATTCCTCCAAAAATTATACTGAAAAAAATAAAATAGTAGAATTATTTGAACCTTTCGGCCGGCATAAAGTCTTTGAGCATCCGTCTAGGATAACTCCAACAAGTGCCACATGCATAGATGATATTTTTACTAACTTTGATACAGTTTCAAGTTTGAAAGAAACATTTAATCCATATTTATCAGATCATAAGGCCCAGAAACTACAGGTAGATTATGACTTATCTGAAGAAAATGACATCTTATTTTACAGAGATCTGAATGAAAAAAATACCAATACCTTCATAGAGAACTTAAATAAGGTGAATTGGGATAATATCAATTACTCTGGGGCACAGGTCGCCTACGAGGACTTTCACAGAATCATAATGAAATGTTTTTCCGACAGCTTTCCCTTGAAAAAGAAAAAAGAGGAGAGAAGAGTTAAAATTAAAGTAGCGGAAAATTCTGATTTGGAACAACTTGAGGATCGTGTAGAGGCAGCCAAGACTATTCACAGAGTAGATAAAGACGGAATCTTCAGAGATATTTATAGAAGGTTAAGAAAGCAGTACAAAAATGCAATAGACAGCGAGATTCGAAGAACACATTTAGAGAAGATAAAGAGCTCAGCTAATCCACAGAGGACGACTTGGAGAGTATTAAATGCTAACATCAAGGAACCAAAATATAAAGATATGGAATACGCCAACAAGTTTTTCAATAATGTTTCCAAACATCTCACGCCAACAGTTGCAGATACAGAAAAATGCATGAAATATGTGGGAAATATCAATTCAGCTGACTATGGATCCATGTTCGTGAAATCCACAACTGTGAATAAGATTTTGACAACAATATCTGAATTCAAGAACAAGCCGTCTTGTGATTACTATGTTTTCAATGTAGTATTGCTGAAACATGTCATTCTACCAGTGGTTGATCCATTATGCAAAATGGTAAATCTGAGATTTGAGGGGACATCTTTCCAAATCCTTTGAAGATCGCAAAAGTGACACCAATTTTAAAAAAAGAGAAAAAACGACGCCAACAACTACAGACCAGTGATATACTGCCTGATTTGGGAATCACTTCTGAAGAAGAGAATCGTCGACTTTGTTGAAAAGAAGGGTATACTAAGCGATCTTCAACATGGCTTTCGCAAAATGAGGTCTACTACCACAGTGATGTTAAGGATAATAGTTTTTTTACTTGAGGCACTCGACAACAGAGAATATGCGGAGATTAGGCAGCTGCGACTTGAGTAAGGCGTTCGATTGCGTGGACCGGGGAGTCCTTCTTGCGAAGCTGGGATGCTATGGCATGAGGGGTCCAATTTGCAACATTATCAGATCATACTTGAGCAACAGATATCAAACAGTTTCATTGAAGGGTTCGTTGTCTCGGCTAGAAAAAAATGAAGTTGGGGTGCCTCAAGGATCCATTCTGTGACCGAATTTCTTCCTACTCTATATAAACAACCTTCCGATCAATGTCTTAGCAGGTGATAAGAGTCTGTTTGCGAAATAAATGAACTCATGTAACATTCGAACAAATCAATATCACAAGCTGAAGAGTGGTTCACCTCGAACAGACTCAAACTCAATATAGATAAAACGCAGAGACTAGCAGTGTCCACGAAAAAACCAAATGAGAACGAGAACCCAATTAAACTATTGGGTTTTATTATAGATAGCTCATTATCATGGAGGAGCTACATTGATTCGATATGCAGGAAATTATCTTCAGAGATTCACGCTATCAGACGTATAAAATATGTAGTAAATGCAGAGGCAGCTAAACTTACCTATTACGCTCAATTCCATAGCTTGGCAACTTTCGGTATTCTTCTGTGGGGATCTCCGTTGACGCAAAACGCATATTTCTGCAACAAAAAAGGCCATAAGAGCAATGGCTGGAACAAATCTAAAAGAAAGCTGCAAACTTTTGTTTCTAAAATATGAAATATTAAACATTCCATCAATTTTTATACATACCTGTCTATGTAACGTACATGAAAATCTTGAAAAACACCGTCCCCATTCTATTTTACATTCCTACCCAACACGTAGTAGGGACAATCTGATCTTACCTTTTCATCGGCTCAGCAGGACGCAGAATAATTGTCATTTTGTGGGGTAAAGCTTTACAATGCTTTGCCAGCTGCGTTCAAGACACTCAGCCCTTATTTAAGAAGAGAGTCAAATCCATACTGCTTACCAATGTATGTTATGGTATCGAGGAGATCATGGACATTTTTTCGTAATTGTTTTTCAGTGATTTTTGTGATATTTATCTGTGAACCATATACCTTTTGTATGCATGCAAATTATTTGTATTGACGAACCATGTAATATATTGATGGTTAAAATAAAGAACTAAGAACTAAGGAAATTGGTGTCATAAAACTCTGGACCGTTTCAACTTTGGAAAGTCTAAGAGCGTTATCAATAGTGGTGAATCTTTGATTCATTTATACGAGCCAGGAAATGAGCCCAAATTTTCTATCTGGGTGTTTCAAGGGAGAGTAAAATCAGCAGAAGTCATCTGTGGTCGAAGTTTCTCCAAACAGATAGACGCAACGGTTATTTCAAGAACGTGTCATGTAGCACAAATTCCTTTATAAAATGAATGAAAAGTTATAGACAATTGGTACACAGCCATTTGTTTACCGGAAGTCGTTAGTTAGCTTCGCGAAACCCATCTCGAACGACGAATCATCCTTCGCCAAGACAATGCAAGTTCGGACACTCACCGGAAAACAATTGTATATTAAAGAGGGTTCCCAAAAAAAAATTTTGACCAAAAAATCGAATTTTCGGAAACAATTTATTATCAATCTACACTAAATTAGGTATGAACATTTGAAATATTAGGTTAAAAAAAATTCTAAGGGGTTGTAAATGGTTACTCAAGTCATGGACCTCCTCTTCAAAATCCTACCGGCGTGTCAGCTGAGCCGCCTTCAACCACTTTGAAGTCTTCCTCCAGTTTCCTTCTGGTTTTAGATATTTTCAGTCGTGCTTTTCTCGTTATATTTGTGCAACTCGTTCAGCACGTCTAACCCGTACCCTGTCGATTTTCTGTAGGGTGTCTAGGCAGAGTTTACCCGGATCAATCTCAAGCGATTGCAGAAGTTCAGCGTGGGAAAAGTTTCCCTTGTTATAAAGAAGCACAGCTGGGTATGCTCCTAATCTAAGCTTTGTGCATTTGTACAAAAACACTTTTCGGCAGCACCTTCCACAGTATTGGCGCTCTGCGTCTTTCCATGGAGACATTTGGACTTTGATAAATGGGTTTTATTTCAGACATGATGGCGGTGGGGAGATGAAAATATAGTTGCAGCAGGAGTCCTCACCTGTTGGATAAAAGCCATGATTGGGAGCTTCATTGTTAGACTTCAAATGAAAAAATGAAGCCGAAAGCGCCTCCTTTAATTTATTCAGATTAGTATTGGCCGTTCTCTGAATAGCCAGGCCATAAAACATCTGAATTTGATTTAAAGCTAAATCGGTCAATCATCCTTAACCTCCATTAGGTTTTTCCATCAATAAGGTTCTCCATCAGGAACCCTCGTTTTTCCATGTTCCGAGTTCAATTTTCTCAGCAGTGTTCCCAACCATTTTTTCACGTGACCCACACATTCAAGCTTATACAACTCTACTACCGCTGCTTAAACGAATCAAACGTAGTTACTGTATTTCAGGTTTTTCCATAAGTAGTTTTCAATTCGTTTTCGTCTAAATCCAACGGAACCCCATTTCTCTTAAAATTTCTCGAATGCTCTCTCGTGATTCTGCATATTAATTCCCATCGACGAAGTTTTGATGGATTCGTTTAAAACTGTTATTTTCGCCATCTTCAATCTTCCTCATTCCGCTCGAAATATCTTGCTGCACAGTTCGCTAACCTTCTCCTGTGGCGACAGCTACGCTTCCTTGAACCTTTTTCAAAGAAATTGAAAGTTCATTCTGCATCCTTTCTCGATTCATGATCACTTGACTTCAAAGGTTCATTGAAACTGAGCTCTTGGCCACGTGACCTGTCAAGTTAACGCGCAACAAGGGGAGGGGCTATTTCACAGATGTTCTTATATCCCGAGCGTTGATTTTGTTCATTACTATACCAATTCAATTTGAAAATCTCAACTTTCTCTAATTGAGCTAGCATAAGATGAAATTAAAAACATTCCAACATTGATTCAAAAACAAATTGTTCAATCGCCCTTTATGAATAGAAATTCAATCATCAACAACTCTGATAATAATTCACAATATTCCAAATATTTAGTTCCAAAAGTATTAAATATATACATCAGGAAGATCGATACATGCAGATATATAGTTTCAAATTTTTAATTTCTACTCATCAGTTCTAAGATGAATTAGATTCATGAATTATAATAAACAACGAAAAGTTCTTTTCAAATTATAATTACTTGGGAGTATCCAAAACACAAAAGCGAGAAATTAGTAATCAAATAAAGGAACACTACTGTATACATAGAAATTTCACCTTATGTGATTGCTCTATACGTAACTATTTTTTATAAATTCAAATTGACTAAAATTCACTCAGTTTGCTTACCAGAAAGAACTGAATTGAAGTGTTCTTGTGGAAAGCAGAAATTTATTCCACAAATTTGTAAATTACATTATGGACCCTCATATACAATACAATGATGTTGACTATATATCAGTTTCAGTGAAACTGTTTCTTGTAACTGTTAATTTTCTAGATCCTTAACTGTCGAGTTGGCAGGAGGTTTCTCGCAGTCAGCTTCTTATAAACGTTCTCTATAATAATTGAAATTTATATTCTTCAATTTTACATCTCTTCAATTCATTTTCTTGTGAAACTTTATGAAATGAAAATGAACGGAAGAAATTGTATTAAAACAACTTCATATTTCCATATGATGGACGTGCTCATTTTACACAATTATATAAAATACCTATAGTACAACGAACTATAACACAAATTGTCCAATTGCATAGCATTCTCCAAGTAGTAGTTGAATTTTTTCCAAAATATGATTCACATAAGCAGCAGCATGTTTCTTGTGACTTTCATAAATCTTGATTGAAAGTTGTGGTTGTACAAAATGCAACTTTTACATATTTGAACATCATGTTTCCCACTATCAGACACCTTTAACAGAGAAACTTTCAACTTCAAATCAATGGGGAATTGCTGTCATTCGTTCAACAACGTTGATAAAATTTCCTGAGAAACAATAACTATGAGTTATGAATAGTAGGAACTCACAGTAATTACTTCTTGTGCAAATTTGAGATGTTATTTTCTTTGGTTCAAACTTGAACATTGTCAAACACATTGAATCTCATTTACTTTTACATTTGGATAATTGTAGAATAGAAACGTACTTCCTCTTTGAAATATTTTAATACAGATATAGTCTTTAGTGGATAGCTTTCAATATTCATATGATACATACTCTAACTGTCCTAGTGAAAACTTTATCAAGTTCCTTCCAGAAAAATATTATTATACAAAAGAGCTCAATATCTATTAAGCAACTCAAAGGATATCCAATCATTTTGTAAGATCCCCAATTCATACGTTGAAAAATCCTAGTAATTCCAGGACATTCTTCAACGCATAGAGGTTAAAATAACCATGAAAGAGAAATGAAATATGTAAATTCTGAGTACATTTCTTGAGCATGCTGAAAACAACTTACATTAACATACATAAATAAACGTCAAATTTCATTCACTTACCTTTCTAACATTATTGTAAGTCTCCTTAACTCATTTTTATTATAACATTCCTCTTGAATCCCATTGTTAAGGTTAGAATAACCACAAAATAATAAATTTATGAATTTCAAAAGTTTGTCGTTTCTTTCCTTGAACAAAATATTCATAAACATGGATAAAATAAATATCAAACTACGTTCACTTGACTCTAAAAGTTTTTCTCAAGTTTCGTCAAACTTCTTGAAACGATGCATTTGTGTGAGTTAAGCAGAACTCCAGGGCACTACTACTACTGCTAATCCTAATTTTCCCTTTCAACAAACGTCAAACTGAACCTATCTTCAATGAAATTTGTGATTCAGAAAACTATGGGGTCATTATTAAAAGTTTTCAGCTGGTTACGTTTCTTTCCGGGGTGAAACCCTAACATAACTTTACTGATATGGTATGGAGATACTTTGAATTTTAAAATTCTTTCTCTGAGGCTGCAAATTCGGGATTAAAAGGTTGCAAATTAAAAAGGCAATAATGATAGCAAAAGTATGAAAAAAGGACTTTGGAAATATTTGAATTTGGGAGGCTTTTACTTGGTAAAATTCCATTATCAATAATAAAAACAAACACAGTACTTGTTTGTTTTTATTATTGACTTTAAATACATTAGAAGAACAGTCCGTTACGAGAAACAAAGGAAAATTCAAACACTAAAGAGAAGAAATGTATATGAATAACAGAATCAATTAAAGAAGAAAGAGAAGTACTAAAGGAAATAGAACAGATAGCAGAATATCGGAATAACAAAGGTAATTACGTGAAAATGGAGTACCACAGAGTAATTCTGGATGGAAAAATGTGTATATGTAATTAAAGAGCGCATGACTTGAGAGGGAAAACCGAAAATAAATGGATCCAAAAAACTAACGAATACAATAACCGGATGGAAAGAAGACACTGGCAAATCAATAGGAAAAGAATAAGGAGATAATGCATAAAAAATGAAGGAATTAGCCAACGAAATAAAGTAAAAACCTAATAACAATATAGAAACAAATAATGAGAACAATGAAATGAAAATGAAAATAGGAACATGGAATTCTACAGGTGAATAAGAAAAAATAGTTGAAGACAGAATATCATAACAAGTAGAGATTTTAGCAGTCACAGAAACAAAAACAAAGGAAAGGGACTAAGTAGAATACATAAAGGTTACTGGATATTTTGGTTTGGAGTCGAAGAAATTCAGAGAGCAGGTGAAGGTGACGGACTAATAATTGTACCGAACTAGGTGAAAGAATGATAATAATCAAAATTTAAAAGTAGAAGAACAGTTTAATATCAATCATATATGGAAAAAACTAAGACGAGAGTAAGGATGAAGAAGACGTATATTTTATGAACCTACCAAAGGAAATAGAAGATGCAAATGTAAACCTTGTAATTGTAAGATATCTAAATGGTAGGATAGGCAATAGCAATAAGGGATATGAAGGAATAATCAAGAAGATATAATAATGAAGAAGAAGAAATAGCAAGCGGATATTAATGTGAAGAGAATTACAGAAATATGGGTGAGAAATAACTTATTGATAGCAAACACGCCATTTGAACGCGAAGAAATATATAAAATCACAAAAAAGGAACCGCAAAGAAGAATGTCAGTGTATCCAGAAAAGCAGAAATCTGAAGCAATTACTACCTAGTGGAGATGAAAAAGATAATGGGAGTGAAAGAAAGGGAAGATAAGAGAAGAATGAAAAAAGACGAATTATTAGCTACAAGCTCGAAAATGAAACATTCAAACATAAATATCAAGAAAGTATGAACAAGATCTTAGAAGGAAAGAACTTAGACTAAGAAAGCATCGAAGGCCAATGGAAATTGATAAAAGATACCACTGTGATATTAGCAGAAAAAGAACAGGGAATGACAACACAATAGGAACGAACTATTGACCAATAGACATATAGAAAAGCATTGAAGACAAGAAAAAAATATGGAAAAACATTCCGAGATTACGATAAATATAGAGAGAAAGAAAGATAGTCAAAAATAAGGTGACAGAAGCTAAGCAAGTTCTCCTACGGAATGCTAAAATAGTTAAGAAATAAATAGAATAATAATATGAGGTGTGAGGCACATTCTCTGAAAATAAGCGGAACATAAAAATAAATAAACAATTCATTCAAAGATTCAAGCAAGAGAAACAACATCAATAATATTTTCAGAAAAAGAAGTAATTGAAGTCGTTGGAAAGTTAGAAAAATGTGCTAAAATTGATAAAATAACACCGGAAATGTTAAGAAACTTATCGGGAAAAGGGAAAACAGAGCTGGATAAATCATTAAACAAAATTTTGAGAACAAAAATGGTACTGAAATGATGAAACAAAGGAATCATCTTACCTTTATACAACAAAGCGGCCATAAGAGAATGCCAAAATTATAAGGGGATAAGATTGATCAGCTTGTTAGCAAAATACTGGTCAGAATGATTGAGACCAGAATGATGGAACAGATAGAGAATCAACTAGAAGAAACACGAATTTAGTAAAGGTAGAAATATACAGATGCCATGTTTATAGCTAGACAAACCATTAAGTAATGCATTAAGAAAAACAAAGTAATTGAAAGATCTTTATCGACTTAAAAAAAAGCATTTGATAGAAAGAGGCAGGAAGATGTAAAAAAACGTCCTGGAAAATATGGAGTAGATAAAGAACTTATTGAATTTATGAAGAGTTCATTCCATACAATAAGAAACATCGTAAGGTCTAACAACGAAGAGTCCAAATCCTTCAAAACAACAGATGGTCAAAAACAAGGTTGCGTCCTTAACCCGCTATTATTTGCTGTAATTTTAGATGATGAAAATTGAAAAGGTAGAACAGAACTTAAGACAGATGGTACTAGGACAATCGAAAATAAAAAAATTGATCTAACGGTGCTTCTTTTCATAGGTGATATGACATCAATAGCAGACTCGGAAAAAACTTAAACACGACCTGAATATTTCAATGAACGAACTTAAAAACAATATGGAAATAAATATAGTATTAACAAAAACGATGATAATAGGACCAGAAATATAAAGAGAAAAACAGTTTAATAAACGTAAAACAAGACAAGTCGAATAATTTGAATACTTAGGAACAATAAAAAAAAGAAACAGAAGAATGGAAAAGAAAATGTACAATGAAGTAGCTACCGTTGAAAGAATATAGAACAGCCTACGAACAAAACTTTTGGAAATGAGAGAAATATTAACAGATATCAAATTAGAAGTGATCAAGAAGGTGATAATTGCCACATTTATCCATGGCAGTGAAACTTGGACCTTCACAAGGAAGGAAAAGAGCAAAATAAATGCGCTATAGATGAAATTTCTCACGGAAATTGATGCAGCAACAAGAAGAGGTGAAGCGAGGAACAAAATATACAGGAAAACATCCCAAATAACATCGATATATGCGAAAATCAATGATAGACACTTGGGATGGTTATGATGTATACACAGAATAACAGACGAATAGTTCGCCAAACGCAATTATCAGGTACAAGTTCAAAGACTCAGAAAAAACTTGGGATGAAGAAGTACTTGAAGCTGCCGGAATCAGAAACATTGTGTGGAGAGTCTGGCGCAAAATAGGAAGAGATGGAAAGACCTAATAAATTCGACTTCACAGTTTACACCTAATGTTAAAAAGACTTAGGAATACGAAACATAAATATTTTCCACTTAATTCAGGTGAGCTACGCATGCGTTTCACTATCAACAACAGCCTGACATCATTGCGAGCGAGCAAAGCCGCGTGCTCGCGTAAAATTCAACCAAATTTCCTGTATTCAAGTTTAATTTTGGTACACTGTATGTGAAACACCCTGCTTAGCCGTTACTTCGAAAATTGCAACACATAACTTCGGATGCATGCATGTAAAAGAATTATACATTCTAATATGTCACCGAACTATGTAATTTCCTGAAATTTGAGACTCGCTTTATAGCGAAACTTGCAGGAATCTACTCATCCGAGCACTTAACCTTTGTACCGGAATTACACGCTTAAATTCACCTGTTTCTCTGCCTGAAATTTATTTGCATGTATATTAAAAACTTACACAAAGCTCGAGATGACACGTTACGTCTAAGCCGGAAGAGAGTTTCCATTTCTCACTGACGCAAGGCTCTTTTAAAACGGAAAACAGGCAGCAGCCGACGACAACTCTTAAATCTTGAGAAATTAGCATATTTGGTTGAGTGATTACCTCCACGTTCTTTTGTGCAGACCATACTTGTTAGGAAAATCCCGGGGAAAGAGCCTTTGATGTTCCAGAAATATTTGCTTAATTGCTGGAACGTCGAAGGATTTTATTGGATTTGTCTGATTGTCCTCGCGACGATGAGTTTGAAATACATTTATCTAATCTGTGTGACACAATGGAGGGTTGAATTGTTTCTATTGTGGCGAAATTGTCTTAAAAAAGGGTGTTGACAATTTTTTGAAGATGTTGGCATCTTATAGCTATTAATTAAAATAACTAATGCAAATATTAAAAGGGTGCTTCCCGATAAGATAGACGAAGTGCTCTCAATGGAGAAATTCTCGATAACATCATTACGGTAATCAAAAGAAAATCTCATATCATAATTTTCGCTCCCTTGTCCTCCCCATCCCCGCTCCATATACATTAAAAACGTGTTTTTTCACATTTTATTTTCTTCAACGGATTTGAACGCTTTAAAAATTTGAGAAAATTCATGAAGCCTGTTAATTAACCACTTTACAAAATAGGTAGAGTTTTTGTCATATTCTTTCTTAACGAAAGAGCACTAAAACCAATTCTCTCTGGATATTTGAGCAGATCTAGTTTTTACGGAGTGAGGTGTCTGTTGTTGAAAAGTACTTCTTTTAATTTTTTTTGTTTCTTTCTGATGGTGGGCCATTTCCGAAAACAGGAAAAACTGGTGTTTTTTTATAATTTTTCACACGTGTGTGCGCGCGGGAAACAATGAAAACAGTTTAATATTGTATTATCCTACAAACAATATCCTACTGAAGATTTTTCCATTTCAAATATTTTTTTATTGACGATTTTTTGTTATTTGAGATTACATATATTTCTATTTCCGTTGAAATCCAATCATTTATGAAACCAAAATTGCCAAATAGAACATTCAATTAAGTAATAAGTGTCAGATGGTGTGAGAAACCTAGACTTTTAGTGATTATTTCAGTATCTAAGGGATGTTATCAAATAGCAGATTCAATATATCTTTCATTTCACCGAAACTTTCTTAGGTCGTTTTGTCATCGAGATTGTGAAATATGGACTCGTTTTTTCTTTATCGTCGACATTATTTTGTTTTTGCTATGATAGTACCAGTTATACAGTGCCACTAATGTCGTAGTGTCAACACCGTAATAAGAATGAGTAAAACAAAATATTGAAACACGTTCGATCCATTTTGTATGGAAACATGAGTTTTTCGCACTAAAAACGGCTATAAAGTAAAACTGCCATTGCAGAAATAAATGAAAATCGTCATTAAAATTCTTTTTCAGTTGAATGATCTGTAATTGGCTCTTTTATTTGTAGAATAACATAGTATTAGACGATTTTCATTGTTTTCTCTAAGCGCAGAATCATAAAAGTTGTGTTTTAGCTCTAAGAGGGCAAAATGTAAGATTAATGGCAAAAATATTCAAAATCATATTTAAAAAATTTTTGAATCGAAAATTCTTAACTTACAATATCTATTATTTATTGTTGGATATTTGAATATTGAACTGTTTTCATTGTTTTGTTACATAGTATATTTATCAGTATTTTTCGAATATCTTCTTTCCAAATTTTCCAAAAAGAACTATAACCTTGAAACCAAATGCAAGGTATACCTGGATTATTAAAGGTATAATAATGTCTAGTCAAAATGCTTGAACTTGGATGGATGAGAAGAATAGGGACTATTCCACCTGAAAAGTATAAAAAGTATTGTAATATATTAAGAGTAGTTGTGCTGGAGGGAGAAAAATTGTAATCAAAACCTTTGTTAGTCAGTATTTCAATATCGTTGCCGTTAGTCTTCATGTCGATTCTCAAAAAAAAACGCATGAACCATTTTTCCTCACCCAGCTGACGAGATTAAAGTTTATGAAATAATAATGCAGTTGAAAAACACGGCTTCAAGTGGCTTACACAAAAGAAAACGTCGATGGTTAACAGAATCACAGATTAAATAAAACACGAGGTTTGCTGGTAGACAATGTTGGTTTGGCAATATGCCGGTGGCGTGGGTCCGTAGAGTTGACTCGTGGCATCTACGAAGACGATGTGAACTCGATGAGGTGGTGAAGGAAGAATGAGAGCAAATTTCAGAAATGCACGGATATTTGAAGTCTCGGGTCAGGTAGGCAAAGAGTACATTCTGTGCTTAGCTTGGTCGGAGGGGCCTACTAGGCAATCGGGGATTAGAAAGCGTAGTGAACACGGTAACACGCTTAGTCGCAGGGGCCTAGAGCAATCTATGGTCAAATAGCAGAATATGGTAACACTATAAAGGTCCTCGAAACCAAGGCTCTTGAAATAACGTGACCTCTCACACACATTGTTTATCTTGTTGCTTCAACGGGTGTGCTTCAATCTGATCTGAGGTGTGCTCAAATAAGATCCATATATAGGAAAGATTTAAGGATTGATGCGAGCAATTATCGGGCAATCACATTCCTCACAAACCTCAGTAAAGTCATCGAAAAACTTATATGCGTCCGCTGTTTGAATTCTATCGAAGATACACGGGTTCTGGCTGTTAACCGATATGGATTCAAGAAAGGTAGATCAACCACCCATACGATTAACCAGATGCTTTGTCATATTATAGGACCCTTAAATAATGAAAAACATACCTTATTCATATGCTTAGACCTGTCGAAAGCTTTAAGCTAGCGTTTAAAATGTTTCGCTCTTATCTGGTGAATCGAAGTTAACATATGTTAGCGCATCACCAACTGGTAAACCCACTAGCTTCAAACAGGGATAAGATTTTGAGAGGTGTACCACAGCGTTCCACATTAGGACCTATTCTGTTTACATTAACAATTTAAACAGTTTGATACAACAGAAACTAGTACTTATTATGTACACACAACCGAATCTATATGGAATCACTCGGTATTTCACATTATTGATTGCTTTTAACCATGAATCTTTGACTACTTGTGAAGAATAAAGTTTTTTGTTTTGAAGAAACAGGATAGTATGATAAGAAATGTTGAATTATCACCACACGTTCGGAATATTGTACTCAGTCGTCACTGAGATTCGGAACTGTGCATTTCAAAATTTAAAAAAGCCTATAATCATAATTGAAAATGCCTTACGTTGGATTGTCCGATGTGCAGAAGGGTCGAATAATTGCTCTCGTTGAAGAAGGGGTAACACAGAGGGATATAGGGGGTGATTTCAAAAACCCTTCGCCTGTTACGTGCAGCTATAATTTCTTCAAAACAAGCCTAAAAGAAGTAAGAGAAAGATCATTTCTGAAGAACAAGACCGCTTTTTGTGCCAAATTGCAAGAAGAGACCCTAGTGCGTCGCACCCCATACTCCAAAGGCAATTTCTCAAAGCAACAGGTATCAGAGTATCAAAATAGAAAATAAACAGACTTAACTGGTGTATCGAGCTCCAAAATTGGAATACTGAGAATTGGAGAAATGTTCTATTTTCGCTGGAGGCCAGAATTGGCAATCAGATGACCGTCAGATTTGATTTCGTGTCCTGCGAGTGTAACAGCTGCAAATGACGAGGACCTAGTGCTGGAACACATGACGAGATGCTGGCGAGGTGCCCACGGTGAGAATTTTACTTTTATGCAAGATAATGCTCCTCCGCATAGGGGCCATCCATAAATTACGTCACATGAATTTTAGGACTCTCCCCCCGTCCTTGTCACAGGTTGTCACATTTTTATAACCCCCTCCCCCCTGATGTGACATCACATATTTGTCAAATTTTTGCATGTATTCAAAAATAATCAAAGAAAAATAGTTATTTTTATTTTTTTCTTATTTTTATTAAATAATCTTTCATAAAATCAACATAAAGTGAAATATTTCAGATAACTGGAAACAAACGACTAGTTAGTAAACAATAAACGACTAATTCATTAAAACGAATAATTATGTGGTGGCGCTTGTCGAAGATCTCGCAAACAACCGACGCGCGGAACGATAAAAAGCAAGCAAGCATTCGCTGACGATTTAAACCTATTTAAACCCTTACCATTATAATTTTTGTTTTGTAATTTAAATTTTAACATGTGACATCACACAGCTTTCGACCCCCCCTGCCCCTTGTCACACTATGTCACATTACGGTGATACCCTCCCTCCCCCTTAACGTGTGACGTAATTTATGGATGACCACATACCAGCAACCTCACGTGACATTATCTTGAAACAGAGGGAATCGCTATTTTGGACTTGCCAGCTTGCTCTCCAGAGTTAAATATCATTGAAAATTTATGGGATGCTCTCAAAAGGAAAATAAATCACGCCAGGATAATCCAAGAACCCCACAACATCGCATCCCAACCGCCACTGAAAAGTGGCAGAATATCACCCCACACGAGGTCAAAAACCTAATCCAAAGCATGCCTAGACGGATTCAGGCTTGTATCAGGGCAAGAGGAGGTAATACAAGCTACTGACGTCGAGAAAAAATCACCTACTCCGTGAGAAAATCATTTTAATCTTTTTACTTCATGCGGAAAGTATCTTATTTTCTTGTGTTTCTGTCTTGAAATAAACCTTAATTTATTTCTTTTTTCAATTGAAATAACTCAAAAAGGATCAATTCTAACAATCCTTTGAAATTTCTAAAAATCCCTGAGAATATCGGGTGATTCCATATAAATTTGGTTGTGTGTATCTCTTATCTTCAGGTATTCATAAATAGAAAACCAGTATTATAGACTTCTCGATGTTCTGCGTGTATTGCGAGAATGGTTTGAATAAGAATAACTTGTTGCTTCATGTTGATGAAATTAAAATAGTGACCATAGGGTAGAAGGGCCTAATAGAGTAGCCATAAGAGGAACAATTGAGTTTGGTGGAAAAGACTTGGTATGCTTGTTGGGTTTGCGTATCGATCATAGAGTGGACTTTCGTGAGCACATAGATAAATTGGCTTCAAAACTGTTGAGAACCATCTTTGCTCTTAGAACAATATCGCTGAATTTTAATGAGAGTACTCCATTTATTACTTACTACTCATATGTCCAATTTAGATTGAGGTATGGTATTATCTTTCGGGGTCGAATGTCTTATACTGAAAGAATCTTCTTGATTCAGAAAATTTACGTTTATAATAACCTGGATCTGAAACAGGTGGACAGCTGTAGGCCATATTTCATTAGTCATTCGATACCGTGCATTCTCTATATATTTTAGACTACATACTATTTGTTGTTAAAAATAGATCTCGTTTAGAGAGTTTATATCCAGGACATGCATATGATCCCCTCCCCAGAAGTGACATTATTCATTAAAGGTATAAATTCCACAGCTCTACAAAAAAAATTTTTTTATTGTTGCCCAGGATATCATCGCAAATTTTTATGTTTTCAAGTGCCCAGATTACGAATATATTCATGAAAGTTCTCAATGTGCTCGTATTTTCATGATTTTTGCATTTCTTATATTTTGAACAATTATAAGCTTGTTAGAAATAAAATTTAATTTTCCAGTCATGATTAGGCTTCTGCGCAACTTTTTCGCGCATACAAACATCACCTGATCCCCACTCTCAGACCCCTTGCTCCACAGAACAGCTGAGATCTCAGTTATTTGACAATATTGAAGTACATATACACGTAAATCTGGATAAAGTGTCATGGATTAATATTTTGTTTCAATTACTGAATGTCCATTCTTATATATTTGTCTTATATCTAAAATATGAGTTCGTCACGAAGAAAGTGTAAATATTGTAGTGATTTATTTTGTTATATTTGCGGTGTTTATATACCAAAAAACAAAAAGAAATATCACAGACTTTGTCAAGGAGACTTATGTTGAATATTTTGGTTTCAAAATGGACAAATTAGGTAAACCATGGGTTCCTAATAAAGTTTGTAAGTCCTGTGTTGAGTCTTTACGGTTGTGGAAAAAGGTGAACGTTCTGGATTAGACTTTGGTATTCCTATGATCTGGATGGAGCCTACGAATCATTTAGATGATTGTTACTTTTGCGTAGTAGATGTTAAAGGTTTTAATCGAAATCAAACGTGGAGATACCCAGACTTACAGTCTACGAAATGTCTGATTCTACACAGTGAAAATCTCCCTCGGCCCATATAAATTTCAAAAGTAATTCGCATGCCCTCAGAAACAATGATGTTACCAAATTCACAGAAATCGGGACCATCTACTAGTGGAAGTGAATGGGAAGGTGAAACATCTACGCCAAAGTTATTT
This sequence comes from Cryptolaemus montrouzieri, assembly GCA_013387265.2. Lineage (NCBI taxonomy): Eukaryota > Metazoa > Arthropoda > Insecta > Coleoptera > Coccinellidae > Cryptolaemus > Cryptolaemus montrouzieri. The sequence continues at coordinate 27,513,532 of JABFTP020000185.1, read as the reverse complement.
TCTCAAAATGAACTCAGTGATTTAATACGTGATCTCAATTTATCAAAACAAGGATCAGAACTGTTAGCCTCAAGATTGAAAGAAAAAATTTATTGGCACCAACAGTAACAATTACAACATACAGAACGCGAGAAAAGAGTTATTACAATTTTTAGTGAAAATGAAGGATTAGTGTATTGTAATGATATCGCGAAGCTGCTTATAGACATGGGTTTAAAAGAGTACAAATCTACTGAATGGCGCCTTTTTATTGATAGTTGCAAAAGAAGTTGAAAATGCGTCTTATTGCACAATGGAAATAAATTTGCATCAATTCCAATTGCCCATTCAACGAAACTCAAAGAAGAATATGAAAATGTAAAATTAGTTTTAGAGAAAATTAAATACTCTGAGCATCAATGGCCGATCTGTGTGGATTTAAAAATGGTTAATTTTTTACTTGGCCAACAAAGTGGATATACAAAATACCCTTGCTTTATTTGTATGTGGGATAGTAGAGCAAAGCAACTTCATTGGGAACAAGATGTTTGGCCTGTAAGAAATTCTTTAACTGTCGGTAAAGCCAACGTAATAAGGAGCCGCTGGTGAGCAGAGACAAAATCATACTTCCACCATTACATATTAAGTTAGGTATGATTAAGCAATTTGTAAAAGCGTTGAACAAAGACGGAAATTGTTTTAATTACATTTGCAGAAAATTTCCGAAGCTTAGTATGGAAAAATTGAAAGGTGGAATATTTGATGGTCCTCAAATACGGCAATTGATGAAAGACTCAGATTTTATCAAAGTTATGACTGTTCCGGAAAGTAAAGCTTGGAAAAGTTTTGTGTTGGTTGTCGAAAATTTCCTAGGTAACCATAAAGCAGCAAATTATGAAGAAATTGTGCAAAATATGCTGACAAACTTTCAGACTTTAGGAGCAAATATGAGTATTAAGTTACACTATCTCCGCAATCATCTAGATAAATTTCCGGATAATTTAGGAAATTATAGTGAGGAACAGGAGAGCGGTTTCATCAAGATCTAAAAGTGATGGAAGAAAGGTATCAAGGTCGATGGGATTGTCACATGATGGCAGATTACTGCTGGTCTTTGAAAAGAGATGGTCGCCTGAAAAATTATAGAAGAAAAGCTCATAAAAGGCGTTTTATGGAAATATGAAATATATTCTCGACATTTTCCTCTTTATTTACTTCGATGTATCCGAATTTCTGAAAACATAACTGACATTATAAATATATCTGTTATTTTGTTTCTTGTTTTACGATTTTGTTATGTAAAATGAAAATAAAGATTTAAAAAGAAATCAGAGCAAATCCTACAAAATCATTGATAGTTTCACGAATTGTGTGCATAAATAGACCCAAAATTATTTTCATATCTAGGGCAACAAAACCATTGTAGACCAGTGTTCTCTTTAGAGAAATGTGCACTACTTGATATTGTTAGCTTACAACAGGTCCTCGAGGATGTCAAGTTGACAAATATTTTCAATTCAAAACTGTTATTACGGTTTAAACGAGTTTTCGGCAGAGAAAAATTAGTCTAATTCTTTAATTCCCTTCTCGTTTTTTAATCTGAATTAATTATTTTATGATTGTTATTTGTATAAATTTTTTATTATTGTACTGAATCTGAGCATTTTTTCTCCTAAACAAACTACCTATTAGACAGATATGATCTTATGAGATTCGCACTGCTGATCCAGGAAAACGGATGATAAGAGAGACCCCGCCTCAAAGCACTTTGAGGTAAATTTATTAATAGAATCAACGGTACTCCTTCCGTGCCTGAAATCATGTTGTCTATAATCAAAAAGCTCATTTGCAGCAAAGAAGGCCATAATCTGCTGACTCATTGTCTTCTCTAACAACTTCGAAAATGAAGAAAGAAAAATAAATTATCATAAATTATCATAAATTATCTGTAGTGTATAACATAAATCATTTTGTGAAAGCATATAGTGAAAAAAGGAAATATGCCACGCTGGATGAAGTACTCTTGCAGCAGTTGATGTAAAAAAGTTTACTTTTTCTTTTACGGTTCAGAATGAATTTTCATAAACTCTCAGTGTTGATAGAATGCAAGCTGGTTACAACTGGTTTGCCTCATTTATGCATTGGCACCCTGAAAGAGCAATGTGCAAAGCTACAGGCGTATCTATAGCGCTAGTGTAAGGAGAGGAATGAGTAAGATACTTTGATTTTTACATACGATATTATTTCATAATAATTTAATTACCACCTCGAGAATAATATTTGATAATATAATAATACCCTTAGGAACGTTATAAGAGTTAAAGGAGCCAAAACAATTTCTTCCTATGGTTTGAATTTTTAATGGTGAAAAGAAAGAGCAAGAATTTGAAGATGGTTGTGGTAATAAAATAATCATGAATGTGATATTGACCTACGTTTCCACAGACATTTTGAAAATGTGGGTTCCAGAACACTTTATACCTCGAATGGAGCTAGGTAAAGTACTACTCATTTCAGATGGCCATTCATATACTTACCATTGTTCAGATGTAGAAATATTAGATTGTGCCGCAAGTAATGAAGTCACCATGTTGTGTCGGGCAAGACACACACTCATTGGTTGCAGCCACTCAATAAGTGGTTTTTAAACCTTTGAAGGAATACTGGTCAAAAATCTCTAATACCTTGAAATATAATCATCCTGGTCGCAAATTGAATAGGTTATAGTTGCCAGTAATTACATACTACATGGTGCGAATAAGCAGCAGTACGAAACGAGGTGACAGGTTTTAGTACCTCTGGTATCTACGCGTTTAATCCAACAACATCTCGAGGCAATAATAATGATATTTTAAAATAAAATATTAACGTTCTGGTTAATGATGAGATCGACAGTATTCTGAAAAACCACATACTATTTGAAGCAATTGCCCCTTTTCGGATTATACCTAGATCAAGCGGGTGCCACGAGAGAAAGCAGTATGCTGAATTACTGACATCCCAATAAGTAATTGCAGGAAAATGAAAAAATAAAGATATAAAAGATAAAGAGAAAGCTTTTATGCTTAAACGCAAACTAGATACAATGGAAAGTACGAAGGCCATTAGAAGGAAAAAAGGAGAAATAGGCAACATTTATTCATCAAAAGAGAAAGCGTAATGCTGATTCCAATTCATCTGAAAGTGAAGTGGAAGTAACCATAATAGAAGTTGCTGATAATGACCATGAAGAGGATGAATCAGAATTTTGTTCTGGATGTGGCGGGTTTTATTTGGATGAAACCAGAAGTGATTGGTCAATGTGTTAACTGTTATATTTTGGTAGACGAAATTTGTACCCTATCAGATTTGTTTTGTGCAAATTATGTATAACTTCGAAAGCATATTATGATATATCTTAATATATCAATATTACGTTCTGTCGAAAAAGTGCTGGATATTGAAAATAATCTGCTTAAGATGATTATTTAGATTTTTGTTATGGCTAAGTTGGCCCAACTGACGCGAAGTTTGAACGATATTCGTCATTCAGATTGTTTATAGAGCTCGATATTGTCAGTTCAACAGCGGTCGAGATGTGGTGGGAGATTTGCCTTGCGCTGGTCGGTCATCAACATCTTCAACTGAAATCAGTATAATTAAATAATAAATAACTTTACTTAACTAAAGTAAAGGAAATTTTGACTGAAAATCGTCATTCAAGTTCCAGAGATAGGCAATGAGCTTTCCGTGTCGCATGAATTAGTTCGAACCATTTCAAACGATTGTTTGAGCATGAAACGCGTTGCCGCTCGACTAGTTTCAAAAACCCTGAATTTTCTTAAATTAAATCGCGTAAAGAATGCTGAAAACATGCTAGAACGAATCAATTCCGATCACACAATCATAAAACGCATTGTAACTGGTGATGAGACATGGTCTTATGGGTTCGACTTGCTTCGGAATAGCGTCTTCCAACTGAACCAAAATCAATAAAGTCGAGGTAATGCTGACTGCTCCTTTCGTGCAAACAATATTCTTGCCAGAACGTCAGACGGTAAATAAAGAATATTATTTGAGCATTTTGCAGCGTTTCAGAGAGCGAATTAGTCAGAAAAGGCCAGGTTTGTGGAAAGAAAACTTATGGACTTTGCACCAGGATAATGCACTATCTCATTAGGCTATTATTGTGAATAAATTTTTGACCCAAAACTCAACAAGTACCATCGAACTGAATCCACCTGATATGCTTTCGGCTGACATTTTTCTTTTTCTTATACTCAATTTACCACTTTCAGGTATCTATTTTGAATCGAAAGATGACATAAGAGTATGAATTGATAAGTTTCCGGTCTGACCAAGAAAAACGACGTTTTTAAGAATTTTTTTAATTTCTCAACATAATCTCCGTTAAGGCTGTTACATTTCTCGTAGCGGTGTTCTAGTCTAGTAATGCCTTTTCTATAGGCTGATTCGTCAAGTTCCTCAAAATACCCATTTACAGCTTCGATTACTTCTTCATTGGTCGGCTCGGTAGCGTATGGGATATGATGCTCGTCTCCTGCGCAGAGTTACCTGGGTTCAATCCCCACAAAGTCGGTGCGATTTTTCGAATTGTGGGAATCGCTTGAGTATCCATCTTTCGGAGGAGATGTAAAGCCGTCGGTTCTGTCTAACAGAGACGTGTTGGACATTAAAGATCTCTTTCCTCGACACGAGAGGGGTTCGGCAAAATTCCCGGGTGTCATTGGTTGAAAGGCGGAAATAGAGCACGTTAAAGGAATAACAAACGAAAAAACTTCTTCATTGCCTGAAAATCTCTTACCGCCAAGCCATGTTTTGAGGTTAGGAAACAGATAATAGTCCCTCGTGGCTAGGTCTGAACACTAGGGAGCGTGCGGCATCAATTCGAACTTTAGATCATAGATTTTAGCCATGGCAACGTGCAAAGAATGCGGTGGTGCGTTATCGCGATGAAACAAAATATTTTTCTTCTCCAAATGAGGTCGTTTAATTTGCACCTCGTGGATAAAACAATAAGTCTGCGTAGTATTGACCAGTGATAGTTTAACCCTTTTCAAGGTAATCAATGAATATAATACCTCTTGCACCCCAAAAAACAGTAGCCATAACCTTGTTTGCCGATAAAATGGTTTTTGCCTTCTTTTGAGTTGGTTCCCCTGTTTCAATCCTCTGTTTGGACTGTTGTTTGGTTTCAGGAGTGTAACAGTGTAACAGTAACGAATCGACGCAAAAATTCGCATGGGTTATGCTTATACAGCGTCATATTGGCAGAAAAAATGGTTTTTCGAATCAATTTTTAGTAAACGCGGTACCCAACTTACACAGAGCTTTTCCAGATACAAATGTTGGTGCAAAATATTTTGCACGCGTTCATATGACATCTTACAGGTCTCTCACGCACTTTTGATCTGCGGTCTTCCAGCACTATTTTATGAATGTTTTCGATCATATCTGGAGTTGTGATATCAACGGGGCGTCCTGAGCGTGGCTCATCAGAGGTGCTCACACGACCTATTTTAAACTCGGAACCCCACTGATTAACGGTTGAATATAATGGGAGGATGTCCCTAGTGTTGAATCAATCCCTTTTTTAATTTCTTCCGGCGTTAACCCCTTCAAATGAAGGTATTTGATGACAGCACCCTTTTCTAATTTTTAAATTTTCACAAACAACACAGAGGCGTCTTGTTTAGCGTGCTTTCAAACCTAAATTAACATGGCGATCGGGCTGAAACTATACCTACAAGCTATCCAAGGATGGTACTGTAGAAAGCCACCTCCGAAATCGGCCTAGTGGCGCCATCTCTTGGTCAGGCTGGAGACTCATCAACCCAGCCCCGTAAAATAGAATTCGCTGTGAGAAGTGAAGTCGACTCCGGAAAAAGATTTTGAAAAAAAATGTTTTGTTGATTGGATTATTCGTTGGCGTAAATGTATTATTTCGGAGGGGCATTACTTTGAAAGCGATATATAAAATTTGGAAGAAAAATAAATATTTTGTGTTTCGTTGATCGATTTCCGGTACTTTTTCGACAGAATGTATATTACTTATTATGTTTTAACATAGGTATTGATTCAAGATATGAATTATATTTAAACAATGAAATTTTTCATTCGAAAAAATTGTTAATTCTTATGTAAAGGGAATGTTACTATATTCCCCAAAGTGTGTTGCCATATAACCCTTGATAGTGAGAATATGGCAATAATGTTTCAGCATGCATTTTTAATTGTAGCCTTTTTATCAATGGAAATATGGCAACGAGCGACCCACAGCAGATAAGTATACGAAAGCTCTAAGATGCTGTTTTCATATTGGAGCTAGGTACGTTGGTTGTTAGACTGTGACCCTTTACATTTTATGTTGCCATATTCTCGCGTTTTACTCTAGCTGAAAGGACAAAAAAATCATTAACACATCAGTAGCCCGGAATTCAATATATGTAGGGTGGTGCAATCATTTATCTGGAGTAGTGTAGTTTAATTACACTTAATACAAAAGAGTGCAAAATTCAAAGAAAAAATTTCTACAATGTATCATATTGCGTATCGAATGCAGTTCAAGTTTTCAGGGTTTTTTTTTCAGAGCCGGCAATTTTCCCCCGCTTCCCTGGCAGGTTCGCAGATTCTATTTTCAATTAACTGCATACCATTCCAGTCGCATTTCAAATTAGTTTCATTCGTAGCAAAATGCAGTGCAATAAATAGTTTTATCAGTGTAATTAATACAAAATACGAATATGGCTGGAAGGAAGCATATACGGTTTCCGGTACATAGTATCTACCTAATTGAACTTGTATCAAGTTACTTTGGCATTCTGAATATTGAATTGACGGACGGAGATAGATGCCTCGTTGAATATTCAGTGAATCTATGATGGATTCAAGGAAATATAGAGGATGCATAATTCAGCTCAAGAAAATAGATTTTACTCACTTACATAGTTGATGGATATGTAGGCGAGCTACAATGTCTGTGTAACAGGTTCATTTTGATTACTTATTAAATGTTTTAAAGGCAATATAAAAGATCTGAAGGCAACTTTGGATGGATAAACAAGATCCCATCAAAAACGTAAAATGTAAAAATGTTTCGCAACGTAGTCGTTCCATCGTAGAATATTGTGAGATCTCATATAAAACCAAGTATCTTATTTAAATTATTACTCATGCAAGCATCTATTCTGTCTCAAGAATTATTATATCGAGTGTCCTTTTAGCGCGTAATTGACCCGCAACTTAGTTTTTGTTCAATATATTGAAGAAGTAAATATTCTCTCATAATATATTCGATGAAGCAGAAATTATCCTTTAGTTTGAAACTCCATAATTTCGGGTATATTTTTTGATATTCTTGAATTGTTTACAGATTATTTAAGGCAGAATTGACATTGGTTATATCTGAAATTCATTTTGAATAGTGATGTACGAGGGTAAACCAAATATCCTTTTTTTCTTGATTTTTGAAATGCCCGGTAGAATTTTTGAGCAAAATTTTCTTCATACAAAGCTACATTCATTATCAATGATGCAGTCTTTGATTCATCATGATTGAGGATGATATCTTGCGAGAACTACAGGTTTTTCATTAGAATAATGATTTTGTATGGAAAAAATTTTCATTTGTGGAAAAATGAAGTGGTGAACGAATACGAACAGAAAGTCAATAGCAGGTATTAACCACTCAGCTCTAAGCACGGCTTGAATGAGTTTTGGGATACCTTCGAGAGGATTGGGGATGTACCCTTGGTCTATTCTATTACCGTGTTCACCACGCTTTCTAACCATAGATCGTCTATTAGGCCCCTCCGACTAAGTAAAGCACACAACGTGCTTTGCATCTACCTGGACCAAGGGTTTAAGTATTCGTGCATTTTTGAGACTTGCACTCTTTTCCCTCGCCAACCTCATTATCATCAGCTAGTGAACCTAGAACTTACTTGCAGTCGCAGTTCTCCAACGCACGATGAGCTTATTGTGTGTCCTATGAGTGTTAGGTTAGTAAATTGTTTTCCTACCAGCACTTTTTTCTCAGGCACTTTTAATATCTTAGTTTTTTGTAACTGACGAATAGAGATACAAATTAGATGTATTTCCCTCCCCCTTTTTCCTACCAATTTTGTTATTGTACATACCTTAGACTTAAATAGAGCCATGCACCACGCCCTCACTTTGTGGGTAGCTACCATACGACTAGGGAATGCAATCTCGCATCAAAATATCAATCTCGGTATTCGCAAGATTCAGGAGTTCTGATCTTGCTAAATCTCAGTATTGTGCGGGATCTGGCATTGTAAAAAATGATCACCGACAATGTACGAAAATTCCTATCATTTATATTTTCTATTGGCTCTAATTGTTCTTCAGGAGCAAAATAGAGAAATTAAATATCAAGCTAACTAGTAGTTTAATCAAAAAGTAGCATGTTATTGCAAAACTTGAAAATAACTCTTCAAAAAGCATAAAGTATCTAGGGTTTCATCTGCCAGATGACTCCGAATGCTGCATGCCAGATAACCAGCCGAGGAAAACTCCCGTTTTGAATCGACACTTGTTGATACTACAGATGAAAGACATTGGTGAGGGAACTGTAGATTTTGTCCTTTGGACTCTCCTGACTGTTACAAATTGATTTCTTTCTTCAAAATCATATCAAGGGACGATGACAAAGGTGCCACACGTTTTTTCGAACGCTCTTTCAATGCCATTTCCAATTCCTCATCAAGACTAAGAGAAGAGTTCGCCATTTCATGCTCTAAATTGTTTTTCACTACAGCTAATGGAATCGAATCGTCATCTTCACTTTCATTCATGGCTTCATCTACAACTGAAGATGTAGAGGGTTTGTTTTGTATATTGACTGCAATGTTGTCATCTTTGGTACTGTTCTTGTGTAATATTCCGATTAACTTCATTATTTCTTTTTTGATTGAAGATTTTGGAGGCAGTTTGAAAGTTTGATCACTAGCAGATTGATTGAAATATACGTCATATTGGACAGGGTTTGTCAAATAATACAATGCTGCGGTCATAAATGTTCGGCGTTCATCAATCCGAGCCCTCATGGATTCACCAATTTTTGGAGCTACTGGTGTTCCGAGTTCTTCTAATTTTTCACCATAAACTGCAGAGTAGTTTCAGTAGTTAAAAAATCTGAATTTCGACGACATAGTACTTTCACTGCCAGTTTTATAGACTGAAATACGAGTTATAAATCTGATAAATCACGATATTCTTCGTCTGAGTAACTATGATTTGTATTCGATCCAATATTGCAATTAATCAAGGCTTTGTTTACACAATGCTTCACCTTATTGAATGTGGAAATCATATCTGCAAGACTTGATCAGCGTGTTTTGCAGTCAAGCACGAGTTGGACATTTTTACTGAATTCGTCCACCATATATTTCTGAAGAATATCATTCTTCGTTGGTGATTTTTTAGAAAGTATAACTACTTGTCTTACTATTTTGATAAGGTGATCAAATTCTTGCCTCAAGTCAACTTCATCCACAGTGGGTAATCGGCAGTCAAATTCTTCATTATCAATAACGCCATCAAATTCTTCATCGTCAGACTTCTCCACATCTGACTGAGCTACTACTGTGTCTTTTGTACTCTCTTTTTGGGTTTCGGTTCCACGTTTTGATTTGTAAATCACATCTATAACTCCCAATTGAGTGCCGTGAGCGTAGCATAGCTGATGAAGAGGATTAATGATAATGAGTCGCCCAACCTTCATCATTACACTGGCCTCATCAGTAGAAACACCTACTATATCTTCATCTAATGACAAGCCATATTCTGATAATTTCTTCTGCAAAATCGTTATGCAACTCTCTGCAGGCATGCTTCCTACTATGCGCACAAGACGCTAATTTCAGAACATATTTTTATTCTCTGAAAATTAATGAACATTCACATTCATGAAGCGCCTGTTTTTGTATGAAGTCCATTCATTGAAAGTAAGGCTCAATCTATGGTTATTCTTTCTTAGATTCATAAGATCCTGCGAAACTTTCATTTTCAAACTCATGTCCTAATCCATAACAATCTGTTTTATGAAGTGAGGAGATGCAGGTAATTTTTAGTCACTAGTCGCAAATAATTCTCTCAAGTCTTTCGATGTGCAAAAAGATCTAAAAAGCATGCCATCTTTAGAAATCATCCTTGAAGTTCTTTCCTCCAAAGAAACTTTTTGTTTGGATGAAAAGTAATCAGATATTTTCTGCCTCTTCGTACCGGTTGGAGGAGGTAGCCTTACTGACGCGGAAGCATTGATCAGCATTGAAGGATTTGATGGAACCAGAGTCATGATTCCTGTCAATCTTTATGAGAAGTATCAATTTTGTGCTTGAACAGTAAATAAAATGTTAGCCTTTGGAAGATAGTGCCGTTGTTTTTGAAATAGACTTACAAAATTCGCACTGGGTAGTTTGTCCATCCTCTGCCTTTGAAAAGTATTTCCATACCTCTGATCCACTTTGAAATTCTTTATAAACTACCTTTGTTGTCATTTTAACACAAAACGAATAGACCAAGAGAACTTAAACACACAAGAAACTATTTTCAACTGTTATTGGAATAGTTTATAAATATGAAGTTCGCCATGCACTCTGACACGTCCAGGCTCGCAAAATAATGACAAATTTTCGACAACCGGAAAACTTCTCGCCTTACTCATCCCTATCGCCCTGTGGCCCTAGCGCCACGTGTTGCCGTCGGGAATAGGTACATTGTTAACATAAGTCAACAACAACATGTGAAAGCACTGAAAGCCAACCAAAATTGACATAATACCAATCTTGCAAATCTTGCGATATCGCGCATGATTTTGGCTGCGACATTGATCTTGCAGAATAGGTGCGAGATCTCGGTAGTGTAATATCTTGGTATACCAAGATTGCATTCCCTATATGCGACTCACGTAAGACAAGGTTTTCTGTCATAGCGTTGATGCCAAATGGTACGTAAGATAGTAAGACGGCCACAGACGCACTGAACACAGGGTCCTATCTGATTTAAGTAGGATAACCGGATAAATCTCTTTTCTTGTGTTTTTGATTTATTTTCAATGGTAGGATGTACACGTATGCACATGTCTTAAAGTGAAGATACAACATGGTTTTATTACCCAATTTGTCACTACGCTATCTAACCATAGATCGCTCTAAGTTCCTCCGAGCAAGCGTGTTACCGTGTTCACCACGTTTTCTAACCACCGATCGCTTAGTAGGCCCCTTCGACCAAGCTAAGCACACAACGAACTCAATTCCTACCTGGACCGAGGGTTTAAATATCCGTGCATTTTTGCGACTCGATCTCTTTTCCTTCGCGGACCTTATCGAGTTGACATCGTCCTCGTAGATCATATGCAGCACGCGTTGCCAAGAGTCGACTCTACGGACCCACGCCACTAGCTATATTGCCAAACCTTCGTTGTCTAACAGCGAGCCACGTGTTTTATTTAATCTTATATCCACGTTTACAACGAGTGTTTGTTAACCATCGACGTTTTTCTTTATGTGTTTGTCCGCATCCCGATAGCAATTCTTGTAGCGCCTGCCTTACTTACTTTAGATTATACTTAGGAGAGACGCGCTTTCGTTACCTTACAACCATCGTGTCCCACATATGCTCAATCAGACTAAGACTAGGAATTCTTGCCGACAAGTCTATTCTCAAGTTCATCAAGGTTCATCACTCACTACTCTTACGATATGAAATCAGACATTATCTTGCATTAGCATAAAGTTTTCGCCCATATTATGAGTGGATGGGACAACCTGATGACCTAGAAATTGTCGTATGTACCCCTCAGCAGTCATGGATCTTCTATCAATTGTAATTATAACGGTTTTTTCTTCCAAACGTATGCCACCTAAGACCATCTCGGACACTCCTCCGTAACCAGTTCTTGTAGCAGAACTATCTCCATTGAAACGCTCACCAGTTTGCCGATAAATTCTTAGAGGTCCATCTTTAGATTTAGGGCAAAACCTTGATTCGACCGAAATTCTTCATTTCTATAATTTGATTAAGGAGGTCGTTACTTGATGAAAATCGATATACATATTTTCAATGAAATAAAACTATGGTATTTAGATTTTCACTGTATTAACAAAACAATGACAGGTTTCACCACACTGTTGCTTCATCAGATAGATACAAACTAATGAACTCTATATATATTAGTCTTATTTTCTACTTAATATTATAATAAGTACAAGTACAAGGGGTATGTTGGAAAACCCATCGGGTTGCTTAATTTATGAATTGAAAAGATTGAGTGAAGGAGAAGGATTTAGATATAATTGACTACTAAGTAACCTATCTGAATTCTTTTCTTTGTTAAACTCTAAAATTTCCCATAGATTGAGTTTTTGTCTATTATTTTCATTGTGTAAAATTTTGAGATTATCATTAAAGTTATGGCTTTCTTCGAGTAAGTGATTAGAATAATGGGAATCTGATTTATGATAATTAAAACTACGTTTGTGCTCGGATAATCTAACTTCCAAATTTCTAAAAGATCTACCAGTATAAATTTTATTACAATCCCCTCAAGACAGTTTATAAACACCGGATTTATTACCTTTATCAATTTTAGATTTGCAGTTTTTGATATGTCGGCCTAAAGAATTATCAGTTCGGAATGCTATATTGAAATTATAATGCGAGAGGAATGATTTTGATTTCAGACTAGGATTACCAATATAAGTTAAGCTGTTGGGTTTTGTGTTAGAACTTTTTATACTTGGAAATACTTTCTGGATTGCTTTTTGAAAGTTTTTGCGTGAAATCGTGTTCTCAATCATACTTGGACTGTAACCGTTATTTATTATTATATTTAGCTCTTTTATAAAATCATTTTATGGTATTGCGATGTTAATGAGTCAATGTACCATACTATTGTAAGCTACTCATTTATGTGGATAAGGATGTATAGATGAGCTGTGAATAGTAATATCTGTATGCGATGGCTTATGAAAAATAGAAAAATCATGTTTGCCATTAATTTTGATAATAGTTGAATCCAGGAAGGTAATGAAGTTTTCTGTTTCTATCTCTAACGTGAATTTTGTTAATGAATGTTTCGAATGACTCTAATTGTCTGTTTGTGCCAGTGAAACAACAAATGATATCGTCGACATATCGACATATCTAAAGCAATAAATAAAGTATTTGAATAACGGATGTTCTTGGATAGTTTTTTCGATATCATCCATAAAAATTTCAGCGAGTAGAGGGCTGACAGGATTACCCATAATTAAACCTTTTTTACTATTATATAATACTCCATTGAAGATAAAATAATTTTGTCCTAAACAAATTTTTAAAAAGTTCGGATCGAATTACCGGATTGACTTTTTTAATTTGAAGGGCGTTGTTGATGAGTTTCACTGTATCACTAGGTGGAACACTAGGGAAAAGATTTACTACATCCTACGACACAAGTGTAGTCAGACTTAATCAATTATGTTAATCCGGTAATTCATTCAGACATCTTACACCTCTTAGAAATTTGTTCAGAACAAAATTATTTGAACTTCAATGGAGTATTATATAATAGTAAAAAGGTTTAATCATAGGTAATCCTCTGAGCCCTCTACTAGCTGAACTTTTCATGGATAATATTGAAAAACTATCCAAGAATATCCGTTATTCAAACACTTTATTTATTGGTTTAGATATGTCCATGATATCATCTGTTATTTTACTGACACAAACAATTAGAGTAATTCAAAACATTCACTAACAAAATTCACGATAATATTAAATTCACGTTAGAGATAGAAACAGAAAACTCCATCAACTTTTTGGATTGAACTATTACCAAAATTAACAGCAAACATGATTTTTCCATTTTCATAAGCCATCGTATACAGATATTACTATTCACAGCTCACCTACACATCCTTATCCACATAAATTAGCAGCTTACAATAGTATGGTACATAGACTCATTAATATCCCAATGTCACAAAATAATTTTATAAAAGAGCTAAATATGATAAAACAAAGAGCAGTCAATGACGGATACAGTCCAAGTATGATCAAGAACATGATTTCATGCAAAAAATTTCAAAAAGCATTCCAGGAAGTAGTTCCAAGTATAAAAACACAACATCTCAAGTTATATTGGTAACTCTAGTCTAATGCAGGAAGTATTTCCAAGAATAAAGATCATAACACAAAATACAACAGCTCAACTTATATTGATAATTCTAGTCTAAAATTGAAATAATTCCTCTCGCATTATAATTCAGTATAGCATTCCGAATTGATAATTCTTTATGCCGAAATATCAAAAACTGCAAATCTAAAATTGATAATTGTAATAAATCCGGTGTTTATAAACTGTTTTGCGGGATTGTAATAAAATTTATATTGGTAGAACTTTTAGAAATTTCGAAGTTAGATTATCCGAGCACAAACGTAGTTTTAATTATCATGAATCAGATTTCCATTATTCTAATCAATTACTCGAAGAAACCATAACTTTAATGATAACTTCAAAATTTTACACAATGAAATAATAGACAAAAACTCAATCTATGGAAAATGTAGAGATTGACGAAGAAAAGAACTTAGGTAGGCTACTTAATAATCAATTGGATCTAAATCCTTCTCCTTTACTCATTCTTTTCAATTCATAAAGTGAGCATCTTCGATAGGTTTTCCAACATACCCCTTGTACTTGTACCTATTGTAATATTAAGTAGGAAATAAGACTAACATATAAAGAATAACTTCGTTCATTAGTTTATATCTATCTGATGAAGCCACAGTGTAGTGAAACCGGTCATAATTTCGTTAATAAATCGAAAATCTAAATACCATAGTTTTGTTTCATTGAAAATATTCTTCATTTCTCCAATGCTGGGTTTCTCTGACTAATTGAAGACGGTGGTATTCTATTTAATTCTGGACATGTTGTAGGTCTTCTGGCGCATAGGCCAATTTTTATCGAAAGCCTCCTTCCAGAGTTACTGATACGTGCCTCACTTCTTCCAACCTGTTTCTTTCCTGTACAGCGGTACTAGGTCTGTATCTCAAAATACCAAACCTTTGAAACCGATTATGGCGAGCAGTCGTTCTTGTTCTTTTCCCGATCCTCTTCGCCTTGTGAATTCAACAGTCTTAGGGAAATCCTCCGCACTTTGTATGCGCTGCTTTTTGAGGAACCAATTAGTTTAGCTGTATAATTTGGTGATCTTCCATTTATCATTAATTCTAATGTCCGGGCAACATTAACTGCTGAAAGAACCATAATTGAAAATCTTCAACAATAACATTTATTAATTTATTCAAATGTACCAGTGTTGACCCCAATCTGAAAAATAATGATAATCTCGCTTCATTTGGTTCGGCTTCCTACGAATTTTGATATATTTCTTATGAATAGAGTGATATCGAGTCAGAGACTACGTTAGTGAATAACAATGTAGCTTCGTTATGAAGTGAATCTTCATGACAGAATTTAGCTCACCAACTCTACAGGGTGATTTGAGATTTGTGAAAGAAAAGAATATTTGCTGTACCCTCGTATATCGCTATTTGAAGTGATTATTACACATCACCAAGGTGAAATGTTATTCTGCCTGCAATAATCTGTAACATATCCAAAATTCTAGGATATCGAACGATAAATCAGATAGGAATATAATTTCAAATTGGAAGATAATTCTACTAGATCGAATGTTTTGCCGGTGAGTGAAGAGAAAAGTTAGATGCTTATTTGATGCATGCCCTAAAATTTTTCAAATCATAGAGTTTCATATTAGATTCATCATATTTTTTCAAAAAGGACACCCTATGTCTCTCAATAATTTCGAAGGTGTTCATCAGAAATTATCTGAGTTTCTTCAAATCAATATAAACACCTCAAAAAGTCTAGGAACACTTAACAATATCTTTGAGATATGAATTGGATGATTCGAATTTATAGAAATCTTTCGGTTTTGTTAGGATGTATTGTATATAATGTATTCTCAGGAAAACAAAATAATATTTGACTTCTCCAAAGCACCTATCATAAAAAAACATTTGAAATTTGAAAATGACGAAATTTGGTAAAAAAACAAAAAAAAACCTGAACGAATATTTTCAGAACGATATGGACGCACTTATATTTTTCAGTACCCAGAAGGTCCACCTCTGTTATGAATGACACTTTGGCATCGTCGCGGCATGCTCAATATTAAATTGTCTATTACATTTTGGCCTAAGTCATTCCAAGCCCCCCGAACTGCTAATCGAATCTCCTGTACATGATGGAAGACGTCCCACACATGCTCGATGGGATTCAGATCTGGGGAGCAGGATGGTCACGGAAGAAGATCGATATCATTCTCTTCAAGAACGTTCAAGACAACTCTTGCACGATGAGGAGGGGCATTATCTTGTTGAAGGAGTGGATTTTGACCCATTGTTTGGAGATACGGTACCACTACAGGTAAAACTATCTCATTTGCGTAAGAATTTCCCGTGAGGTTGTTATGTATGAAAACGAGGTCAGTTCTTCCACCAAGGCATATACCTCCCCAAAACATCACTGATCCGCCTCCCTGTCTAACAACTTCTCGAGCATGCTGGAGAAGGTTTTGCTTTCCAGGTTCCCTCCATATTCGAATTCTTCCTGAATCGGGATGATAACTAAATCTAGATTCATCACTGAAGAGAACTGTGGCCTACTTCTCTTGATCCCAGTTTACGTGTTCTTGGCACCAAGCTAAACGAGCAGCGCGATTTCCATGGGTCAGTTGTGGAACTCTTGAAGGACGTCTGGAGTGGAGTTGACCTTCGCGCAGTCGATTTCTCACAGTTTGGTCGGAAATTTGTACATTATGAATTCGTGATAGCTCTTGAGCTAATTGAGATGCTGTGGTAGTATGATCTCTTCTGGCTTGTAAAACCAAAAATCGGTCTTGGGCGACTGTACTAATCCTGAAACGACCTGTATGGCGTTCTTCTACGCTACCTATTTCATTGAAATGCGACTATGAACGGTTTATGACACTTGGGCTACTTCCCAGAACCCTGATACTTCCCGTTGTGAGCTCTCAGCTTGGAGCATGCCAACGGCTCGTAACATCTCTTTTCTAGTCAAATGTCGTCTTTCCATGGTCGAATCACAAAACTTGAATCTTTTATTTGTGCTGCAAAGTGCCAACTAACTGATTTCAAACACTGAATACATGAAATGATCATAAAGCAGCGTCGCATCTGCTGCATTTTTAGTTTTTCATAAAAAAAATGAAATCTGCTGCGGCACTCTACATAATTTGGTTAAAAATTGATGCAGGTGTTCATTTCTTAAAAAAATCATCCATATTGATCGTTCTGGATACGATATATCGATATTCAGAAGTGTTCCCTAGACTTTTTTGAGGTGTTAATGTATTTACTGAAACGTTTTCAAATTAATGGACATTTTGTGAAAATATGGCTTCTAACGAACATCTCACGTATTTCCTGAAATCGCCTAATAATTTAAATTTCAATAGAAAATTATAGTCATAAGCCTGAATATCCACGAATATTGAGTATTTGTTCGATCTGACTCGAGGGACCAATTAGTGATTGATCTGGCATAGAAATAATTAGTATTGTGCGTCGAGAGATATTGTAGCTGATAGTATGCATAAATAGCTTGAAACTTCGAAGTAAACTATGAAAAAAGTTAACAGAGTGTTGACTGCGTTCATCTTTTGTGTGAATGGAAAATATTGAATTCATGTGAATAATAATGCAAAGAAAGAACTCATAAAAAGATTCTATAATTCTTTGAGATGAGGGAATTGAAAATGTTGGGGTTTTATTGCGAATTCGTGGCGCTACCAGGGTTATAGGGTATAAAAATAGTGTTTTCCATTTCAATACATACTCCGTATGTTTTGATTACCAAACATATTTTATCGATGCCTTCGATTATAAATTGATTTGCCTAATATGCAAAAAACCTTAAAATAACAACATATGTTGTGCAAAGAAAAATCGATGAATAACATAAACCGTTTTATCTAAATTGAACTATTTCTGTATATATGATTTTGAAATTCTTTCAAAAACCAGCAGCTCTTTGAGATATGAATCTCACAAATTGTTCTCCAAACTGCAAGATGATTATCTGATTTTCTCATAACAACTTTGTGAATCATAACCAATCGGCGGAGCTCCGAATTAATAATATTGATCTCTGAAATATAGAACTAATTCTTCCTGATCAACTTGACTAAACCAAGCTGTGTACTTTTCAATCGAATCTGAAATAATTCTCAATATCGTTCAATATTTTTACTTTATCGCTGGGATGTAGCACCAGAACATGGCAGAAGTGGTTGGGATGTCTTTTATCTCTTTTCAGAAATCTTTTGTTTCCAATGTTTACTATCTTATAGTTTTTTGAAGCTTGGCGGAAAAAGAGCAGAGTTATAAGTTCAACGTGTAAATCTGCTTGTCCATCGGTGTCTGTCTGTAGCGTCGTGGTGACTGATCTGAAAAAATAAGGATGGTAAGAAGAAGGTACCATAGCGTGACAAATGAATAACGAAATATTCTCCATTCTATCGGGTTAAAAAAAGCACTTGCCAAAGAGATCAAAAAAAACACCCAAAATTTGGCAGACGTTCACACTGAGTGATGGGAATGGGTATCTTTCTAATTTTTGCAGAAACAGAGAGTGGTTTCGAAATGTTCAATTTCAAGATAATTTTTCGCATGAGATTGCAGGATTTCCTGGAGTTAGGACTGAAGCGTTCCCAATTCTTCTTTCAATGAAAAGAATTGAAAACTGAAGTAGCACTCATGGAAATAATAGAAACCAATTAATATCACATTCTGTATTGAAGATAGATAGGTACGCCATGGTTTGCGGCTTCAAAATGTTCTTCTAATCATTCTCCAATGAAAAGTTTTCGCTGTTAGTACAGTTTTTACAACGAATTGTTGGTCATTCACATCGAGGATTATTGGAAAGTCATGTACAGGGTTTTGATTCGATTTTCTCAACATAAAAACTCTTCTTTTCAGTCCTGCCCTGAAATTTGATTTTCACTTACTATCAGTTCGTTAACTAGAACCATGTCATTCTCCGTATGGGTGACATCGATCTATGCGTTCAAGAATTAAAGCGTTCAGAATATTCGTTCAGAATACATAAAATAGCCCATAAATCGACAATAAGCCTTGCCTTGTTTTTTGAGCCTCTAACTATAGTTTTTGTATGTACAGTCTTTCGTGAATCACCCTATATACCAATAAAGATGTAAAATTCATCCCTTCAACATACAGGGATATCCACCGAGACCGTCCGTTAAAAACTTTTTGAGTTCCAATTACAATATCAAGCTGAAATTTCATACGCAGCCATAACTAGCGATTTCCAATAGGAGCGAAATATTTTCGAAGTGATACCATTTCCGGTTATACCGGAAGTGGGCCATCACCTTGTTATTTCAAATGGCAATCTACCTTATTTATTATACATCTAGAACCGACATTTGAGCAAGGCATAAAATACCCAATCTGTCAAAACTTTTGACAGATTTAATTATTTTTGTTACAAACTCGATTTTTGAGGAACATTTAAAAAAATTGTAGCTCGTAGATCTTTTGCACTACAGACACAATTTTTGCTTGGGTGGATAGAAGAAGGATCAATAAATTTTTTAAGTAATCTACACATGTCAAATGTTTATTGCGTTGTTTTGTATGATTATTTCAATTTGGACTTTTTCAAACAGCAATAACTCAATTTTTTCAAATTGAACGTGTCAATCTTTATATCGCCATCAGATGAAGCGTCAAATTTCAGATGGAATTGTATAAGCATGTACTATACCCATCTCTTATAGTTCCGAAATAATTTGGGAATATATTGAATTTTGATCATTTTGCAAGAAGTAACAGAGAATGCTTTGAAATATTTGAATCAAGTAGCTGAACTGGCTACACTCACCTGACAGGTGCCTAAAATTAATGTACATGTCACTTCGTTCATTCGAATTTGATATTTCAACAAGAATTGTCGTTATTTCAGATTGAAAATATCCAAAAATACAACACATTTGGAATAAAACCACTGGTTATTCAAACGAAAATATGTTCAATTTTTTTTAATTCATTTTAGAATGTCAAAAAGTAGTGGGTAGCAATTGCAGGCAATTCAATAACCAATTTCCGAATTTACTGTCTATGAGTAAAATAAAATTTCGAAGCATTAGAAGCAATTTTCTACAAATCGGATGAATAAAAATTGTAGGAACTAAGCGGAAACCAATCATCGAAGATAATTACATTAATACTAATAAATGATAGCAAACATCATAGGAGAAAACTAATTTACGATCTGAATGAATGTCCAATATGGGCTCCATTTTGCTCGATACAATTGACAGCTCGTATACGAATATGATGAGTTGCCCTCCTAGTTTCCTCAGGATCAATATTACGAAAAGCATTATGAATGCGCTCTAGTAACTCTTCTTTACTTCTTACAGGAGTAAGATACACTTCACTCTTGAGTTTGCCCCCATAAATAAAATTCAAGGGGCGTCAGGTCCGGAGAACGCGGAAGCCATAAATTTGGTCCTTGATTACCCCACCATCTATCCTCGAACATTTCTGTTAGCTGCCGATCTACAGCTCGTGTTTTATGTACTGGTGCACCATCCATTTGGTAATAGCAATCCCTCAGAATGTTAAGGGGTAATCCATCTAAAAAATTTGCTAATGTTCCTCTCAAAATTTCCAGGTATCTTTGTCCATTAAGATTTTCCCCATAATGTGATAAGCCAACAAATCATTCATTAAAATTGCAAAAACGTTCACGCTGAATTTATTTTGGAAAAATCAATAACCTCAATGAAATGTGGATTGTCTGTGGCCCAAAAATGTCGATTTCTCCTGTTGGTTGTTCCACTTTCATTGAACTTGGCTTCATCAGACCATAAAATATTTTGCAGAATTGTCTCATCTTCTTGAAGTCGAATTAATAAATTTTCACAGAAACTTAGCCGCTTGGGAAGGTCAGTTGGTTTCAATTTTCATAGTCTGATAAAAGAATACGGGTGCATGTTATGTTTCTAAAGGATCCTTTGAATGGAAGTATATCTCAATCCAATATCCATTGATGCTGACTTAATGGACGCATGTGGATTGGCACGAAAATACGCTAGCGTATTAATTTCATTGATGTCATCCTCGAGAATTGGTTAACTTTTAGTTTCTATGTATTTTGTTCCTCCAAATTGCAGAAAATTGCTTCTACTCCTTCGAAATTGGTTATTGAATTGCCTGCAAGTTCTATCCACCACTTTTTGACATTCGCCATGAATTAAAAAGAGATTAAACATATCTACGTTTGAATAATCAGCCATTTTATTTATAATCTAGTGTTTTTCAAAAATTTTCACTTCAAATTACCAACAATTCTTGTTGAAATATCAAATTCGAATGGACGAAGTGACAAGTACATTAATTTTAGGCACCTGTCAAGTGAGAGTAGCCAGTTCAGCTACTTGATTCAAATATTTCAAAGCATTCTCTGTTAGTTCTTGCAAAATCATCAAAATTCAATATATTCCCAAATTATTTCGGAACTATAAGAGATGGGTAAAGTACATGCTGATACAATTCCATCAGAAATTTGACGCTTCATCTGATGGCGTTATAAAAGTTGGCACTTGCCATTTGAAAAAATTGAGTTATTGCTGTTTGAAAAAGGCCAAATTGAAAAAATCATACAAAACAACGCAATAAACATTTGGCATGTGTAGACTGCTCAAAAAATTCCTTGAACCTTCTTCTATCCACCCAAACAGAAATTGTGTCTGTAGTGCAAAATATCAGCGAGCTACAATTTTTTCAAATGACCCTCAAAAATCGAGTTTATAACAAAAATAATTAAATCTGTCAAAAGTTTTGACAGATAATTGCCAACAACTTGGGTATTTTATGCCTTGCTCAAATGTGGGTTCTAAAGGTATAATGAAAAAGGTAGATTGCTATTTGAAATAACAAATAATAAATAATGATAATAATAGATGGCCCACTTCCGGTATAACCGGAAATGTTATCACTTTGAAAATATTTCACTCCAATTGGAAATCGCTAGTTATGTTCGCGTATTAAATTTCAGCTTGATATTGTTATTGAAACTCACAAAGTTTTTAACGGACGGTCCCGGTGGATATCCCTGTATATTACGATAAGAAGTGAAAATGTAGCAAATAATCTCTTCAAATTGAAACCAAGAATTGCATTTATACCTCGAAATAAATTGTCATCTCTCTTATTGTCAGTTATGAATCCTTTTGAAAATTGAAATAAAATTCTTAAGTAATCTTGTCCAGACCTTGATGTTTGCTATACCGGGTGTAACTGAAACTAGGACCACCCCTGTAACTTTTTTCTATTTGGAATATTTTGTTACAATTTGGGAATCGTAAAGGAGACAACATTTTGAATTTAATAACATAAATATGTTTGACATTTCGTTTCTAGTTACGCCGGAAACGATATCAACTTTCAATTTTCAATTGGACACCCTGTATTTTCCTCCTTTTTTTAAATTGTTCATCTTACACTACTAAGTTTTGACCGTCTATCACAAAAACACAAGATAGTATCTAAAAATTCAATTGCTCATTTTTTACGGTGTTTCAAAGTTCTAAATTTCATTTTTTTCTGAAAATGTAGGTTGTCTTCTGAAAGAAGCATATCGGGCGACCTGGTATTAGAGAAGCAGTATTTTTTTTATCTTTTTTTTATACCATTCACGTCACTCTATTCTTAACGGTTCCGGAATTTCAGTGGGAAATACCTAGGCAATTTTTGCCGAGTTTTCTTATTCGCTAATAACAATAACTAAGTTGGCGATGCAAAATTTTTGTTCATACTTATAATATTCAATGATCATAAAAATATCAGTGACATGTCAAAATTCCATTCTTGTTAATTATCGACATTGTGAATTAGTGAATTCCTTCTTGATTACGAATCAATACACCCAAAATGAAAAAGTCGATATGCTTCTTATTTATGGAAAGTGCAGGCAAAATAGGGTTCAAGCTGAACAATTATACAGAGAGCACCATCTGGAAAGACTTCATCCGAATACAACCTATTTCTCTAAAGTTGAACGAAAATTTCTTGAGGTGCAACCCGCTGAAAAGGAGGATTTCATTATCGACGAAGATATCGAAATAGACGTATTGATATTTGTTGATATTAATCCAACCACCTCAACAAGTTAAATTGCCTAGGAGCTTGAAGTTAGTCACCAAAGCGCATGGAGAATTTTGATAAAACATAAGTACGGCTCATTGAAATATCAACTATACCAATAACTGTGTGTTATCGACAGTGTTAGGCGACTCCAGTACTGTGAAGAGTACCTTAGGAAAATGAAAGGTGATACACAGTATTCCACAAAGATTTTATTCAGTGACAAATCACGTTTCACGATCAATAGGATGTTAAATAGGCAAAATAACAGGTACTGGTCGCAACAAGAGCAAGAGTTCAGATATCAAGATAGAAACCTCCAAGAACGTTTTGGATTCAATGTCTGGATGGGGATGATGGGAAGATATTTAATAGGGCCTTAATTTCAGAATGTTCATTGACTGGGGACAGATGTTTGGAATTTTTGAGGACCCAAATACAAGAAGAATTCGACGAGTAGGCATTAGCTGTTGTGAATGAAATATATTTTCAACAAGATGGTGCGCCTCCTCACAACACAAGGGAGGTGTCACGGTATCTCGAGGACATTTTTCCCGAAAAATGGATACGACAAATTGTCCCATTAGATGACCAGCTAGATCGCCAGATTTGAGTCTACTAGATTTCTTCATGTGGGAACATTTGGAGAATGAGGTTTACCAAACACCTGTTAGAACCCAACAATAATTGGAGAACCGTTTGAGACCGGCTATCGCAGGCATTACAGTCCAACAGTTAAATAATGTTGTGGGGGAACAATCAATCGTGTGCGATGTTGTATTCGTGAAAATGATGGTATTTTGAATATTTATTATAACTATTTCCTTTTCGCTGTTAATTCTTTTGTTATTAACTTCGACACCCCATAAAAAATGATCAATTAAATTCTTAGATACAATCTTGTATTTTCGTGATAGAAGATGTTGAGCTAAGCCAATTGTCACTGTTCATGGCCTCCTAGAACGAAAGATGAAATTTGCAAAAAAAAGAATGTGTTTTGTTTTTCTTTCAAAAATACATCAAAGGGTTGTAGGATGAGATGAACAATTTAAATAAGCAAAAAAATACAGAGTGTCCCATGTGAAAATCTAAAGTTGGTATCGTTCCAGGAATAACCCGAAACGAAATGTCAAACATATTACAGTTATCAAATTCAAAATGTTGTCTTCTATCTGATTCCTAAATTTCATCAAAATGTTCCAAATGGAAAAAAGGTACAGAGGTGGCCCTAGTTTCAGTTACACCCGGTATATGTTGAACTGGTCGTTCCTTCAAAATTTCATGAAAAAAATATCAAACTTTAATTATTAAAAGATGAACAAGATTTAAAATTCGCAAATAATTTCATCAAAAATGGCCATTCTCATTCTAGTATTGACAATTCGAAAATCCTACACGTTGCCACAGGAAGTAGAAAACTCAAGTACCTACAATCAGTTGTAATTTTCAATGAGAACTCACAAATTTTGAAGGACTACACTGATTCATTTTAATCCACTTTCGGTGAACTTGAATATTAAACTTCCTTTCAATAGTTGGTGAGCATATTTACATGGTTTTTCAAATTACCAAATTCAATAAAGACTCGTTTATGAATTCTACGGTATTTTGTACTTAGCGTGGTAGACAAGTTATCTGAATGAGAGGAGGCAGTTCGTATCTATTAAGCATAGTACAGGAGATTGTTAACTCAGAAATACTTGTTACCACCATAGGTGGCCCTCGAGGATCGATTTTAGGACCTGTTTTATTTATTTTGTATATTAATGACATAAGTGATTGTCTTGAAGGTGATTTGTTTATTTTTGCTGATGACACCGCTGCAGTGGTGTCTGCTAAGGAGAGTGTATTTGTTTTACAGTTTTGGTGTTTTATATGAAACTGTGCAGTATACCTATATACCTGTTTACTCATTTATTTTAGTGTATTCAGTGTTTTTGACCTTTTCCATAGTGTCCCCTTCCTTTGTACACTCTACGGAAATGAAATTATTTATTATCGTGGACTTATCCAGCTGTTAGCTGGATATAATTTACCTTTCCCAGATTCAGCAATCAAAGGGAATAGGCTCGATTACAATATACTTGACATAAATTTCCTAACTATCCTACATGTATTAAGAATTACAGCTTTTTACATTTCTATGTAGGTATTCTTATGCAATTCTAATTTCTTAAGGCTATCATGCAAAGTTTTGGGTATTTAACCAGTCGAGGATACGATGACAGGAACAATATCTATTTTATCGAGGTGCCACATATGCTTGATCTCAAAAGCAAGGTCTGAGTATTTCGACTTTTTCTCCTGGAACTTGTTCAGTACGTTGTTATTATTCGGTATGGCGACATCCACCAGCATTGCTGTTCTGGCTCTCTTATCATACACCACTATGTCCGGCCTATTATTCGTCACCATTCTGTCAGTGATAACAGGCCTATCGTAGTATAATCTGATAGAGTTATTTTTCAATACGGGCGCCGGCTGATACTTGTAATATGGCTGAAAGGTGTTCAGAAGTCCGTACTTGTGTGCAAGTTTCTGATGGATAATGTTGCACACTTGATTATGCCTGTGAAGATACTCCGTATTGGCCAGTTGTTCGCATCCGGACGTAATATGCTGTATAGTCTCCGATCTTATATGGCATTTTCTGCACTTATCTGTTTGTAATGATTATATTATTATAATCATTATAAATTCATTATAAATTCTTTATAATTGTTTGTAACGATCACTTGGTCTTGGATAGCCATAAGGAATCCCTCTGTTTCTGCGAATAATTCTCCTTTCATCAACCATTTGTTGGAGGCGCCTTTGTCGATGTGTGGTTGATTAATCTCATGATGATGTCGTCCATGCAATTCCTTTCTTGACCATTGCTCTTGTTTTTCAGTATCTGATAGGAACGGTAAATTCACCAGGTCATTTCTGGTAGCAAGATTCAGTGGTGTATATCCCCTATCAGCCAACGATACCACCCTATGGAGATCAGAAGTGAAAGTTTTTGCAGAGAAGAATTCTCTGAGATTTTTGATCTGTTCGGTGTGTAAATTGACAACACCTATTAATCCGCGTCCTCCTACTTTCCGCTTTAAAGTTGTTCGTATCACAGACGATTTTGGATGATGATTGTTGTACTTTGTCAGCATCGTTCGGGTCTGCCTTTGAATATCATCCAGTTCTGTCTTAGTCCATCTGATTATTCCAAATGAGTAAAGCAACACTGGAATGGCGTAGGTGTTAATTGCCTTGACTAGATTCCCCGAGTTCAACATCGATTTCAGCACAGACTTCAGACGCTGACTGTATTCTGAACGAATCTTCTCCTTTGATTGTTTTTGGTCTAGCAATCTGGTTTGTTGGTATCCTAGATATTTGTATGTTTCGCCATCTCTCATGCACTGTATAATATCACCGTTTGGGAGTTGTGTTTCACCATCTATGACTTTCCCTCTTTGAATGTTCAGGGTCTTACATTTTTCAATCCCGAATTTCATATGAACATCTGCCGAGAACTCACTGACAGTTTTCAGCAAATCATCCAATTGCTTCTTGTTCGAAGCATATACGGAAATGAAATTATTATTATTATGCACTATCTCAGCTAGTAGCTGGATATAATTTACCTTTCCCAGATTTAGCAATCAAAGAATAGGCTCGATTACAATATACTTGACATAAATTTCCTAACTATCCTACATGTATTAAGAATTACAGCTTTTGCATTTCTATATAGGTATTATTATTATTTATTATCGTGGACTTATGCACTATCTCAGCTAGTAGCTGGATATAATTTACCTTTCCCAGATTTAGCAATCAAAGGGAATAGGCTCGATTACAATATACTTGACAGAAATTTCCTAACTATCCTACATGTATTAAGAATTACAGCTTTTTGCATTTCTATATAGGTATTCTTATGCAATTCTAATTTCTTAAGGCTATCATGCAAAGTTTTGGGTATTAAACCAGTCGAGGATACGATGACAGGAACAATATCTACTTTGTCGAGGTGCCACATCTGCTTGATCTCAATAGCAAGGTCTGTGTATTTGGACTTTTTCTCCTGGAACTTATTCAGCACGTTGTTATTATTTGGTATGGCGACATCCACCAGCATTGCTGTTTTGGCTCTCTTATCATACACCACTATGTCCGGCCTATTATTCGTCACCATTCTGTCAGTGATAACAGGCCTATCGTAGTATAATCTGATAGAGTCATTTTCCAATACGGGTGCCGGTCGATACTTGTAATATGGCTGGAATGTATTCAGAAGTCCGTACTTGTATGCAAGTTTCTGATGGATAATGTTGCACACTTGATTATGCCTGTGAAGATAGTCTGTATTGGCCAGTTGTTCGCATCCGGACGTAATATGCTGTATCGTCTCCGATCTTATATGGCATTTTCTGCACCTATCTGTTTGTAATGTTCCGTCCTTCATAATAAATTTTTGTAGTTGTTTGTAGCGATCACTTGGTCTTGGATGGCCATAAGGAATCCTCTGTTTCCGCGAATAATTCTCCTTTCATCAACCATTTGTTGGAGGCTTCTTTGTCGATGTGTGGTTGATTAATCTCATGGTGATGTCGTCCATGCAATTCCTTTCTTGACCATTGCTCTTGTTTTTCAGTATCTGATAGGAATGGTAGTTTCAGCAGGTCATCTCTGGTAGCAAGATTTAGAGGTGTATATCCCTTATCAGCCAACGATACCACTCTATGTAGGTCAGAAGTGAGAGCTTTTGCTGAGAAGAATTCTCTGAGATTTCTTGTCTGTTCCGTGTGTAAATTGACAACATCTATTAATCCGCGTCCTCCTTCTTTCCGCTTCAAAGTTGTTCGTATCACAGACGATTTTGGATGATGATTATTGTACTTTGTCAGCATCGTTCGGGTCTGCCTTTGAATATCATCTAGCTCCGTCTTAGTCCATCTGATTATTCCAAATGAGTAAAGCAACACTGGAATGGCGTAGGTGTTAATTGCCTTGACTAGATTCCCCGAGTTCAACATCGATTTCAGCACAGACTTCAGACGCTGACTGTATTCTGAACGAATCTTCTCCTTTGATTGTTTTTGGTCTAACAATCTGGCTTGTTATTATTATTATTATCGTGGACTTATGCACTATCTCAGCTAGTAGCTGGATATAATTTACCTTTCCCAGATTTAGCAATCAAAGGGAATAGGCTCGATTACAATATACTTGACAGAAATTTCCTAACTATCCTACATGTATTAAGAATTACAGCTTTTGCATTTCTATATAGGTATTCTTATGCAATTCTAATTTCTTAAGGCTATCATGCAAAGTTTTGGGTATTAAACCAGTCGAGGATACGATGACAGGAACGATATCTATTTTGTCGAGGTGCCACATCTGCTTGATCTCAATAGCAAGGTCTGTGTATTTGGACTTTTCTCCTGGAACTTATTCAGCACGTTGTTATTATTTGGTATGGCGACATCCACCAGCATTGCTGTCTTGGCTCTCTTATCATACACCACTATGTCCGGCCTATTATTCGTCACCATTCTGTCAGTGATAATAGGCCTATCGTAGTATAATCTGATAGAGTCATTTTCCAATACGGGCGCCGGTTGATACTTGTAATATGGCTGGAATGTATTCAGAAGTCCGTACTTGTGTGCAAGTTTCTGATGGATAATGTTGCACACTTGATTATGCCTGTGAAGATAGTCTGTATTGGCCAGTTTTCGCATCCGGACGTAATATGCTGTATCGTCTCCGATCTTATATGGCATTTTCTGCACCTATCTGTTTGTAATGTTCCGTCCTTCATAATAAATTTTTGTGTAGTTGTTTGTAGCGATCACTTGGTCTTGGATGGCCATAAGGAATCCTCTGTTTCCGCGAATAATTCTCCTTTCATCAACCATTTGTTGGAGGCTTCTTTGTCGATGTGTGGTTGATTAATCTCATGGTGATGTCGTCCATGCAATTCCTTTCTTGACCATTGCTCTTGTTTTTCAGTATCTGATAGGAATGGTAGATTCAGCAGGTCATCTCTGGTAGCAAGATTTAGAGGTGTATATCCCTTATCAGCCAACGATACCACTCTATGTAGGTCAGAAGTGAGAGCTTTTGCTGAGAAGAATTCTCTGAGATTTCTTATCTGTTCCGTGTGTAAATTGACAACATCTATTAATCCGCGTCCTCCTTCTTTCCGCTTCAAAGTTGTTCGTATCACAGACGATTTTGGATGATGATTGTTGTACTTTGTCAGCATCGTTCGGGTCTGCCTTTGAATATCATCTAGCTCCGTCTTAGTCCATCTGATTATTCCAAATGAGTAAAGCAACACTGGAATGGCGTAGGTGTTAATTGCCTTGACTAGATTCCCCGAGTTCAACATCGATTTCAGCACAGACTTCAGACGCTGACTGTATTCTGAACGAATCTTCTCCTTTGATTGTTTTTGGTCTAACAATCTAGCTTGTTGGTATCCCAGATATTTGTATGTTTCGCCATCTCTCATGCACTGTATAATGTCACCGTTTGGAAGTTGTGTTTCACCATCTATGACTTTCCCTCTTTGAATGTTCAGGGTCTTACATTTTCAATCCCGAATTTCATATGAACATCTGCCGAGAACTCACTGACAGTTTTCAGCAAATCATCCAATTGCTTCTTGTTCGAAGCATATAATTTGATGTCATCCATATACAGCAGGTGGGAGATTGTATGATAATTCCTTTCTGCTTTTATCCTAAATCCGTATCCAGTTCTATTGAGCATTGAGGACAATGGGTTCATTGCCAAACAGAACCATAGTGGACTCAAAGAGTCTCCTTGAAAAATTCCACGACGTATGGGTATCTCGTCGGTTTTAATTGATTTATTGTTCATGTTGACCTGCAGAGACGTGCGCCAGTGTGTCATTGTTGTCTTCAAGAACTCTACCAGGGCTGGGTGAATTTTG
This sequence comes from Cryptolaemus montrouzieri, assembly GCA_013387265.2. Taxonomy (NCBI): domain Eukaryota; kingdom Metazoa; phylum Arthropoda; class Insecta; order Coleoptera; family Coccinellidae; genus Cryptolaemus; species Cryptolaemus montrouzieri. The sequence goes on along the minus strand of JABFTP020000185.1, from coordinate 27,483,366 downwards.
TATATCTGCAATACTTCAACAAGCCAAGAATGGGCGGTACTATCGAATGCTTTCAGATAATCGAGAAAAGCTGAATGAACATTGCGATGCCCTACGTGTGCCTGTTTCATTATCACAGAATCGATGATGAGTTGTTCCTTGCACCCGTGGTGTTTCTTTCTGCATCCTTTCTGCTCCTCTGCTAATATATTGTTGTCGTCAAGGTGTTGGTATATTCGATTGGATATGCATGAAGTGAGTATTTTGTAGAGTGTTGGCAGGCAAGTGATTGGCCTATATTGAGACGGATCCTGTGTTCTATCGCTCTTAGGTAGCATATATGTTAAGCCTTGCGTTAGGAAAGTGGGTGTTTTCTTGGGATGTTGAAGAACATACGTGAGCTGTTTCGCTAGGGCTCCATGGAGCTTATCAAACTTCTTGTACCAGTAGTTGTGGATATTATCTATACCTGTGGCCTTCAATTGTTGGTCGCTCCAATTACTGTTGTAATTTCTTCCTCCGTTATTCCATCGAATTCCATATGTCTGATATCGAGGCGTTCTTTTCATTCGTGATCCATTCCGCATCTCTATTGTGTTCTTTGGGGTTCGACCATATTGATGACCAATAGTCGGTCAAGCACTGTGCGTCAGGTACTTCTCTGTTATTGTTGGTCGCAGTTTTGTTATTTCCTTATGAAAATTGGCAGCGTTTTGGAGGAACCTTTGGTTTTGGTGTTTCCTTTCAGTACACTTGACGTATCTTGAAAGCCTCTTTGCTTTTGCTTGGAGTTTCTGTTTCAAAGTGTCCATATACACGTCGATGTGTTGTTTGTGATCAGGGTGTTTTGTGTTCGTACCAATTTTCCTATAAATTTTGCGTATATGTGATTTCAAGCGCCTTGAGGGTTTTCTGTTTCTCAGGAATTCTGTGAGGCGACCGATTTCTGCTCTAATATTATCAATATCCTTCTCCAGTCGTTTTTGCCATGGTGGTTTTCTGACGCTTTTTGGCTCAGCTTGAATCAGAGTTGTAGAGATTTGTTGTTTGTGAAGTCGAAGAACCGCTACTGCTCCACAGTAAATCAAAGTGTGAATCTTCTCCAAGGTGTTCTGGTCGGTATATTCTTCAAACATTGAGTTTACACTTGCTAGGATGATATTGGTGTTCTTGTTCGTCTTGAGTTTGGGCAGTTTAGGTCTTTTAGTTGGGTTACTACCACTGAATTCAGTTATTGCTCTGTTGAGTTCTGATCTTGCTAAATACGTATATTCGTTCTGCTGATTCGGCTCAAGAGGGCGTTCCATGTTAATATTCGTTTCCGTGGCTTCGATGTTATCTGTAACACTTTCATTGACTCCAGCAGGTATACCGTTATGAGTATCATTTTCGCTTCTGAGTTCCATTATGACCTCTTCTCGTAAGCTTTGCAGCGTTTCTGAAGAAAGTAGCCTGTTTTTAACGATTGTTCTTCGTTGATCCGAAATTCTCTGCTCGGATATGTGCTGTAATTCAGGATATTTTCTATGAACGCAAGATGTAACGCGTATCTGTATGCTGTCATTTCCGATTCCAAGTTTGTAATCTTGTAATAGGAACGCATAATGAAGGTATTCATTTCTGGAGTCCACTTCATGCGTTTCCTAGGGAGTCCGGCTCTCGTGGTCGTAGGCATAATGGCTTGCGCCGCCGTTGAAACATCAAGAGTCGGTTGAGAGGTGTTGATGTTATTTCCCACTCGGTTTTGTGTTGCAGTATCCCTACTCGATATCACGCTGCTTCCGTCGCTAACCGAGGGAGACTGTGACTCACTTTCCGAACAAGACCCTCTTCCTAAATCTTGAACGCGACAAGAGGTTATGGTGGTACAATGTCGATTCACCCGTTTATTCCTTAGATTGTACATCATTGGATAGGTTGCATTTTATACCTACTGCCAGGTTCAGCTTATTATTATTATTATTATTATTATTATTATAGCTTCATTCTGTTCACCTTGATTAATTCTGTTGTATTCAAGATTGAACCTTAAAATTATCAGTAAAGTTTGGTCAGATCAATATATGTGTATTATGCCTTTTTGATTCTTCAAATTTGGGATTGCAGCCCAATGTACAACAACTTCCCTTTCCGAAAATTCAGGATATGAAAATATTTCAATTATTCAATAAATCTTTCATACCCAGTTTCGTAGTGAAGTCCAAATTAGTGTTATATTTGAAATAGGGGCTGCATATTCTAAAGCTTTACTGTACGCTCAATACCAGTTAGCTTTGAATTTAGAGCAATGACAAAACAAGTCGTTTTCCACAGATCCAAGAGGAGCATTTTTATTTAGGAAGATTTTTCCATTTATTCCCTCTACAAGTTTATTCATGTCGACCATTACAACGTTTTCTGAATGTTCAACTAAAGTTCGGTGATCCTTTCAAACCCTGAAAAGTGTACCCGCCCCACTGATATTTCAGACTATTCAACATTTTTCAATCTAGCGTGAAACTCGATTCTGTTGAGCCCCTAATTGGCGGTCTGCCTTCGCTTTTTGCTGGCGAGGTCGACGTTCCAAATCCCAATTGCAACGATGAATTATGGCGTCTGAATTTCGCTACGTAGGAACCTCGTTATTGAATCTTTTTTATCAATGGAAAATCGTGCGCGTTCAGTTCTCTAGTTATCTGAATTTCACGGCTCTAAATCGTTATCGGATCACCACGTGTAAGTAAGTAAGCTCAAATTATCGCCGACAGGATTTCACAGACGTTCTGTAGAAGAATAACGTTGAGCAAACAATAATCTGTAATCAGAAGCCTTGACATATAACATATAATCGAAGAATTGCCGAGAACTATGATTGCTTTGGAAACGAAGCATAATGATGATCGCATGAAAATATGAAGAGAAACTATAAATAGAAAATTCAAGTTCAGAATTATAATTTCATTATTTTGTTGCAGTTTCATTACCAACCAGTGGTCTATTTTGGGTTTCTCAGCTTTGAATTTATCTTTCAAGCGATTTAAGGGAGACCGGGGTTGCAAGTCCCTTTTTGTTCTTCTGCGTTTTTGTGACTATGTTCGTAGTTCATCAATGACATTTATATATTAATCAGTAGTGCATTTACTCTAGTTTTCAAAAAAATTCACATTTTCGATCTAACAATATTCATGGAAATATTAGAGTAATATTTCTAAAAAAAAATGTGACTTTTAACCCCCATGTAAGGGATGGGTATCACAGTGTCTGGAGTCGGTAGTCGCAGAGTAGTATAAGAGATTCAAGGTACAATAATTAAAACATTTATCTATATTAAATGATTATTTTTATCAATGACGAAATATTGTACGTGACTAATCGTATCTGAGAAAACAAGTAAAATTGTCGTTTTCATAATAAATTCTCTTTGTGTGAACAAAACTTACATTAATCAATGGTACTCGTATATAATAAACTCAGGTGGGAGAAAGTGGTAGGACCATATGGAGAGAATGTAGCAAATGACAATGTAGATAAACTCATATCGCTCTGCGAGCAAAATCATCTACAGGTTTTAAATGGATATTTCCAACACAAGGATATTCATAAATATACTTGGAGACAAACGACAAGAGACCTTCAATCCATAATAGACTACCTGATAGTCAAAAGACATCCTTAGTGATCCATGATGTGAGAGCATACAGGGACGCCACTTGTGGCAGAGACCACCATCTAGTCATGGCTAAAATTGTCATTCCAAGAACTCAGGAAGCAGTAAAAACTGAGGTGAAGGAGCAAAGAGACACACCAGAGGAAGGAAGATATAACTTAACGATCTTGGATCAAGAGAGCGTGAAAGATCTATACAGAAGAAGGCTGAATGAGAAATTGGAGAACAAACAGTTTGATAACAACGAAGACCATTATATGTATATCAACGAATGCCTTTATGCCGCAGCGAAAGAAGCTTTAGAATTTCAGGAAAAAAGAAGAACTACAAACCACATTGGTGGGATGAGGAAATAGATAGGGAAATCGAGACTAAGAAAGAACTTTATCATAATTACTTGAACACCCAAAGATACAGCGAATTGAATGGGTACAAAGAACAATAACGAAAAGTGAGAAGAATGATATTTATGAAGAAAAACGAGTCATGGCAGCACAGATGTCAAGTGCTCAATTCCCATATCGGAGGAAGAAAGACCACAGAAAGTTGGACAACTATAAGAGCGTTGAGAACAGAAGAAAAGAAGGAACTATTATCACCAATCACGTTAGAAGCATTAGAGCATTTTGGCAAATTATTAACAGAGAACAGACAGGAATTCAACGAGAACGAAAACACTAACAACATAAATATAATCGAATCTCCAATAAGAATTACTCACGAAGAGGTTAAAGATATATGCACATCACTAAAAAACGGAAATGCAGCTGAGCTAGGTCATGTACCAGCGGAACTTATAAAGTACGGAACAGATGAACTGTATGAACATTTAAGGAAATTGTTTCAAAGCTGCATAAACTGAGCAGAAATCCCCAAGGAATTCAAAACATCCTTCGTACCCCTGATCTACAAAAAAGGCAGCAGAAGCACTTGCGAAAATTACAGAGGTATAGCAGTCGCCAGTACTATAAATAGAATATACGGAAGGCTATTGAAAATTAGAATAGAGAAGGAATACGAAGACATGGAAGCCGAAGAACAGGCTGGGTCTCGAGCAGGCAGATCGACAGAAGATCACCTCTTGTGCATTACACAGATGATAGAAAGGAGATAGCAGTTGACCAGGTATTACACCTCCTATATGTAGACCTCAAAAAAGCATATTATAGTATTCCACATAAAAAATTATGGAAAGCCATGCAGGAAACTAACGTCAACGCAAACCGTATAGCAGCTTTGAAAGAGCTGTACAGAGAATCTAATACCAAGATTAAAATAGGCAGATCAACTGGCAAGGGTTTCGACGTAGCCAGACGGCTGGAACAAAGGTGTTGTCTGTCACCAACCCTCTTCAAAATATATCTCTAGCAAGCGTTGAGGACATGGAAAAGAAAGATAAAAAATATGGGAATTCCACTTGAAAATACCAGCTTATTACACACTATGCTTTGCAGATGATTAAGTAGTCATAGCGCAAGACCAATACATGAACATTGGCGGAAGAAATCAGAACATCTTGTTAGAAGACAGACAGCAGAATAAATACTGCGACAAATACACCTATTTAGGAGTTGAACTCACAGATGATGGTAAATTGGACAGAGCTATCAAGAAGAGGAATACCCGAGGGAGAAGAGCCATCGCGCAACTTAGTGGTGTGCTATGGAATAGGCAAATTTCCAAGACCAACAAACATGGAATATACAATAGTATAAAAAAGTATTGTTACGTATAGCAGTGAAATATGGCCACTCCAAAAGACTACCGAGAATTCACTACTGGTCACTGAAATGGATTATTGGTGACGAGCTGCGGGGAAGTCGAGGAGAGAACGAGTCCCAAACACCAGAATGAGAGTAATCATAAAAACCAAACACACACTGAATGATGAGATATGAACAAAGCAGTTGAGATGGTACGAACATGTACGAATATTGAAAGAACGAAAACTACCCAATCTTGGAGGCTTGGAGGCAATGGAATTGGAAGATATATATATATATATATATATATATATATATATATATATATATATATATATATATATATATATATATATATATATATATATATATATATATATATATATATATATATATATATATATATATATATATATATATATATATATATATATATATATATATATATATATCGAAAATCGATAAATAACTCTTCTGTCATCCAACCAACTCTTCCTTTGCAGCCAACTGGCCCGTCCTTGATGAAATAATCTTCAGAATGCACTCAAGGAAATATAAAGTAAGGTTAGATTAGGTTAGAATCTAACCTAACCGAATTTCCTCCTCCCAAAATAGCAGCATTTAAGGTGACTAATGTGCCTCTCACACCTGAGATTATTGCGCCATTTCGCTTGAAACCTTTTGTAGCAACCACTTTGTTAGGATTTTGAACCGTAGTCACCTCAGTTTCATTCATGTTCGTGAGTTAGAAAACTATATCTTTTCATTACTGATTCAAGATTACCAAAAAAACGTTTAACATTATGTGCGTTAGAACAGGACGCTCGAACCAGACTGGGGACCTAAGGTGTTCGGATAGACAGAGAAGGGTGCCTCTTTAAAAATGACGTAAACCACTCGGAGCCAGCGAATTTGTTCGATTACAATGACTTCGGAACTTCGATCTTCGGGAGACAACCCAAAATAAATACTTGAAGCTAGAAGTAAGTATTTTTTCAATTCTGCTTCCTGTTCATTGGTAAATATTTGACGGTCTCTTTGGTAGCCTACTTTAGTAGATGGCGTTGATATAGCTGTACTGTTTATCTATTCAATAGTCATATTTTTACAATTCCTTATTGAAATTCGGTAATTAATATTAAAATCTTTCGCAACGGACCTTATAGATTAGCCATGGCTTTCTACTTCTATTTAAGCTCACAGCATCAGAGCTGGAAGACGAGCCTTCGAATAGACTTTCTTTTGTGATATCGTGGCATTTTTAAGTTAGTTCTGAAACAAACAAACCTTTATGTAGCAACACTCCTATAAACAAATAAAGCTTTGGATTGGTTGTCACATGTGACAACCAACCATCGATGGCAGAGGCAATCTGCCCAAAAGCACTCTTTAAAAATATAACCTCCACATCAAACACAAATCAAAGTTTTTTACAGAAAATATACAAGCATAAAACATACAATTTGACTTAATTAACACACGAAAAGGTTTAACACAATGCGAAAATGAGAATACGTACTAGTTTCGACATCAATGCGCAAAAAAATACTTTTGCTGCGCGAAAATAACAAACGTACGTATCTCTGTTTCGGCGTTTCCGAGCGGAATGAAGTGAAAGGGGGAGGGGAGTACAAATCTCGCGCTTCTTCGTCGCTGGTCAATGACATTATTCGTTCGTAAAGTTTTCTGTCATTGCCACTGTGACAACCAACCCGTGAGATAACCATACCCCACCATCCCTACCCTTATAGGAGGATGGAGTTTGTGAGTTCCAAGTTTTTCAAACCTGATTGTGGAACTGATTGGGAATTCGAACCCTACGTGCGTGTTGATTCATTATTCTTCATGCATGCCCTTTAGGAGGAATCATGGATTCATCTTATTTCATTTAAATTAATTCTGAAGGAGTACTCTTGCAATTCTCAACGAAAGCTCCACATCAACATTCGATGAGCGCAATCAGATTTGGGACAACACTTGGACAGGAAATGGACTGTGATTAACATGAATCGAAGCGTGCTGACATCTTCAATCTTGACAAAGGTTGAACGTCATTCTTGCAGTATTAAAGAAGTTCAGCTTTTCGGCTTCCAATTCCTTTAGGATACTTTATATGGACTTCCCACTACTCAATTCAAAATGAATAAATGATTAGTTTAAATACCTACTTGACACATGTTTCAGGTTGACAGCCCATTAGCAAGAGTAATGACGATTTGTTCGAGTTGTTCGGTCTTTACAATATATTCGACGAACCCTCTAGAGTCACATCACATTCATCATCTTGCATTGACAATATATTTATAGACCTCAAGCATGATACTTACTACAAAAAAAAAACAATAAACCTCCATATATCGGATCATCTTGCACAAAGACTGATGGTTTCGAAACCAACTGCAGAAAAAGAAAACTTCGGAATCAAGCGAAATTTTAGGGAACAGAATATAAATCGCTTCATTTACAGTCTGGAAATGGTTAACTGGGAAGCTTACACTGTTACTGGTGATGCAGGAAAATCTTTCGAATGCTTTCATGATACGTTAATTGAACACCTTAATAAGACCATTCCCGAAAAGGGGTTGAAGTAACTCAGAAGACAAGAAAGCTCAGAATACACCTGAAATGGAATCATTGAAATCGAAAGTTGATGCGGCGAATACCATATAGATGGTCCGTAAGAATGATCCATCTTTCAGATTGTATGAAGAGATCAAAGTAAGATATAAAAATGAAATTGACAAATCAATAAGACACGAAAATCTCTCGTCCATTTTGAACTGCACAAATAGGGGAAAGGCAATCTGGCGAGTAATAAATAAAACCATCAAACAAAAAACCACTCAGAATGAACAATACTTGAACGTAGTTGAGCTGAACAAATATTTTGCGAATGTTGGCTCAGCAGCCATTAGCAAGTTTAGATCACGCTAAGGACATCATGTAGAAAATTTCAACATCGAGTCCTGCTTCAATGTTCCTTCGAGGAACAACTCCAAGCGAGATCGTGGATGTAGTCTCACGCCAGGCCCGCCGTAAGCGGGCGTGCAAGGCGTGCAATGCACGCGGGCGGCGCATTCAGGGGGGCGGCGAATCAGACAATCATCGACTAAAATTCAGACATTGTCACCTCACAATACTGAAAAGATTATCCTTATAAAAATAATATGATGAACGGCGCCCAAGTATTTCTTTTATATCGTAGCATTATATAGCGCCATCTATTGAAATTCATGAGACCAAAGTTAATCCGTATCGTGCTCTATGCGAAATAGGGAAATCCCACAGATATCAGGGGGAATCCCCTTAAAACTATATACTCATTTCTTTGTTTTCATTTATTTAACACAAATGCGAAAGGGATGTGAGTAAACAACAAACTTCAATTATTTGGTTATAGCCCTAATGTGAGATCCGGAAACGGTCCAGGGTACTTAAAATTAATAATATTCTGTATATTTATGTGCGAAGTGTGACTATAAAAATAATTTAGAAAATTATTTATAGTATCCGTCGGCGCAAGAAATCATATTTATGGTAAGTATCTTTGTTTAATTAATCAGCATATGGGCGCATTCATATAAACAGCAGGTATTCATGTAAAATTTAAAGGTTATTTTACTGAAAAACTTAAAGTAAGGATTTATTAAAAAATGTATTAAAATTAATACAGAGTGTAACAAAAGTAACTTAAGTAACGAAAGGGTGACATTCCATCTAATCAATACGAACAACTTTTACTATGGGGTCAACTCTGAAGTCATGAAAAAAATTACATTTGTGTGCAGTAGGTATGAACATTTTTTTTCGCAGTAGTATTGTGATTATTATTGTGATTTAAAGGGTTTTTTTCTGTTATACAACTCAAGAAGATTTATAGAAAAATATTAAAATTATACCTATACAGGGTGTAACAAAAGTAACTTAAATCCCGAAAGGGAGTCATTCTACACATAAATACGAACAACTTTTACTATTGGGTCAACGGTGAAATCGCGAAAAAAAATAACTATTCCATACAAAATGTATGGAAAAGCTGATTTTTTTTCGCGATTTCAGTGTTGACCCCCTAGTAAAGGTTGTTCGCAATAATGGGTGGAATGATCGACCCCTTTGGGATTTAAGTTACTTTTGTACAACCGTATACTAAACTTTTCAAAAAATACCAGGAACCGCAAAAAGGAAAAAATTTCAGGAGCTCAATTTCGACGGCAAAAACGAGAAAAAGATACAGAGAAAAAAAACTAGCGGGATCTCTTGAGAAATTTTTTAGCAAACCAGAAAATAGGGACTCTGAATGTCAAGAGAATGTTGACGTAGATGTAGCTTCAACAAGCGCAGCTTCAAATCTAGAAGTTATGGAGGTATCTGAAGAGAAAAATGTTAGTCCTTCAGAAGGAGACTCCAGTGAAACTAAAAAAAAAAGTAGTGCTAAAGAACCTGTAAGCAATTTATCGTCATCAAGTAGCCGTTTAGATTGTGGTGATGATCCCGGTTCGTGGCCCGCCAGTATGACTAATGATATTGTTAATATTTTGGTTAGCCGTGGTCCCGTGCAGCTGTTTAACCACAATTTTCCTGCTAATATCGATGGAAGAAAATTTGCAAACAGTTATTACTCTAGAAATCTTCCTAATGGAGAAAAAATTAACAGAGAATGGCTTGTTTACTCTACGTCAAAAGATTCAGTCTATTGTTTTTGTTGTAAAATATTCAGTAAAACTGTAAGTAGTCTGTCAGCTCCAAGCGGTTTTTCCGATTGGCAACATCTGTCATCTACCTTAAAACGACACGAAACAAGCATTTCCCATAGCGAAAATTTAAAATGTTGGGTCCAACTGAATCATATGTTAAAAAATAAAACTACTGTAAATCAAATGCAACTGAGACTATTAGAATCTGAAAAAAAACAATGGTGTGATGTATTGGAAAGGATCATAGCTGTTATAAAATTTTTATCTCATCAATGTCTGGCATTTAGGGGCTCGTCCAAAATATTATATGAGCATGATAATGGTAATTTTCTCAAAGCAATAGAAATGATAGCATCCTTTGATTCAGTTATGCGGGAACTCATTCACAGAATTCAAGCCTCGAAATTCGATTCAACTCGCATGACTCACTATTTAGGAGATCAGATTCAGAATGAAATCATTGATTTACTCGGCACGACCATAAAAAATTATATCCTGAACAAAGTCAGAGAATCAAAATATTTCTCTATCATATTAGATTGCACACCAGATGTAAGTCACACAGAACAAATTACAGTTATACTAAGGTATGTTGTTTTGAACAGTGAAACTAAAAATGGTACAATATGCGAAAGTTTTATTGGCATCTGTCCGATAACCAGCTCCACAGGTGAAGGACTATTAAATTTTGTTTTAGATTTATTTTCGCAATTAAACCTTGATATTAAAAACTTACGTGGCCAAGGTTATGACAATGGTTCTAATATGCGTGAAAAACACAATGGATAACAAAAAAAATATTGGAAATGAATAATCGTGCATTTTACGTTCCATGCTCGGCGCATAGTCTCAATTTGGTCGTTAACGATGCGGCAAATATAACGCACGACACGGTCAACTTTTTCAACTTAATTCAAGAAATTTACGTTTTCTTTTCGTCTTCTACCAAAAGGTGGTCCATAATTTGCAAGCATTTACCTGATTTAAAACTAAAGGCATTAAGTGCCACGCGATGGTCTAGCAGAATCGATGCAGTCAAACCTTTACGGTATCACCTCGAAAAATATTTGACGCTTTACTTGAAATATCAGATAACAATTCGTCGGAATGGGATTGTACAACAACTCACAAAGCACATTCGCTTGCTTTGAATATTCAAAATTATAGATTTATTTGCTTAGTTGTAATTTGGTTTGATGTTTTAAACGAAATTAATGCTATTAGCAAAATTATGCAAAACACCACAATAAATACTCAAATCTGCATAAATTTGTTAAATAAATTGATTCATAAATTCACCGAATATCGCACAGATGAGCATTTCGAAAGGGTGTTAGAAGAAGCTACCACTGTGGCTCAGGAACTTAATGTAGATGCAGATTTTCCGCCTATAGATACCGTTTGTCCACGAAGAAAACCTACTCAATTTCAGTATGAACAGAGTGATGAAGTCTTACTAGACCCTAAAACAAAATACAAGCTAGATGTTTTTTTAGGATCCTGGACCAAACCTTAACTTCTTTGAAACGTAGATTCGATAAGTTGGAAACTTTTACCGACGTTTTTGGCTTTTTCACCAATAATAACTTGTTTAGTTACTCCAAAGATGATTTAATGAAACATTGTAAAGATTTGAATGTGAAGCTAAAAGATAGTTCAAGTAGTGACGCAGATATTGACGGTATAGATATGTTTAATGAAATCAATGCTTTAAAGTTGCATTTAACTGAAAACCAGTCTAATGATCCACAAACCCTATTGCAATACATTTTGTTAATGAATTAATGTCAACATTTCCGAATACAGCAATAGCGCTAAGGATACTACTTACATTGCCGGTTTCAGTTGCATCTGGTGAAAGGTCATTTTCAAAGTTAAAATAATAAAAACTATTTGAGATCAACTATGCACCAGCAAAGACTAAGTAATTTAACAATAATTTCAATTGAACATGAGATTCTAAATAGACTAGACACCAAAAAATTATAGCTGATTTTGCCAACATGAAGGCAAGAAAGGTGCAGTTTCTGTAAAATAACTAAAACCTATACCTACCTACATAAGATGTATAAACTGCACCTTTCTTGCCTTCATTTTTTCATTTAATGTCGTATTAGTGTATCTATCTTGTATAAAATAACCTAATATAACATAGTTTCTCACTGTACAGCATTTTTTTTTCACATTTTTATAAACACCTAGGTTTTGTAGTTAGATAGGGGCGGCACGATAGGAATTGCACACCGGCGTTCAACGCGCTAGCGGCGGGCCTGTCTCACGCTTGCAAAATAAAATAACATGCGACATGAGTAGTATAAGTGTGGCACTACTAAAGAAAATCGTCCATACAATATCAGAGCCTTTGAGCCATCTCATAAACCTATGTTTTGAACGAGGAGTATTTCCAAAATGTCTAAAGGTAGGCTAGGTTGTCCCGATCCACAAAAAATGTAACAGGGCAGACTTTGGAAATTATCGCCCTATCTCCGTCCTACCTACTTTATAGGAGATTCTCGAAGCCCTGTTGAAAACACGAATTATGGAATATATTCACAAAACATCTATCTTAATTGCCTCACAACATGGGTTTCGAGAAAAAAGATCACCACAACAGCTCTTATTCGAATAATAAATTTTCTTTTGGAGGCCCTTGAAAAATGGGAAGGAATCTTCTGTCAAATGTTGGAAAGGCGTTCGATTTTATGAATCGGCAATTTCAACTCTTAAAGATGGAAAAATATGGTTCCAGAGGCAAAATAAATGAAATCTTGAAGTCATACCTCGAAGACAGTCGGTCAAGTGGAACAACTGCTTAAACTCTCAGAAGGAAATTAAAACAGGCGTGCCACAAGGGTCCATTCTTGGACCAGTACTTTTCATACTTTATAATAACGAACTTCCACTTAATGTATACTCGGATTGCATTTGCAGATGATACAACTATTCTGAATAAGGACTTCAACAGACAAGAATTCGAAATGAAATAAGATCGTTCCTTGAGAAACGCTCAGGATCGGTTTGAGGCAAATGCGCTCCAACTGAATCTCCACGAACACACAAACACTCATAGCTACAACAAAAAAAGACATACAGTACAATACGTGCATAACACTTCTTGGTTTCAACGTAGATAGCTCTCTGTCATGGTCAACGCATATTGAGGAGACGCGTATACTCAGCAATATATGCAATACGTAGGATAAAGATATCTGTGAGCGAGGAGGCTGCAAAGCTAACTTATCACGCCAAATTTCACTCGGTCGCAACATATGGCATACTGCTATGGGCAGCAGATGCACCAGATATATTTTTGAAACAAAAAAGAGCCATGAGGGCATTATCTGGAGCCCATATTCATGATACCCGACCAAAAAATAATTTAGTGATATCTCAACATAGATTGACCTTCGCGCAAAAAAGTTTCAACTACATAGGGATAAAGTTTTATAATTCACTTCCCATGGCATTCCGAGAAGATGTGAAATTTTTCAAATAACTGTGGAACGATTTCTTATAGACAATGTATGCTATTCAATCAATGAATTCCTCGACATCTGTGATAAAATGAATGTGATCAACCAGCCAGTTTAATGAAGATTCGTGAATGTTGTTGAATTCTATTGTTTCGTTAACTTTGGAGTGCTATTCGCGTGGCATGTGTCCATTCTTTTTTTAAATGTATGTTTCTTATCAAGAAAGAAAAATGGTGCATGTTCGCGAAAAGATGTATGTTTCTCGTGTGTCTAAATATTTACTTTTGACCGCTCAAGTAATTTTTATGAGAAAAATAAGTTATTATTATTATTAATATTATTAATATAAAGCTAAAAAATTAGTGGTTTTGCTTAAATATTAGATTTAAAACAGGGGACCGAAGTCTGTATGCTTTTAGCGGACGTGATTTCTATCATCTGTAAAATGTCCAACTTCTTCATTTTTTGACCTGAATGTATAACTTCTATTAGCTCGAAATCGATGAAATGATTTTTATCTATACAATAGTCACAAAAACCAGTAAAATTTTTGTTTTGGATATTGGATATTTTGTGGTTGTTAATTCACTTCTCGATACGTCTTCCTCTTTGACCTATATGGAAATATAGTATTGTATTCACTGCAGAGTATTTTATGCACACCGCTTTTATCCAATAATTTAATTTCATCCTTATTATTAACGGAGAATGAAATCAAAGTCTGTGATTTTCATTTATGGTGTTACTATTATTTTAGTACAATCTATTAAATATCTTGTTTATAATATCAGCAATATGATTATTTGGAAATTTGCTCAGGGTGCAAAAGATAACTTGTCTGCAGTAAATTAAAATAATTCTTAAGAATAACGACTATGAACTGAGTTTCATTGATATTTTAATAAAATGAAAACAACATAAACTTTTACTGCAGAGCGTTTATCTATGCATACTGAAGAATCGTGTAGAGAATTTTCAATTATTTATATTGCTTATATTAGCAACAAGATATGAAATAGATTGCACAAAAATAATATTATCACCATCATCCTGAATACAAAGAATATGAGTTAATTGTTCGTTGTTTTTTCATTTATATCTCTTGGGAGGAGGTGATGCCTGTCATACTACTGATGTGGCCGCCCAAGATGATTTAATGTTTGTGTTTACTCGTATTTTGAAGGGTGCCAAATTGTAAGTTATCGGAAAGATGTTTGATGGAAGCGAGTTCCACAGCACATTAGTCCTGTAAACAAAAGAATTTTTACGAAGGGCGGTACATGGCATAGCTAGTTGGATCGTCCGCTGAATTTTTCGCGAGCCTGTTTTTTTTGGAACTGGATTCGTTAGGGAACCAAGCCCTTCAGTTCATCAGAGCATTAACCATGAATGCACTCGTAGAAAAGGGAAAGATCAGCAGACTGCGGTCTTTGGGCGACAGGTCATGTAGGATCTCCGGGTGGTCGATTAGGCGCGCTGCTCTCTTCTGAATACTATCCAATAGATGAAATGAATGTTAGGGTGCGGAGCCCTTTACATGGAAACAGTATTTCAGACCATATCGCACTTGTACCTGTACCTGTATATAATAATCAGCTATGATGGCGTGAAGCCCTGCTTCGCCCTGAAAAGAAACCTGAGTTTAGCAGAAGCAGATTCGAATTACTGAAACGTGATCATGCCAGCAACTTCTGATATTGAATGTGACGCCGAGTAGATGCATGTTTTTTTTCTGAGGAAATTCAAAGTTCTTGCATGATAAGGGGAGCTTCTCCAGCAGTGATTTTTCTAGATTCTTGTTCACGTTGAAATTGACCAAGTGCAACCGTCCCCACTCTTATATATTTTTCAACACTGAATTCAGTGATATGCTCTGTTGGTATCTGTGTCAGCGCGACTACTCACCAGTTATAGGACGCTGCCTAGGAAATGCGTCGTCCGCAATCCCAAATATTCTGTTTTCGGTGGAGTGGAGCATTAATCTTCAAAAGCAAAAGAGTTGGCGAGAGTATGGAGCCCTGTGGTACTTCTGCATGAACCTGAAAAGATTCACTCGTTGTATGTTCAATCACCACTCGAATTGATCTACTAAAGGAAAAAATACTAATCCTACCATGTGGAGAATTATTCTGCAACAGCAAAAGAGTTGGCGAGAGTATGGAGCCCTGTGGTACTTCTGCATGAACCTGAAAAGATCACTAGTTGTACCATCAACCACCGAATTGATCTACTGAAGAGAAAAGTACTAATCCTACTAGGTGGAGCATTAATCTGCAACAACAAAAGAGTTGGCGAGAGTAAGGAGCCCTGTGGTACTTCTGCATGAATATGAAATGATTCACTCGTTGTATGTTCAACCACCACTCGAATTGATCTACTGAAGAGAAAGGTACTGATCCTACCATGCAATTTTTCGGGTAGTCCATATGTGGTTAGCTTATTCATCATTGCTGTCGTTTCTAGACTATTCTTCTTTCTTTTGATATGCGATAAGCCACATTTGTAGGTGAATAGCATCGAAAGTATCCCTTTCTGTTTTGAGTTCTTTTAACGTGTACTATATAACTGTACCTCGATTCTTGAAATTTTGCTGAGCGGATTTCAATACAGGGAAGAATTTTCGTTTGTCATTTGCGATCATCATATCATATCACTAGATTTTGTGATTTACGTTTTCGATTTACCCGATCACGTCGATGTCGAACTTTCGTATAGGCATCGACGGATCCAGAGCATTCGACAAAAACTTATACTCCTACAATATCCCCTTTGATTAATATTATTCCATTTGCACCTGCACTTCCCCCACCACACGTGATACATTTTCAACCCAAGCAGAAAATTTTAGAAATATCTTATCCTCGTTGGTTCCATTTAGGAATGTATCAACTACCACCTAAATAAATTAATTCAAAAGAAAGGTATTAATCCATACACGCCATTTTACGGAAAGTCCATAATTTATTCATCAAGGCTGCTTACCAAACTATTTAGAAGGCCTTGGAAATAACAAGAGCAATGGCTGTTGATTCGCCAAGCTTTTCGATTGTTGATGTCCACAGACGCGAAACGTATGCAAGAAGGTCACCAGTTGATCGTTGTCTACGGAAACCGTATTGTCGATCACTGGTGATACCCTGTAACTGCAGATATTTTCTGAGAACATCATTCATTTATCTCTCAATGACTTTCGACATAAATGACAACAAAGCAATTGGACTATAATCTTAGGGTAGGCATTGCTCCCCTTACTTTGGAAGCGGTGGTGCTCTCGCAATTTTCCAACAATCCGGAAATATGTGGCACTTATATGAAATCCGAAACAGACAATTAAAAACAGGTGCTATCTTTGGAGCATTTACTTCAAAAGAGTTGGTGGTATTGCATCAAGACTCACTGATGCTTCACAGTTTAGTTGTTGAAGAACGCGCCCTACCGTATGCACTCTGACTTTCACCTCAAACATATTCGATTGAACATGTGGGATGATTGGTGTTATTGCATTTGATGTATCTAAAACTGAATTCTTCGAGAACCTTTCCACAAAAGCCTTTGCTTTAGGTGATGATAGAATCATCTGTCATCAAATGTAGGTAGGATTACTTGCAAAAATTGTTGCTGGCTGCCTTCGCCATAGATCCAAACTGACGAGTTTCATTGTTCTGCTCTTGGAAGAGTCTATTCCTAATTCTTTCATTGAAGTAGGTTTTCGCTTTATCAAATATTGAGTTGTTCCTGGAACGTACATATTCAGCTTTAGTTCCATCTGATACATTCTTATTTCAGTTCTTATAAGCTCTGTTTTCTACCTATTACAACTCTTCGATGAATTTCAGTGAACCAAGGTTTTTGTGCGAATGTGTTTTTCGTGGAGTTTGGAATTTAGAGATCCATGCTTGCCAGAATAACTTCAGTGCAGACATTGATGTCAAGGACAGAATAACAGACGAACAGCTCCTCCTAGCTGGCTTGGTTCTAATACTTTATCTTCCTGGAAGGCGTAAGATATTCAGTGCGTGGCTGTACGAAGTTATCAGAAGCAGAAACAAGTTGTCGTCGGAGTTAGCTGAGAGTGCTGAGAGCTGTGAACGGAAATCATCGGGATCTGATACAAGAAAGAGATCGAAGGTATTGGGGAAAATTGGTAATATAGTGAGGAATTCTTGTTGGCTCATCGACAAGTTGAGTTAGGTTACAGCTGATCGCAAAAGCTTCCGCTTGTCTTCCTGCTTCGTTCGTCCTATTTGAGTGTATGACCCAATTGATGTTGTGTACGTTCAAGTCTGCTACATGATCACCCAGCTGACAGATGCTGTATTTGGATCGTGTCTACCTTGTCGCCTAAGTACTGAAACAATCTAGGGTACTTTTTATTGTTAGGAGATCGATACGGTCAACAGTGCAACCTCCAACGTATACTCTCTTTGGAATTCGTTTTCCGATCTGGCAAGAACACAAAGCCCTTCCTTAAACCAAAGCCTTGAGTGTAACTCATAGCCGTTAAATCAGATATAGGTGGTGTCTGTTGTTGGCATTATTTGAGGTTACGTTAGAACTAGGACATAAGGTTGCGTGTCTTGTAAGCGTCGGTGTATCCCATTCACATTCAGTCATCTTATATTGCAAAACTCAATAACGAATTGGCTTCTCTACCGATTCTAGAGGACGTTGTATGTCGTATCACCATCGTAAGCCACTTTCTCCCGCAGATTCGACTGGGGAACGAGTTGACCTTCGGATAATTTTTTTCCCAAAAGAGCTCATCATGTTTTATCTGAACAATCCTTCCCACTCTTGAGACCGGACAATGTTCTCAAGCATCCGAAACTCAGTCACGAATGACCAATTCACTGAGCCTATAGTATGATGTGGTGGTATCACACCGGACGACGGGAGTGCGCCCGTCTTCTACCTATTTAATTATTTATCCTTTCAGATAGCTTGGCTATTTGGTTTTGATTTATGAATTCATGAAAAATTCTTCGGAAGTAGTAGATTTGTTGATGGTCAGTAGTGATTGTTTGCCTGCCTAGATTGATGGACTATTCACCATTAAACCAGCAAGGGTTCTCAAAAGCTGGCTTAGGAGTTGTTTCATTCCGGTCTGTTAGGCAATATGATTTAAAAGAGCAGCTAGCTCTATGTAGGCTTTAGGAATGGATACATCATACTCAGGAACATATTGCCCTCGATTTCCAGCCTTCGTGGTCGAATACGATACTATGTTAAGTTCATGTAATCGCTAAACTTTGAAGTTTAAGGGAACACAAGTTAATTCATCAAGCCAAATCACAGGGGGAGATACGTGAAAATGTTACTTGAAACTGGTAGTTATGTGAAGGCCTTGGGACAAATCACGTGTCCGTTTGTACCAGCAACAGAATAATTTAGAGTAAACTCACTAAACTTTATAATAAGAGTTTTCTTTTCTTTTCTCGATAGAACTTATATTAAAAGTTGAACAAGGTGTCCCATTTTCGATTCTATGTGAAATTCTGCAAATAAAGAAAATTGACTCTCCTCACAGGTATCGATTTTCCGGGATTTCGGCATTTGCCAATATCTCGGTTGCTATTTAAAATGGATGAAATCTATTTTGACAATCCAGCGGCGTTTTTTTGAGAGGTATTCGAATTTTATTTTGTTGAATTGTTTTCGGAATGGAATGTGCACTTGTGTTTTTAAAAATGTAAATCGAAGGTGAATTTGGATAAAACAGTATGAGTAGTTTTTCTTTTTCCAAACATGTGGAACATGTCTATATATATATATATATATATATATATGAAAAATATATATATAAAAACTATATATTTATATATAATATGTCAAAAGTATTTTGCTTTAAATGAAAATTCTCTGAAAATGTTGTGGTTTTATCTAATATACCAGTTCAAATTGATAGAAAATATCCCAATTTGTTTCTATTCAATACTTATAGCAATGAAGCCCTTTCAGAATAAAAACAAACGAAGGTTATTCAATATACATAAGCGAGGAAATATCAAAAATATTTAGAAAAAAAAGAAAAACTATTTGAGCTACTGAAAATTCTTCAAAGTGCAACGTCCGAAACTCTTTTGTAAGCATTCGGAATTTGAATATTGGTTACTGAAGCTGAAAATTGTAAAAAGTTCTGTTTTAACCTTTCTATATCATTATAGGTTAATTAGTTTTAGTTCAGTTTTATAATAGTCCGTGACATTGCCACAGAGCATCTCTCGTCGTATGGTATGGGGGCTTCCATTGTAACTTCCTTTGTAACTTCTTCATTATATCTCAATAAGGATAACAAGCGAATTTATCGCTATATGTGTGAACATTGAAGACTTTCCTTCAACCTTCCGTAAAATCGTTCCCTGAAGGAGTAACAACCCTTTGTTTTTTATGGTTGTCCGGTGGCCTCTGTGTCAGTTCATTGAAGGCTGCCAATATATTTACATGTCTTGATGCGCTCCAATGGTTTGTGATGAATGGGTGGCAGTCTGACCTGCTGCTCTTAATGGAAGTGAAATACTGACGAGGTCAAATGAGACCGAAACTACAGTATATTGCTTCAATTCATGACATCCGACTGGACGGTACCACTGCTGTGTAGCCTTGGTTGAGGATGCTTATGAATGGTGGATCAGAAAACCAGCTCCTTCAGAGAAGGATATTTAACATTCTACGGAAGGTTGAATATTGTTATCCGAAGTCTTCAATGCATTTTATTTACTTTCTTATTCCAACTCCATAGACAGAACCTGAAAAGACATTCAATAAAATCCGAATTGCTTGGAATATTCTGGATGCGGCCCTGTCTTTCTCCCAATCTAATTGTTGTAGTGCATTGAGAGGAAAATGAATATTTTCTTAGAGAACTTAAAGAATGCCGAAACAACAAGACCTAATGAATGGAAACGACAAAATTTATGCAAACGAGTCGGCGCAATTTGAAAAGGGAAGGAACGGAGAGATACGCCTCAGGCAAAAAGGGGAACAAAACATACATGGCGCAGCTTGGAAGCCCCCGGTGGTCTAAATTTAATTTCAAAAGGACAACAATAACTATTATTACTAGAGAAGCTACATGAAAATAATAAAATATCAATACCGTTATTAAATTTAAAAGTACTGGGCTATATTCCAACTGCAGATGTAACACCTAAAGCTTATAGTTGCGACTGACATAAAGAGAAATAGACTCTAATGCGTGGAGAATTCTCATTCCCTCCACTTTTATTTCTTTTATGGATATATTTTATGGAAAGTGTATACAGTGATCAAAAATTGGAAGGGATTATAGCTAATTCTAGGAAAAATATTATACGGCAACCGGCAGAGCTAGTTGGTGGAGTAAGAGGGTTGGCTGAACAATTGTACTGCGACGCTTATATATGCCCTCTGTAGGTTTGGAGTATATTCTTGATAAAGCCGATTGAATTCATGTCAGCATGTAGAGTGCAATGTCATACATCTCATGGGAGAATCGGTATGTGGCGTCCTCGGCCTGTTGAATTTTCATTATCGCATATCATTCAGACATGTGGTCCTTTGGTACCCTGCAGAGAATGCTTTGAGCTTTCTTGTTTCAATTGAGGAAATCCTAGTAGAGTTGAAGATTGTAGGTCCGTTTCTTTCGTTTTTTATTCTTAGCACTGGGGAGAAGGCGATGCCTGACATACTACAGGTGTGGTCGACCATGAGGATTTGATATAGGCGTTCAATCGCTTCTTGAGAAGAACCAAGTTGTATGTTTTCGGAAAGATGTTGGATGAAAACGAGTACCAAAGTACACAAGCCCTGTAAACAATAGAATTTTTGTAGAGGGCATCTGTGATAGTTGCACCGTCTGCTGATGAGAGTTTTTCGCACGCTGTGTTTTTCTCTGGAACTGGATTCTTTCTCGAAAAGAAAAAAATCAGAAGATCAGCAACCTGCCGCCTTCGCGTGAATCGCTGTAGATCATAAGTGATATCAAGGTGGTGAAGAGGCGCTCTGGTCTCTTCTGGAAACAATCTAATAGATGTACTGAATGATCAGTATTCCAGACCAGGTCGCACCTGTGTGTCATATAAAATCATCAGTTGTGATGGCGTAAGAAACTGCTTAGCCATGAAAAGAAACCTAAGCTCAGCAGAAGCAGATTTGTCAATGGCTGACACATAGTCATGCCAGTTATCTCCAGTGTTGATTCTGTGACGCCAAGTAGATGCATAGATGTTCTTCTCTGAGGAAATTCGATGTCCAGGCATGATTAGAGTAGTTTCTTCAGTAGTGACTTCTCTGTAGAACGTTTTTAATTGCATCAATGGTCAAGAGAAATGGCTCTTGATTTGCAATGCTTTTCGATTGTTGATGTCCACGAATACGAAACTTATACAAGAAGGTCACCAGTTGACCGTTGTCTCCCATATTGTCGATCACTGAAGCTGCCTTATTACTCAGGATATTTTATGAGCTCATCGTTCATTCGACATAATGGGCAACAATGCGATCAGACGATAATTTTAGGTTATGTTTTTATAGCTCTTCTTGGAATCGGTTGCAATCTAGCAACTTTCGTTGTTGACGAAATCTAAAACAAATGATTGAGAACAGGTGATAACTCTAGAGCGTATTCCTTTAAAACAGTTGGTGGTATTCTATCAAGACTTACTGCTTTCTTACAGTTCAGTTGTTGGAGAACACGCCTATCTGTACGCACTCTGAATTTTACTTCAAACATATTGGATTGATCATGTAGGATGATTGGTGGCACTGCGTTTGATGTATGTTGAACAGAATTTTGCGAAAACATTATTGCAAAGAGATCCACTTTTGCTTCAGGTGATGCCATAGAACCGTCATCTTTAATCATAGGTCGGAAGGATGATTTCTTGCTGACCATCTTGCCATAGACAAGAACTCAAGAGGTCTGCTCCATTTCTTCATTGAAAAGCACATATTCAGCTTTAGAGTCAACTGTTGCAATTTTCTTCTAGTTCTTATAAGCTCTGTTTTTAACTCTGACATCACTTTGACAGTTTTAAGTGAACCGAGGCTTTTGTGCGGATATTTTCTTCGTGGAATTTAGGATGTAGAGGTCCATGCCTGCAAGAAAAACTTCAGTCACGGGCTCAGCCAAGATATTGATGTCAGGATCAGAAAAATAGACGTCATTGAAGGAAAAATACGAAAAAAAATGATAGCTCCTCTCTGCTGGCTCGGTTGCAATGCCATACAACGTTGGATCTTTATTGCGTGGCTCTACGAAATTACCAGTAGCAGAAACGAGGTTGTGGTCGGAGTTGCCTAAAGGTGCTGAAACGTGTGGTCGGCAATCATTTGGATCTGAAACAAGAAAGAGATCGAGAGCATTGGGAAAAACGATTATATGTCATGAATTATAGTCGGCTCAACGACAAGTTGAGTCAAGTTGTGTTTGATCGCTAAGGCCTCCGCTTGCCTTTTTGCTTCGTCGGTACTATTTGCGTATTGAAGCCAACTCTGATGTTACATTGAAGTCTCATATTATGATCACTTCAGCTGGCGGATGCTGTATTCGATTTGGTCTACACAGTTGCTTAGGTACTGAAACAATCTAGGGTACTTGTTATCGTTGGGAGATCGATACGGTCAATGGAATTCTTTTAGAGCTACGACATGAGGTTGCTTTCCGCGTAAGTGCTGGTATACTTTACGCAGATTCATGTTGGCGTGTCCTAGTTCTCTAGAATTGCAAAACTCAATGAGTACTTCTCTCTTTCGATTCTGGGGAACTCCATGCGTTCGCTAGATGTTGTTAGTCGTATTACCATCATAAGCCCTTTGAGCCAGTTCTCTCTGGAGATACGTTTGGGGGACGAGTTTACCTCCGGATAATATGTTTTATCTAGAAAATCCTTCCCACTCTAGAGATTCTATCTGCCAAACATCCGAAACCTAGTCACAAATGGGCAAGTCACGGAGCCTATAGCATAATGTGATGTAGGTATTACACCGGGCGATGGAAGTGGGAACGTCTTCAATCCCCGTTTTGTTAAAACTTCACCGGTGTAGTGACAGTTTAACCAAATGCAAAATCAAGAGAAGACTTAGCCAGTCTCGTCATGGGCTTTGTTTCAATACTTGTCGCATGAATATTTTCCAGGTATTAAATTGAACGGATTACGATGGACACGAATTGAGAAAGAGAAATTCAGAGCAGGTGCGATTTTCTGATTGAATTTGAGTTAATACTACTTACCTGACCTGTGTCGCATAGATAACTACTTATCTATACTATCAAAGTCGAGGGGCCTTTTTCGGGAATGATCCGAGGGGATAACGGTAGTTTGAACCAGGCGGAGAAGAAGCAACGTGGCGAAACATCGATGGCCGAAGGCCTCTCCCATCGAAGGTCCGTGCGAAATTTGGAGCTCCTAGCTCGAACGATGGAGCCCTGAGGATTTTTCGAAAATTTTCGCCGAAACGTCTCCGAAAGCGAACGGAAAGTTGAGATTACAATCAACCTCTGAAGAAGAAGTATAAAATGAATTCACTGTAGAAAGGTTGAAAATAAAATGAAAAATGATATTTAACATATTATGTGGGACCACTTAATAGTACAATCATGAAAATAAACAAAGAAAATATTGAGTAATAACAGGAAAGTTACATGTTAATGTTATACATCTCTGAAGGAATGAGATGGAGTAGAGGGCTTGAAATTTACCTACGAATCTTACAATCACAATTTGCACAAAAGGTTTTTATTGTGAGTTCCTCCTATTCGTAACTCATAGTTACTGTTTCTCAGGAAATTTTATCAAGGTTGTTGAGAGCGAACCAAAAGTCGAAACGGCGAGATTTCTTCGGAATCGGAAACTTCGGTCTTTCGGAAGCGATCGGAACGATTGATCATGCAAAAATTCATAAAGAAAGCCCTCAAAAAGCGAAAATAAAAAAGGTCACCGATTTTTCGCGAGTGGAAGGGATAATTTCGTCGGACTTTTATGTCTATACAAATCTTTCGTAACCTGGACAAAGGCCAAGCCTCGAGTTTTGTATGTTGAGCTGCAGTAGTTTCATTTCCGTTAGACGACAGGAAAACTGGAAAATCTCCGATTCAACGAAGGGCTATCGACAGACTTTTGCAAAATTTCGCTTCATTTTCCGTATTCCGAATATCCTTGAAGGCCAGAAATTAACGAACGTCGAGCTGTCAAAATAAGTGGCTTTCTGTCATCCGTCCTACTTATACGGGATTATCGGGAGAATGGATTCGGGTGTCGAACGATTCCTTCATATCTCGAGATCGGATTCACTAAGAGAAATCGTTACTGTACGACTTAATTTTCGAATTTGGGTCAATTTTTGAGACCTAGAATTTTGAAAAAAAGACCGGAAACACGGGGGCGGATCTAGTCACTCTCACATCGCTATTCAATGTCGGAAGTGAGCTCTTTTTTAATTTCAGTCTCACCAACATAATTTCGGTACTAACAACATCTAGAATATATGGCTCTCTCTCTTCTGAGTGACAATATGAGACGGAATTAAATATCCATTATATCTAATCGAATCTAACCTGGTTTCAATTATTTTTATATTCGATCTGTCAAAATAAGTTATTCCGAATTTTATTATACTGAAAAGTTTGACGAAACTTGAAATAAACTTTTATAGGTAAGTGAACGTAGTTTGATGTTCATTTACTTATTTTTATGTGTATTTTCTTCGAGGAAAGAAACGAGAAACTTTCAAAGTTCATAAATTGAACATTTTGTGGTTATTCTTATCTAAATAATGTGATTCAAACGGAATTTTATGATGAAAAGAAGTCTTAGGAAACTTACAATAATGCTTGAAAGATGAGTGAATGTAATTTGAGGTTTATTTATGTATTTTAATGTATATTTCTTTGAAAATCAAAAAATCAACTTCAAATCATTAACAGAATACCAAGAGAACAAAAGTTTCATTTCTCAGAATCCATTGGAATTTTTAAACTCCAGTAAACTCCACATAGAGATAATCTTTTGAAGGACCAGTGTGGCCCGGCATATTCGTTCATATTTTATATCTTTCAATAATACCTGCTTTTATCATAATAAATTCATCACCTCTTCTTTGCACCATTATTAATTTTGCAACTACCTGTTTATGCATTTTTGGTATTTTCAAATTCAGTTCAGTACTTGTTGTCAGCTGAAGATGATCGGGATATCGAAATTGCAATCCTGAATTTCAATGAATCTCTTGTGATAGTGAAATACATAGTTCGATTTCTTATTATAAAAATGGCGGTTAATTCAATTCATTTGTTTGGGACACCCGTTACGCATGCAACCTAGACAACCAATTATTGAGTCTGCTTCGGTTTCACTGCCCAACTCTTGTTATAGTTTGTTTGTTTGCTTTTCTTTTAACGTGCTCTATTTCTACCTTCCGACTAATGAAACGCCGGGGAATTATGTCACCTCACTATCCCGTGAATTTTGCCGAACCCCTCTCGAGTCGAGGGAAGGGATCTTTAATGTCCAACACATCTCTGTTAGACATCTTCTTCAAAAGATCGACACTCAAGCAATTCCCACAATCCGAAAAATCGCACTGACTTCGTGGGGATGGAACCCAGATTACTCTTCGCAGGAAACGAGAATCATATCCTCTACGCCACCGAGCCGGCCGTGTTTTAGTTCGATCTTCCAGAGCCGTAGAGCCTTATTCATAAAACTTTCTTCTTCATGCATAAAAAATTTGAATGAATTTTTTCATTAAGTACGAAATATACAAAACATCGACTCATTCTACTTCCACGCAATATTTTATACCGTCAATTCTTCAACTCAACTCGGAAAATTGAGCTGAAGCTGAAAGGAAAATTGCGATGATGTTGAAATATTGCGGAACGCATAAAAGCGGGATATTGACTCGAAATTTCATTAAACGAATTGAATTGACAGAACTGGTGATTCAGGTGGAGATGATGTCTGAAATATTGGGAATTATATGATCCGTGTAGGAAAAGGAAGTATGCTTCAATGCTAGAAGTTAAATCTTGTATAGTTTTCTACGATAATTCGTAGTGGAAATTGAATTCGCTATTAGCTATGGCTAATAGTTCGATTTATGAATGTCTAATGTAGAAATAATTGAATCGTATTCATAACTTCTGCTTCGAGAAGGTAATAAAACTTTTGTAACTCTCGATCTAATCTAGTAGATTAAGCAGAAAGAAGAAATTCGCAAATTCTGTTAAAGTCATAGTATTATATGGCTATACTAATTTCTATGGGAAAGATATACGTTTCATTTTCTTCCAAATTAAACCCCTAAGAGGGGCAACTTGATATTGAAAGATTGTGTGTGGGTCCCATTCGCAAAGTTAGAAATATGAATATCTAAATTTTGATGAGAATCATCCTGAACCCATATAGCCCTACTGTCCTTTCAAAGGGACCTAACTCGTTTCGGATGAAGTACTCGATTCTAGTTGGCGCCATCTGTATAATATAACAAGTGATTCATTCAAACGAGTTAAGACCATCAACCTTTGCAGACTTAGAGTATACTTGTAATTAGCCAGTGTTGAAGTGAAGTTTAATTTTATCGATCGCAATGTCCGAGAGGTGGTAAGTAATTTCTTTCAATTTTATAGAATATGATTTCATTTCATCTGATAGTTGATTTCAACAGAGTCCGCCGAATATTTCCATCTGCATAACCTCACATTTTTTTTCATACTCCGCTAAATATGAGACACTATAAAAATCTGCCTTCTTAAAAGGACAGTAGGTTCATCGACTTCCGTTGATTCAATTGGAGTATTTTCGTTTCAGGTACAAAGATGATCGTTTCAGACCTTTAACGTTAGCTGAAATAATGGCAGAGATCGAACAAATTGAGACTGAGGTTTCAAAAGAAATGGCAATTTTTCCTCCTGAAAACGCCAATCATGATTGCGATACAGATGAAGACTCCGGAAATGAAAAAACGTATTGGACAAATTACCAGGAACTCAATTCAGAGCTCCTGCTGAAGCACGGATGCAAACTGAAGATAACTGGGATAGCGACGATGATAAACCTCTCTCTGAGTTTGTAGAACTAAGACCAAAACGTCAGAAAACTTTCGATTACAAAAAGTAATTTGTGGCCACCAATATCATCGGCGGATAACAAACTTCCACCAGCTGCTACGTTCCGGTTATTCTTCGATGAGGAAGTGATCGCAGAAGAAGAATCATACCGGGTATATCACAAAAAATGACCTACTTTGTTTTACTGGAGTTCTATTGCTCAGTGACTGTGTACCTTTTCCACGGAAAAAGATGTTTTGGCAGAATAGGGATGACACCAACAATAAAATGGTATACGAAGCTATATAGCGTGATAGATTCCAGCATATAATGAGCAGCATTCACTGCAATGATAATAAAAACTTGGATTTGAAGGATAAATATTCGAAAAATGTAACCACTTTTCGACATTCTCAACTCTAAATTTTTTGAGCATGCCCCTGTCAAAGAAAATCGTATTATAGACGAGTCAATGATACCATAGTTTGGACATCACAGTAGAAAGCACTTCATACGTGGAAAATCTATCAGATGGGGATATAAGTTTTCGATTGATGCCCTCCGACCAGGTTATATACACTCGGAGGCAAAATTAGCGGAACACTCGAAAATTTAACCAAATTCGAAGTCCGATATTTTTCTTAATTCTCAACCGATTTAGTTGATTCTTTCGGCAAGTTATAGATCAACTTTTTTGCTTTGTAGAACTTATAAGAGAAAACAAAAAAATTTGAAAAAAATTTTATACGGGGGCAAAACTGAAGTGTTTTTTTTGTCAAAAATTCGTAACACCCTGTGGAATTTCGTGGTCCGAGTTGAAACGTACAATATCATGGCCTGTCAACACACATCTTCCTACAGTAACGCCCTTCTTGTTTTATGCATTTATCTCTATTTTTACAAGAGATATCCAATTTGAAGCGAAAAGTCACAAATTTCAAGAATTTATTTTTAATCTTGTGTAGGTGCATAACATCGGAGGTAAGCCAAAAAGTAAAATCAAAATTAGAGAAGCGAAAATCTAACGAAATGAAAATTTTTGAAATTCCCTGGCCAATTTCACGCTCTGGGAGAACTCGAAGTACACTGGAAAAATCGTTGATTTTGCACATTTATTTTTGAATTTTTTTGTGTGACACTCTATAATAATTATCATTCCTATCCAAAATTGAGAGCAGGTGTGTATCCTGGCGATACACTCGTGAAATGAAATGAACATGTTGAGAAAAATGTTCATGATGACCCACAAAAAAAAACATTTAATTTTAGTAGCGAGTATGACCCCCCCGAGCTCTTATTACAGCGCGCATACGATTTCGCATACTCCCAATAATGTTGTCTATCATCTGTTGAGGTATGTTGTCCCACTCTTCCACCAAAGCCAATGTCAGCTCTTCAACGTTGCCTGGATTCCGTTGTCGAACCCTTCTTCCAAGAATGTCCCAAACGTGTTCGATCGGATTTAAATCCGGTGACCGCGACGGCCAGTCCATTCGTGTGATCCCAACTTCATTGAGATATTCTATCACTATGAGCGCAGTATGAGGGCGCGCGTTATCGTGCATAAAAAGGAAATTTTCCCCTATGTGAGGAGCAAAAGGCACAACATGGGGCTCCAAGATTTCTGTTATATACCGATGGGCATTTAGTGATCCATTGCCAATAATCTCCAGTTCTGTTCGTACTCCCAAGCATATGCCACCCCATATCATAAATGACCCTCCACCGTATTGCTCAGTTCCTGCTAAGTTCGCTTGATTGTACCGTTCCCCTCGATGCCTCCATATTCTATCTCTACCATCCACGAAATTCACACAATATCGGCTCTCATCACTAAATAAAACTCGTCTCCACTGATTGATTGTCCATGCAACATGCTCCCTAGCAAACGTCAATCTAGCTACCCGATAGGCTCTATCGAGTCTTGGTGCTCTTGCTTGCGCGTATGATCTCAGACTAACTTCATTTAATCGTCTTCTGACTGTCCTCACACTGACGTTGATGTAATCCACTGCTTGTAAAAGGTTACGTGCCTGAACAGCAGTAAGACGAGGATTTCTTATGGTTTGATTGACGATGAAACGGTCATGTATAGCGCGGGTTGCCCGATTTCTTCCTTGTCCTCGCCTCCTCACGTAAAATCCAGTTTCCCTGTAACGTCGGTAGATTCGATGGATAACCGACGTCGAGACACCCTACATGGTACCGACTGAGCGGTAGGTGCGCCCTTCCTCGATCAATGCATCTGCCCTTGCTACTGAGGTTGGTGGTAAATCTCTCATTCTGAATGAAAAATACCGTTTCGAATCGTGAACAGTAAAAGAATCACAAAACACCGCAACCGATCGAATTTGTATCAAATCAAAGAATGGAAAACTCTCATTCTTTAAACAAGTGCAAATGTGGTCATATACAAAAAAACGTGTGTTGTATTTCATATTTGATAAAAAAAGGTGTGCACATGTGTAAATGAAAAGTTTTATCAATGGTCCCAGAATTCGGTTGTGTATTTCAATACCTACCGACTGTTATCTCCTATGAATTCCTAATTTTCACCAAATTAACCAAATTGTCATCAATAACTAATGCAATTCGAACATAAAAATCGCAAACGAAAATTTCGACACGCCTGAGTGATAATAAGAAAATTCCAAATTGATTGACGAATTTTAATGGCAATTTCTTGATTCAATGAAATTTCTCCAAAATGGTGATTTTCCATTTGAAATTAAATATATTTTGCAAAAAAAGAGATAAACGCATGAAACAAGAAACTGTAGGAAGATGTGTCTTGACAGACCATGATATTGTACGTTTCAACTCGGACCACGAAATTCCACAGGGTGTTACGAATTTTTGACAAAAAACACTTTTAGTTTTGCCCCCGTATCAAATTTTTCTTTTCAAATTTTTTTGTTTTCTCTTATAATTTCTACAAAGCAGAAGAGTTGATCTATAACTTGCCGAACAAATCATCTAAATCGGTTGAGAATTAGGAAAAATATCGAACTTCGAATTTGGTTAAATTTTCGAGTGTTCCGCTAATTTTTCCTCCGAGTGTAATTCATTTTGACCCATACCAAGGTTCTTCAAGTACGTTGCTAGATAAATAAAAACATATGGGTCTGGACGCATCAGTAGTTTTACAATATTCAGATATAATGAAAAATACTCCCTTTGAAGAATTTCATTTATACTTTGACAATTACTTCACCTCATTTTTGTTGCTCAAGGAATTGAAATGGAGGGGCCTTAAAGCTACTGGAACGCTGATGGAAAACCGAATCCCCACCTCACATCTATCTAGATCGAGGTTATCCCAAGCATGCTTTGGCGGATTACGAAATTATCATTACTAAATGGAATGAAAATGTTGTGAATGTAGCATCAAATGCTTCAAAAGTGTTTCCTGTAAATATTGTAAAAGAGCTTTTCCCAATCTGAGGAGAAATATATTTATATAGATCAACCAAGCTTGATGAAATCTTACAATGAAAGTATGGGACAAGTGGTCCGTGGCGATCAAAATCTCGGTGACACTAGAGTTAGCATAAGTGGACAAATGTTATTTTTACTCCTTTGATCATTGCATTTACATGACTGTGCTTACGTAAGCGTAAGCGCTAAGAGTTTTTTGACCAACTAGAATTCGAAAGATCTATAGCAACTGAATATTTAGAATCTGAAAGAGAATAAAAAAGAGCTCCTAAAAATTCACACGATCTTTCACGTTATGACAGACTGGATCATAGCATTGTTTATAATAACAATCAGTGACGATGTGCAGTATGCCATAAAAAAGGAAATTTTCTCTGCCAAAGATGTGATGTTGGCTTGCATTCAAAAGATTGTTTCGTTTCTTATCATGCTATTTAATGTTAAGATGTTCTTTTGATGAAAATAAAGACTTCATTTGAAATCAATCGATAATTTATATGGGTATGATATTGTACTACTGTCCTCTTAAAAGGACGCATAGTTTCGACAAAATAGCAACACTCGAAAATTCAAAAACAATGATGGATTATAATTTATGGAAGATTCCATTCAATCTCAATCCACGAAAAAAGTTCCATTTATAAAAAAAAACGATAGTTTCAGGATTATATGGGTTAATGCTACAAAAAAGTCATTCATTCTAATGTCGAAAGAAGCTTTTAAAAATTACACTACACTGATAATATCCCTGTTTTGATGGGGGCAAAACAATCATAATCTAGGAGAAAAGTATAATTTATAGTATGGATCATTTGAAACACATTAAGAATCCCACATTCCTCCCTAAATGTGAGTTCAGGAAAATTATTAGAAGTAATTTTGTAAATGATTCAAGTAAACATGGAGTACAAACCTGAGGAAATCCTGATGTGCTCGTATCTTATGTATTAGTAAGAACTAGTCTGTGTGTGTGTAGTGAACAAAAAGTGTGGTCACGCACAGCAATTAAGAAAAACAAGAGGTAGTATAATTATTTTCATCTTGAGTCGCTGAAAAGTTAAGAGCAGAAAGACAAAAAGATATACACTGCGCCAAGAAGTTACCTCACAGAAACGAAAATTCAAATTTATTCTGAAGTTCAGATGTGTTAAAGAATTGTTTTCCTGGTAATTAACCAGCAATAATCCAATGCTTGAGAACAATGGAGATGGAATGGGTACCCATAGAGATTGAAATATGAAAATGATACTGTAAACAATCAAAGTCCCCGAAAATCTGCTAGTATCGGATATTTCCACCCGCAGCGAGACTTACTGCATGACATCTACAATTCATACTGAAAACCAGTGAATATAATAAAATTATTGAATGAACGAATCATGAAGTAATAATAAATCAGTGTTTTAATACATTTTCTTTATGAATCCCTCTTTCAGTAAAAGATAGATTCAATTGGCGTCTCACTTCGAGTTGAGTAGCTTCATAATAATCAGATACAACCTCTTCGCATTCATTCCAAATTAACGCTATGCGTACGAGTTTATAAACAATATTTCTCTGTAAACCCTATAAACACAATTCTAGAAGAGTGAGGTCTGGTGATTTCACTGGTCGTTATGTAGTGTCGTTCAACACTATCCATGGTTTTTCATAAACACCTCAAAAAAGTCTAGGGAACACTTCTGAATATCGATATATCGTATCCAGAACGATCAATGATGGATGCAGCAGATGCGACGCTGCTTTATAATTATTTCATGTATTCAGTGTTTGAAACCAGTTAGTTAGCACTTTATTTCTGTTGTAAACACAAATAAAAGATTCAAGTTTTGTGATTCGACCATGGAAAGACGACATTTGACTAGAGAAGAGATGTTACGAGCCGTTGGCATGCTACAAGCTGGGAGCTCACAACGGGAAGTATCCAGGGTTCTGGGAAGTAGCCCAAGTGTCATAAACCGTTTATGGTCGCGTTTCAATGAAACAGGTAGCGTAGAATAATGCCATACAGGTCGTTTCAGGATTACTACAGTCGCCCAAGACCGATTTTTGGTTTTACAAGCCAGAAGAGATCGTACTACCACAGCATCTCAATTAGCTCAAGAGCTATCACGAGTTCATAATGTACAAATTTCCGACCAAACTGTGAGAAATCGACTGCACGAACGTCAACTCCACTTCAGACGTCCTTTAAGAGTTCCACAACTGACCCATGGAAATGGCGCTGCTCGTTTAGCTTGGTGCCAAGAACACGTAAACTGAGATCAAGAGAGGTGGGCCACAGTTCTCTTCAGTGATGAATCTAGATTAAGTTATTATCCCGATTCGGGAAGAATTCGAATATGGAGGGAACCTGGAGATCAAAACCGTCTCCAGCATGCTCGAGAAGTTGTTAGACAGTGAGGCGGATCAGTGATGTTTTGGGGAGGTATACGCCTTGGTGGAAGAACTGACCTCGTTTTCATACAGAACAACCTCGCAAGAAATTCTTACGCAAATGAGATAGTTTTACCTGTAGTGGTACATTATCTTCAAACAATGGGTCGAAGTCCACTCTTCCAACGAGATAATGCCCCTCCTCATCGTGCAAGAGTTGAACGTTCTTGAAGAGAATGATATCGATCTTCTACCGTAGCCATCCTGCTCCCCAGATCTGAATCCTATCGAGCATGTGTGGGACACCCTAAAAAGAAATCTCCTGCGTCGAAACGTCTTTCACCATGAACAGGAGCTTCGATTAGCAGTTCAGGGGGCTTGGAATGACTTAGGCCAAAATGTAATAGACAATTTAGTATTGCGCATGCCGCGACGATGCCAAAATGTCATTAATAACAGAGGTGGACCCTCTGGGTACTGAAAAATATAAGTGGTTCCATATCGTTTCGAAAATATTAGTTCAGGATTTTTTTTGTGTTTTACCAAATTTCGTCATTTTCAAATTTCAAATTTTTTTTTATAATAGGTGCTTTGGAGAAGTCAAATATTAATTTGTTTTCTTGAGAATACATTATATACCTACAATACATCCTAACAAAAACTGAAGATTTCTATAAATTCAAATCATCAAATTCATATTTTAAAGATATTGGTAAGTGTTCCCTAGACTTTTTTGAGGTGCTTATGTCTTATTATTATTAAATTTGCCTTGTGGGATAGAGTTCTGTTTGGGAGGCACTGTCATGCTGAAATTATAGTGATCGGTTCAATTTCAAATATATCATTCCAACCAGCATACCTTCGTAAAAATAGGGTTCATTTAAATGGAGATCAATAAAACCTCATAACGCATTCACACTAAAGTGTCCCTGATTAGTTTGATTGGGTATAATACATCGTACAAATTCTTATTTTCATCATGATTAACTATCACGTAGTAATAGCGAAATCATTTAACTATCTGAAATTATGCATTAATTTCATGGCTCAGTGTTATTTGAAGGAAGGTACCTGTATATCTGGTTAATCAAAACAGATTTTTCTAATCTTTAATCGTTAAAATGTATTACCAGATATACAGCTTCATGAAAACGTTAAATAAAAAAGTATGTTTCTTGTAAAAATATATTTGATGACATTATGTTAAACAATTCGTAAATTCTCTAAAACATTGATTAATGCAGAAAAAAGTAGTCGCATTTGAATCCCTGATTCTCCCTGTTTTACGTTCGCCTGATATAGCTCTGGATAATGGAGTTTAGGACACCCTGTACATATATAGTTTTGGATATATGAATTGCCGAATTCATATAACTTAATAACTTGTTGGGCACGATACTCTGCTACAATTTCACGTAATAAAATGTATTTCTATAGTCAAATCGAGACTGCATATATGAGATTATACTTTCAATAGTTCCAAATTCAAGAGCGCTCTGAAAAAGAAAGATTCGAAATATATGTGATGAAGGAGTCCAAAACAAGATCATTTATTAACATGTAACAGTAAGTAAGGCAGAAACGATGCGACAGGTAGTAGAATATGGAGCGCCGCCGCGACGACCTGCGCCCTGGCGTCGGCGTCGCTCGATAGCGACGTCCACCAGTGCCGCACAACTTCTCCCGGCGTCGGGTTCTCAGCTGTTTGACAGACGAGATCGAAAACACGCGACTAACCCAAACCACCCACTTCTACAACTCTTCTTCTTGCACGTGCCAAATTGTCAATAAAACGTCAGCTGTTTCGTCCTGGTCATCAAACCGAACAATCGAACCCCTTTTGCGTATTTCACCAACGTATGTGTTTGATTCTATTCGCGGACTGTTCGAGAACGAGATACGCGAGTGTCGGTGTGCTTTTCTGTGAATCACTAGGAAATGCACTGAGAAGGAAGGTACTGCTTTGAGCGGGGCCACGTGTGAGTGGGGAATTGCGCCAGACTGCCTCACGGTGCGGGTTCCGGCGGGCCTCGTAGCCAAGGCCGGACATGTGCCACCAAATGGGGGAACCACCTCCGAGGAGAAGGCTTCCATCCCGGTAAGATAAGAAATGTACTTTGAAGAAGTTAAAGGCTAGAACTCAGTGACAGTCAATTTTCATAAAAGTTATTGCCACAAACTATTGTTATCTTATTTTATATCTTGATTTACTGTTTGCTTTAACGAGAAGTTCAAATGATTGAGGATAAATTAATATTATTTAGTAATGCTATCCCATATTATTATAGTAGTATTCAGTTTCCCGAACTGATATTATCGAATTAATTAATTAATGAATGTTCAAACAAGCATCAATATATTCATTCGATATGAATCTGATTCACATTTTGAAATATTTTCGAACCGTTATTCGAATTAGGAACGCCAGAGTAAAATATGATGTGACTGCTTAGAAGGGTATGTAATATAAGTGATGAAACTATTTTTATCCGTCGATTCGTTCATCAGAGACCTGTTAACACATGTCAGGAACATGTTTACATTAAGACTTTGAAACATATTATTCTAATTCAACGTTTTTTTTATTATCTAAGATGTTCAATGTTTCGGCAGAAACGATCAAAAAAATATTGACAATTAATCGAAATTTTATCTCGTTAACGGTCATTTATGGAAATAATGAAATGGTTAGCTAATTGAATGGTTTTCATTAAATGATGAAATTAACGATTTCAACGAAGAACGAAATATTAGATTTCCTGTTGAATGCAAATTATTACTTGATGCCCATTTAGAGCTCGAGTATAAAATGTGAGAAAACCTTGGTTTGGAAATTTGAAAATCATTCATGCATATTTGAATTTCAATATTTGAATCGAAACAATGAAATGGGGGCATATGTGTTAAAATCGTGAATATATACAGGTTGTTTCACTGTTATAGTTTTTGCGAGGTTACTCGATTATGAGTTGATCTTATTAATGAAACTGAGGTGTCCTGAACAAATTAACTCAATCAGCCATAGTTTCTGTGAACTGTGAACATTATAAACTGTTGGTTGACATAGGTGCCTAAGAAAAAATCCACACAGAGCTTATCCTGTATCTGGTTTTGAAAAAAGGTGTATAATTAAGATTCCAATTTACTGTTAGCGCTTCTCCTAAAATTCTTGTATTTATTCATCAAGAATGTTCTAAAAGATGTGATTTTCCGAATTTAAGATTTTGAATTCGGGATTGAGTGAATGGATAGAAGGAAATAATTTGAATTTCTTGTCGAAGTTATGTTTAGATTTCTAAATTATAATGTTCAAATTTCTCCCTGTTCGACACCACCGGACGAAGACAGTTTTCATTTAGTTCAGTTTGACAAGAGTCAAAAATGTTTTGTTTTTGCTGTTTCGAGTCATGGCTAACGTGATTGAATCATGAAATGTTGATTTTGTCATCTATTTACTCATCGGTTTAATTAGCACGAATGAATAAATAGATAATTGAGAATCATAAGGAATTTTGAAGCATCTTCATGGATAAAAAATCTGGTTATGTTCCAATTAAATATATCAAAATGTTAATCAACTAGAGCCAAAACCAGTTTGGGACAGCCTGTACGAAATTAGTAAATGGCGTTAATTTTTGTTTTAACGATATTTTAATTGATAAGGCACGATGTGTGCGAAATGCGTCCTGCTCAAATTGAATATTCAGTAGAAATCACAGTTTCCGTGTATTTTTTAATTAAGATGGATTTTTATCATTTAAGAATCTTACCAATTGAATTCGTGTCATAATTTCTATTCTACAGGATGAGAATTTGTCAATAAGAGACATAAACTGAACAGTAAAACAGTTTCCTTGAGACAAAATCTTCGTGTTTTTTCTCTTAATATTCTTTGTCAGCTTGTATCTCTAATATTTTCTTTATTTGT
This sequence comes from Cryptolaemus montrouzieri, assembly GCA_013387265.2. Taxonomy (NCBI): domain Eukaryota; kingdom Metazoa; phylum Arthropoda; class Insecta; order Coleoptera; family Coccinellidae; genus Cryptolaemus; species Cryptolaemus montrouzieri. The sequence continues at coordinate 27,446,103 of JABFTP020000185.1, read as the reverse complement.
CGATTTTAGGCATAGATCGATATAAAATACAGTTTGAACTGCTTAACAGCCCTATAACTGCGAACCAGTGGTCCATTGTGGCACACTTGCTCCTAAATTTCACCGATAAACTATATCATTGTTGCAAAGGATATAAGCTTCGTGGGTGAGAGCTCTATAATCTTGGTCTCCCTCAGTTTGTTAGATCCGAGTTCCTCAAGTCTGATTTTGTCCCCAGCTGTGCATTCTCACATTAGGTGTTCTATTGATTCTATCTCCTCCTAACATAGTCTACATAATGGGTCCTCAATCAATCCTAGCTCATTTAGGTAATTTCTTTGGCGTCAATGACCCGTTAATATGGCAGAAAGAACTCTATGGTTTAGTCTGGATAGTTTGAGCCAAGCCTTGGATTTCGTAGTGGACGTCAACTGATGCCAAGTCAAGTGCTCCCGTATCTTCAATTCTGACCACTAGTTAATTTCCATCCTTGTACTCTGCTGGGGAATTCCAAGCCTAGGCTCCAGTCCATTGAATCTCAAGGCTCTATTCTTCGAGCAGCCAATGTGTCCGCCTTCGCATTGCTCTTAATGACCGAGTAGCCCGCTACCCACATCAGACGGAGCCTATTTCTTTCCCCCACTTTGTCGAGGGTTGAACGAGATTCCCGCACAAAAGTGATGTGCAGTTGTTGGATGCCAATGCCTTCAGTGCAGCTTGTCTATCGGTGATATTTTTTATTATCCTACAGGTTAATACAGAGGTTATCACAGTGGTTAATGATCCCGATGCATTGTTAGCGACTCGAAGAATAGAAACATCAGAAAACCACGAAGGAAATCGTGAAGCCAGGTTATATTAGCCCATTCCAGTAAAGAGTCACAAATCCAATGTTCGGGAAGTCTTGGGTTCATATAACTTATTTTTTTTTGATAGTTCATAAATAAGGGATAAACTTCAATGTGGAAAAGTTTTCTTTCACCTCAGATAAACAAAATTCACGAAACTGAAGATATTCTCAACGAAAATAGTATTTATTATTGAATCATTCCCTGTTTCTTTGCTGAAAGAAAGAATTATTGCCCATCAAATATAAATTATACTGTATCAAAAGATTGTTCTTTATCAACGTGGGTATGCTGTGTAATTGAACATTGTCGTTTCCTGTTTCATACAATTAACCATTGCACCATTTCCAGAATTTGCAATAATGTTGTCACAATACATGAATGAATTCCATCTCATAATGAGATCGCCGATCTCGTAAATTTATTTTGGCGGTTGAGACTGTTCTTCAAGATTAGGTAGTGGAAGCTTATGTTCCTTATGATTAAAATGAAATAAATATGGCAAGATCAAATCTTCAGTAGATAAAGCCAGGCATATTTTGGAACCACTACAAGATGTTGATGAACTTTCTGAGCGAATCACAATGCTTGTTTTTTTAATGCGGTAATTAGATTTCTTTTTGTGTCATTACGGTTATGCAAAATCTGTTTCAGCCAACCAGGGAATGGCTTCTTCGGCGTTATTGTTAGTTTTATACCAACTCGAGTTTCTTTGCAGGTCATCAACACTACTTATCGGCCTTAGGAAATACGTATCATTTAGTGGCATGCAGATGAAACTAATAATATTTTTCTGCTCCTTATAATTGGCAGCAAAGAGAAAATGAACCAATCTTCAAACCTTGCTATATTACTCCAACTATTACAGCTAGCTACATTCGGTCCAATTTTCATTTATGTGAGCTACTAATGCTCCGACTTGTAAATCATATAGGGAGCAAAAGTTTCGCTAGCTGCATTGGCACAGAATATCACAAAAAACTTATTTTTATTGAGTTAATTATATGTTCTTGCCATTTGCTCTCACGCCTGCAGATTATCTGATAATATCGTCATAATTAAATACTTCTTAGACCAGTACAAGGTCTGATTCGTAGACTAATTGTTCAATAGTCCAACAGTCCAATAATTCGTAATTACTTCCTAAGATATCTGAGCGCGTCCTTTTCTTATACTATTAGCAAACATTCTTCCCAAGGTCGTTTCAGGAAATTTTAGAACATTGTTCTCGAACAGTTGACCCTGTCTTTCTTAAGACTTCAAATAATTTTAGACTATCATCACCAGATCAAACTCGTATGAAGAAAATCCATACTCTAAGTTGTGCAGTTATCTGAGCCATGAAAGGCAGCCCTTCGGCTGATAAAAACACTGTCAGATGCCCTGAATTGCTTGGCCTTAAGTTTGTCACCTTATTTCAAAGAGTCCTCTGAGGTATTATGCATCTTACTTTTGCAACGCGTTCTGTTAATTGTTTACTTCTAATGGTGTTCAGATATTCAGAAATTGCTCCTCTGTGTTGTCTCTATAGCGTAAGGACCCAGGTTTTCGACGATATACTGTAGCATAGTGTGACTATAAGAAAAAACTCATCAAAATACTTGAGGATGGTACGGAGAGAAAAAAACGCATTTTCAGGTTATAGTATTCTGGTTTTTTAAACGAAAATAATAAAGATTTCGAATCTACTTAGCCACCGAGAGAATAACGTAAATACTTTTGAAATTGAAAATATATTCGGAAAGAGACGCTTACTTTGGCCTAAGGAACAATCTTAACCGTTTTTTGTGTTAAAATATACCCGCTATCATTTCTCAGTATTCAAGAGAATATATTAAAGGTAATGACTTCACTTTGATATTGTATATTTGCAAATACTTGTTTTTTATATCTGAATAACAACTATAACATTTACTCATAATCTATCTGCTACTTGTTTCTCGTGCCATATTCAAGAATCCAGTGGTGCATTAAGTTTTCTTTTCAAGAATCATATCATTTGAGAAATTGAAACTATTTGCAACTTTTCGTATGGAATACCCTAATAATTTTTCTTTCATTTTTACCCATTGATCGAGAGCTATTCAAAAGCGAATAACGTCGCAATATGCAGTTCTATACATTCTTATTTCTCAAGTTATCGAGTCATTTCTAACTTATAACCACGAATGTTTTGCGATATATCAAATGAATATCTGATTATTATTGATTAATGAATATGCCAATTCGGCAATGGAACTTAATTTAAAATAGTGAGTTATTCGGTATTCCTGTATTTTTGAATTTAGAATAATACGTCTTACTTTGTCAAAGTCGTCCGGAGAGAAGACAATCATGAAAAGGAATAATCCGAAAAAAACAAAGTAATTTTGCTAATATAAGTTTTCTGTTAAACCTCGCTTGTGCGTCCAAAATTAAGAAATCCAGAGGTCCCAAAGTTTAAGTGATTTTTGAATCAGATCCTGAACAAATCAAAAGATATTCCCAGAAAACTAGTAGGGACAAATTATTATCTTCGACTGTCAATGCGATCTCCGGGTTTTTTGTAGTAGAGCTATATTAGGACTAATACTTATGCATAGCGAAAATAGAAGATTCACAAATTGATAATTCGAAAACGCTTTTCACCAATACTAACGTGAATATGTTACACTAGAAAATGTAGAAATAATACATGAACTATGAGACATATGCAGAAAACATATGTTTGGGATCTTTTATAAATTTTGTTGATTAAAATCAATCACATTATATTTGCGTTATAATAAAAACCATCCCAATTAGGAATACATTTCAACGTTAATTTTATTTTCACACAATGAACTATATTCAGGGAGCAATATAAGATTGTAAGATATCCCTCTTTGAAGGAGCTTGTCCCCGATACATTTATAATTATCATCCACCGAAAGGGCCGCAATAGCAATGATACAATTACGAAGTGCATAATACGGAAAATTACTTCATGAATGAAGTTTTCTTTGCGTAGAAACACACCGCGAAATACATCGCTACCCTATTTCATTGTATATTCAATCCTAACTCGCCTCTCGAGTCTCTACCCCATGCTGAAAAGGGCCTACGGAAGTTTTTGTGGAGATCACTCTGAGGCTGGGGAGATTCTTGCTGATGGTTTTCTGAAATGTTCTCTACTGAACCTTCAAACCAAGATCTGCCAACTATTAAGCTACCTAGGGTTTCTTTGTGTATGGAGCAAGTGCATTTTCTTCCGATTTGGTCATGAGTCCGTTACTGAAACTTAAAAATAATTCTCCACCCGGCGTTGATCACATTTCTCCCCTTTTACTCAAAGAGTGTGTTGAGATATAAGTTTTTCCCTTGCCGATAATTAAATCCACCTTTTTACGTTCAAATATTCTACCGTCCACTTAAAAAATTGCTTCAGTAACTCCTATATTTAAATAAAAAATATATTAAAAACCAAAAATTATCGCCCCATCAGTTCGACACCCATAGCTTGCAGAGTAATGGAGTCCATAATTTGAGAAAATCTTACAGCTTTCCTTTTAAGACATTATATTCCAAAACCACAACATGATTTCGTACGAAATCGTTCAACATTACCAATTACTGTGATGCATGAATAAGTGAACAGCTGCATTAGATAAGGTAAAGCCAGTGGACATTATATATTTAGACTGTGCCAAGCTCTTTGACCGCGTACCGAAACGAAGATTCGTTCAGTCATGTTTGACGGACCGTTTCTTTTGTGCTAGAGTTGCTTGATCTCTGTCTAAAAGAAGGTCAGTGTTACGCGGTATGCCGTAGGGCTCTGTACCGCGCCAATTTTGTTCATTGCTTACACAAGTGAATTGGGGAGTGTGAGTCGATGTAAAATTGCATTTTACGCAGATGATACCAAAATATTCTGTGTTCCATTAACCTGCCAGATATGATCTATTTGCAATACGTAAGTGGATTGGTACCTAGAAAAATGTGTCGTTGTTCACATCGAAAAAAATAATCTTCGTCACATCTTGACGGTGTTTCTCTCAAGATGATTAGATCCTACAATGATCCTAGACTGATAGTCAACGGAGGTCTAAGCTGGTCAGAACATATACATAACCTCTTAATAAGAGCGAACACTACGGAGTTCCTAATAGGTAAACCATTTTGGGGATGACCTTTACAAACTCTTTTAGATTATAGAAGACATACGTTTGCCCAATACTTGTATATTGTGCCACAGTGTTGTCACCTGATATTGTGCGCGGTAGGAATCTTCTCGAAAATGAACAAAGCTCTACTTGTCGATTGGTTTTCTGATGAACACGACAGAGCAATTCTGTGTGACTCAATATAGCTGAACACCTTACTGTCGAGCAACGCCAACTCCATGGTATTTTAATTGGACTAACTCAGTTCGACTAAGGAAAGAAATGCCTTCTCACACCATTACTGAGCCCCCTCCAAAGTTTTCGGTTTGCCGGATCTTGCATTGCTGATACCGTTCCCCAGGTCGTCTGTATACAGGCATGCGTCTACCATTTGACACTAGAAAGAACCTGGACTCGTCGGAAAAGAAAACATTCGACCATTCTGGAACACCCCAATTTGCATGTTCCCTCGCAAACTGAAGTCTTGCAACTCGATGCTCTCTGGTGAGACGCGGGCCGGTAGAAGCCACCCTTGGTCTGATGGTCTGACATCGTCTTCTTTGAGCCTGTTCCTAACAGCTTGCAATGAAATATGCTTATTTCTGGAAGGTGCAAGCTCATTTTATAGCATTCTAGCCGTACAGTGCCGAACTCTTAGTGCAGTTAAACGAAGCACACGATCATCAACTGGTGTTGTTATCCGATTTCTTTCCTGTCCGGCCCTTCTTCTATATTCCCTGTTTCGTGGTACTGATTAATTGCTCTTGAAATAGTGTTTTTATTTACATTCAACAAGTTAGCCACTTAACGTTAGCTTCGCCCCTCCTCTAAAAGTGTAACATTTCTTACCACTTTATGATCACTCAAATAGCGTCCAGGATGTTCAGCAGCCATTACAATAAATTTAAAGATTCGAAAATCAACAAGAAATACAGAAAACTTGCATTAATTTATCGTGAAAACTGAAGGGGAATTGAATGAATACTGATAGTCAAATAAACGCATTCTTGTTTCTGACGTGTTTGAGATCATATGGAAACAAATTTTAGTACATAGATGCTGCTTGATCGATTGTGGAATTCAGAGTACCAGGTGATGCGACAATTTTTGTGGTGTCTGTATTTCAGGTAGTAACATTATTAATTTATTTCTTTTTAGAGTGAAAAGTTGATTATGAAAGCGCCATAATTTCGAATAACTGTGTCAATCCATTGAAATTTTGATCGTTACAATAGGTAAACAATTTTTGTTATTCTTTGCACGTGAAAAATATTTTGAGGAATAAAATTGCAATCATCGCGTGTTGTGCTCTTCAAATCTTCCATTTTATGAGATTCAGCTCCGTAAATAAAGTTTTGTAGGTAACCCCTAGACAACATAAAAGTTTCGTGATCTGTGAATATCTTACTAGAAAACTTTTGGCGCCATTTGAGAATTGCTATGAAAATAACCACAAATCATTATGTTTCAATGAAGATTTTATACAATAACAACAAGGTTAGTAACAGAAATTAGTTTCGAGTATACAATGCGTTCCTATGAAAACGTACCACTCTGAATAACTCGGCTGGTTTGATTTTTCAGTGAGTACCCTGATTCAGGTTGATTTTTGATTAGAGAGGGACATTTTTTATTACATATTTTATTCTCCCCTATCAATATTTTTGATACTCCTGAAGGCTTTTTTAAATACAACAGGAGTCGCGTGATGCCTTTTTGCAAAGATGGTTATATTCTCTATACGACCACGTTATTTATTTTCTTAACTACATACGACGAATTGAAATCGAGAATTGTTTAGAAAAATTCCAAGTTTTCATCAATCCCTTCGATAGACATTTTTCATTTTATGTTTTGTTCTCCCCCTATCATCCCCTAATCCCCTGCACCGTCTATCTCCAAATATGGTGAGGAGGTGAATTGATAAATTTTCGAAGAGGTTATTCCATTTCTAAACGACTTTCTAATATAACACGTTACGTTTTGAAATGTTTAGAAAAATTTCAGGGTTTTATGAATCCAATCGATCTCCGACTGTGGAAAGCACGAACGATTGATTCGATTTTTGTTACTTATTTAAACGTTTGCGTATTGCGAAATCCAATCTAAGTAAATCCCAGATTTTCGATATGTTTAAGTAATAACTCCATTTCAATAATAGGATAAAGTGTAATTTATTGCTGTACTAATTAAATATTATTATTAAATATTGTATAGCTCTAATAAAAAGAAATAGGTCTTAACAGGATACCGTATATCTGGTTTCTCAAATTCAAACAACCATATTTTCATATATAATATATTTCATGTCACTTTGCACTTGGTTATTATACTGTCCAACGATGAATGAGAGTTCGAAACTGAGGTAACAGACACAGAATATGATGAAAATGATGTCAACACACGATTATAATAATTTTTGCACTTAATATATTTTAAAAGAGCATAGAAAATATGTTTCAATTGACGAGGCTTTTACGTGATAGAAATCCATTTTCAGAAATACAAGTAAACTGTGATTTCTACTAAAATATATTATTAAATGCTCGACGCGTTTCGATACTTGGTCAATCAATTTTTATTTAACAATCGTTAAATGAAAATAATTTTGAGATATGCAAACATCTAATGAAGCCATGATGTCGTATTTAATTCGTGGATTCGTCATATTTTGTGTTGACAAATATAATAATATAATCAATAATTTGTTTACACAAAATATGACGAATCCACGAATTAAATATGACATTAAGGCTTTATTAGATGTTTGCATATCTCAAAATTATTTTTATTCAATGATAATGGGAAATCCCTTAAGCCCTCTTTTAGCAGAAATCTTCATGGATAACATAGAAAAAACTATTCATAAACACCCGCTTAGTGAACATTTCCTATATTGGTATCGATATGTCGATGACATTATTGTGTGTTTTACAGGAACAAACAGACAGTTCACTGTATTTGTAAATTTCATCAAATACCTGGACCCAAAAATAAAATTCACTTCTGATATAGAACAGAACAATTCGATCAATTTCCTAGACCTAACAATAACAAGATCAAATAATAAACACCAGTTTTCAATTTATCATAAGCCTTCTCATACAGATATCACAATTCATTATACATCGGCACATCCTTACCAACATAAAGTTGCAGCATTTAATGGCTATATACATAGACTCTTGAGCACACAGAAGTCTTATGATAATTATTTCAAAGAATTGAATTTGATAAAAGAGATCGCAATAAATAATGGTTATGATGCAAATTTAGTTAGCAGCATATCACATAAGAAAAACAAAAATTAGCTTTACAACATATATATCCAATCGGTGAACACCAAGACAAGAAATTCAATAGTTTAACATATATAGGCTATATTAGCAATAATGTGAAATCCTTCTTGAAAATTCAGATTCGAATGTAGCGTTCAAAACATCAACAAATTTAGTTTCATCATTTAGGAATTATAAATCTCCAATTAATAAAGAAAATGAATCAGGTTTTTATAGATTGGATTGTGCAGATTGCAATTGTTTTTATATAGGTAGAACAGGAAGAAATTTTAATGTTAGAATCTCTGAACATAAACGCAGTTTCATCAATGGAAAACCAATTCAAATTATACAAATCATCCTACATTCTGAGAAGAGAGGTATAAATTTCAACCTTCTTGAAGTACTTGAAATTAACAGATTTAGGTATTCACCGGAAATTCTCAATGATCAGGTAAACATAAATAACTCACCCTTATTAAATTTATTTCCTGAACACTAGTTCAAATACAGATACCTCTGAGTGGATTGCCTCTTTAGTATATATAAGTCTATGTTAGTAAGATATATTTGTAGTATTCATTCGCTCTTGACAAAGATACCGTGTATCGAAACGCGTCGAGGATTCAATAATATATTTAAGTAGATGTCACCGTTTACTTACGTATTTGTAAAATATGTTTCAAGAATATAATATCCGAGGTAACAAAATTTTTGGTATATGCTTAAGAAACTGAACTTGTTCGGCAGTAATTTTTCAACGTGTTTAAGACAATTATATTCAGGTCAGCGCAGTTATACATTTCATTTTTGAGGTCAAACATTTCTTCGATCAAATCTGTTGATGGGTAAAATATTCAGCTTCTAGCATGAAAGAATTCGGAGTACAGATTCTTTCTCTTCAATTCGAGAAATTCTGAATATTAGATAGGCACTGAGAAGAGACACATTGCGAGAGATTCGTTCTGGTTGAAATCCAACGTTCCTCATAATAGAGAAGCCCACAACGCCTGCTGAAAAATTCCAATGGAGTGAACTAAAATTGCGCTCGCCTTAAGTGCAGAAATGATGGATCTGACGACTGCGGCATTGATGAATATAAATGCGCGCGAAAATTTATCGAATTACAATTTTCCTGTTGCACAAATGGAATGTTCATGTTGTTGATAATGAATAATTGAAAGCTTTCAACAAGATAGTTACCTTGGGCTTCGTATGCTGTTATGAATGGTGAATTTAAGTGCCACGAATGCTACATTTCGAATGTCGAAGACTCTGTACGAGAATTGTTCGTTTGAAGATAATTGTGAGCACTGATGTTTATTGTATTTCTACGGAAGTGACGCAGTTTTGAGTGGATAAAGATTTCTAGAGAAGGAGTAAGGTAATTCAGAAGCCTGTACTGTATATCGGCTCATTCCTGAGAGAATCGACTTTCAGAGGACGTGAGTGGACGAAATGGTTTTACGTCACATTTATTTCAAAATCGATGTTTCATAATTTTTCTTCTTGATAATAAACATGTTCTTTGTTGTGATAGGTTCCATACTTTTCGTTATTTTTCGTCTATTTGTCGGTTCTCGGTTCAGTAAGACGTTTTGAACTGATGAACGGTTTTCCCCACACTTGCTATGAAGACCGACGATTTGAGCAGTTTCAAGACGTTCATGTGAGATGACAGTAACAAATTCGCTTTAGCAGTTGTGGTGGCATGTGCCGTTCTTAAAATGAAGTAGGTAGTATGGGCTTGAGAGTTGTTGTTCTAACATAAATAATATAAATCTGTCAAGAAGTCTTTTTATCTACAAGAAATGTTTAATAACCGAACAACCAATAATGTGATACATGGACCTCTTCTTCTACCATACCCAAACATTTCGTTTCTCTGATTCTTTCAGCTTTTTTTTTAAACAGCCTCTAATCCAATCAATCTGTGTCTTCACATACAGAGTCATCGCATCTTTGTCCACTTCTATCAATTTTTGTTAAGATCTGCTCTACTTGTCTTTTTTCTATCTCGATATTGTGTTCATTTCTCAACAAATAAGGAATTTTTATATACTAGGTGGGCTGAAAAGTTCATAGGCTAACAAAGTAAAACACATTTCCTTGGTGAATTTCAATTTTTTCATTCAATATACTCACCTTCGATTGTAGCGATGAATAATTTTTTCGATGCCATTTTCGTACCAGTTCTCTTTTTAACTTCAAAATACTGTTCATTAGTCTTGAATTTTTTCAGCGAGAACTCTTTCCAAGTCTGAAAATAGGGGGAAGTCGCTGTGGGCAAGATAAGGTGAATAAGGTGGATGGAAAAGTTATTATTTTGTCATTGTTTTAACTGATTTGTTGCAAAGCGCATTGCCTTGATGAAACAGCGATTTCTCCGCCCTTTTTCGAATGGGCCGTTTCTTCATGATTTGGTCCTTCAATTGATCCAATAACTCAATGTAGTAGTCGTTGTTCATCATCTGATCCTTTTAAAAGTAATCGATGAATATAATACCTTGCACATCCCAGGAAACAGATGCCATGACGTTTTTTAACGCTTTGGATGGAGATCACCTCGTTCAGTCCCCTCGTATAACTATCCGATTGATTTTTGGAGTGTAGAAATGAATCCATATTTCATCCATCGTGATGTATCGACGAAAAAATTTGACTCTATTACACTTACTCATCTTCAAACAGTGCTCAGAATCGTCGACTCGTTGTTTTTGATCAAGAGTTAATGCCTACACTTTCGTGTGAAATAAGACCAACGCGTCCCTTGGATATCTTCAGGGTCTCAACTGTCACAATCAATTCCATTTCTCGATTATTTTTGTGTATCTTTCAGTTTTTTCGATGACAGCCTCTTTGGAGCGTCCACTGCGTTCATCGTCTTGATACTCATATCACTTCGTTTCAACTGATTTTTGCTTCGTCAAAAAGTTGTTTGATCAACACACGGTATTATCATCTGATTATAATACAGGATGCAGGACGGAGGAGACATTGACTATCAGAAAACGGCGGATGAGGTGTATGAAATATTTATTGGACCTCCTCCATCAATGGTTACTGGTACTGTTGAGGAAAATGAACCTGAGAGAAGAAATTATGGTATGCATAATCTTTGTAATAGTCTGGTGATTTTTAATACTCTTCAACTGCAAACGCATCGTGCTCTTTTATCCTGATAACCATTATGAACTAAATGGTAACTCCTCCTGAGTTAAATAACCTCAGCCGCTCCCCTCTACTTACTCATTGGTACGTTTACTACCCGTTCTATAAACGCTTTTCTATTACGCCCCACCCTGTATTTTAAAGGACTTTCGCGCAATCCGGTATATTGAATAGAAAGATATTTGATGTATCTTCCAGGTTTTATACCGGTTTCAAAAATAGGGAAGAAATTACAACATTACAAAGTCATTCATGCATAGGAACCATATAAGATAATTCGGTACAAACGGATATCAAACTGGTCGTTAGTTATTGGTGGATTCTGTTTATCAGCTGATGAAATTTCTGCAATTTCTAATGAATCTGATCTCTTTATTTTGTTATATATATATATATATATATATATATATATATATATATATATATATATATATATATATATATATATATATATATATATATATATATATATAACAGATTATTTAGAAAGACATAATGCCGTCGCTAATATTATTCACTTTAATCTAGGAATTAAACATGACCTAATTCCCAAAAGAAAAAATTTCACAAATATGAACCTGAGATTATTTGTGAAAATGATAAATATAAACTTTATTTTGATAAAACAATTCTTTGCAACAGAGCTGTAAAACACAATAGACCAGATATCGTTCTTAATGATAAACAGAATCAAATAACATATATAATTGATATTGCTATACCCGACACACATAATATACAGAATAAATACAATGAAAAAATTTCTAAATATATGATGCTTGGCGACGAGATTAAAAAATGTGGAAAATGAAGAAAATATTTATTCTACTGATTATTATTTCTACAACAGGCGTTATTCCTAGAAATCTTCACAAAAGTATTGAGATTTTGGGTCTGAAGAAAAATTTGTTTGAACAGTTACAAAAGATAACAGTCATCAAATCTTGTAATATTCTTCGTAGGTTTCTTTCCGAAAATAATAATGAGGTAGAGTCATAGGTTTTCTCTTTAGTTTATACTGCTCAGAATCTCATTTCATATTTTATTTATTTGTTTATATAAATGTAATATAATTAACTGACAATTTTGTCATATTTATATTCAGAGCAGTATTCTATTCGATCGTTCACCACTTCACACAAAGGAAACTATTAATGAGTAACATTCAGTGTTACTTGACTAAGGACCGTACACTGGATTTTTCCGGGAGAAAGCCTCTGACACTACTCGTTGGTACATTGATATCATTGTCTGATGATGCTATAGTATGTATATATTCTGGTAGATTGATATATTCTCATAACATTTAACGTTATCCTAATATATAATTACTCCAGGATATGTTTTGATTATAATCATTGCCTGGCAATGGTATTAATTACCGGGTGGTGGATTTATATTTTTTCATGAAATCAGTTTGATTGCATGAACAGATATATGGGCAACTCGTCGGGGTAAAACCCCTATATATATATATATATATATATATATATATATATATATATATATATATATATATATATATATATATATATATATATATATATATATATATATATATATATATATATATATATATATATGATGATCTATCTTCCGCGATAAACTTCGCGAGGTGACTGCATATGTAATTTGGGACAAGAAGAATTATTCAAAAATCCGTAGATTAATGAATAATCCTTCCTGACAACAGCTAGTTCCCAAATCTGCCAGCCATGCACGCAGCCCCCAAGAGCCACAATAGTGCAACTAGCAACTAAGCAGAATGCCGAGAAATGAAGCAGAATACTGCAGTTCCGTCCTTATTAGGAGCTCATCAGTGTCGCATATCGTTTTTCGGCATCCTAACAAGCTACATCGGGGTACCCTATCGATTCCAGAAAGGATGAATCTCGTACGTATGTACGAGATACGTACGAGAGTCGCCTTCAATGGACCGAGATGGTGAACCCGCTACCGGACCTCGAGAAAGATACGAACAATAACAAACAGATAAAAATTCCAACACTTGAGAAATATCTTTCGCCGGTCCGTGAATCATATCAACGGTACAAAACGAGCGAAATAATCCCGCTGAAATGGTGCTCTGTGCAATAACAATGATTGACTTGATACAGGTGAAAAAAGTGGTGTATATGAATTATTCTGCTATGATTGTCCTGTTTGTATATATCGCAATTATAGTTTTTGAATATCGATGTAACATAGTTTTTCTTCTTGATTATGATTAATTTCTGCGATAAAAGGCAGATATTTCACTCTGTCTATGTTTCGGATTTATTTTGGATTTTGTTTCCAGTTACCAGAACTAAAAATATGGGCTAAACGTGACAACTCCAAACACACTTTTGATAAGTCTATCTGCTTATACCAAATCAAGTTTTATTAATCATGTGAGAATACTGACTTCGGATCATCAAATATTCATTATTTGTTTTTTTTTTGGGTAGATTCCGAAGGAAATGGTTGTTTGTCGATTTCAAAGTGAGCTTCTTCAGTTATATTATAAGATATTGATTGATTCGATAAAATGTAGCGTACTCAATGCCCAAATCTACAGATATGCACAAATCATTAGAGGGTTTCACCCGAGTATTTTCATTTCCTCTAAATAAAATGATCACTCAGTATATTTAAACTCATAATGAGATGAGAACTACTTCAAAAGTCCATTCTCCTAATTCATGTAAGCAGTATGGAAACTGTTCATCTTTGCATTATAGATTATCACCCTCACTTCAGTTGATTCAATAAACGCACGGTTTCTCATGTAAATCATTTTTTTACATTTTTTACCGAAAAAAATTTAGTGGATAAAAAGTTTGAGATTGAAAGATATTTTCAATGAATAATTTTAAAATGCCAGTGACGCACTAAACTATCATACTATCATTAAAATGGGATCGAAGGTAGCATAACCCTAAAAATAATATCACCATCAAGCATCAACCAAATTCTTCTATGCGCACAAGGCATATCACCAAAGAAATCAACCAGAGCGTTCTGTAGGATGTCAAGGTATGCTACAAAATTCATTCTGTTTTATAACTGGCCCCAACAATATGTCATCATACCAACTAGTCGAAACATTGATAGAAAACTTATCTTTGAAGCTAGGCTAAATTATCTCGTGAGGATTTTCTTCAGCTCACACATGACCGTTGTGAGAACTCATCTCTCGCGTGAACCCTGCTTCGTCTATAAACAAATTCTTCCCACCAAATTATGCATTTCAGCATATATCTGTAGTAGCCATGGGCAAAATTCGAACCTTCTAGGTAGATCTCTGTTTTGAGGGCTGAGATCTGAAATTGGCGTATCACATTTTGTGAAAGATAGCCTTCAAGTGCAGATTCTTGGTTTACTATGGATTTTATCCATAATAAGTTTTTCTCTTATCAGTTGTCTGGTAAACCGATCTGGTCCAGAAATTTCCTTTACTGCTCGAAAAGCTGCGAAAGAGTTTTCGGGCTTCAACTGCAATATCACCTGATCAGCCATAGAATAGATATCAGCAAATTCTTGAAGAGTGTACTCCATTATAACGTTTGAAATAACAACTACTATGTATTATTGACAAGCGTCAACAATTATCATGTTTCTGTGTATACAAGTAAGATAAGATTTTACTTAAAAGTACCAGTAATATGTTGGCTCAAAAGTTATAGGTCATTTGAATTTCAATTAAATGAATGAAGTGGAAATTATTTCAAAATACAATTTTCCTAGTTTTTGTGGCAATTATGAGGAAAGTATAGAAACATCTAATGAATTAATAATTAAACAATTTATTTTGAGAAAATTGGAGCTAGATCCCTTAGATAACTACAAGACTTATCAACAGAAATGCAGGAAGTTTCTTTATGTTTTTTTATGAGGAATCTCCTGCAAAAATCAATGACTACATACCTCAAATACCCTGTATGTGTAACAAATATTATCATTGACTTTGAAATTCAGTCGCTAAAACCAAAACCTAAACCACCCAGATGCATATTGGCACTCTAACCGTGCTAATTGGGATGAGCTGCGCAAATTCTTTTCGGGCTTCCTATTCAATGATGTTTGCCTTTCAGATTCTGACATCAATGTGTGCCCTGAATCTGTTACAGAAATCATTCATGCAGAGTAGATTTCTACATCCTTCATTCCATGAAAAGAACAACAGCACAAAAGCCATGGCTCAACAAAGACTGCGAAAGAGCCTCCGCAGCCAAGAGTAGAGCTAACAGGTCATGGAAGATGAATCCAACAGAGGAAACAAGAACAACCTTCGGACGAATACGGAGCGTATGCAACCTGACAACTGCAAGAGCAAAGGCCATTTTCAACGAAGGGGTAACTAATAAACTTCTTGAACAGCGTTTCCGCCTCTTGTTAGAGAAGACGGAAGGAAAGCATCAGCTCCGAAAGAGAAAGCCGATCTCTTTGCTCTCTCGTTCTCAAGAATTCTGTACTGGATTCATCTAAGGCAATATCACCGAACATTCCACTTACAAATTCTTCCATGGTAGAAATCAAGTTCAGAGTCCGCACTGTGTTGAACAGCTGAACTGAAAAAAGGCAGTTGGTCTAAACGAAATACCGCCAATCGTCCTGAGAAAGTGTGCTCCCCAACTGGCACCCATTCTTGACCGTCTGTTTCAGATTTCTTATGAAAGCCAGACTTTTCCGAGCAGCTGGAAAATAACGAGAATTCAACCCACCCCAAAGAAAGGAAAGAAGTCCTTACCCCAAAACTATCGCTCTGTTGCACTTCTTTCCATTATGTCCAAAGTAATGGAGAATGTCATAAATGATGAACTCATCAAACATCTTGAGTTGCAGGGAATTATTAACGAGAGTCAGTATATTTTTCGCAGGCAAAGATCGACAGGAGATCTGCTTGCCTACGTCACTCATGACTGTACATCAACGATGAAAAAACATGGGGAATCTAGAGCAATAGCCCTCGACATCTCTAAAGCCTTCAATAAGGTTTGGCATGCAGCCTTGTTGAATAAGCTTGCTGCATATGGGCTTCCTGAAAAATTGTGGGGTTGGATGAGTAGTTTTCTTTCGAATAGATCAATACAAGTTGTGGTCGACGATATAATATCTGATTGCTTCCAGTTGCAAGCAATAGTACCTCAGGGATCCATTCTTTCGCCAACCTTGTTTCTGTTGCAGATAAACGATCTTCTATCATCTACAGAGAACAAGATCTTCGGTTTTGCAAACGATTGTACCCGGGTTTCGTCTTTCAGTAGTCTGCGGCCGATTACAGCTGCGGAATCTCAGCGTCAGAGATGTCAACAAATTAATAACTTAAACTCTGACTTACAGAGGATATCTGAGCGGGGTTAGTTGAACCTGGTGAGCTTCAACGCCAGCAAGACGCAAGAAACTACATTTTCTAGAAAGTTCCCAGCTAGCAGACCTCCTCTAATAATACAAGGCCAACAAATTGCATCCAAAGATTCGTAGCACCTTCTCGGAATAACGGTTAACTCCAAGTTTTGCTGGCATGAAAATGTATCAGCAATAGCTGAGTCAGCATCAGCTAAACTTATTTTTTTTTCAGAGCCAATCGATACTTCACGTCTTCTCAGCTGTTGCTTCTATATAAGGCGCAGATTTGACCTGCTTTGGAATATTGTTCCCATGTTTGGGGATCTGCGCCCAAACATTCGTTGCGGATCTTGGTTAGTGTACCTATCGACAACCCGTGATCTCCAACCTCTTGCTCTCAGAAGACAAGTTGCTGACCTTTCTCTGTTTTACAGATACTTTCACGAAAGATGGTTCAAGGAGCTGAAAGACCTAATTCCGGGAAAACTCATGTTTTGCCACAACACTAGGCTGGCAAAGAGTTCTCATCATATGGCGGTACATTTAACGACCCCTCAAACCTCTCTCTATAAGAATTCCTTCGTTTACAGGGCCGGTGAGCTGTGTAACTCGCTTCCGACCAACATCTTCTCAACATCCTACAATTTGGTCTTCTTCAAGAAGCGAGCAAACAGACACCTCAATTCTTCCCAGGCGCCTACTCATGTGGTGTAACAGGTTCGCCTAATCCTGGGAAGGAAATTCTCCACTTCATCATTTGTCTAGAAAACGGCTCTGGTCCAGAATTTACCTTGGCTGATGGAAAAGCTACAAGATAGCCTCCAGGCTTCAGCTGCAATATCACAATAGAATAGCTGACTATCATCCATCTATATATTAATCCAACTATATATTAATAACAATAATCAGCAAATATGATGAGTCCCCTTTACATTTCTGTAAATACAAGCAAGATTAAGATATACTTAAAAGTACCCGTAATATGATGGCCCAAAAAGTTATAGGTCATTTGAATATCCACTAAATAGATGACCTAAGAATTGCTTCAAAATGCTTTTTCCCTAGTTTTCATGGAAATTATGAGAACAGTTCCAATACCTCGTTTGTATTGCGGCTTATAAGTCCTCACTACATTCAAAAAACGCGTGTCTTTTCATGTAAATCATTTACCTACTTGTAAACGGCTGCCATTCCAAGAAAATTTCAAGAGACAAAAAAAATTTGAAGTTAGATGATCTTTTGAATAAATATCCTTAATGAGAACAGTGCACGGAACTATGATTATGACCCTGAAAGAAATATCACTCTATATATTTTCGTATCAACTGGACACATCTGATGAATTGATGATTAAAAACATGTTTTCTGAAAATTTGAGCTAAATGTCTTAGATAACTTAGATAACACCCTGTATCTCGTTAACAGATGAAATTTTTACATGTTTCTTGATGAGGAATCTCCTGCAGAACCCAAGGACTGCATACCTGAAACACCTTGTATATATATATATATATATATATATATATATATATATATATATATATATATATAGTTGATTTTCATTTGCAACCCTTTCTTCAAAATAAACAAATATAATCTAGACAAACAAATTTTCATTGATAAATATACTTAATAAACAATATTTTAGTGCAATGTTTGAACTTGTGCAGTGAACAAACAAATATATATAGACAAACAAATTCACAAAACTTAAAAACATATTAGTGTAAAAAGATTGAATTCTTACTCGAAAAAGATGCTCAGAAACAAACAAAAATACCAACCGAATGGATAACTAATCTAACTCAGATAAAAACTCCTTTCAGCGTGAAACAAATATTAGGATTTGGAAACAAATTTTCGGTAATACAAAAACATCCAATTATAACGATATAATTGCATCCATTGAAACAGCAATTTTAATAAAGCTGAAGAGATAAAAACCGAAATAAGAAACAAAATCTGTAATATTTTAACCAACCATAAACACAAAAATAAGGATAAAAAGTTTTCAAGAAAAATAAATACATACACTCATTGAAAAAACTAAGGAATTCGTCAAACAAAATCCAAACACCTATATTTTAAAAGCCGACAAAACGAACAGAACAGTACTTATGAACAAAGAAGAATATATATATATATATATATATATATATATATATATATATATATATATATATATATATATATATATATATATATATATATATATATATATATATATATATATATATATATATTTATATATATATATATATATATATATATATATATATATATATATAATTGATATATTTCATCTACCAGATTTTTAATATTTTCAATTCACATCTTCACGGAATCATCAACAGATATCTATAACGAAATCCATTTTCAACCCCCTAACAGAGTCGCGGGCTTAGGCTAGTTTACAATGAAAGTTGAAATCAGTCCGCCACAAAGTGTATTTATTCAAACTCTATAGAAACAGGGCAATCTCTCATCGGAACGATGTGACCTAAGGAGCCGCAGAAGAATAGCACTTTTAGGAAAATCCCCTGCACCCTAAAACCCCGAAAAATGAACTGCCTTCTGTGCGGGACAGATAAAATTCCGAGAGCAAGCAGCACGGAAAGCGGCGTGAATATTTTCAGAATTAGAGTGCCTTGCATTTACGGTCAGGTTAGGCAGCGAAGGTATGAATAATTCAAATATGCTACTTCCAACGTCGATGCCGAACTGGAATAGAGGTCGTTAGGATGTTTGCGAAAAGTATGAGCTACCATCTTCCATAAATACACATTGCTGAGTATGTCCAAGACCCTCTTTTGTTTGCATTCAAAATGTTTGTTTTAAAGGAGAACTTTCTATAGAAGGGACGAAGATTCCGTGTTTTCAGATTGGAATAATTCATTGTATCTAAATAAAAATAATATTATATATTTGCTCAAGTTACATGTACACATTTATTAGTAGGGTTTTTCCTGCATAAATATTTATTTTACCCAACGCTGGAGAAGTTGTTTCAAATGACTGAGAAGAGGTACTATACCGGATTTGATTGTTACTGATTACAAAAAGGGAGTGAAAGTCAACCGAACCTACATCGACCTGACCACCGAGCTGATAACAGAATGAAACATTTTTTATGATAAATTCAGTATATTAGAAAATATATTAAAATTGTGTTGGCTGAAAAACTTCTGGAAAAACTATTTTTGAAGAATATTTAAAAAAAATTATTTTCATTAAATGTTTCAACATGAATATAATGAGAAAATTTTTCGTTTAACATAATCTTTATTTAAGTACCAGTTTTACAACTTTTAACTTCACATCTCTTTGATTGATGGGAAATTGAACAACTTTAGGCTTCTAAGCCGTGATCTGAGGGATCTGAATGTAACCTAAAGTACAATTCATTTGTCGTTCTAGTGACGACATATTTTTTTCACAAGATTCTTATAGCTAATTCGGGTCTTCTCGAAGCACCATCCTGGGCCTCTTGTATTTTATCGGTTCGTCTACCTCGTAGTCTCCTAGGGTGTTCACCAATGGATTTGGGTGGTCGTCAACTGCTTGTAATGCTTTCAACGCTGTCTCTCTGATGAACTCCATCACACTCGGGATCTACAGATCTCGATGTAGCTGGGAGTTTCGCACGTACCAGGGGGCGTCCATGGTCATCCTCAATGCCTTGTTCTGCACGACTTGGAGCTTCCGGATATGACATGCCGCTGCATGTCCCAAGACTGTTGACGCATATGTCATCATGGGCCTGATGATGGTCTTGTAGAGCTTCAGCTTGTTCACTGCGCTCAGGTTGATCCGCCTGTTCATCAGGGGGTGCAGGAAGGCTTGGGCTGCCTTCGCCTTGCTCGTGCAGTCTTCCACATGTTGACGCCATGTCAGCCGCCGGTCGAGTGTGACTCCCAGGCATTTGGCCATGTTGACCACGTTCAAGATGATTTGCTTCTCGGGGCTACGTCTTCTTCTGGACAGATAGAGTGCCGAGCTCTTCCCTGGGTTGATGGTGATCAACCACTTGGTAAACCATTCCTCCAATTGGTCTGCGGCCTCTTGGAGTCTTCTGGTTATCAAGTGGGGGCTGTCGATCTGGTCATTATGGCTGTGTCGTCCACGTAGAGGGCTAAGCTCGTGTTGGGGGTCTTCGGAACGTCCGAAGTGTAGATGTTTAACAGCAACGGCGCTAGTAGTGATCCTTGTGGTACTCCTGCTTCCATCCTCCTGGTGGAAGAGCAGGTGTCTCCTATTCGTACCACGAGAGGTCTATTTCTCAGGTATGACTGGACCAAGCGCACAAGGGCAGGTGGGAAGGTTGTCTTCAACATCTTGAAGAGCAGACCTCCATGCCAGGTCCTATCGAACGCCTTTGCACTGTCGAATAATGTTATACCGGTTGACTGGTTCCTATTGAAACCATCACTGATGAATTAAACTACTCTGAGAAGTTGCTTCTGGGTGAAGTGGCTTCCTCTTAAGCCAAATTGCTCATCTGGTATGATTGCGTGGGCCTCCACATGTTCCTAAAGCTGTCGTAGGATGATCCCCTCTACAGTCTTGCCGATCGTTGACAGAAGACTGATGGGCCTATAATGCTGTGGAAAGGAAGCAGGAAGGAAGTGATTGATGCCAGATGTTCAAGAGCTCTCTGAGGGAGGTTCTTCAGTGCTAATCTCATCCGGTCCAGGAGCTTTTCTTACTTTTGTTCGCGAGATTACGCTTTTTAGCTCTTCCGTAGTGGTGCGTTGGATGATCCCCTCGTTATTTACGGCTAGACGTCTCCGGACTTCTGTTTCAGTTCTCTCCACGTGGTCGAGGTCAGCTTCCGCATAGTTCACCGTGAACTGGCGTTCAAGGCTGTCTGCGAAGGCTTCTGCTTTGTCTGAAACAGAGAATACTAACCCTCGTTCTCCTTGTATGGGTGGCATAGGTGTCGTTTTTTGGCGTAGGATTTTGGCCATTCTCCACAGTGAATGGTCATCCTCTTCTAAAGATTCGATCT
Organism: Cryptolaemus montrouzieri; assembly: GCA_013387265.2. NCBI lineage: Eukaryota > Metazoa > Arthropoda > Insecta > Coleoptera > Coccinellidae > Cryptolaemus > Cryptolaemus montrouzieri. The sequence goes on along the minus strand of JABFTP020000185.1, from coordinate 27,424,367 downwards.
TGGCGGCCCAGCACGCATTGCGGTGGTCCTCCAAGGCTATCTTCACCTCCGTCGCTAGACGGTTGTATTCTCGTCGGTGTTGTGGATCCCAGGTTCTCTGGAACCGTCGTCTGACCCTGTTTCTCTCTCTGATCGTCTCAAGGATGTCAATAGGGAGTTTGTCCAGGTGGTGTTTGGTTTCCTTTGTCCTCGTGCACGCTTCCACTGACTGGCATAAAGCTGTTTCGAATACTCTGACGGCTCTGTCCAGGTCGTCGGTCGACTCTTGCTTGCCCAGGGGCGGCAGGTTCTGTTGGACGTGGTCTATGAAAGCATCCCAACATGTTGTCCTGGTCTTCTGCGTAGTTTTCTCATTTGGTAAGTTACCCAAAAAGAGAAGAACTGGGTTGTGATCTGAAGTTAGATCGTTAACTGCAGTAAGGTTGTATGAAAGCGATACTTCTTTCATAACAGCTATGTCTAATACACCACCAAGGCCTAAGTTGTTATAGTGAGTTGGCTCTGGAGGTCCATCTACCACCAGGTCATTGCGTCAGCGTTCCTTAGGATGTTTCCATTCGGGTTGCTCCTTCTGCTGTTCCACGATGGGTGCTTGCAGTTGAGGTTACCCGCTGCAATCGTTGGGGAGTCAGCTTCAAACAGCTTATCCAGGTCTGATTGCAGTAGTGGTCACTGGGAGGGCCTTATACACTGAGATTAGTCTCAGGGTTCCTATTGAAGCAGTTTGAATCTCCACTGCTGTCGCTTCTACGTGATCCAATTTATCAATTTGTGCAGCGTGGTGTTCCAGGTTGGATCTGACGTAAATGGTAGTTCCTCCTCCTTTTCGGTCCTGTCTGTCATTTCTGTACATGGTGTAGTTTGCAATCTTTGCTGAGATGGCTTCGAGAAGATGCGTCTCACTAACCATGATGACGTCCAGATCTAGCCTCCCAGCGAATTCCTGCAGCTTCAGTTTCTTCTCCCTGATGCCGTTTGTATTCCAAAATTCTATCTTTAAAGAAAGAGCATTAATTTTCCGTAAAATCATAACGCTTGCGGTTTGAATAATCCAAGAACGTCAGGCAGGCAACCCATTAGAGCCGTCATCATTTCTAATGGCGACTTCGTTCTGGTGAGTGCATCCGCTGCTTTCTTAAACACTTCGGATAGCTTTTCCATGTTAATTTTGGAGAGGAACTCCATAATTTGGGTCATGGGATCAGCTTTAGGTTCCTTTTTGGATGCTCCTGGCTGTGCATCTGGCTTGGTTGGAGGTGCGGCAGGTGTTGTTTCCTTCGTTTCTTCTGCTGGTTTCCTTCTTGTTGGCTAGGATAGTGCATCCGGTCTTGTCGCAGCCGCCTTGGGTGCCTGATGAAAAATTTTCATCCAGACTTAAAATATAAGGCGTATAGAATGTGGAGCCGTTGGGTTGCCTAATATTAACTACTGGGTTGCCAGGTATAAATAAGTATATTGATACCAGTTACTTTAATTTGATTGAGTAATAGAAAAAATCTAAAACCAAATTCAGGGCTGTTTAATTGAGAACACTTTGATATAGAATAATCTGCAAAAAGTTAGGGGTTTGGGAACTTCAAAGATTTTAATTTTAACGCAAGTGCAATTGTGTGACAAAGATATGCGAGTTCATTATACTTTGTAATCAATAATAAAAGACGAAACATTGCAGTCTCACGAATATAAGAAAGTACGCATGCTCAGTATTTATACGATAGAGAATGACAGCGATAGTCTAGTAAACTATAAGCATTATTTTGGAGCCACTAACATTTGAGTTTATATCTTGAATTATCTGTTATCGTTATCGTATAAATCTATAGAAGTTGAGCTCATCTTAAGACATCGTGCATCATAGTCTTAGGAACTCCCAATTGTGCCTATTTGTGGGTTTTCGTGAACCACGTCTAAGATTTGTTTCGTGTTTTGCAGATCCAATTCTTTGTTGCCGTTCTCGATCCCAATTTCTGGGTTTCTCGCTGAGGCGTCTTTCAAGATTTCCGAACGTTTGGTGGTTTGGCACTCTGCGATCAGAATTATTTCCAGCTTAAACTCTTTCTCTTTCACGTCCATTTCTTCGACAAAATCCTTACTCTTAAATCATATCCACCATTTCAGAGTTGCTATGTATCTCCATCACAGAAAGCTGATAACAATTCATAAATCAAAAATCAGCGAAATATTTCAAAAATATTATACAATTTGGCAACCAAAAGAATAGCGTTGCGTCAAAACCTGTTTGTCAAAGTTATTAGAATGGCAATCTGTCAGGCCAGGTAACAAATCCAAATGGTGATATAATTTTTTGCGTTTTCGAATTCTTCAAAAATTAAGAAGAGAGTTTTAAGCCTTGATGACCTCTAGCTACCAAACAAAAACTTTTCATATAGACAATTCGGCCTATATCGACTCATTTTCAACCATAGAATTTGAGGTATTGCTTTTTACTTTACTTTTCAACCAGATTTGGTTTCAACTTGTCTATTCCTCTTACCTTTCGATGTGTATTTCTTATTATTTTGTTAAAAGTGTCATAGTATTTGAATGTCATATAGTTAAGTATAATGACTAAATAAAACCCATCTGGCAGCTGCTGCCGAATTATCCTAGATCGTGCTGTGCGAAGTTTATATTCCAGTATGGAAGTTGAATCGAAGTAATTTTCATAAACAGAAAAGGTATACGAAGTGTGGTGTATGATCAATTAACGAGACTGAAGTTGTAAAAAAATTCATTTTAATTTTATACATTAATACTTATTATCACTTTGAATATACACCTCTTCTCTATCTCTACAAAGTTTCATGCGAATATTTCATTGTTGGAAACGGTGCTGGGAATCATCTTCGGTCAATTCCTTCAGGACCCTTGCTGATTTCTCTTTTACAGCTGCGACGGACTAAATTCTCGCCCCTCTTAATACAGATTTCACCTTAGGCAACAGATCATACGGTACAAGATGTGTAATATTTACGTAACAATTTGAGAATTAAGTGTGTGCCGAAATGTTGGAAGTTAAACGTGTTAGGTTAGATCCATCTTACTCAATGAGGAGTTTACACACTTACTTCTCAAATCGTCACGTAAAATTTGCCGTAAACATCAAACTAGTATCCTTCTGGACATTGTCATCCGTTTTTGACGTTGAGAGGCTACCAGGCTGAGAATTATCTTCAACGTGCTGTCGACCATCTTGATAACCATTCAAAAACATGAAGATTATGACTAGACGGTGTTAGTGACACGAACGCGACTAACTGTATTCTCAGAGAAAGATTCACACTAATAGCTGTGGGTCAATGGCGGTTGGCGCATGCACACTTGTTTCGAAATTGAGCCAGTCTCGTTATTTTATAGCCACACCTCATAGTGATCTCTGGAATTGGCAAACATATTATGGATTTCCTAAACTATGGCAAGATAATTGGAGATAAAATAGTTATACAGGGTATCTGTGAGTTGTGTGTACAACGTTATACCACAAATTCTGCAGCTCGAAATAAATTGATTTAGGCAAACTTACCCTTATGAAAAATTTCTTCGTTTGGCTGCTAGAGGTCACAAAATCAAAATTTTCTTATTTTTCAAATAATTCGTGAATGACTCGATCGCTAGAAACCATATTTGGTACGCTTAATCGGGTGCGTTATTCTCGTTTTTAGTGATGCACTCAATGACCTTGACGTTTTACAAGTGTCCCTAAAAATCCAAATTGTTTTTAATCAACCATAATTTTTCAACTATCTGCGTTTGAGCAAAACGGTTTTAGACATTGAGTAGCTAAGCTAATTGTCGAACTTTTGTCTCTTGAGAAATTTTGATATGATGAGCGGTTCAATCACAAAAAACAGTGTTTTAATTTCATGATTTTATTTCTTCAACCACCTAGCAAGTCGAAATTATTTCATTTGACCATGTTGGCTTCGGATTTATTTCTATGGTCTGGCAGATTGTCATTTCATTAAGCTTGACAACCAATTGTTGAAACAAGAGTGTTCCTTAGGTTCTTTACTAGTTATTTCGATGATTTTTTTATCACTATTAGGCACGGAGATGTACAGTAACTCTGAAATGGTTGATGTGGATTTTGTCAAAGAAATGAACGTAAAAGCGCCAGAGTATGTGCTCAAAGATTTCCAGATCGCATAGTGCCGAACCACCAAACGTTTGGAAAGCTGGAGAGGTACCTCCGCGAGAATGGTTGCTTCAAGCCCAGGAATTTGTATCGAGGACGACAACGAACAGTAAGGACGGTATAACTCGAAGAACAAATTTTGGACATGGTTGAGAAAAACCCACAATTAAGCACGCGGCGTTTAGATTTGTAGTTGGTCGTTCCTAAATCAATGATTTATGATGCCTTGAAGGAACAATTATTTCATCCTTATCACATTCAGAAAGTTTAGGAATTACTTCCTAACGATCCTGAGAATTGCCTAACTTTCTTCTGATTTATTCAAGAGAAGAGAACTCAGAATCTCCACTTCAGTAGGAAAATTCTATTTACTGACGAAAGTTCTTTTACTAGGTCTGACATCACTAACCTTCACAATGAACACATGTATAGTGTCGAAAATCCACATGCTAATACAAGTACACATCATCAGAATCAATTCAAAATTAACGTATGGATTTCTTCAATTGACAATTTCATTATTGAATTTCCTATTTGCTTGATCCGATTTAGTAACATATAAATCATCATTTTGTCAACAAGAGGTTGTCAAGCATAATAAAATGACAATCTGCCTGACTACAGAAACCAATCCAAGGCCAACATGGTCAATATGTGAAATTTTCGACTTGCTAGGTGGTTGAAGAAATGAAATCATGAAATTGAAAAACTGTTTTTCTATGATTGGACCGCTCATCGTATCAAAATTTCTCAAGAGTCAAAAGAGTTTGATAATTAGCCTGGCTACTCAATGTCCGAAACAGTTTTGCTCAAACGCAGACAGTTGAAAAATTATGGTTGATTAAAAACACGTTCGAGTTTTTAGGGACACTTGTAAAACGTCGAGGATCACTAAAAAACTTGAATAATGCGACCGATTACGCATATCAAATATGGTTTCTATCGATTGAGTCGTTCTTGAATTATTCAAAAAATAAGAAAAAAATCTCTGAATTTGGCGACCTCTATCGGTCAAACGAAGAAACTTCATATAGGTGAGTTGGCCTAAATCGACTTATTTTGAGCTGAAGAATCTGTGGTATAACATTGTACACGAAATTCAAGGACACCCTGTATAAGATCAAATTATAATATTCAGAATTATCGTCAACATAAAGAAAATACAAAGTACAGAATGATATTACAACCGAAAACTGTAGCTTTTAAAGAAAAGTTATTAAGAAAATGAAAATTGAAGAAAAATGATGGCAGAGCCTATAGGAAGAGGTAGATTTCGTTTTTTTGTATGGGGAATCGGCTTAGCAAAACTATATGGACTTTCGTAGGTTATATCACTTTTGTGGTCTAGAAAAGAAGAAACGAAAACTTTTCGAACAAAGGTTTTTAGTAATGATATTCCTAAGAATAATATGAGATTCACATAGATGTATCTTGGTAATTATTGAAAATACTGCTATTTGAAAATTTTCAACCTCTCCGTCCCGATTCGGAAGTTGGAGGCTGCATCAAAATATATTCTAAACAAAATTTTTTTACAATCACATGCCAAAGGATAATATGAACTCCGCATAGGTACATCTAAGTTATCACTAGAAATATGGCGATTTGAAAATTCAAACTCCCGTTTACTCCGTTGCGGAAGGATCGAATCAAAACCCCACATACATGTATCTTGGCTATTACCCGAGATATGGAAACTTGAAAATATGCAACCCTTGATTTTCGATTTAGGAGGTAGGAATCGTATCAAAACAAAAGCTGTGATAACAACATGGCTTGAAATTATCTGTAAACTCTCTTCAAATATCTGATTATCAGAAGAAGAAATCAGAAATATCCCACTTTTTTTCTAGCTTATCCAGCTGTAGATAACACGAAGCACTCTATATATTTTAATTGAATCACGTACATAACATTGAAAACTTTGATTCATAAGACCATCCTCAAGTAACGTGAACCTCATTTCTCGTGTAATTCCCTTAGAAGACTCCCGCATTGGAATAGTCTTCGTGGAAAAGATATTAATTGGATTTATCATAGATTTCCTGTGTCAGTTATTTGTGCTAAGGAAAGAGAACCGGTTAGAGAATCGAGGAAAAGCTCTGCCTTTCTATTTACTGATCAGATAAAATGACTTTTGTCTTGATTAAAGGGGGAGACGCCTGTGTCGTAATGGGAGTTTATAATGAGCTTTAATGAATATTTCCTGTTTTAAATTTCAACAGATGAAATTGTGGACTTGGAGGATTTTTGAATGCTCACGGCGTAAATCAAGATTGTTTGGTTTCTTGCTAAAACTAATGATACAGAAGTTTAACGAATAGATAACAAGACTATTTCTCAGTGATATCATGTTGTTGGACAGTTTGAGATAAGAAGTTTAATTAAGGTTAGATCGTTGGCAAACTTCTATGCAATCGTGTTTGTTTTTGGCACAGATTGCTTGGATTTTGATGAATTTCTTTCACGATGTCTCTTGACATTCCTCAACTCATAAAAGTACAGTAAAAGCTTCTTAGTCGCACTTCCTACATTGGCGTGTTCACTATTCGTGGTTGAAAAAAATGCGACCCAATTCCTATATTCGCTGCTAAAGATTTCTTTATTCGATGATCTAATCGGTACATACCTACATATGTATTGATAAATAGAATTCGGTATTCTCTGTGAATTGGACTAGTACAAAAGTAAAACAACTCTTACGCCGAAATCATGTTTTGAATGATATCGCCTCTACATTGGTACGGATTTTCCTTTGACATAAGCCGCTTTCGCTGCGGTCGGTAATTTCGAATGTAAACAAACAGAAAGTTCAAGAAAGGCAACCTTATTGCTCAATGTATATTGTTAAATGACACTTATTAATGGCTCCCTCCTTAGGTCCCCTTTTTTCTTGTTTCATTTTTCCATTAGTTACAGAAATTGTGATTTAGTTATACGTCTCTATCGTTGTCTTCTTAATTGATTATGTCGCCTAAGAAAATTCAAAGATGGGTTTCGATACGAAAATGATTAGTGTTACCGCTTGAAGTGGAAAAAGAAATGCTTGATCGTTTACGCATTGGAGCTAGTTTGCATCAATATCACGCTCATTCAATGTTAACGAATCAATTGTACGATCGATAAGAAAAAATACGAAGATAAAAAATTCGTCTATAACTTCAATTTCACTGTCAGCGAAAATTGTTCGTGAAAAATGGAATGAAAATAGAAGGGGATTTCAAGCATCAGAAGAGGTTGGTTCAGTCAATTTCAGGCGCGATAAACATTGCATAGCATTGAATTCGTTTGAGAAACTGCATATGCAGACACTGATGCAGCAGAAAGATATCCAGAAGAATTTTCAAACCTAGTAACCTATAGAGAATATAAACCTGAGCAAGTAGTCAACAGACAAAACTGTTTGTTCTTTAAAGAGATTGCCAACAAAACAATCATTGCCAACAGCAAAACTTCGGCCGCTGGATCTAGATGCATCTGGAAATCGTGTCATTAAATCACTGATGCTCTACAGATCGTTAAATACTCGTGCTTTGAAAAATCAAAACAAGAACGACCTGCTAATGTTTTAACCTGCTGATAAGAAAAATCTTCGATTCAGGGAAGGGCTGTCGACGGACTTTTGCGAAATTTCGCTCTATTTACCTCATTCCGAGAATGTTTGACGGCTAGAAATTAAAGAAAATGAATGTCGAGCTGTCAAAATAAGAGTTTATTTCAACCGTCTTACTTATACGGGGTTGCCGGGAGGAAGAATTCGGGTGTCGAACGATTCCTACATATCTCGAGATTGGGTCCGCGAAGAGAAGTCGTTATTCTACGACTTAATTTTCGATTTTGGGGTGATTTTTGGCACCTAGATTTTCTAGAAAACGACCGGAAATACGGGGGTGAGGCCAGTCACTTCTCCTACCGCACCTACGATCACTTATCAAGCTCGGTCTGCAGTCAACCTAATAAAAGTGCCAGAGTCGATGTCGACGGGCACAGCTTCTTATTTCCTCGGAGTTTGACAATTTTCGTTATAGGTTGCATGGTGTAGTTTTACTATAGGTATTTTATTTAATTGTGTAAAATGTGTACGTTCATCACGCAATATGAAACTATGAAGTTGTTTTAATGAAATTTCATTCTTTCATTTTCATTTAAGTGTATTTTATAAAGTTTCACCAGAACATGAATTGAAGAAAAGTAAAATTGAAGAATAGAAAATTCATCTATGAGGGCATATTTGCACAGATTTTAAAATACTCAGTCTAGACTGAGTATATTTCTCAGATGTAGAATATGAAAATTGGAGAGATTGGCAATGAATTAGAAGGTATATGACTAGAATTCAAAGGAAAAGTAATGAGCACAGTGGCAGAGATGTGTGGAACATTAGTAAGAGATAGTTCTAGAAAACGAAACATTTTGTTGAAATGAAGTAATTAAGGATGAAATAGCAAAGAAAAGAGTTCTATAAAATACTTCAAACCAAATTTCTCAAAAATTAAATAGAATAAAAGAAACAGAGGCTAAAAATAGAGAAAAAGTAAAGCAAGCAAATGAAAATTGTGTGAAGATTTTGGTGAGAAAATGAGGATTAAGGATCTGGGAAATTAACAGATACAAGAAACAGTTTTACTGAGATTGATATTCGTAAACATCATTGTATTGTATATGATGATTCATAACGTAGTTTATAAATCTGTAGATGCTTGAATCTCATTTTGCTTTCCACAAAAACACTTCAATCAAGAAGATGTTTGTATTTACTGGTAAATAAATTACGTAAATTTTGGTCCATTCGAATTTATACGAAAAATATATGAGAAGGGCAATCACATGTGTGTTCCTTTATTTTATTACTAATTTCTCGCCTTTGTCTTTCGGATAATCTTGAAAAATTTTAATTTGAGAAGAACTTCTATTTTCTATTTCATTAATATACTTGAGAAGTAATTCTTCCATCTTGTGTTTAAGCTAATATTTGTTGTTTATTATAATTCATGAATCTTATTTGATTCTTATGCGATCTTATTCGAATCAGAACAGTTAAGTAAAAATTAAAAATTTGAAACTATACATCTGTATATCTTTCTTAAGAAACTAAAAATTTGGGGTATTGTGAATTGTTATTTGAATTCTTGATGATTGAATTCTTACGCCTAAGGGGTGATAGAAAATTTGTTTTTGAATCAATGTTTGAACTTTTGATTTTGTCTTATACTAGATTTCAACAATAACGATAAAGATACGAATACAGAACAACCATTATGCAAAACGTTTTGCAAATGAGCTCGATGTTCGTTGCTTTACCTTTCCTAAGCTACGCTCTACTATGAAACTGGTCCTGTAGTATGACTGACGAGTGCTTCGGTTTTCCAGAGGGCATTGTCCGTGAGCAGAACATTAAAAAGCGGTTATACAATTCACCTGATATATCCAGGTTTGTGATCTTATTTTTACTTCTTTTGGTGCCTTGAATTTTTTCTTTTGCATTTTCGTTTTTATAATAGTAATTTCAATAATGATTGATTGAATGAAAAAATTAAATCATAACGCGTTCTTCAATGTAGAAGATAAACATTATTGGGAAACTTAGTCGAAGCAGAATTTGTAGAGAGATATCTTCGGATGATTCGTCATCATCCAAATATATTATGTCAAGCTATATTTATAAAAAATTGAACTGTTAACGATGTCTATTTGCATCCCTTAAGGATGTCTAGAAGCAAATACTATATTAATTCAGCCACACTTTTGGTCTGCTTTGAAAGTTAACTGTTACAACAAAATATAAGGTACAATACGTTGGCAGTATGTTAGAAAGGATTAATGCTGTTCTTGAAGTAACAGATAGATATACCCGACGTGAACTATTTTGTTAACTTTTCAGGAAGCACGTAGAAATGAGTTCTGTATGATTGGTTGACGAAGCGATTGTTTTGATCAACTGTATCAGCTGCCTCTGTATCATTGTTTAAAATTTTCAGAACAAATTCACCGGCCGCCTTTGAGCCTGAAACATTTCATTGCTCGATAAGTATTTGTTAGGAAAAATACATATCTTTTCATTTTAGTGTAATCATATAGTTTAGATAATAAACTCATTGATAAATTAATGAAGTAAATGACTTGAAACAAATTTTATATCAAATAATCATTGCTCAAAACAAAAAGAACTATGACTTATTTGCTATCACAAGGATAAAAGGAACCAAATGAGCGATATGTACATGTGAACCATACTAAGGTGATGAAACACTCATAATTCCTATTAATATTATTACTTAAAAGTGATGATCATTTGGGGTAGCCTTGAAACCGGACTGTCCTATGAGAGAAATACCAAAATTCGTTTTTGTGTGTATTGTGTAGTTTATTCTGTCTTCATAGAAGTATCAGTTATGGTTGTCAGTTATTATTGTGTCATGATTGTGATAATTTATTGCAGTGTGTTCTCTATTCAGGCCTGTCAGGTATTAATGCCTTTCCCACTATTCTGCTGTAGGTCTACTGTCCCGCTCCTTATGTTCATTGTCAATAACCTTCTACCTTCACCCAGACTTCATCTTCTGTCTCTTCTCATCAAGATCCAAAGAAATCCTTGATTTGTGTTAACCTGCTGTTTCTTCATGGACTATAAGAGGTCATTCTGATCCAAGTCTCGCTAATCATCCTCTTTCTCATTTCTTCTGAGCCCCTTGTGTCCGAGGATCTGAGTTCATCAGCCCTGCCCTCCTTGAGAGTGTTCAGTATTTGTGCCATTCCTCGGTTAGTCGATATCATGTGGTCTGTTTTGTGATTGCTGCCCAGCTGTCAGAGTGCATGTGTTTTCGTTCTCCTTCGCCAACCTCTTGGGTGAGTTGCGGGGCGAACGTAATGCCATCTCGGTCCATGGTGATAGCTGTTCTGTTTAAGATCCATCGGATTAGAAGATTTCACCATCAGTGGGAAAATTTTTCTTTCCACTTAACTAGTTTTCCTCATTGCGCGACTGGTGTTGTACTTCATATAAAACAGGTCAAAGGTCATGTCTTTAGAACGGTAAAATATTTTGGCAGCTTACGCTGTTGCAAGGGTCCAAAGCCGGGAAGAATTTCTACGATTGACCTAACCTCTGGAATTGTTCTCCTTTGTATCGGTCTTCTTGGTTCATTGAGCATCTCCTCAGACAAACCACATCAACCTTCACCATATTTGGCTTGAAGAGTGTCGTGAGTTTCATCTAGATTATGAACAAAAACGAAGAAACTGTAGAAACAAGTTTTGTATAATTTATTGAATCTCAATCATAGCTATTGAATATACGACATTTTTATTTAACTTTTGATATTTTCTTATATATAATTTTTTGTATTAAGCTTGATTAAAACTCAAATGATATATATAGAAGATTCGAAGAAATACACGTTGATTTATTAAAGTTCGTACAGATTTGTGAAAATTTTAATTCTACTAGATGTCAGTTATCACTGAAACCTGCCATTTTTGATTTTGTCCTGTCACAGAATCTGACACTGAAATATTACACTTCAACTACGAGAAGTTTACCTGAAAAAGAAATCATCTGAAACTTCCAGCAAGCCAATTTCAAAGTGCCTCCATCCTCACCGCCATTTCACGAGAACTTGTAGGAATGAGAGACCTTTCATAACAATTCATGATGCTGCTGGCGGAGAAACTATTTATAGTGACATCAAAAGGAGAAAGAATATCAGAAAATATGGTCACGATTTTGTACTTCATAATATACTGGTAGTAAATAAGCCACCCGAACATTTTCGCTATGTAGCGAAGCTCAGGAATTTGTGAACCTGACGAAATATATGAAATAACGACGCTGCTTATCATAATTAACATCTACTATATACTTTATATGTGAGGCAGTAAATATAACTCATTTTAGTTCTTCCATTTAAGTTTCTCCCTTATCTCATTTGAGGAATGCACTAATACTTGTGAGTAGTGAAATACTTGCAAAAACTAAATCAGAAGGTTAAGAAGATAAATAGAAGGGTTTCTATAAATTGGATGAATGCCACAAATACTTGCCAGTTTTTATTTCAAAATGTGTATCATTCAACAACACATGTTAATCTAAGATAGCATCTTCAATGAGGGGATGATAGATCAGATATAAGGCTTCGAGTGAATCTTCACTTTTTCGAGTGATACGTATCACAGTTTTGGCATCTTCATGAATATCCCTAATCAGTATGTTCCCTGCTTTATCTATTAATTCACGTGAATAAGGTGAACAGGCTTGAGAAAAATAACCTTATTTATTCAGCAAACAAACGAAAAGCTGTGTATATTTGATATTTGAAAGATCAATTTCGAAAGTTTTATATAATAACTATCGAAAGTAAGCTACGGAATCTTTGCAAAAAATGCATAGCGATGTCATGTGACCAATGACACTATTATCATATGGTGGGAAATGATACCTTGTCGCCTTCATAGAAGATAAGAGTCATTTACTGTGATTTTTTATCACTGTCAATAGTTTTTGGAATAAATCAGCATTTGGGCTATAATAATTATCCAAAAAGAATCGGAACAGATATGTGTAAACTTGATTGTTTTATTCATATAGTACGTTGACAACAAAGGGTGTACCATTGAATTGCGCCCCTATAATATCTAATCCGCCTATTTACTCGA